>OU744260.1:19172003-20405504 GCA_916610215.1 Omphaloscelis lunosa
AAACGGACCCAAGGGTATTATTTGAAATATTACAGTTTGGTATGGTAGGAAATTCTAAGAGTAACACTTACATGAGGAGGTATAAACAATGACTTCAAATCAACACTTCTCTCCGGTGCTCTTTCCAGCAGACGCAACAGTTGAGCTGCAGCTTTATGTTCTGCTGGCAACAACCCAGGACTGCCTTCTATCTCTTTGAGGAAGTCCATTGTGAGGTCTCGCAGACGTTCCTCAGACCAGAAGTCATGGGAGTGTTTGGAGATCCAGTGCCTAAAATAATAATAACGATGATATTTAAAAAATGGCAAAAATGTTCAAATGTGGGTGTACTATAGGTACACCTCTGCCTAACCCTTCGGGGATTACAGGCGTGATGTTATGTTATGTTATTTTAAAAAACCAACTTTAAAACCACTGATTTTGCTAAGTTGTTGGTTAAAGATTCATTGTAATTTTGGTGACTTACCTTAAAACATTCAGCACTCTCATTGTAGCAGCTGTAGATATAACCGAATCTCTTCGAGTAGTCAGTGGTGAGTTTGGTGGAGGCGATCTTGGATTCGATGAAGCTGAAGTGGCCACTGCAAATGCCACTGCTGCGGTAGATGTGCTGCTCCTAGATCATCATTATCGAAGTGAATACATAGCATTTGATGTCGACGTAATAGTTTATTTGAATTTACGACCCGACGATATTCTGACAATGGTTCATGGTGATTTTAAAAAGTGAATGAAGTGGTGAAGAGTAGAATTTGATTGTGAAGAATAAAGATAGAATATAAGATTAACGTAGAATAGTATATACACATGCAAAGACAGAAAGACGGGCAGAGTGAAGGTATGGGAAAGAAAGTGATAGTATCAGTTAAAGATAATTTATTCCTCTCGGAATAAATGATGTCTTTTTATGTTACCCGATTAATTCCGTAGTAAAACATGCAAATTTTGACAACCTATTTAATTAAGAATTTTGAAAAATAAATAAAAATCTAATCAAAATACCAATTGCCAAATCACTCGCTAACTCCAAAGTACTTAACAAAAAAAAAACCGAAAGTGCAGTTATTATCCTAGTCAAATAACCGAGGTGAATTAAAATGTTAATCTTATCGCTAATTTTATATAAATTAAATCTAGTTCTAATTTATCATAAGCCAAAGGTATAAAATAACAATATTCTGTATTTCTGTGTGTTAGCTTCTTTTTTGAAGAAGAAATGATAGTTGTAGATGTTGATATGATAAGTGATAGTGAAGTGATCGTAGTAGGTAAAAACGGGGAATAGGTAAAACCCACCGTAGGTTAATCTGAAAAGAATCCTGACATTTGAAAAGACCTCTTCAACACACACATTTCAACCACTGTGTTGTGCAAAATTCCTGGAAATAATCGCAAAAAAATACAAGAAAATTTCGGCGAAATAGGCAGATATACAGGTACAGATAACTGCTTCGCTTAGCACTGTTCTTTTATTCTTTATAATTTTATTGTCAGTGTAGAGTACTCACGGTGGCTATCGCAAGTATCAAATTCTTATATTCTTGTTAGTGCTGTTAGGTATCCCATTTTGTTGGCTTGAGGGTAAGTTGTTCAGTTTTGACGATATCAGTCGTGTTTGCTGTAGTGTCGTGTCTACTTTTTACATTAAGATTTACAATATTGATAAAAAAACGGTAAGGAAACGTCGGAATGCTAGGTAAAGCGGGATTATTAAAAATACTCTTCTACTGCATCACTACTAGGTACAGTCTCTACATCTTTTACCTTACCAATCACTCACCATAAGAGGTCTTTTCCAAAGCTGTTAAATCAACATTAATAGTTTCATTATCATTTTTACACTCATCAAATATGAAGGAACTATGTCGAGACTAGAACGTCTCTCTCTCAATAGCATGTCATGCAAAAGCATCATGACTTTAGTAAAACTTACAAATAATTTTAGATGGTTAAGAAAAAGGTGATTAACGTGCAACATTGAGAATTGTGAGCTCCTGTGTATGTTAGATGGTCGGCCAATAACCAAGTTAGTTCGCAATCCTTCAAATTACAATTTTAAAATGTTATGATAAAAATGGATTAGATGTGAAACAGCGTTATATTCATCTTACCTTCTGTGAGATTGTCTGAACGATGTGATGACGACTCCCGCTTTTGGTTGGCTGGTCTCGCGCCGATAGTTCTGAATTTTAAAGTGTAAAATTTGTTAGGACCCGACTACACGTACCACAACCACAACACGTGGACGGGCGCTAATTTATATGAAAATGAATAGTTTATTTACATGGGCCACATCTGACTGTCAAAATCAACCATGCGGGCGATACTCACCACAACAATGCCACGTCGCAGCCACAACGCAACCACAATGGTCTGTCTGTCTGCAAACAGTCCCAACGTAACCACATCGCAACTACTAGCGACAACGCAACTGCAAAAAGTTGTAGCGATACTATTTACACTTAACCACTGCTTGGCCACATTTTGTTGCACTGCGGTGTGGTGTGGTTTTGGTACATGTTATCGCCTTTATTCAAACAGGCTCATTCCCAATTTGATTGTAGTTTTTCACTATGCTATGGTTATTACTCACTTTAGATGACTGGGTTTACTAGCTAGTGCTTATAACAACAGATGTTGTGTAAACAGATACAATTGTACTCATACCTGTGCATGTGACACCTGGGAAGTTACAGAGGAGCGTGGCTCCGAGCCGCCCCAGTAGCGGCGACGCTCACTGTTGATCGATGAGTTGGTATAGCGACGCTCACTAGTGACATACAATAAAAATATGCATGTAGCTTATTACATAAACAACTTCTAAACACAAAGGGTTTATTTGATAATAACACATAAGAGTGTAGTGGGTTTGTGAGTATGTGAGTGGGCGTGTGTTGTGTAAGGAATAGATGTATACGCGTGGGAGTACAATTTACAAGTCAGTATTATTAACAAACTGATCACCTGATAATTTGGTATAAGTTGTCTTATCTGTGAGTGTCTTGGTAATCTTGTCAGTAATAAAAGAACAGCTGGTACTGTTAAGTACTGCTGATAGTATAGGAAAAGAAAACTTCTTTTGATTTAATGCCTCCCTGTCCTCTTCTTGACATCTTGAGCTGGTTATACAAACATAATGAACATCATCATCTACATAGTTTTACCTCACAGATCTTCTAGCAGCATATCTCGTCCCAGAATCGGACGCCCGTCTGGGTTCGTCTGTAGCTACAGCTGCAGCTACAGCTGCAGCTTCAGCAGTTTCTCGGGCACTATCAGACCGGCGCCTAGCTTCGGAAGTAGCTGACGACGGCTGCAGCCGACGGGGAGACTCCGACATAGTGCGTACACGCTGTTGGATAAACTATTTAACTCGTTGTGTTTCTGTCACTAATCTCTAATTGAAGCGATGACGATAGCAGATGCGATGGACACTCATTGCCTGTCTGTTTAAGCGCCGCGCTATCAGCTGCTTTGATGGAGTCATGTCGGAGCCTTCATCGAATTTATGGTAAATCTACTTTACCATGAATTTAGGAAAGGCATTAATAATACGTTTCTTTAGCAAGCTACATTCATAGGGCTTTCACAAAAGATGAATTGGTATGGTACAGTCAGTATTAAGCAAGTTATTCAGTTACTGGAATGTTTACAGTTGATGACTAAAGGCTCTTTCAAACAGGCGCGACACGCGACGCGACACAAAGACACCGCTCGTCGCGCGACGCGACGTACCTTTGTGTCGCGTCGCGTGTCACGCTGGTCTGCACGAGCTTTAAAGCAATAAATATATTTTATGTAAAAGATTATGTATCTAATGAATAGTTTTGTTTAAGAAACACATTTGATGATCTGAACCAAGTTTCAATGGTTCCCAATAGCAAGACATCGACTGAAGATTTTATTACACAAAAGAATCCCTACAGCATTAAAATCATGTGCAAAGTTTACCTCTGAAAACCGTTGTGATATTTTAAACTTGTCGTCAGGCTTCTTTTTATTCTTTTCCTGTTCCTCTTCCTTATATTTGACGTCTTCATCACTCTGGTCTACCATTTCTATACTCTCATCTTTCATCAGCGCAGCGGCTGCAGCATCATTATCCTTAGCTGGTTTCTTCTTGGTATTCGGGTCGTTAACTGGACTGACCTTCTTTGGACTTCCAACAAGAGTGACTGAACTTATTGCTCCAGGCGAAGACGGCGATGTTCCTACAGTAGAGTAAAATACTTAGAACATATTTATTAGTAGTTAACGTTTGGATTTAGTTAAGGGGTTTCTGTAGAGCAGTGGTGCCCAAGTGGTAACGGCCGTGGCTTACGAGTTGTATAGGTCGTAGGTTTGAACTCTGTCGGGCGCTTTACTTTATGTAAATTATTTAATTACCCCTACTCTCAAAACGGTGAAATAAAAATGTCCTAGAACCAAAAACTTCAAAGACATGTGTCATCTCCCAATCCGTGTTAGGTCCCTGTGGTGCATTACACCCCACTCCCTCTCATAAAGAAGAGGCCTGTGTCCCAGCTGTGGGAACATTATAGACTGATTGTGCATTATGCGAGGGATTTCTCCATATTCGAGATAAATAGACAATGGTCTAGACTGGATTTCTGAATGCAATAATAAGAATGCGAAAATTTTGTCCCAAGACCAATGGGAAGTAAACAAAATCTTGCATTTTAATAATAATAATCTTACTTAATAAAATGGTAAGTACCTTTACCTTTCAACGTCTCATTACTGGATGATGTTGCCATTATTTTTGGTATTGTTAAGTGACTGTTATCCTCCTCAGTCTTTTGGTGGGCGTGTATACAGAATTTTGAATCATTAGAACTTATTATTTTTCACGTTTTTAAACAGTAGTGAAATAGGTTAATTGTGTATTTCAATGTTAAAGAAAATGTTCATGAAAACTCGTTCAAGACAAAAGTTCAAATGGATTGATAGCTTTTACCTTACTAACTGTTGAGGTCCTGCGCGATGGTGCCGTCAAGTACGGAGACAGTTTATCTTCATCTTCGCCTAGAATCCGACAGACTTTGTTACATAGAATCACGTTTCTTGCTCCGTATTTCAAAAGAAAATATTTCTACAATACTAATGAGTACATTTAAAGACTTACTTTTTCGCGAAGCTCTCCAGAATCTTGACTGCCAATCCCGGTCGCTGTATTCCGATCCGTAACCTGAAATAGTTTGTGCTTTTTTTCCGTAAGTTTAAGTAACAACCTGCTTATCTTAAAAATCTGTACATTTTTATTATGCGCTTTTGAATCATAATGGTATGATTCCGAATCCCGCTAAACGCGACAGTGCTGCTGCAGCAAATCTGCCGCAGCAGCAATGCCGCTCAGCAATGTTCTGGGTTCTGAATCATATCTTAAAGGCTCGTACAGACCAGCGCAATACCGCGGGCGCTACAAGGGTCTCGCTGCCTGTAGCGCCTTATTGCGCCAGTTTGTACGAGCCTTATAAGTTATTTACTACTGCAACTTTTACTCAAAACTCAACAAATACTCAACAACTAAAAAAAATAACAAGAAACATAGTTTTCTTGTTATTTTTTAAGGTTCCGTAACTGGGGGGGAGGGCAAACGGAACCCTATTACTAAGCCTTATTGCCTGTGGCACAGATAATATAATAATCTGTGGCATACCATTAAGTTGAACAAACATTAATTTGACTGGCACCATCTAAACAACACGTACAATTTTGTTAGTTACCGTTCAAAACTGATATACAACTGGTGTAAATAGCACGTACAATAATATCGCTTTCAATTCTGGCATAAAAAATTTCTACCATTCGAACATGAGCTAATAAAACAAGTAAAAAAAAAATCTTGAGAGACGTTCAACAAAATTTAATGAAATATTTTGCCGCGCTAATACGGGTAATAATTGAATTAAAGCAAAACTTGCGTGCAATAATTACCTTGGTGTAAACAGAAGTCGCATGCAATTATTAAATGGCAAAACTTGGACTTAATTATTGTATGCCATTTTATGGAAATCAATAGTTGAAATCACAGAAATCAATCTATTGCCGCTATAACTACAAATAATAAAATGCAATAATATTTGTTGACTGAGTTAGCTTGGCATCTGTCTACCTCCCCCGTCTAACCGCTCACATACCTCATACTATACTTCCCGACCGAGAGCGGCAACGCACTAATTTCGAACCTTTTCAAGATATTCCTTTTTCATCACCTTGATACCCTCCTAAAAACCGTCCTAGCCTAGACCCTCGTATGTCTACATTTATTTTTACATTTTTACTTTAAGTTCTCACCAGAAACAGAGCTCGCCGCGCTGGTCTTCCTGGTGGCGTCTGGTGGCGGCGCCAGCTCCATCTCCTGCTGCGACTGCTCGTAGAACACCTGCTTCAGCGCCTCCAGCACCGACACGCCGTCCGTGAACACGCGGTAGGTCAGCAGGAATGTGTTCAGGAAGTCCACGGAGAGGAAGCGGAGGTCTGGAAGATTTGATGTGGATATTTTGGGGAAGAGATTTTGGAATATTATGCCATGAAATGTGCAGTAGTGAACTGCAATAGACTTATGATAATGGATGATATAAAGATCTTAGATTTAAAACTATGTTACAACAAATATTTCAAGCTCTTAGGTTTTAAAGATCCTAGGAGAGTACGTGGGTGTTAATATGGCACAGCGAGTATTAGAAGAAGTTCTGCTTAGTAGAACGTAGTCTCTATCAGCTTAGTAGACTCATTACATTTGTGTAATAGTCTCTTTCTAAAACTCAATGTACAGTCAGTGACCTGCATACCCCGACCCCTCCTCCCCTCTTTTTCTTTGTAAGAAGGTTCAGGTAATGCAATGTATTGACCATACCATAATTAACGCCCGGATTTGTGATATCTTTTTTGTAAATCTACTTATAACATCACACCAGTATTCCTCGAAGGATTGGTCAGGGGTCTCTAGTTATTTTTAAGTCCCATGTAATAGGTGGCGAGACTATTGCCATCAACCGGGCACAAATCCAGACTCTGGGCTGCTACTGAGAAATTCTAGATGGAAAAACCCAATAACACTTTGCCCGACCCAAGAATCGAATCCAGGACCTCATGCTCAGCAGTAGCGCTTGCGACCGCTAGACCAACGAGGAGGTCTACTCCCTTCTACTTTCACATCAACTTTTGCACATGAAATAATATAAAAAATTCAAGCACTCACCAGTCAGCCTTTGCAGCAACCGCTGCGGTGTCGCTGATCTAATCTGCGGCACCTTGCAGGAGTTCAGCGTGCGACTGAAGCGAATGTCCACGTCGTCGGTGAACAGCGCGCGGTCGGAGCGGCACGCCGGCAGGCTGGCGGACGCCGCGCCGCACGCGCCGCACGCTCGGAGCAGTTCTGTCAGAGCGGCACTCTCCATGCATTGTGCTAGCTCACTTGTCCATCCGGCTTTTTCTTCGACGCTGCCAGCGACTGTTAACAGCAAGTTGGTAAATTATAAAGAGTGTAAACTAAGAATGTGGAAAAAAAAGAGTTAGATGAAATAAATGCTGGAACAATTTGTGAGAAAGATGATGAGGAAAGATAATTACAATACTTTAAGTATTATAATATGTATTTCCTTGCGGAAGAAGTGAGCACTATGACGGTTAATAGAGATAATAATAATCATAATCATCACTGAATCAGGACTATTGTTAAGAAGAAGCCTGATAGAGTATTGATGATCGAATAGAGCAGCTCGCAATTATTGTTGATATAACGGTCCAGCATGATGGGAACCTCGTGAAAGCCGAGAAAGATAAACAAATCAAATATCTTGAGTTGGCTCGCGAGGTTGTCGACATGTGCGATATGGACGCAGCGATCATTGTGCCGATAGTCGCATCAACCAATGGCTTAATAGCCAAGAGTCTCGACCAACACCTGAGGAGACTCTCGTTGGGCAGCTGGATCAAGTGCTTGATTTAGAAAGCGGTACTTCTGGACACGGCTCGCATTGTTAGAAGGTTCTCTCTCCTTTCTCTGGAGCTCTGACCGCCAGTAGTGTGAAACCTGTTCCCGAAACCGGTGAGATACTATTTTTTATATTTTTCTATTCTAATATTTAAAAATACAATTGATAAGTATTTAGAGAAAGAAAATACGTTTATTTAGCACAGACTATAAAGCAGACAATATAATTAAGAGCAAATAAAAAAGCAGGTCATAAAAATCATACTCACACAGCTTTATCTCAACATCATAATACAGGCACTGGTTAATAAAATGCACAATTTATAGAAAAAAGTGTCTGAGGTAAGACGATCCTGAGTTACAGATCACACGGCTCTCTTAGATAGAACTTGTTTATTTATAAAACTTATGATGTGATATCAACAAGATGTACGTATGGTAATAGCCAACTAACTACATGGACTTCTAGTGTCAGAACGTTGCTTGCGCCATGAATTAGTAGAGGTAGGTGAAAAAAAGTCAAGGCATCTTACCTAAATGTGCACAAATCTGCTCGCCCTTGACTTCAACTAAAATCTTGAAGTCTTTGCCCTGATAGATGTCTCCCCCTGGTGATGAACATACTGACGTTGTATCTGAAAATAGAGATGTAGATGAGGAATCTTACTAATCCGAAGCTCCTATTAATACTTTACTTAGTAAGCACTTGAATTCGGGTCGGTCTATTGCGGCCTTGTTTTTACTGGAGCCTTTTGCGTCCTGCCTAAATTCATTGGTGTTTTCAATTTATCTAGATTGTGGAAGATTTTGACGAAGGTTGTGCATTATTTTGCCTAGTCCTGTAGTTATTTATTAATATCTATATTTTTATTTATTTCATAAGTGTGGTAAGTATAATTAAT
This sequence comes from Omphaloscelis lunosa, assembly GCA_916610215.1. NCBI lineage: Eukaryota > Metazoa > Arthropoda > Insecta > Lepidoptera > Noctuidae > Omphaloscelis > Omphaloscelis lunosa. The sequence goes on from OU744260.1 coordinate 19,180,845, forward strand.
AATATACTTTTACAGTTTAGGGATCAAGATTGTGAAATCTATCCACTTCTTTTAATGTGAAGTGCTTACCATCATCGTCATGGTTAGCCGGGTCCTCAATGAGCAGTGCATCATGCAGTGGCAGTCTTCCTGCCGGTGGTAGATGAAGCCTGCCGCCTGCAGCGCGGGTGGTCAACAGCAGGTGGTTGCTGAACAGGAACGCCTGCCGCGCCTGCAGGGTTGCGCGACGACCCTTGCCTACCACTTGAGATAGGGTTCCTGAGGATAACAAAAACTAGTAATAAGAAAATCATATGGGTTTCACCATTATTTGTATTTTTTTGAAGTTCATGGTGCTTCTTGCCCGTCCTTCTCTAAAGGGAATGAGGAACCTATTACGCCTTGGATGAGCTACTAGCATCATCTTTATGACTGACTGATTCCTAGGCAATTCAAAAGTGCCAGTAAATGGTTTAATTCAAATAAATGCTTTGAGTTGACTTTTGACTCAGTATTATTTCTCTTCAAAGTCAGGTAATTGGGCTATCTCCATCTACTACTGATTTCGTCATAGATTTGTACATTTAACGTATTCTCGTAATCAATTGAAATTTATAACATTTAAGTTTGGACTACTTATGTATGTTTTGCGTTAACCAAATTCGTACCTTGGCGAATGAAGACTTGGTTGACATCCAGCAGAATGTCGCAGCCCTCGATTATCATTCGCTCTACGGCTAAGTTCTTCCTTAGATTTTCCGTTTCACTGACCTGTGAATAAATTCAACATTATTTTATTATTTCCACACATATTTCTCAGAAGGATAGAAGATGTTTTTAAATTAAACAGTATGTAATGTCTCATTCATTAGCATGAGTTAAATTTTAAATAAGCACATTATCAGTGTTTCTTCTCAGAGTAGTTGAATAACCCAATAACATTTATCATTATCATTGATGTTTAGTATATGTATTTGTAACGAATTCTTGTCTTCCTCATTCCTAAAAAATATTTAAAACACAACCTCATCGTGCATCTGTCGTGATAACTCCTCTAATTGTGCGCGCGCATGCTGCAGACTTCGGCGCTCCACGTGGTCATGCGGCGTGTGAGCCAGCAGCTCGTGTAAAGTGATGATGTAGCGAGGTATCTGGAATAATACAGGTCGAAGTATGAGCCGACGTCATCATGATTGAACATTTTTATTAGAAAAATTACACCCGCATTACTACAACGGCAGATGGAACTTTTGGCGCGTGGCCAAAATCGGAACTAATGCCGCGATTTTGTTTTCCAATACAATTTCTGTGCCAATTCCACAAAAGGTTTACCAACAACGCTCCCTCTCAGTGTCATTCAGGTGCCAAAATATCCATAATTGTAGCACTCTAGATACTTGTGACAAAGTAAACTTGTTATTTAAATAATTTTAACACCATATTGAAAAAAGTATCGGCTAGAAATTATGAATTGCAGACACATCTTTTTGCTACCAACCAAAAACAAAATTAACTATGCCACTGGGGTAATTAATGTCCTCCTAAATTGTAAAAGAACGATACGTGTTCTGAATGTAACGACTATCCCATGGTACTCCACGAAAAAAGAGCAAAGAAAGTCCGACGTTACGATTAAAAACCGAACTCTAGCGAGAAGTTTTTGTTTTTAATTGTTTCTCTAAAAATATCTCTTATATAATCAGTTCCATAGGCATAAATGTTATATGCACGTTCATATAATGTTCACCTCACCCAAATTCGGAACGATTACCTGTCTGTAGGCCATACATATGGCGAAATGTGTATTTGCACTAACAGTTTACTTACCTTTCATCTTTTGTACTGCATTTATTGCAAATAAATGATCTAGTTTAAAAGCATACCTGATGCATTGGATACGTCAAAAACGTCTCCAGCGACCGGCTCTGACAGGCCGGCTTGCTCTCCAGGCGCGCCAACAACTGCGCAAACGGCTGGCTCTGTTTGCACTCCGTAAGGACTTGGAGCGAGTAGTGATGGTTCCTCACGTACTCCTGGTAGATGGTCAGCATCGGCAGCAGCATATCGAATAGGTCTCCTGTATGTAGGTGCACTACTAAGTGTAATCCTTTGTTTACTTTTCAATTGGTGAAAGTTTTTATACAAGTAGTGTGGTGGATCTCTAATTTTTTAGTTTTGATAATTTGTTTTTTTTTTTTCAGAGATGAGCTATGATGGAAAATGTTTTTTTTTTTTAAGATATTGTATTCTAAGTTTTAACAGTTAATCCAATATGCATTTATGAGCAGTAAAAACAAATGAAGGTCTTGGTATACAGGGTGGCAGGGATATCGACGCGAAAACTGAAACCATGGATTCCGTCCATGATTCTGAGCCCCCCTGCGTTGAAATTTCAGTTGAAACAGCTGTTCCATACATTTTGACCGCGTAGGTATTGCATTTTTCTATGAAACAGCAGATTTTTTTTTATAACCATGAATCTATGGTATCAGTTTTTGCGTTGATGTCCCTGCCACCCTGTATTGTTACAAGTAGTTAATATTAAATTGAAGAATAATCAATTCACACAGCTACAGTTACAAAATGAATAAATTTAAAAATTATCCACAACATAAGAAGTGAATGTTAAGATGAGCCATTTCACTAAAATAATAAATTCACATAGCACATTCACAGTCATTTCATATAATACTCACCTAAGACCAGTGTAGGCCAGGACTCCATCCTCGACGTGAGGCCTTTGAAGAAGATCTGGTGAAGGAACAGCACCGTCTCGCTGTTCAAGAAGATAGAGTTCACATCCTCGTGCGTGCACGGCGGCTTCTTAGAGCTAGCCGCCATTTTGAATGGCCGGAGGAAACAGGTTACCTGAGAGAGACAGAAATATTTTTATTAGAACTTGTAGAATGACATTAGTGTTTTAGCGTTGCCAAATTGGGTCAAACACGATATAGCTTTGATACTAGGTAAGGACAAGGAAATTTTTTCGGAATTGATGGACAACCTGCAGTAATTGGAGAGGCACCAAAAGCAGAAGAAGATACTAGCTGTTTCTACTGAATATCGTAATAAAAATTAAATATCGAATTAATCGTGTATGACTATGATTATAATTTCTATAACACAATCTGGGTACCCTTGCTAAACGAAGTGGCTCTCATTCGGAGAAATACATGAGGTGAAACTAAACATAATCATAGTGATGGCAGTCCAACTGTTTCTGACATTAAATAAACTCACAAGATCACAAAATGTTTTAACTAAGAAATAATAGTAGACCCACCATGATTTCCATCTGCTCAAGATACTCCTCTTCAGCCTCCACCATTTTAAAGACGAGGCTGTTCCTCTTGCGCATGCTTTCGGCGTGGGGACTCTTGATGTACTCGTCCACTATCTGCTTCCAGCGACGGCGGCACAGCCAGCCGCGGAAGAAGCTCTGTACAAAGTAACATAATATAAGTTAAACACTTGTCAACTTGTATTTACCGATATTGTGATCTTTAAAATTAAAAAGCATTTTCATCTCAGTATCACAGGACCTTCGTTACATGCGGATATTTGCAAAGAACCACTTTTAACTCTTATGCACATAGTAATAAGGTTGAAAAGTTGTTCAGCGCCAGTGTCGGCGATGGTACATATAGTCAGTTCGTGTACGATTAAAGAAGTTATAATTCTACCCAATTTAAAGTATACGGGAAATAGAAGCCTTATAGGCTAAGCTAATAAAAATGCATCATACTTAATTTGTATGGAACGTTGAGGAAATAGGATGGAAAATGATAAAGGTTCAGTCCTTAGTTCAAAATAATCAAGTGGTGTGACAACTTACCTGAACTTTCTTGATCTTCCTGAGCTCTGCCGGGTCTATTTCTGGCGAGTGGCTCGGCGAGGAGCTGGAGATGGAAGCGGCTCGCGTTGCTGGCTCATGCTCCTTCTTGTACGTGCATAACTGTGCAAGAAAGCAAAGCTTTACATATAGCAATCATTAAGCTAAACCAAGATTTTTTTTTCTACGATGCAGTGAAATGATTCTTAAAAGCTCTCTCGAGTTTACTTGTTTAGGATCTAATGCTCTGTAATGATCACACTACGATGTAAAACACTGTCCCTAGAAAATTATCGGGAATGAACCATGAAAGTTTACTCCAGACAAAGAAAGCTACACACCCAGTCTGTTCTGTAAAAAAAAAACCGACTTCCAAAAAAACACTACAAAGCAAAGAAATCTGTTGTTTTTTTTTTTTTTTTGTAAAAAGTTTTTATTTTTCACTTATTAGTTGTGATACCTAAATAACAGTGACATGAACTTATCATATCATTCACATAGGTACTAAGTGGGAAAAAATACGTATTATTGAAGCCAACTCAAAAACCATTCAAGCAAAGTTAATAAAATTTATATGGGACCACTTTGAGAACACATTCAAAAAAATAAAACACAAAATCGGTCCATAATTGACGGAGAAATCGGAAGACATACATAAAAGAAAATAACCTCCTCCTTTTTTCCGATAAAAAATCGCAACGTGAAAACTGAGGTGAATTAAGCTGTCATTCCACTTAAAGCTATTAATTAGGGATTGAAACTATGGACAGCTCACTTCACTTTTCTTTTCACTGCCATCTTGATCAACAAGTCTTATTTCAAGTTTGCTAGATACTCACTTCAGTCCTCAGTTTCTTGACCTCACTCGACAGTTCATCGCACTGCTGTGCGTACTGCCAGCGCGACGTCCTCTCACTCTCCACCACTTGTAGCAGGTGCAGCTGCTTCTGCTCCAACTCCTCTTTCTGCAGGAGGAGCTTGTTGAAACTGGGGACAAAAAGGTTAATTTTGAGGTCTTTCACAAATCAAAAATCTTTTATATGCAAGCTGTGCACCCGATGGAGTTTGCCATCTGCAAAATGTCGAACTTTCATAGAAGCTTTAATTCCCCATTTGACCCCTTTAGGGAAATACATTTTCATAAATGCTTCCTTAGTCCTTATTTTCATTATTAGAAACTGTAATGCAAAATTTCATACTTCTAAGCACAGCAATTTAGGCTGTGCGTTGACTGCCAGTGAATGAATTTAACATTTTTATTAAGTTATGAATTAACACTAATTGTAAAACGTCATTCGTTTAAAAAAAACTGTCCGCAAGACGATGTCCCGTCCTCGCTTGCAGTCTTTTAGCTAGATCACAAGATAGATCATAAATCATAGATCAATTTAATGTTTAGGTATGCTGCTTATGTTCCAATACTGAAAACGGTCCAGCTAAAACACTATTAAAGAATTATTGAAAAACGAGGAGACGAATTAAGCTACACGATGCTACAATGTTTACGAATGTTCCGAAGTGAGTAACCCTTGATCAAATGTTACCTACCACCATAAGCAATCGTACGGTGAATGGTCAAATAACTTCTTTAATAAATATTAAAGCGACAATGCACACCAATATTCATCGGATAAGTTTAAAGTATTCCTAATACAATGATAAATACATTTTAAATTAAAATACATAGCGTAGTTACAGTCTAGCGACCAACTTTCCAATTTACTAGTTAAACAGGAAAATCATTTTCGATTATTATTATATAAGTTCTTGGAATTACAACTATTTGAATCGGTTAATTAATAATAGAAGATGTAAAACTACAAACGTATAATTTTTTGAGTGAAAACTTCTTTAGGCGCGTTGGGCATTTTTGAGATGGAACCTAAACCATTGATTTCGCGACACCATGACGACACCTCATTTATGTAAACGCGATTATGCTCTGTATTTATATTATGTTACGGATCAATGTTCTATGCAAGTATTTTTACTTTAAAGGTTTCGGAAGTTTTTTTTTTTTTGTAAACGCGATCGTGCTATTTATTTAGATAAGGTTACAGACCAATGTTCTATACAAGTATTTTTCTTCCACCAAGGCGATCTTGTTCAAGTTTTCACTTCTGTCGGTACTCCCGGAGTGCCACCACTTTTTTTTCTCTATTTCACGTAACTGGCGAAATGTACCCTTAGAATATAGGTCTGATTTTATGTTATGAAATGTTTTGAAATATTTATTCGCAAGTGCAATTTATATTAACATAACATCACGCCTGCATTCCCCGAAGGGTTAGGCAGAGGTGTACCTATAGTACACCCACATTTCGCCAGTTATGTTTAAGTCCCATGTAATAGGGGGCGAGCCTATTGCCATTAACCGGGCACAAATCCAGACTCCGGGCTGTACTGAGAAATTCCAATTAAAAAAAAAAATCCAATTAAATTGCAATTTATATTAAAATCCTATAATTAAGAAAACACCAAGTTTAATTTACTAAAAACTGGCTGGATTGAAATTTCAATCCAATAGGCCAATATGAATTCATTTAAATCTCATATTGGCCCGAGGTTTACGTCCGATTGGAAAACGATTTTTCGTAAACGGATCACGGATGCGAAATTGAAGGAATAGCAGGTTTAAATTTTATCAGGTTTTCTGGGATATCAGTTTGACGTGTTTTCTTGGTTACAAAATATGGCATAAATATTATGGAGTCAAAAATATTTATGCCATATTTTGATAACGACAATTTGAGGGTTAACCAATTTTATTTTTCAGGCGATAAACTGATATCAAAAGTTTTATCAGTTTGATAATTGCCAAAACCCACAGTACCTCTACTACCTAAACGTTTCAAATGTGGTTTGAATTTCAGGGTCTCAAAAACTCCTATGAGTAGGTACTGCTAACAATTTATTCAGATAGCAGAGGCTTCAGAGATTTCAAAATGATTCTGAATATTCCTATAATTAGCTGAAATCAGTTTAATCAGCAGTCAAATGCCACTAAAAAAATAGATACGTATCAGTTTTTTACCGCAGACCTTAAATTCAAATTAATCTGTTGAAAGCTTCTTTAACAAAACTGAAACAGAATACTCCCCTACAATTTTTAATTTACTTACAATTACACGGTCGTTTAATAATTTGAAACCGTCGCATCACGTTCGTAACATTAATACCGAGACCGGCGGCGCTGGGGGACGCCGTGTTATTAATATACAGGACAATCACCACGACAATCTCAGTGACGGATAGCTTGTTACTGTGTGTACCTACGACAACAGCGTGACCGGCATCATTCCTTTTCAACTAAATTATCGAAAAATAAATGATTGCACCAAATAAAGGGACTTATTCTCTAAAATGCATCGTGACAAGAGTTGGTTAGTATATTAAGTTGGTTCTTAGAAAACATACTTTTCCTAAAAATAGTGCCGAGGCGCGCCACAAGCGCGCTCCTGTACATGAAATGAAATGAAATGAAATTGTTTATTCTGTAAATAGGATATCGGAATCACTTTTACACGTCATATTAAAAAAAAAAAAATAAGCTAGTTGAGTTCGGCGTTTCCTATCTGACTACTCTGAGAAGAAAGGCCGAAACAAACTCAGAGGACACAGTCTCTTTTAAAGTCCATACATAATCTTGGTCAGGCCATATGAGGACCATGTAGATTAGTGTCTGAAATGGTCTTTTGAGGAAAGAACCACACAGATTTGAGTGAACCTGTCCAGTCAGTGCAAGCATTTGTCAGTAATCGTGGAGCTCAACTCAGAACTTAAGGAGCTCAACTCGACGAACAATACCAAAGGAAGGACATTTGGGTAGGCCGCATAAACTACTCAAACTGCCAGACCATAATTAAAACTAACTGAAAAATGAAAATAATAATGATATCCACATAGTCCTAACATTCACAATAATTAATTAAAATAATATAATACTTTACAAAGTAATCATGTCATTTTGAATATAATTTTCAACAATGTCAATGTGTATATAAAACTGGTATATTTTCATGATTTTACAAAATAATTAAAATGTTAAGTTTTATCACAAGGCTTAGCAGAGCGAGCAGTTCAATCCCATGCTTTTTTATCTTCTAAATAATCTGAAATTTTATAATACCCTTTTTTACAAAGTTTGGTTTTAATACAGATTTTAAATGTATTAATGGGTAAGTTTCGAATGTCAATGGGAAGTTTGTTGTAAAAGCGTATACATTGACCCATGAACGAGTTGCCTACTTTGTGGAGACGTGTGCGATGCACAGCAAGATTGTGTTTATTCCTGGTACTCGCATCCAAAAAGGTCTAAAATATCGTGCGGACTAGAGTGCGGATAAATTAAAAAGGAGGTGTTTCGCCGAAAAAAAGTAACTTAAAAAGAAATCAGGGTTATTTTTTATGGCCAGAAACTGAAAAAGGGTCCTAATTATATATACCTATCTCAAGATTCTATCAGGAGCTTAGTGGAAGCTGATCTCAAATATACACTCGAGAGCAATGAATCCGGGTCACTTAAAGAATGTTAAAAATCTCGGAAACTAAAAATGCTAGGTTAATGCAATAAATTGTATTTAATAGACAATGTAATACTCCTTAAATGAAAGTAAAAAAAATATGAGTCACCATACATTTTATTAACACAAAATTACATAAAGAAAAAAACTGCTGATCTCTCCTTAAAACAAAAATAGGAAACATGAAATTTTTGAACTTTATTACGATTTTCTTGAATTTTAATACTTCGTATTGCCTCCTCGTGCTTCCATTACTGCGGTTTGGCATGCTGTACACCAAGTTCCTTATACGATTTTGGGGAATATTCTCCCATTCCTCTGTGAGAGCAATTTTGAGCTCACGAAGCGTGATTGGGGGAGGGTTTCGTTGTTTTACGCATCTGCCTAGCTCGTCCCAAGCATGCTCGATCGGGTTGATATCCGGGCTGCGCGCTGGCCACTCCATACTAGTAATGTTCATCTCTTGAAGGTAGTCATTCACAATCCTACCTGTATGAGGTCGGGCATTGTCATGCATAAATATAGCATCCTCACCTAAATTGACCATAAATGGACCAACGTGATCATTGAGGATTTCTTCCACATATCTTACGCTAGTTAAAGAGCCGTTTTCTATGATCACCAGCTCTGTGCGACTTTCAGAAGAAATTCCGGCCCACACAAGTACAGACCCACCACCGTAGGCTACTTTTTCTTCGATGCATGCTTGCTTGAATCTTTCCCCTGGTCTTTCGATACACTCTGTGTCTTCCATCGTGCTTGTAGAGCATAAATTTTGATTCGTCGGAGAACATAACTTTTGACCAATCTTCAATACTCCAATTTACGTGGCTCTGGGCATATCTTAGTCTTGAAATACGATGCCCACGCTCCAGTTTAGGGCCGTTTGCAGGTCTAAGGGGTTTTAAGTTAGATTCAGCAAGCCGACGTCTTACTGTCCATGCACTTGGGTTACTTCCTCCGAGGCGTCGAAACTGATTTGTGAGTTCAGTTCCTGTGAGAAAGCGATTTCGAAGCATGGTGTTCACCAAGTATCGGTCTTCTCGTGCTGTGGTACACCTGGTTCTGCCCGTTCCTGGTCTGCGTAGGTTAGAACCAGTTTCTTCGTAACGTCGGAGAACTCTTTGTACTGTTGACAGCGACGCACCGACAGTCCTGGCTGTATCGCGCTGACTCCGGCCGGTTTCCAGCATTGTAAGTATTCTGGTGCATTCTTCAGGCGTAAGCGACATAATTTCAGCTTGAATAATGAATATAGAGCACTATCAACATGGTTTATGTACCCACATAAATGACAGATTACAAACAAAAGCAAAACCAAATGCTGTAATTTCGTAGTTCCATCTTCGAAAGTGGCCCTTTTTCAAATTTGATTTTTTTATGATATAACTTTACAATAACTAAGAAGTTTTAATACCTTCATTTAAGGAGTATTACATTGTCTATTAAATACAATTTATTGCATTAACCTAGCATTTTTAGTTTCCGAGATTTTTAGGATTCTTTAAGTGACCCGGATTCATTGCTCTCGAGTGTAGAAGCACTGTTCCGTACCGAGACACTTCAAAAAACACTTTAAAAAATCATGGCCGTGAAATCATCGAGGTTCTTACGCTAACCCGATGCTAACTTGATGAAAAGTGTTTGAACAGCGATGAAGCCTAGAGTGTGTAAAAAAATACAACATAAAATTGATATGGCGATGCCGCCAAAAAGTAGTGGAAAAATGTCTCAAAAATCGCAGGTGGCACACATTGGAAGAGTCCGGATACCGTATTGATAATAATGCATGCAAGTGTGAATTCTGCACCACAATTATTATCATTTTCAAACAGCTGAGTAACTTTTTAAATTAATTTTGGCCAGACACGCTCTTGTCCTATATAGTGTAAACCATGCTTCCATTAAAATGACACGCTTGTTTGCGTCGTTTTTACGCCTTTTACATTTATGTAGTGTCATTGTAAAAAAAGTTGTGAGTAGTCTACCGATATTAATTTGATCGAATCTATATTTATAGTTATGGCTTCTACTAACAGTTTAATCCATAGAAATAAAAAAACCATATCAACGAGATTGGAGTGTTGACTTATTGCCTGCTAAATAGTAGTTTGGATGTATGTTCCGGGTTGGCGCATAAACAGCCGACCGGATTTAGATGTTTGACACACAGATAGTTTATAACCTGGATTAACACATAAGGTACTTTTAATCTCGGTAGTACGTCCCCGTGGAATATTTTCCGACGTCCACGTGGGCGAAGCCGAGGGCAAAAGCTAGTTGTCTCAATAAACATATTATAGCTCAGAGGAACAGGCAGCTTCATTTTCTCATTAGGCATATTTCTTCATAGAAAAAGAGATGGTGACTCCTCAGATGCAAATTGTATTCCAATATTGAGAAGCGACAAAGGTGGCTTTTAAAATGTTCCTTGACAGTTAAAAAGTGCCTGTTTTAATGAGGGTTTACCGAAATGACGTTCACTAGCAGCACTGAGACGTCAGGCCCGGGCACTTATCAAAAGTGTCAAAGAGCCCATATTTTCTTTAGTCGTGACTGAATGATGAACGAATGAATGAAACGAATGATGAACGTCATCATATATTTTATATTCATCGTCGAAATGGAAGACCTCTTGTCGTGGCGCCAACTGGTGGCGTGAATTTTCATGACAAACCTCACTGAAATAAATGCTTTGACTCTGACTCAGAATAAAGCTCATTTTTCCGTGTAACATCCGACTTTCTGCATGATTGCTACTCGGAGCGCCTGTCGTTTATTTTTTAAACTCCTTGGAGAAATCATGTTCCCGTTGGATAATTTTCTTGGAGTCTTAGAATGGCTCCTCATCTAGGTGTAATTGGGGTACCTGAATAAGTAATTCTTCTTCTTTAATATCGGCACAAACTAATCGAAGATACTTTAAGGTAAGCATATTAGTCAGTCAGCATATTAATAACGGAATTGATTGCCCTCTATCGACACTTGTAGAGGCTACACGCTTGCACGGTTTATTAATGAGTTAATTAATTGCAATTTGTACAAGGAGGTACCTAATATAATTTTGTTAGTCAAGTATGAATATATTCATGTTTATTTGCGGTCATTTAAGTATTTTGGGAGTACTCTTTTGTTAAAAACACATGCTTTCCAATTTTATTGTTTTGAGTTTTGGATTAAATTGGATAATTACAATTCTACGATGGATCCACTTTCAAACTTTGTCTGACTTTCGTTTCCCTTTGCAGTTCATTCTTTGTTATTTTAATAATTCAAATAGCTCTTGATACAATAGACGCAGTCCGAAATTCCTGATTTAATTTCAGGGGTTGTCCTACATATTACAATTGTTCATTGTTCACTACAAATTGCTGCATATGAATTAATTATCTGAATTACAGAAATGTACTGCTTTCCCGACATTTACATTACATGTTTCACAACACTAATTTAAAATTGAAACCTAATCCGTTTATCAAAAAAAAAAAGTTTAACATATTAACAGTGTAAAGTGTACAAATACAATCGGTAACAGCGAACGCACTATACAGGCTATGAAATTGAAGGGTGTTCTTCATAACTTCTTCCTTAAAATTTTTACTGTTTGATATTATGGAAAATTTGGTTACTTTGAAAAGTTTGTTAAAGTATTAGGAACCCAATGGGAATAGCAATGAAGGCCATTCAATTTGAGAGTTTAGATAAAAGTGATATTTAGTTACGAATTCTGGGAAATTTCTCGAATCCCATTATTGTTTTGGGTGCTTAATTGTTTCAAATGAGACACACTATCATATCCTGCAAGTAATAGGTACGTCAAATTACAAGTTCTTAAAGAGCTTCACGTGAATTATTTTAATTAAACATTTTTAGGGTTGTGTATTTGTTCCCGAAGGATAGAAATGGGACCATTTTGGCTATTACTACCTTTACGTCATCTGTCTATATGTTCGTTTATCGTTCTGTCCGTCGGTCTGCTAGTCTGTCTGTCTGCCTTCCTGTCTGTTATAGGCCCGGGGCTATATCCTTTAAAACGTAAAAGGCGGCCAGTTGAAATGGCCACATAACATCTGTAAACAATAGTGGTAAAAGAAAAAAAAGGTAAAAAAAAGAAAGAAATAAGAAAGATTTTTTTTATTGGTCACAAAAACACGTGCACATATAAAAAGATAACTTTGGTACTTTAGATGTCTCATGGTAGTATTCGATTTTATAAATCGAGTAGGTACTATAATATGTTCTTAAAATCCGTATAAAAACCTTAGAGTAAAAACAAAACAGGAGCTAAATTTATAGGAACCCTTAGTGCGTGAGATCATCTCGTACTTAGCACGGTTTCTAATACTGATTAACAAAATATTTTCAGCGTAAAGTGTAAAAGCACAATCGGTAAAACCAATTATATTGAAAATTTTACGTGACATGTTTTTATTAAAATATTGCACACTGCCAGACGTCATGCGGACTCATGCGCCAAGTTCATTGTTTGTTACGTTTGAATTTTCATGTCTATTCTCTGTATTGTGGTTCAATTAATAATTGAAAATTTTAATTGCAATTGCATAATTGATCGCGGTCATAATATTATTGTATGTTGAAATGTTTTTAATTAATTTAATTAATATTGTCATGCATCTATTGTTTATGATGCATTGCGAGTGATGTTTGTTTTCCTGGTTTATAATTATTATGGTAAATGGTGATTTATATACGTTTTAAAGGAACAACGATAGGTGTAACAGGTAGTGTTTACTCAAACATACAACTAAAAGGTTTTGACCCCGTATTAAAGAAACTCAAGCATAAATCTCAATTATTATTAAAAAAATATATATATTATCGTAACCAATTGGACCTAGTCCTGTCCCACACTGGGCGCCAAACCTGACCCAAGCTGGGCGCCATTAAAATCAAAAGACCAGACTGTTTATAACGATTTTTTTTCACAAATCTAGCTCTTATTTCATACCTGAGCTGTTCGATCGTTCTAAAACACCATCCTGCCTTAAAAAATTTAAAGCCCACGACCATATTTTATTACCTAAAAAAGTAGATCTGATAATTTACTTAATAATAGATATCTAATAAGAGTATGATGGGGCTAGGGGTGTTATAATTAATAGAACTGCTTGTAAAATTAACGTTATTATTATGACGTCAACGCAAGGTCCTAATAATATGAGCACCCAATAACGCCCCATCACCCAACCATCTATAAATTTTAAAATAAAATCTGTGTCCATGTTATCAGAAATGTCGAGGTGACCGTGACCCAGTTTCCATGGCAACCGATATCTCTAGTTACTAGGCTTGCCCGCTTATGAGATGACACGGTATCGTATCTGATATTATTATTAACTTATGCTTGAATAGATCCAAGGTATCTAGCTGTATGTAACCAACACTTGTATAGACAGTTAACAAAAACGGTTAGTAATTGCAGGCAGCTAGCTACTTTTGATCATAATTATTTAACGTGTGCTCAATTGTTGCATATTTCACCTGTTTGTCTGAGTAACTCTTAATTTGCTTATGAAAAGTTCACAAAAATGATAATTTCTTGGCTTCTTACATAATTCTTTTCTTGACTGGGAGATGGGAGTTAAGGTGATTATTTTAAGGTCAATAATTGACGATACTCAAGTCTGTCTGGCGAATCCTATATCTTGCTGAATGCTTTACAATTTTTACCACATAATGGGCTATTGTCACATAGGTCGTGACAACACGACAGAACTAAAAGATGGATTATGTACACGAATTTGGGTTTTTACAACTCAGTTTCAGACAGAAATTTGGTATGCTTAGAGCATCGTTCGTTCGTACTTAATTGAAGCTATGCAAGCTTAATGCTAGTTAGCAGCTTTGTAGTGCACAATGTAAATAGCATTTAAGTAGTTGCTATACGACTTGTAAGTTTCTGTGCACTACGTTGTGCATAGGAGGCTTCGGCCCTGGCATTTTCTACAGGTGCATCGAATATTTAAACTTGATAAGGACCCCATTAACATGAAGTAGATCTTCGCTTTTAGAATTATTAGGATGGTTATTGTCATGGTCACCAGTAACATCACAGAGGGAAAAAAATTACTAAAATAGAGTAATTTGTATTAAAATTTTACTTAATTCGATGGCAACAAATGCCCTGTGACACAGATAATATAAATAAGCCTGTTATAACTTAAAAACCTAACAAATTGATTTTTGTTAATGTAATATGTAGGTTTTGTAATATGTAGTGAAACCGTAATACTTTCAATTGCTTGGTTTTGCAATAACTAGTAATAAACTGTAATATTTTGCATTTACAACAACTATTAAAGCAAGTTTTGCAGAATTTTCAAAAATTTTACAACATTTACAGTAATTTTTAATCCTATATTAATATTTGTATAAATAAATATATATTTGTAATCACGTTCTCGAAAACGGCTCTAACGATTTCGATCAAAGTTGTAATATAAAGGTTTACGGGGGCGAAAAATTGATCTAGCTAGGTTTTATATCCGAGAAAATTCGTTTTCTCTTTTTTGACACGAGCAGAGCTCAGTCGCCCCGGTACTAAACATTAATCTGTGTAATATTTTGCATTTACTTTTTGTTTTTAGGCATAACATTTAATAATACAAGGTTATTATATAACAATTGCAAATACATTAAAACTTTTTATTTTCATTACTACAAATTACCATATTCCCCAAAAACAAAACGGTATTTTTACATTTCGGTCGGTGATTTTTCTCTCCGTTCTCTGCAAAGGTAAGTATTGGAAATTTATGTTGACGTAACTTGGATACAAGGGTTCAATAATTTCTCATTAAATGTAAGTATTCCTGAATAGAATCCCTCCTTTTTGACATCAACACGACACCCTGTTTATAATCACACATGTCGCAAAGAACTCTTTAAACGCTACACCGCAAAGAATATGGATCGAAAATATGATACTAAAAATAGTTCTGTAAATGTGAACAGTTTAAACCTATATATCAATCGATCACATTTTAATGACTGTTCGTTACAATTACCAACTACTAACCTTTATTTGTACCGCCAATCAACAGTTAGTTAACAAATCTAACGAAATAACTGACAATAGACACTAATTCTTATTATTTACTCGTAAACTGACATTTGTCATATAAAATCAGTAGCTACTGACTGGCAAATCATAGATACAATTTATCTGTTCTGTGTATTGCAATTGACAAGGTACCAATGAAAATTTTATAAGCGACATTGAGCCAAGTGTCCTAAAAATAAAGTGTGGGCATGGCCGCGAAGCGAAGAAAGGCAAATAAAAACATGCTACTATATCTCCATATAGTCTTCCCAATATTTGATTCACAGGAAGCAATAGCCGTGTCAATATTTTATCCAACCGGATCAAGACAAGATGACACATTAATCATTCATCGTTTATCTACAAAAGCAATAGATTCAGGCCTTTGACTCCTCAGCGAGTTCCAAGATGGCGGCGGTCCCAGAATCACCGAAACTTACGGCACACGGCTAAATTATTCAGAAGCTTTTATTATTAAAGTTACGCAGTATTATTTGGCCGCGAGCTGTGCGAGTCGATGATAAAATTAAAATTTTATGAAAAGGCCACTCGGGTAAATAAGCTTGTTCAAACTTGGTGAGAGCTTTCGTATTATCGAGGTAGCAGTTGGGGGGACAGGTAGAGATGTAAAATTAACTTGTATTTTACATAAAATTGATTGGCACTTCGTTCTTTCTTATTCTTTTGTCGAAATCGAAATCACTAAAGAATAGAAAGTAAGCAGGTACTTACTCACATTTATTTAAATGGTGGTCCAAGATTGTTCATGTTCCTAGATTTGAAAAAAAAAGATTACAAAGTAACCGGTAATATAAGTTTCAATTTTGATTCTAGCACCATAATTGCTTAACACACTTTAAATCACAATCTAAGGATTTTGAAGGATATTGCTAATCCATTGCTTCATAGCTTTGAAAAATTCGTCTGCTCAACAACGTAAATAATGCAATGGACGTGACTGAACTGTCAGAATAAAAGACGTTGCGATCAATTGTCATTTTATGTGTGTTACAATTGCCCAACTGCTACTTTAATTTTTCAGGACAATATGTAATCGAAGCTTTATAGAATTTTAAGCTGAAGCTTATGAAATTCATATTTTGCATTTTGTTTAAATCACGTATTAAGGACGTAATATTGAAGTAACTAGTAGGTGTAGGTACAGTCAAAGATTGGAACCAGTACCAAAAGTACAGGTTCTGTACCTATCGGTATTACCGGTTCTTGCCATTTCGTTACCTGGGTACCGGTTCCAGAAGGGTACCGGTACTCCACACAACAAGTACCGGTAACAAATTCCGGTACCCGGCGCGTACCACAAATAGTACATTTGTACGAGGAATCCCGTACGGTTGATAACCTTGAAGTTATTTTTGTGACATATTATTTATCCTTTTTACTTACTGTAGGTATCTGCTTTCTCACTGTAACTTACGTAAATATTTGTTTGGTACCAGTTTTGGTACCGGTACAGGTCCGATACTATTGTCATTTAAATCTTATAGATGATCAGTTGCCCAGTTTCTGTAATTGTTGCGTACAATGACAACTAATTATTATATAGATAATATTTATTACAATATTCCCATGAAAAATAACTAAAAAACTATAAGCGCAAAAAAAAAAATTGCGCAACAGTTACAGAAGTTGGGCAACTAATTATCTATATATATAAAAATGAATCCCTATTGACCTTGGTCACGGCATCACTCTAAAACGGCTGAACGGATTTGGATGAGATTTGGCAAATGAGTAAACCATGACCCGGAGAAGGACATAGGATACTTTTTATCCCGAAATTCCCAAAGAATCGAGACTAATGCGGGTGAAACCGCGGGGCGCAGCTAGTCTATAATATTTATATAACTATTTTCGACATTATTTTGCTGGGGTAACGTACACAGTTTCTTCACGATATTTTCCGTCACCGTTTTTCAAGCAAGTGATAATTATAAAATACGCACATGAATCCCAAGGCATGCTTTTCGGATTTCAAGCCCTGGTACGAGACTACTATGCCATAGTTCCACAATGATTTAATAATGAAATTAAAAACCTAAGCTCAAACAGATGCATGCAGAAAGTTTAAAACAAACAAAATGAATAACAAACTGGCTAATAATGAAAGAGAAGGAAAGAAAAATTGTTTATTATTCTGCATAAACTAAACGCACATTACAAAAAAAAAAAAAAAAACTATTACACATTTACAAATCCAAAAGCCAAAAGCCTCGACAAATTTTGCCTGTTGCTTGATGTCAGGTTCAGAGATCAAAGACAATTTACAATTGCTTGCATAATGTGTTTCGACAATAACAAATGAAAACAAACAAACAATTAAAACATAAACAAAATGCCGATTGCAGTGTTTTTTTTTTTTTACTATAACAAGCAAACAACAAGAACATTTAAGCTGTGCGTCGCATCTGTGCCAGAATAGGTCATTGCTCAGCGAAATGCTGTGACTTCGAACGAACCTATGTATGCTCAACAGCGCTGACATTCAGCAAAAAACTCAATATGTTGTGTAATCAGCTAATCAGAATACAAAATGTTGTGTAATCAGAATACACAACATATGTGTGAATAACACTGTTCCATTCCCACCCACACTCTCTTTACGCTTTACATAACACAAAGTAAATGCAGGGACGCACAAAATCAATAACCAATTAATATCAAATTTAGCGGAACGAGTGGCCGGAGACAAACGAATCCCTGCCTCATGCCTCATGCCTGTAACTGGGTCCTATGGGTCAAGGGCGGCTATGTAGGACGTGTCCTCCACAACTGTCTTATAGCTTTGATGTTTTCTGATTTCTGCTCATTGATTTAATTATGTTTATTGACTCATTTACGGTGTAGTTTAAAGGTATGTAGTTTAACAAAACTAATAGTACCTATAAAAGTAAAAAAAAATTGTAAAAGTGACTATTTCCCCAGGCATCGAAATCAGGATAAAAAAAAACCGACCAAGTGCAAGTCGGACTTGCACACGAAGGGTTACGTACCACCGTACAATATTTAGCAAAAAAACGCCGAAAAAAACACGATTCTTGTACTATTCCTCTTAATATTTCATTTTATTTTATTTTTATTATTTGTTATTATGGCGGCAATAGAAACATGTAAATTGTGAATATTTCAGCTGTTTACCTATTACGGTTCATGAGATACAGCTCGCTGACAAACAGTCGGAC
Source organism: Omphaloscelis lunosa (assembly GCA_916610215.1). Lineage (NCBI taxonomy): Eukaryota > Metazoa > Arthropoda > Insecta > Lepidoptera > Noctuidae > Omphaloscelis > Omphaloscelis lunosa. The sequence goes on from OU744260.1 coordinate 19,199,442, forward strand.
GGACAGCGGAGGCTTAGTAATAGGGTTCCATTTGGCACCCTTTGGGTACGGAACCCTAAAAACCACAGGTGACCAGAAGCCCTAGCACAAACGCGCGAGTAAACGTAAATAAAGTATTTTCGAAATATTTTTAAATCAAAAATACAACTTACCTATAGCATTTGGTTTGAATTTTAGCGACAAACACAACTAATATCACCCATAGATGAGAATAAAATATTTAAACTAAGTAAATAGTACCTATTTTCGTGTATCTTCAGGTTCTGAAGTGGCAACTGCGTATCGGAAGACGTAGCGTTGGAAGGCCGCCCACAAGATGGACCGATGACCTTGTGAAAGCCGCAGGAATCTGCTGGATGCGGGAAGCACAGAACCAGTCGAAATGGTGCTTGGGGAGGCCTATGTCCAGCAGTGGACGTGTTTCGGCTGAATCGATGATGATGGTATGATGAGTATTTCCAATTTTAAAATCGTTGGAATTTACGTCACGTTTACTTGGCGCGTTCGTAATACTAGGCCCACAGAGAATCAAGGTAAACAAAATACTAACGGGTGATCCTCGAAACAGCGCATACACAGCAGATGATCCTCTGAATCTGATCATTACTACCCTGTTTCCCTAAACGGGGTAAAAGCTAAAGTGATGAATGAAACATGGAAAAGCTACAATGTTTAGGGAAAGATGAAGATTCGTGTCTTAAACGAGGTGTTTGTGAATTATGATGTTCTTATTCAATTATTAGATACCGTTAGTTATAGTTTATTTAATATTCCTGTGCTACAGTACCTCACTATAGGCATGTATATGAACGTTTGTATTGGTATTTGAGTATAAAGCGGAGTGATTATATCACTCTATTTGTAACGCAGTTTGCAAAACATAACGCATTCGTGTGACGATGTGGTTACAGTACAGACAACTGTTGAATAATAATATATTCTTGTCTAAATGTTGCTGCATTGTCGTATAACATTTTGTTTCCATAGTCCTCTACAATTATTAAACTCTGACAGCAACCCAAGCAGCAACCCACCAGCAATCTTATGAGAATGACAATACATATCATTTTGATGATGACATAGGTGCAAAATCAGAGGCATAATAACTGTAAAAGGATGAGTTTCGGCTGAGATAACAAGATTATGATCAAAAACTAGATTATTTATTGATACAACCGGAATCAGAACTAACAAAGTTATATTTATTGGCATAAAATATGGGATATTTCGTCGACTAAGCTTTTTCCTAGTTTAGTGTTTCCCAGAAAAATATTATTAGGTATTGAAGGGAAAACTTAAATAAGTTTTCCCTTCAATACCTAATAATATTTTTGCGCGTTGGGCATTTTAAAGATGGGACTAAACCATTGATTTCGTGAAACCGTGATGACACCAGCTTTTGACCCTTAAAGACATCAACGCGTTGATTACCGCGGTGCCGATTTTTTTTATATGTATGGCAATAGGCTCGCCCCCTATTACATGGGACTTAAAACATAACTTTCTAAATGTGGGTGAACCTGCTACAGGGACACCTCTGCCCAACCTTTCGGGGAAACAAGGCGTGATGTTATGTTATAATTAGTTAAGTTAGATAAGACTGTTAGTACACTTGTGAAGATTTTGTTTTCACAAAAAAAAACAAACGGTGGCACTCCGGGATGGGCGACAGAAGTGAAAGCTAAAAAAAATATATTTCCAAAACCTTTAAAGTCAAAATACTTGCATAGAACATTGATCCGTATCGTAATATAAATAAGGAGCACAATCGCGTTTACAAAAATGAGGTGTCGGTAACGGTGTCGCGAATTCAATTGTTTTTTTCCCATCTCAAAAATGCCCAACGCGCCTAAAGAAGTTCAACAACAACAATTTGAATTCAAAAACAACAATTTGCATCCAATTTTGTACAAATAATACAGAGTAATAAAATGAAACAGAGGCTACTCGTACCTTTTGTTAAGCGCTGCACAGAGTAGTCATAGTTTTCAGAGTAAATATATGCTGCATAGGTAGTTTAGGTACGTACTTGAAGAGTAAACTGTGCCGGTAAAGCGGCGGGTTTATGTGCTTTTACACTAGTGTTTCCAAACTAACGGTTTCAGTCAGTAGATAAAGAGAAGGGAAGGTCGGTGAAGTGTGAAAAATTTGACATCCGATTAAACTGTTACCGTGTAGGTACACAGAAACAGGGTGAGTGGACAGGTGTAAACAAAAGGGGTTGGAAAGCGGCAGGAGTAGTGTTCATGCGAGGGAAATTGCGGCACGGCAGCAAAAGCGAATACCTAAATAAATTCCCATGGGAACACTAATTTAGTAACACAAACCCTTATGAGCTCGTCAATTTTCATTGCTTAACATGCATCTTTGTATCCAATTTTATACGACTCCTTCCATTTGTAATACTTAGTAATAAAAAAAACAAACTGAGCCTTTTATACATATATCATAAAAAAGACCAACTATTAGCTTTGCTTACCTCGCTGTACAAGATTCTACACATTATTATCAGTATTACCATATTTCTAGACTGATTGAATTAATATTTAAGGTATGTTTTGCGACCACATAGCATACAATATATAAAAAAACCCCGTCTGATCCGAAATGGGACATAGGTACTGCTATAACATAACCAAAAAGTAATTATTATTGAAAATAAAAAAAGTTATTGCTATTTAAAATTCACATTTGTAGTACAAAAATTACCCCAAATCCATTCAAATTTAGAAAATGTTCAACAAGGGTCATAAGTTATGACTTTTAGACACCCGCTAAACGACGGCCGCCCGTGCCCAATGTAATAATAACCCGGTAAAATACCCCATTGGAAAAAAACCGTAATGATTTTTTTTTTCTTTTTTCTGAAAATTTCCACATAAATAAACTCTCAATAAGATACCCTTTTTTTTGGTTTGGAAATCACTAAATAACTTCTCCCGCTCTGGGCGGAGCAGAAGGGCGTGTCAGACTCTTCCTGACTAAAACCCACCCGTGTTCCTTCGGTTGCTCTGTTGCCGGGGGCCACGATCTCCCTTTCGGTTTTCTTCGCAACCCCAGCAGGCATCGGCCCTAGCGGAACCCGCCAATTCTGCTGACATCTCTTTGAGGCGCGCGTGGAACACAACGCGCCGTCGACCTGGGCCTGGTCCTTATCGGACGGCGAGCTACCCATTGTTCACCGTCCGCAAGCCCACGCCTACGGTGGCCGGAAATCGGCTTGCGATTCCCGACGCCCTGGGCGTCTCCTCCTGCGGCGGTTAGGGGCGTGAGGGCGCGAAATTTGCCTCTCCCTCACGCGCTCCGCCTCCTCCTTCGCAAGCATTACCGCTTCGCTTCGCGTTCAGTACGATACCTAACAACACCGTCACGGGATTTTTTTTACATGTTGTAGGTATGTAGCATTTAGCTAGCCACGTTGTTGCCGCGGTCTGTCTAAGATCTTGTCACCCTGCGGTTAACCAACAAATGTAATATTCAGGCATCAACCGCCGTCGAGCAAACGTAGCAACTGTAGTAGCGACTGCGAGGTAGTAGATATATGTACATCACTGCATTTAGGTAAGGTTGCTAGGCTATTATGGTCCGCTCACCATCTCGTTCTTGCCTGCAATGTGCAGGAACCTCAGCAAAACGCACAACATGGAAAAATTACCTCCTCGTTGTTTTTTTACCCGACTATGCGGCAGCTAAAATAAGGATATATTTTTAGATGGATTCGTAACAGTGTGTATATTTTGCTAATAAATAAATAATAACTTCGAAGCAAGCTAAAAACCGGACTGGAACTATAAAGTTGAAAACAAGATCACTTTTCAAGCAGTCTTATAACGTGTTTGGTGGCATCAAATCTGAAATAGAACTAAAATAACTACTTATAAAAGTGATCTTATTTTGGACTTTTTAGTTGCAGTCGAGATTTTTGAAATAAGAAATCGTTGAAACTATTGAACAATCTAAACGTTTTGTGTATGAGCACGTTTCCGTCAGACCGATTAAGATTTTATTACATTTCTCTTTTCAGCACGCGTAGCATGACCACCGTAGAAACGCGTTTTTTCGACGGAAGAATAGACAAAATGAGAGATAAACAATCACAATCTGTCATTTTGTCTATTCTTCCGTCGACAAAGCCCGTTTCTACGGTGGTCATGCAACGCGTGCAGATACTCTCCATGAGCGAGTCTTTAGAGTGCTATAGAGCAGCACCACTAGATTACTTTGCGAGGCGAGTGCAGGCTGTGCAGGTCACGGTCGACGCTAATCTTTGTTTATGTTGCTAGCTTTATGTTAGTTATTCGCTACGTTTAACTCCTCTTATTCGCTTATATAATACCTTAAATCAAATCAAATCAGTTAATTGCCAACATGTTGTACAGTGGTTGAAATAAGATTATAAGTTTCAAACATGCACCCTGTAAGCGCACTGCAAAACAAATTAAAATTAATAAATTACATTTCATTACATTACATTTTTCATCATGTGTCATTTTTACAAAAAAAAAAAAACCGAATAGATTAATTCACCTGAGTTGGCCACCCTGTATATTAAAGGCCATTTTAGGGCAAGCCGTGGCCCATGGGCACACAGGAATTTAGGACCTCTTGGAAAGTAGAAAAAAAAGAATAAAAAAGCAATTGGTAATCATCAAGTAAAGGAATATTTTTGTACTCGACGCTCTTTGAACTTTTCCAAATGTTAAATATTTGGAAAAGTTTCTTCTAATAAATCGGAATTTGTAAGGTTGAGATACCTACTCAAATCCGCAGATTCTTTTGATGAAGTAATTGTGATTTGAGGTCATAACCTTTAATATCGTCTTAATAGAATTCTGCAAATTAATTAATTTTTTTGTCAATGGGTCAGAATCGATTGTTATTAAATGAGAAAGAAAAAAAAAACGTTTGTCAGAAAAAAAAAAGTTTTAAAAAAATTCAATGCAAGCGTTGTATTGACCTTCCGGGGCCCCATGAGGGTCGGGGTCCCTGGGCACGGGCCCCGTGTGCCCTTATGGTAAAGACGGCACTGTGTTTATTTTATAACATAACATCACGCATGCATTCACTACTCTGTGCATTTACTCTGCAACCAGCGCTCGATGTGGCAACACGCCGTGTTCGGGTTCGCGACAAGTCAATCGTCATCCTGAGGATACCTCGTTGAAAGGTGAAATACGTGTCGATTTCTTATAGGGTTTTATATGGCTCTTTAGGAATAGTTAAGCGGAACATTTTACTAAATATATCAACGCCTATTGTATTTTTTAACATCACGACTATAATTCTCGAAGGGTTAGTTAGAGGTTACCTATAGTACAGCCACATTTCGGTCCAGTTATGTTTAAATCCCATGTAATAGGGGGAGAGCCTTTTGCTATCAACACACACACAAATCCAGACTCCGGGCTGCTATTGAGAAATTCTTGAAATAAAAACCCAATAACGCTTTGCCCGACCTGGGAATCGAACCCAGGACTTCATACTCAGCAGTAGCGCTTACGACCACTAGACCAATAAGGCAGTCATGTATATTATACAAAGTAATATCATAAAGAGAAAAGATTAGATTTTTGTATGTTTTTTGTTTGTTTGTAATGGATAAACTCGAAAAAATACTTAACCACTTTGAAAAAATCTTTTACCTATAGAAAGCTACATTATCAGCGAGTAACATGGGTGCATTTTATTTTTCAATGAATTAGATATCCCTGTGAAAATTGTATAATATAACCCAAGGTCAAAAATTGCGCATAAAAGTCATTATTTGGCGTGCGCTGCGAATACTATTGATGATACATACAATAATACTGGGTGGCAGGGTCATCAACGCTAAAACTGTTACCATAGATTCAGTACGTGATACTGAACCTTGCTTTGAAATTTTTCGTCGGTTATTTTTTTTTAAATCAGCTGTTGAACTGCTGAACTGACGAAAAATTTCGATGCAGGAGAGTTCAGAATCATGTACTGAATCCAAGGTACTTAGGCGTCGATACTTCATGTTTAAAGTACTCATCATTACCACAAAAATGTTTGCGAGATTCTAAATAATATAGTTACGTCACACTAACCGTTTTTTGGTCAAATTAGTCAATCAAAACACCGGTAGAATCGAAAAATGATGATATTCGTATCATGATATTAATCCTTATCCAAGTAAATAGTTTCATAATCAAGGTTGATTATCATCAAGGTTGATTTCTAACTTTCTATTTTAGGCGCCGGGCAAAAAGTAGAAAGTTAGAAAGATCGTTAAGTGAAAACGAAATAACAGCGGAGACGGGCGATGCGAGGGAACAAGAAATTTCACGCAGAAGCGAGTGTATAATGATACCTACTAACTTTCAGTCACATCGCGTTCGCGTTAGACGGAAAGAACCCAATATCATTCGGATATGGGAGCCTCAGAACTAACTCCTCTGAAAACTGATAGTCTCACTCCAGCAGTCAATTTGAAGAACATTAGCCCCTTAACCCTTGTACGAGTAATCGAAACCTGGTCCTCAAAACTGCAGTGTAATTGAATAGCTAGCACAAGGATTGTTTTCTGACGGCTGAAACTTATTTCTCTTTGCGATCGGATCACAAAGGGAATGCTCAAACAATAGATACCGCCAATCGGAAAGGTCAGTTTGCAAGCTCTTATTTTTGTTGATCGTACATCGAATATATAGAGCAAAAAGCGCTTTGAAAGGTTATTTGGTGCTTTATCCAGCACGTTTCTTGTTGAATATGTAAAGTGAGAATTTTGATCTCCCATGTTCATAGCTGACAGCTTTGTAAAAAACTTCTGCTTATTCCATATTCAAATCCTTATTTCCAATTGATGTTACGAGTATTTCCACTTTATTAGTGTACTATTGAAAAAGTTTCATTAAAACTTGTTGAAATTGTAGCGCAAACTCTATTTTTCGGCCCTGGTCCAAGTCATGGTACGGAGCGAGAGGGCATGGGAAGCCCCTCCTTTTGCGAAACCGTAATGGTCGCGAAGGAGGAGGTGGAACGCGTGAAGGAGAAGCAAATTTCGCGCTCTCACGCTCTAGTCGCTGCAGGAGGCTAATTCCCCGCGACCGAAATCGCGGGCTTGCGGACGGTGAGCAATGGGTAGCTCACCGTTCGATAAGGACAAAGCCCGGGTCGCCGGCGTGTTGTGTTCCACGCGCATCTCAAAGAGTCGAGAGATGTCAGCACAACTGACGGGGTCCGCCAGGGCCGATGCCTGCCGGGGTCGCGGGAAAGTCCGAAAGGGATACCGTGGCCCCTGGCAACATACAGGCAACTGAAGGAACACGGGTGGGTTTTAGTCAGTCAGAGTTTGACACGCTCTCCTGCTCCGCCCAGAGCGGGAGAAGTTATTTGCTAATTCCCCACCCAAAAAAAAAATAGCATTGTTAAAATGGTTACGGGCCGTCAGTTTTTATAAGTAAACGGTGATGTTCACTGATACGCTTGATTTGAATGTAAAATGTTGACACTGTTCACAGTACCAACTCTAGCAGCGGCCCCCGAGGCATCTCCGTGCTTTGTTGGATGAAAGTATTGGTCATGATAAAAGCGGCTCGCACGCGAAGGGACCACCGTACAATAGTTAACACTGCATATTCGAGTAAGAGCAAAAAACGCCGAAAAAAAATCACTTTTTTAGAATGGGAACCCCTTTAATTTTAACTTTATTTTATTTTTATCATTATTTTGTTGTTAAAGCGGCCCTAGTAGTACACACTCTGAAACTTTCATGAGTCTACCTATTACTATTCAAAAGATACAGCCTTGTGACAGACGGACGGACAGCGGAGCCTTAATAATAAAGCCCGTAGTCACCCTTTGGTAAGGAACCCTAAAAAATATCCTCTTCATAAGCCTCGTTAAGCCTCTTCATAAAAAAGGCGATGGCTCGAAAGCAGATAATTACAGACCTATTAGTCTCATACCAATAATATCTAAAGTTTTCGAAAAAGATATGCAACATCGTCTTTTAGAATTTATTGTGAAACATCAGATTCTCTTTCAAGATTCAAAAACTGGGGTGTACTACAAGGAAGCGTTTTGGGACCCCCTTTGTTCTTATTATATATTAACGATCTTCCTGAACACACACCTAATCCATGCACATTATTTGCGCATGACATTTCGATAATACTGACATAAATAATTATAGAATTGACATTAATAATACAATTGAATCAACAATTTCTTGGTTAAGATTGAATAATTCGCATGGAATAAGTAAAACAATACATTTCCAGGAAACCACACGTAGAAAAAGTATGCAACAAATTAAACAAATTCGTTTATGTTCTCTACACACTACGAAAGACCTCGTCGCGGGGGACCATGTTGACTGCGTATCACGGCTGCGTTGCATCGAATCTACAATACGGCCTTATACTATGGGGTAATTGAACAGACGCAGATAAAGCTTTTAGGGTACAAAAAAATTTATTCGAGCCATTTGTGGCATTCCACCATGGGAATCTTATAAACCATTGTTTCTAAAATTAAAAGTCCTGACATTACCCAGTATGTATACTTTAGAATGTGCAAAATTTGTCCGAAGGCACTTTGACCTATTTGAAAAGGCTCAAGACCGTTGCCCTCGAAAAGTAAGAGATCCAGATAAAATAGTTCTACCTAGGGCTCCAAAGACTTTTCTGTATAAAAAGAACTGTTATCATATGTGTGGACTTTAGTGGCGAAAGCTGGTTTTATGGGGGAGGTAAGCCGGACCAGCTAAAAAAAAAAATATATATATATATTACTTCGGACTTTCGTCGTGGCCGTGAAAAGTTACTTCTTGTTTACCTATCAAAATAACGGTGTCTATAAACCGTTTCATTACATTACTATTTCAATCTACTGTTCTATTATGAGCTTCATGCAAATTAGTGAAAATAATTCAACTCCTACGAGTCCCAAACTCATAAAACAGCTACCTAAGAATATGTTTTTAAGTCTGCACATGTTTTTTGATAAATTCGTCAAATTAAAATGTAAAAAACCCTTTAATCCATAAACTACTAGAATCTAAGAACAGTAAACACGAGCACAATACATTTTATTTAATTTACGACTGCCAGTCAGTCATTGACATTTATCGTAAAGGGAAACATTAAAATGTTCTACACCTAATTACAACGTACTTTACTTTCACATTTACTAAACTCAAGACACTTAAAAAAACACTATCACACACAATTACAATAATCACTGTCTAAAAATAAATATTACTACTACTACTACTAATGATAAACTAAATAATTCAATGAATACTGAGCTAAAAAAATGCAAATTTATATGGTTCTAATGTGATTACGTCAAAAAATCACCACACATTGTCAGTCGAATGATGAAATGTTTACGAACTCCCAGCCGAACGCATTACGAAGTTCCTTAAGGCGGCTTGTGGTAGGAGTAAACTGGCAGAAAAGTCACGTGAAAAGCGTTTATACTTCCAACTGTCTTCTTCTAATTCGATCGAGAGAGAGAGAGAGAAAATCAAAATCAAAATTCAAGATGACGGCTTCATAGTTTTCAAATTAATATTCTCTTCTATTTTTCCATTCTAACGGCTTTATAATTTGAAAATCATTATTGTTAGTCACAAAGCCAAATATACAGATACAAGAATTACGTAAATTACAAAAAAAAGACCCTCAAAAATGTTTTCGCCATATATACTCCAAATTGATTCATTTTAAAAATCAGTAGGTGTTATGAACCTACTGTTTTTTTTGTATGTATGTATGTATTTTTGGTACTATAACATATTTTTTTTTTACTTTTATTTAGGTAATAGTTGTTATTATTAAAATTTTACTTTTCTATGCATCAGCTGTTTTATTTCTGGGTTCAAGCAAAATTCCGAATGATTATCGATATCGATAAAAAAAAGGGAAATCGATGGTACTGAAAAAAACAATAGCTATTGTTTTTTTTCGTAGAAGTTACCGCGTCCCACGCCAAAAGTGACAGACTTTTTTGTTCGGAATATCGCGCTTATAGCTTCTCCAGTGATATATACTCTAAGCAGCAGGCACACAAATAAACTTTTGAACAACAGTGCTCTTCGCATAAGATTTAATACTTGACAGCTCGTGGCACAGACTAACTAAATACAAGTCGTGGATCAGGGTACACTTTCTTCCCAAAAATAATAACAAATCATGTTTTTCATAAGTTTTTTTTTTTTTTGTTAGATAAGTGTAAATAAAGCACTAGTGTATCGTTTATTACGTGGGAAAGTGATAGAGAAGTAAAAACCTTCAACTAATTAAAAGTTACTATCTAAAGACCTGACGGTGACGTAATCCGCCGGATACGCCTAACGACGCTGATAACATTCGAACTTATGTCGATCTTGTTTTACGATTCGAATTAGTTCAGGAATAAAATCTTAAATCGAGTTCGGATGAGAAACGAGTTCGAATCGAAAAAGATTCGACGACGGCGCGTTGTGTACCACGCGCGCCTCAAAGAGATGTCAGCAGAACTGACGGGGTCGCGAGAAGTCCGAAAGGGATACCGTGGCCCCTGGCAACATACAGGCATCTGAAGAAACATGGGTGGATTTTAGTAAGCAGAAGTCTGACACTCTAGGCAGAGGGGCTGCCTAGAGCGGGAAAAGTTATTTGATAATTTCCCACCCAAAAAAAATGTGTTAGGAATATGGTTATAACACGCAGAGCTTCGTATTATATGTGCAAATGTATTCAGAATTGTGTGTTTTGTTACTGAATATCGCACTGCCGATGCCGACACAGGCTACCTACACAACTGGATAATTAACATATTTCACGGTTTACGCTACTGTGTTTTTGTTGCCAAATAACCAATCGTGCATTCTGAAAGTGGGCAACGCCGCAAATAGATGTCAAATATTTGGTACTCCCTTTCTTCTCCAAAAAATTTTTGTCCGAAAATCATTATCCTTAACTCGTTTGCTATAAACTGTACTACGAGTATAATAATCTCCTGGCTGATGTGAAGGGAAAGGCCGGGCGGGGACGCCCTAGAAGGACATATACTGACCTTATTGGTGATGTTCTTCAGAAAGGCCAGGTGCGTAGTACTCGCAACCGGCGGGCGTGTATGACCAGATATATGAACGTAAATGAGGCAAAAGGAGTATGTAAGGATCGTAGCAGGTGGCGTTCTGTAGTTTCTGCCTACCCCCATGGAAAAAAGGCTTGAGTTTATGTATGTGTATGTGTAATAATCTCCTAATTTTGCATGAAATAAAGTCATAAGTCCTATTTATATAATATGTATTATTCCGATTTCATTGTTAGTCCTAAAAAAAAATTGCTAAAGATTAGGTTTTAGCGACAGAAACGAATCGCTGTAAATCCGACTCCACGCAGTCTTGTCTGCCCTACCCAAAGAGGGTAATTTAGAATCGCGTGGGACCCGACGGAGCCCCGGAGCGCCGTGACAGAAACCATGCCTGCTGCATGTTGCATGCTCGCTTGGGCAGTGCATATGCACTACACAATAAAGCATTAGACTTTGCTCGAGCCGACATGAGCTATTTAACTATCGCAGCTTGTATGCGTTGACTACATGTTTAGCATACGGTATTTTGATAGATGAAGTTCCTTTGTCCGAAAACGGATCGTTTAACGGACGAATTGAAGTTAATAATATATTATGTTGCCTAATTGGTGCTGTTGAAAGAGTGTCCTGCTCCAAAAGTGTTAAAGTTAGTGTGTTTAAGTTTTAGAATGAAATGTAGTTTAGCAAAGATACGGTAAGAAATAAGAGCCGGGAAATGGATTGCTTCTTGAAAAGTATGGTTTTCTCAAACGTAATATAGACCCTGAAATTCTTCAACCTTACTCCTAAGCTTCATTGCTTTAATAACCCTACAATGCGCTTACCAGGTATAAAAGGTGCCACAATAAAAATGTAACAGGTAATTTAAAAATATTTTTTACCCTCCGGGTGCTGCGGGAACGGGTCAGGGTCACCGTGACCCTAATCCTATGGTTTCCATAGCTACCGGCAGTAATGTTTGAAGAGCCGTGTTTCGAACTTTCAATTGAATTTTACTTATAATGGAGTTTTTCCTGCATGGATGTTTCGTGTATTCAGTTTCGAAATTGGATGATTCTGATGGAAATTACACGTGTTTTCCATTAAAATGTTGGAGAAAACGTATTTTTCGTTATTGAGCGGTGACTGGTATATTTAAGGTAGACAAGATTTTTGTCGAAAAGCACACGGTACTTCCAAACTTCTTCTTCTCTCGAATTGACACCTACCTACCAAGAATAGCTTAATGGTGCGGCTGTTGCCGCTGTGAAGGCTTCATTAAATGATGGACGATAGATCTGGTATTAAATCTATTTTATTTTCTGAAAATAATCTGAAAAGACGTCCGCCATGCGAAAAGTCTGAAGGACGGAATTCTTTTTTTATTTAAATACTCGCGGCGTCCCTGACCGGCGCGAAGAGTACCGGCTGGCGCAACGGCATGGCTCCAGTAAGTCCCGCCGTGCGCCACCTGGCGGCGGCGGGCCGTAATACATAAGTATACTGTGGTAGAATATTAGCCGGTCGGGAAGGTAGTAGTGGCTGACTGTCCAGAGAGCGCGACATAGATTCAGTCAGTTCCAAACGTCAATCAATCTGTTTAGCCTTTTCCCAACTATGTTGGGGTCGGCTTCCAGTCTAACCGGATTCAGCTAAATACAAGTATTTTACATGGAGCGACTACCTATCTGATCTCCACAGCCCAGTAACTGGGTAATACGATACCCCCTGGTAAGACTGGTTGTCAGACTTTCGGGCTTCTGACGACTCGTAACGACTGTCAAAGATTTACGAATGACAGCCAGGACCAATGGCTTAACGTGCTTTCCGTACCCATCCACGGACCAACTACGCCAAGCGTAGCTTAACCTGATGGATCGACCCGTGCAGCTGTTATCTAATGAAAATATGTGTCGTGCCACTTACAAATTGAGTGCTTTAATTTGAATATTTGAATAACCGAAATTCAAATTTTAAATCATCTATGTTTTTCATTTGACAATTGAGGTTAATTGTGTAACCTCATTTTTCATCGATGATTTTTTTGTTACAATTTAATAATGTTTTTCAAACAATAATATTATTGGAAAAGTGATGAGATATAAAGTTGAAACCTTCATAAAACAGATGATTTTATTTATTTATTTCTAGGGTTAATACATTTAAAATAATTTCCTTAAATAGTGGGTGAATATACCTATTACTAAGTAATCCCCTTTAGTGTAGCTGTAACAGTGCCTACACGTTTGTTTACACAATCTGATGCTTTTGGGACAGACCATTATAATTAAACAGGGTTATAAAATGTTTTTTGGTACATATATTACTAGCTTTTGCCCGCGCACATACCTAATAGCAGAGGGAAAGGTCACTGACTCCTACCGCTACGCCCGCGTTGCCGTCAACCATAATTATTTTGCTACGCGTAATTTTGAATCTATGATATCTTTTAAGCCATTCATTTAAATGAAATGATGTGAAGGCTTATTTTAATCTAAATTAAATGCTCAATTTAAGTAAAATAGTTTATTGGATAAGGATTAATATAATACCTGTCAATTTTATTTTTCCTTTCGTTAATTCGAAAAATTTTGTTAGTTTTAGATGCTCCTTTTTAATTGTTATTACTGTGTGTATTTCCTGTGCGTGTCCCAAATAAAATATTTTTCTTTCTTTCTATCAAAATAGCTTCGGAAATAAAAATGAAATTTTTATCTAATTCTGAAAGATAAAAATGGTTATTGTGGGTCATCCTTAGAAGATAGACATATGCCATCGCGGACTTTTTAAGATGAACAATACTGTAGAACATAAATTTTATGTAACTTTTACCATTTCTGCGGCGCACGCTAATAAAGTTCCCAGTTGGCATGTTTTTTTCCGACATCTTCAACAATAATCGTCAAATTTCAGCCAATTAACACAAAACCTTAATGAATTATACACTAAAACCTTCCGCATGAATCACTCCGTCCATTGGTGAAAACCGTTTGAAAATCCGTTTGGCAGTTTTTGAGTTTATCGCGTTCAGACAGACAGACAGACGCCGCGGGGGACTTTGTTTTATAATTTATTTATTTATTATTAGCCTCTTCAACTGAGTAAATAATATGTAAGGACACAGATAATATGGTAAGGATATCATAATACCACAATATATATAATATTAAGGCTATGTAGAAGAGGTAATTTAAAACGAAATGACTCCTTTTGACTTCTATGCAAATGTCAACAATTTACGAGTCATTTGACATTTCATATTTTTATTTTTTCATTTTAAAATGTCAAATTATTCAAAAATGGTTAACATTGGTAGAGGAGTCATGAGGGGTCATTTGGTTGCAAATTACCTCTCCTACATCCCCTTAACGGATTGCCGACATAAAACCAATATATTTAAGTACCGTCGCCAGTAAAAGCTATTTTAATGCACGATCCAACTCGGACGGTCACAAACAATATAAGTAGTACACATGTCATGACATAACGTACTAAAATACTTAAAATCAATTCTTTTCACTCCAAGGCCGCATATGACGGGTTGATTATCATGGATGTCACAAATGATGGGATTGCGTGCCACGGTGTCGTACAAAACGTTCACTATTTACTTATTTAGTTACACATCTTCATAGACTAAAAAAGTCTAGTTTTAGTCTGTGTTTAGATAAAAGTTTTCTTTGTCTTATAGTACGGAAACTAGGTCTATAAAATATATGTTCAGGCATTTAAAAGTTATGGTAGAATAAAGAAAGTCACATACATACGAGTACATATGAACCCTGAGAGCATTCAGTCAATCTGTCTAGCCTTTTTCCCAACATGTTGGGGTCAGCTTCCGGTCTTAAACCGGATGCAGCTGAATACCAGTATTTTACATGGAGCGACTATCTATCTGCTCCACAACCCAGTAACTAGGTAATACGATACCCCTTGTTAAGACTGGTTGTCAGACTTTCGGATTTCTGACGACCCGTAACGACTGTCGAAGGTCTATGAATGACAGCCGGGACAACGGCTTAACGTGCGCTCCGACGCACGGAGGAGTCTCGGTATGTAGAAGAAATGGTCACCTATTCACGGACCTAACCCCGGCAAGCGTAGGTTAACCTGATGGATCGACCCGTGCGGCTGTTATTACTTACCCCTGATGATGAACCCTAGGACACACTCCTTTTTTGGGCGTTTAGTCGTATTTAAAATTGGATTGCAATTTGAGCAAGCACGTGTCTTCCATATCAAAGAAGAGACTTTTGCTCTGTGCCTACGTACCTCTCTGGTAAATACTGACAGGTGAATTGGCTACAAGGACAGTAAGTATCACCCATAGATATGAATAGTCTTAAAAGTAAGTAATTATGTTCAAAACGAGAATATTTAATTTCAAAATCTTTCAAATTTACGTTACGTTTACTCCGCGCGTTCGTGCAAGGCCCACTGTACAGCCAAAAAATATCGTCCTTAAGTAAAAAGTCTACAGTACCTGGCTTCACGTATGGCGTCGACCCAGTGAATGCAGTCCACCTCGGAGGCAGCACGCAGTTCGTATTGCCGCTGACTCTCACGACGGTATGATATGATGAAGCAGAACTGGGACAAATAAAACATAATTAGTCAGCTTATTAACAATAAGCGGCAAGCCCCTGCTTTTTACGGTTTTTAGGACTTGAAAAAACATCGAAATTTCTTTATTACACGTTAGTTAAATCTTAATGTATGATAGATACAAACCTCCCGGAAAAAATCTTTAACTGATGAGTATAAAAAAATAACGCTGTAACGGTAAAACAGATAGACATGAAAAGTTACTTTAATTTATAATATGTGCCACAGTAAGATGATTACTGCCGTGATATAGTTATATCACGAGGGATAAAGCATACACCGTCATATAGTTATACAGGGTGGCAAGGTGGCATCGACGCGAAAACTGTTACCATGGATTCAGTACATGTTTCTGAACCCCCCTGCGTCGAAATTTATAGTCGGTTATTAAAAAAAAAAACTGCTCTTTCATAGGAAAGTGTCAAAATGTATGGAACAGCTTATTTAAAAAAAAAAACCTCAGTCAAAAGTTCAGTATCACGTAATAATACTAGATCGTATTCTAAACATAGTTATATTCTTAATAGAAAAGATCTGAAAAGCTCACTTATGTAGGAGCTTCCTAAATGGTGTTCATAGACTAAGACAGTCCTTATTTTACACTCTTAGCACAGAGGTAGTGGTGACTGACAAGGGTATATAGATTACTTTGCACCCGTCCTCTGCATAGTTCAATCTAACAGCACCTGCTTTCCTCTTGTAGTCGCATAGGGCAAATATCTAGCGTAGATCAAATTTGGCCGTTTCATCAAATTGGATAATCTGGTAAGCCTTTTGGCTTCTTTGCTCTCTTAATTATCATGCATGTGAAAAGGCACCGACTCTATAAAGTTATGCTGTTAGTTAGTTTAGTTAGTTTATACAGACATAATTGTTGTAAAACTAACCCAAAACATTCCTCTCCATGAGCGCCTCGCTGAGTTGGTCGCAGTACGAGCCCTCCAGCATGAGCACGCCTGTGGGACGTGTGTTATTCTCCTCTCATAGTACGTCAATACGACTTACCGAAGCGTTCCTCTCCATGGGTGCCTTGCTGAGTCGCTCGCAGTACGAGCCCTCCAGCATGAGCACGCCTGTCGGACGTGTGTTGTTTTCCGACTCATAGTAAAACAGCATGTTCTGTGTACAAGATTTTGTAGATTAAAGACTGATGAGCCACCGAATTTATTGGCGTAAGTCAATTGGTCAGCTGAGGAGGGACAAGGGCGGGAGGTTCTGGGTTCATTCAAAATTCTAAGCACCAGCCACGAGTCTAGATTTGAGTCCGGCTAGTGATGAAAACTGGCCCTATTAAATAGGATTTAATTGAAGAAAAGGTTTACTAAAAACCTGTGCCTGTACCTTTGGAGAATACAAATGGTTTATAATGTATATGGCATTCTTATAAAGTACTTTAATCCCGTCACGGAGGTATTTTTTTCAAGAAACGGTCACTTATTTTCACCATCCCTATTTCATTAAGTGCGCTGAAACTTTGTGTAAAAAAATTAAGTAAAAAATTTTTTTTAAACAAGCTTTTAATTAACTAAAAAAACTAACTAACTAACAAGGCAAGTTAAATAAAAGCTTGTAAGAACGTAAAAGTTTATATGAACTTGAGTGGCAGTGGTCCGGCATTGTAGCGTACCAGAGCGGGTAAAAAAATTGTATGTCTTGCTCAAGGGGAAATTTATTGTTATGTAACACCAGTTTTTTTCCCGCTGCTTCACTCGCGTGGTAGTCTGAAATTATCCCATGGAAACGTACTAGGTACATACCGGGATAAATATTTCTTTAAAAATTCTGATTGAACAAATGTATAATTGTTTTAAATAAAATAAACTATTTAATATTGTATTGGATTATTTTATTTTCTCGCAATCGTAGTGAAAGGTAGAGTGTAACACATGGCGCTAAAAACTACCACTATAACCTCTCTCGGTTTCTATTTACTCCATCGCTAAAGCTCGTGAATAAAACTACCTCGATAGAATGGGTTATTTTAGCCCCTCGAATAACAATCTATTATTTTAGTTAAATACGATGTTGTGTTACGGTAAATGCTGTATATACATAACTAAAAGACATATAAACAAGTACTTTTATTATGTTATTATTGTTCTGTTTTAATTCTTTGTATGTATGTACTGCTGTTGGAGTACCAAAAAAAAATTGTTTTTTTTTCAGTTTGCATTTTTTCCAGCTTTTTGAGCTTATAATTTACTAGATAATTTAACCGAAAGTTATAGGTAGTCCATACTAATATTATCCTAACTAATACATATTATAAATACGAAAGTGTTAGTTTGTTACGTTTTCACGCTAAAACGGCTGAACGGATTTGGATGAAATTTCGTGCATGGGTAGACCATGACGTGGGTTAGGATAAAGGATACTTTTTATCCCAGTATTACGTTCCCGTGGGATTATTTCCAACATCCATGAGAGCGCGAAGCTTTTCACGCTTAAACCACTGAACCGATCGTTAAGCTTAACAGATAGATAAGTAGTCTGGGACCTCGAAAATTTCACAGGTTACTTTTTATCTAGATTATTTTTATTAAAAAAATACATGCAGACGAAGTCGCGGGCAACAGCTAGTCGGCTATAGGTATAGTAAATCTATTTGTGATTTCCATCGCAGTGATGACGACGAAGATATCTCAATCCTTTGGCCAGCATTTGCCCAACTATGTTGGGGTCAGCTTCTGGTCTAACCGGACGCAGCTGCATACCAGTATTTTACATGAAACGAACTGCCTATCTGACAACCTCAACCCAGTTGCTGGGTAACACGATACCCCTTGGTAAGACTGGATGTCTGACTCTTGGGCTTCTGACTACCCGTAACGATTATCAAAGATCTACGAATGACAACCGGAACCAACGGCTTAAGGTGCTTTCCGAGGCATAGTGGGGTCTCGATATGTAATGGATGGTCACCCATCCACGAACCGACCGCGGCAAGCGTAGCTTAACCTTCCAACAACCCGAAGATAAGTAAGTAATGATTATTAAGCTGCTCAATCTACCTGACATATTAAAACTTAATAGCACAAAACATTTACGTTTAATTTGCTCTCACACAACACAAAGCTCCTTAATTGGATGGGTTGCCACAGTGTGCTTTTCATTTTGGGCTGTTAACTATAAAAGGATTCCAATCAGTTAAGTAATTGCCTGTTTAATAATATGATAACAAATTACTATAATATAATGTGTACATTGTTGTGTGCAAAGGAGCACCTATTATCGTTAATGTTTGGTGAGAATATGACACCCTTTTAAAACTGCGTCCTTGGTGGGGATGTCTGCATTATTCTGCTGTAGTATTAAATTTTAGCCCTAATTACCTACTTCCTGAGCTTTTTTTTTCATAAAAATGCTCTATATATCCAAGGAATTTTAAATGGCACCTTTGGGGTGAAGAAGAAGGTTTGCAGAATCACTTTTTGCTCACTGTGACCACTCATCTGTCAAGGGTGTAGATTATTATTTTCCCAATATTCAGCAATACGGTGAAGGAATCTGTCCTAGAACTTGTCTTACAAAATGTTTTAGAACCGGAAAGTAGGGCAAGCGTCATAGAGTAAATTAGTTATTCATTTACATCTCTTTCTTGAAAAGCTAGATGTAAGAGAGAATTTAAATCTAGTTCATTTTGGATTCTCGGGAGGTTTGATCGCATTTAGAATGTACTTAAATGTAAGTTCACTACATCATTTATCCGTTTATGATAAATGATTTTATTTCAGTAAGTAGGTTTGTACAAACACTTCTACATGTCAATCATACCTATTTAAAAAACTAGATGAGTTCGGCGTTTCATATCTGACTACTCTGAGAAGAAAGGCCGAAACAAACTCAGAGGTCACAGTCTCTTTCATAGTTCAGACATAATCTTGGTCTTGAGGAAAGCACCACACAGACTGAGAGGGCCTATCCAGTCAGTGCATGCATTTGTCAGTTATCGTGCAGCTCAACACAAAATTTAAGGAGCTCAATGATTCGACGCACAATACCAAAAATGACATTTGGGTAGGCCACATAAATTACTCAAACTGTCAGACCTTGATTAGAACTAACGAAGAAAAAATTAAAACAAAAAGGAATAACCCACATAGTCTTCACATTCACAATAATTAAAATAATATCTAATAACCCCACCGCCGTATCTCTACGTTGACGTCGTGGTGGAGCTTGCGCGCTCCGAACTCTAGGTCTGTGCCAGTAGAGTTTACTTTGCCGGAACGGGTCTGGGATGAGGAGCCAGACCAAGAGCGATACAAAAACCCGCAGGGCAGCATGTGGCGAGCTGTTGGGCAGTAGCGACCCCACAGACCCTTTCTCCCGGGAGAAGTCTTGTTCCTCATCTCTGGCTTGCCTTTATTGGCCGGCTGGAGTGAACACTGACGAGAAACGGAGCTCCCACCTCATTCTTGCCTTAATTGGCTGGCTTGAGTGGAGATTCGCAAGAGCAAACTTGCTCGGAGGAAGGAAGTATTCCAATAAGATGCTGGTAGGGATCTTGACCGTACTTCCGGGATTGTCCTGATAGCCGTGGAATACCTCTCCATTCCTCATAAGCACCTCAGGATATGTTGCCCCCTTGTTGCTTCGACACTTTGTGCTAGCGACCGTTTTCGGGGACCCATTATTGAGTGTGCAAGTCACCCCCTGCCATTTTATCCGTGTACATAACAACATTGATCAGGCAGGGGCCATAGTCCTTCCATAGTTCCAGGTAACCAGTCAACTTAAGCCACCCAAACACATAGCCCAATAGCTTTTGTTTCCATATCTTGCAACATTCCTACACCAACCGGGGGTTGTCCTTGGGTGCACTTGCATAGTGCGAACAGGGATAATTGTCGGTTGGTGTCTCATTCCATATAAATCTTTCTAAGGGGCCTCTGCGAGTAGGCTTCGGCTCCTCCCATGTAGGCCATGCTCCCGAAATTTTTAAAAATATAAAATAATAATAATAAATATTGATTGACTACCGTGGAATTTCCTGCCGGCTCTTCTCTTGGTTTTTTGTTCGGGTCATAGGGCCCGAGTGCGCGTCTCTTTTATCGTCGACTGGTCGACACTTCACGTGATCTAGCTAATTCTTTGGTCAAAGAACGAGGGCTAGCTCGTTCTTTGACCAAAGACTTAGCATTGCCATTCAACGTGGCAATGTTGCCAGTCTTCTGGGCACGTTCTCGGATGACAGCAATGCGGACGAGTACCGACTTCGACGCCTATGTGTCCTTTTGTTTTTATTTAGATATATAATTAGTTAGTCGTTCAATTTAGCGTTAGATTGTATATTATATTTTTCATCATGGTTATAATAAAAACGAAATGTTAACTGAAAACTTGTTATACCCAACATTATAAACAACCTTAACTATAGTATCAACCCTAAGGGCTTATGGCTAAGTAATAACAGTCGCACGGGTCAATCGATCAGGTTTTAAGCTACGCTTGCCGCGGTTGTTCCGTGGATGGGTGACGATCTTTACATACCAAGATCCCTCCGTGCCTCGGACAGCACATTAAACCGTTGGTCCCGGCTGTCATTCGTGGATCTTTGACAGTCATTACGGGTTATTTAACCCGAAGGTCTGATAACCAGTCTTACCAAAGGGTTATCGTATTACCCAGTAACTGGATTGTGGAGGTTAGATAGGCAGTCGCTCCATGTAAAATACTGGTATTCGCAGCTGCATTAGATAATGACTATGGTATCAACTCTGACTGCTATTATTTGTTTCCCAACTTTGCCGAGTCAGGCGAACTTAAATGTACCTATGGAGCAGCCGATTCTTTTTCACGAATTCAGGGTTGGTGAGCGCTTAAGAGGTTTTCAGTTATTTCATCTACACCTTGTATAGCTGTATCTCTCGTAAAAACAGGAGACAAGCTAAGTAATATGTCACCACACCACAGGGTACCACATTTTCCGTAGCTAAAACCAATAAAACATGCATTTATTTACAAACTTTCCACTACACGATACCAATAGTCACCCTCCCCCCACCGTCCTGTCCTGGTCCCGGCATTATGCACGTTCCATTTCCCGTGGAATGTGTTCTCGCGGGATTTCCTTTGCGTTTAAAGTTAGCGATAAAATGTACGACACGTTTATTTCGCTTTCTAGCTTATGTGCGACAGAATGCCTCGTCTTTATGTTCGAGTTTCACAGTATTTTCTGGCAGACTTATTGCTTCTTGGAGGATGAAATTTAAAGGCCTAGCGTAACATGTTTGCAAGAAAGGTTGACACTTTGAATAACTTTATGTAACCTTTGGTAAGTTACATAGAGTCAAATCTAGATCACAGATGAAACTAACAATGCCATCTGATTCTCTTGTTTTCTCTTATACCTAATCGCGTACTTACGGCTCTTCTCGCGAATACTATAATTATTTGGCCTGCGTTTAAGTACAACAGACTAACATGTTGTACTAAAACCGGATCAAATTACAAAATCTATCTTAAAATATAATAGACGTTGATATATTCAGGATGACGATTGACTTGTCGCGAACCCAAATACGGCGTGTTCCCACAACGAGCGCTCCGACGCTCAGTGTGGCAACGCGCTGTGTTCGGGTTCGTGTCGATTTCTTACAGGGTTTTTTATGGCTCTTTAGGAATAGTTAAGTGGAACAGGTTACTAAATATAACAACGTCTATTGTATTTTATAAGGTCACGCCTGAATCAATTAACTATCTTAAAATCTGTCTTTAAAAAGTCACGTAAGTAAATTTGATTCATTGGTTACACAGAGTTTTTAAGAGCACTATTATATTGTATTGTAGGTATTGCAGCTGGTGTCCGCAACTCCACGTATAGGAGCACTAACAGTAATGACAGACAGAGACACGTTGCGTTTTAGATTATTTAGGAGTTTTTTTCTATGATCACAACTGACGGAAATTCTGTAAATGGAATTTACCTTAGTCTTTACCCTCCTAGGGATGAGAAAAAGAAAGGAATAGGTATTCAACGAATCAACTCGCTTAATAAAGATTATTTTTATTTAACTTTTGATGTGTAACATCTTTCCTCTCGTTTTTCTGCAATCTGTACACAGGACAACTATGCGACGGTTAGGCTCGCTCGTTTTTTTTATAATAGGTACTAGTTGTTACTGTCTGCGTCTATTTTGTATTACATCATATTTGAATACAAATATCCAGCAGCATTAAAGGTAGTCTACTACGTCCTTCTCCAAGTTCCAGGTTACCTATCGGTCAAAATAACGATCGGTTCAGTGGTTTAGGTGTGAAAACGTAACAGACAAACAGACAGATAGAGTTACTTTAGTATTTATAAAAAAAAGTCCCGTTGAAACGAAGTTCCTTTCGCTGTAGGTATATTAGTTATTAAATAACAAGCAACATTTGAGTAAATGAAGGAAAAAAAGTGTCGTGACAAAATGTCAAAATGTTACACTTTTTTCGATCTAGCTCTCATTTGCTAAGTACGCGAAGTTTAACACGTGACATCGTTCCAATATTAGTATGGAATTTGGATTATAGTAAGATATCAAAGCATGGGATAAGCAGCAACAGTACGTACCCACAAATTGCCACTAATGTTATATGACCCTTGGTGGGACGAGCGTCTGACCAAAAGTACAGTTATAACTTGAGAATCACTTATCCGATATTTCCTTTAAATAATAGAATGGTCTTTCTTTTGAAAGGTTTTAACATTAACTAGTCCACACAAACGGAGCAGCGGGCACAGCCAGCCACGCATAAACTAAATCATAAATCAACAATCCCCTATCAAAATCAATCGTTTATTCTCTGTTCCCTTCGCTCCATCTTACAGTATCGCCCAATAGATCGGAAACCGTTGAACAGGTTTAACAAACGTCCCCGAGCCCCCTTCCCACTTCATACCCATTCTCTTTGGTCCCCATTCTCTTTGGCCCCCATTCTCCTTGGTCCCCTTCGCTCGAATGCACTCTGATCGTGTCGTACCTACTTTAGCCGTATAATCTGTAATCCCTCTATTCCTCTCGGGAGTCGGGAGTAGGTACTCCCAAATGGTATTTTGAGCGTCTATAATCCACTTATACCTAAACTTCGGATCTTCAAGTCAATGGTTCTTGGGCGTAAACCGCTCTTCAAACAGCCCTCTTTGGTGTGGTGACTGATATCTACCTGAGTATAACATAATAGGCGTCAAGTTCCTGTCGCAGTGAAAACATTTGTATTTACCGCACACAATATGTGGCTCACCAGGCCAAGGTGGCTGGTATACCATAATCAGTCTATAATGTTCCCACTGCTGGGAGATAGGCCTCTTCTCTGTGAAAGAGAGTGGGCCATATACATCACGCGGGCCCAGTGCGGGTTGATAGATGTCACATGTGTTCGAATTTTTGGTTCTAGGACATTCCGGTTTCCTCACGATGTTTTCCTTCACCCTTTTGAGAGCAATGATGATGAAATAATTTACACAAAATAAAGCACCTGTCAGGGTTTGAATCTACGACCTCTGGCCTCCAGGCCGAAGTCGTTGGTGGCGTGGCTAATATGCATACTATTTATTTATGTTATTTATTTATTTATTAAGTATTTATTTATCTAGTTTTTATTTATGTATTTATTAAGTATTTATTTATCTAGTTTTTATTTATTTATTTAGTGAAATGCACGTTGAATTTATAACGAAATCGAGCGGATAAAATTACAACTCTTAAGTCACGGCCGTTACCACTGGGCCACCACTGCCACTGCTGTGGTATATAGAAGCCAATATATGGTTTACAGGTCAATGTGCGTTAATGAACAGCCTCCAAGTCTGTAAATGCTGTGATCTATTATATAATTTGTTTCACACCATCAGTATTTTACCTTTTCTCAATTCTTCAAATCAAATTTGTAACCTCTGCCTGCCGGGCCGAACTCGTTGGTGGCGTGACTAATATGCATGCTATTTAGTCAAGTTATTTATTTATTAAGTATTTATTTATCTAGTTTTTATTTATTTATTTAGTGAAATGCACGTTGATTTATAACGAAAACGAGCGGATAAAATTTCATGAACAGATCTTTGGGCGTTTAGATATTATGAAAAAACTACGGATATATCTACTCAAAATAAAATTATTTGAACTTTTAAATAAATTATCTATGCCTGTACGGTTTTTATCTTTCCATTTTCATTCTCCTAATGAGGTGACAAATTGATATACTTATCTTAAATTATGAACGTGCACCCTCAAACAGACGAGTAATCACCAAACTACGTTTGTATGGAAGAATGACCGGAAAGCGTAAGCTTAAGTATCGTAAAATACAATTGAAGTGGATATATTTAGTAACCTGTTCCGCTTTGCTATTTCTAAAGAGTCTTAAAAAGACCCTGAAAGAAATCGACACGTCCACGACCACGATCCACGATCTTTTTAAGACTCTTTAGAAATAGCAAAGCGGAACAGGTTACTAAATATATCCACTTCAATTTCATTTTATAATGGATTTCCGCAAGGTCACGCCTGAATCAATTAACTATTTAAGTGTCGTGAGCTATATTACTACACATAGTGCCAACCACGAAGACGCGCCCCACTCCACGATTACTGTACTGTAAGCGGAGCGGAGGGGTCTTCGTCGATGGCACTATGTATAACCTATTTTATAATTTTTTGGCAATCAGGGCAAGGGCAGTGGGATGTGATCGCCGATGCACGGACAGGTCTCGACAAATTCTGCACGGTCTACTGCGACAAATGCAGCTTAACCTCATACAAGTTTAGTATCGAACAAACACCACGGTTGCCAAAACAACAAACCCCCGACCCAAACTTATTGTAAGCCATTGTAGTCTTCAAAATGTTCTGATCCCGTTACAAGCGGAGAATATTAAAATGATCCAAGAAGTTAAAAAGTTTGCCAAGAATAATGTAACGTCGACAAAAAAATAAATACGTTCAACTGTTTATATTATACTAGCTTTTGTCCGCGGCCCGTGTTAAAAGAGTCTATAATACCTCAAATTGCTTGGCATGATGATCTTGTGCTATATCGAAAATACTGCAGCATTAATTTAGAAGTAAATATATGGTAAAGTTGAGTATTGATGTTAAGTAGGTACTAAGTTTGACGAAAACACGCATCCATAAATTTTCTGGTCAGAAAAAAAATCAAAGTTAGGTACCTCTAAACCAAAAAAAACCGCTGGTATTAAATAAATACTTCAAATTAGTTTATGCCTACACATGACTAATTCAAAGACATATGTGACATCTACCAACCCGCACTGGGCCCGCGTGGTGGCGACCCACTCCCTATCACAGAGAGGAGGCCTGTGTCCCAGCAGTGGGTACATTATAGGCTGATAA
Organism: Omphaloscelis lunosa; assembly: GCA_916610215.1. Classification (NCBI taxonomy): domain Eukaryota; kingdom Metazoa; phylum Arthropoda; class Insecta; order Lepidoptera; family Noctuidae; genus Omphaloscelis; species Omphaloscelis lunosa. The sequence goes on from OU744260.1 coordinate 19,225,412, forward strand.
TGCTTATACTTATGCTATGGACTAGTATGGATTGCTTTATATAACTCTAACGTCCGATGAACTTTAGAATAATAAAGTTCAGCTATTTCGATTCGTGCTGCATTTTTGCTGTGACTTAAAAGGTCAATGCCTTCTTAAGTAGGTACTAAGGTACTTAGCTTTAGTAGGTAAATGCATTTGAGTGCAGCAAGCTGACTTATGACGTATACAGGGTGGCAGGGACATCGACACGAAAACTGTTTCCATGGATTCAGTACATGATTCTGAACCTCCCTGCTGTGAAACGAACACGGGTGGGTTTTAGTCAGTAAGAGTCCGGCACGTCCTCCCGCTCCGTTGATAATTGCCAACCCTAAAGAACCATTCGTTTGTCTATTCTCTTGAACTTACAGTTCGTAAGTACAATAATTAAAACTTTGATTACATATTAAAATTAAAACTTTTCTCTAAAAAAAAACACAGTTTGTACAATAATTAAAGCTCTCTACTAAAAAAGACAGTCTGTAAATACAATAATTCTATTCAGTTATTGTAAAATTTCTAGGAATGTAATATTTAATCATTAATAACTACTTTATTTGCACGGAATCCATGGTAACAGTTTTCGCGTCGATGTCCCTGCCACCTGTATACTAAGTAAGTTAGGTATATAGATAGATAACCTTCATGAAACTTCTGTAAAACTATGGCTTTCGCTTGTGGTTGATGCTTTTCATGAAAACTATAATAGTTTGTAATGTTCACAGTTTTATTTTTACTTACATAAGTATGACATAGGTATGCCTTTTGTGAGTTTTTCATTTGAGATTTGTTTCAGATATTCAGTTTTGATATAACATCATAACATAAAATTAAGCCTGTATTCTCCAAAGTAATAAAAAAACAAAACAATTTTTTTTTTTTTTTTAATTTTGCCCGACCCCAAAATTCAACATAGTGTTTTTTTTTTTTTCAAAATGGTCGGTAGTAGCGTTTGCGACCACTAGACTACGTAGTAATATAATATCTATGATTAGACCAACACGGCAGATTTTTCTTAACGTTTTAGGGTAAGAACTTGAAACGCGTTGGCCCAATCTAGCAGCACGTACTTAGGTGTTTTAAGGCTCGTGCAGCCTAGCGCGACACCGGTAATCGTTCTACCGTGAACTTTTCTTAGAAATTAAACGTGATTTAGATGTGCTGATCGCATTCAGATTCATTGGTGAAATTAAAAGCCCTAAATATTAAAAGGCTTCAAAAAAAAAACCTATGTTTTTCTTACCTGATAGAGGATGAACCATCGAAGCTGCCATTTGGTGTTGTCGGAGCTTCGTTTGTGCAGGTAGCCAGTCTACAAAAATAATAATTAATTAGTAGAAGTCTATAAACTAAAACTGGTACGTAGGTACCCAAATCTCTTCAATTTTGGTGAGAACTAAATTAACTAATAGATTTTGATATTTCATTTGTTGGTATTTCACATTTGTCCTGATAAAGTAAAACATTTTAGTCGATAATTTTAAGATGATGATGAGGCTTCCAGCACGCGTAACATGACAACCATAGAAACGGGTTTTGTCGACGGAAGAATAGACAAAATGACAGATAAACAACCACAATCTGTCATTTTGTCTATTCTTCCGTCGACATGACACGACATTTCTATTGTGGTCATGCTAAGCGTGATAAAATTAAAGGACTATACTAAAACATAAGAAGTAGCTTTATAAATTGTGCTGTTTTTTTGTGTACCTACATCTTTTGTTGGAGATCCTCAATAAATAAACTTTAGATAAGTAGAGTACACCAGAGAGGAGGCTTGTATGTGTCCCAACAGTGGGAACGTTATAGGTTGATTAGGCTAAGTAGAGTACCTACTCAGGCACGAGAATATTCATTCATCGCATAAAAACAAAAAATAAGTACCTAGAATCTTTTATGTAGGTGTAGGTGTTCAACTTTGTTTTAAGCTTTTCATAAATTTCCTTCGTAAAATTGAATGATATTTGCCAAGTTAGTAATAGTTTCCTGGGAAGGAAACCTAAGCTCTGGTATGAATACTGAAAACTGTTGCTCATTGGTCTAAAAATAATTTATAATCAGCACATTGAATATGGAACTCTCTTCTGGAACTGCTGCGAAATTTATATTTAAACGCATTGACGCCTAATATAGTTTGAAGAAAAAGGCGTCCAAATTGTTTTTTTTTTTGTTTCAATATTTTCTTTTGACACTATGATTAGATATAATAATATCCAGTAACTTTGGAGTTAAGAGAAGATGACGCAGTTTTCTGATATCGTATTCATTCTCTTTTATGAAATGTATTTGATACTTAAAGTAAAAACCACTTTCTAAGCACTTTTAATTTTACGCTACAGGTGGATTGGATCCATGAATGCAGTAAATTTGCAACTTATATTCAGGATACCGAGAGAATGCATATCTGACACCTGTCAGTTGCAAGAGATTAGTAACTTCTATAGTTCAAATTCGTAAAACACGTTATCTTTTATACTCAGTTGACAGGTGTCAGGAACGCATTTTCTCATCGGTCGGAGTACACTATGCGTATATCTATAGAGTACAGTCTGGTCGATGAGAGAATGTGTTCCTGTGTAGTAACATTTAAGATCCTAAACTTACTGCATTTTTATCGAGAAAAAAGAATTAATCCAGTGACATTGATGCTGCACGCAAGCAATGCCTGCAATATGGACGGCCACGGACATACATTGTTCCGACTTACATTCTTGAATTATTTTTAACAAATCATATCACATAAAAGATGCTCCCACCAAAATCATCTTGATCTCTTAGTAGCTTTTTGCACATCATCATAATAACCAGAAAGTCCACTTTTGACCATAATAGCCATTAGACCTCCTCTGCAATTAAATGCCATTGAGCTCGATCCTTTCTTAGCCTCTCTAAACCATCAGCTACCAACCAACTATCCCGCGAAGACGGTCGCTCCACCTAGCCTGCAGGCGTCCTTCACTGAATTTCATGATACGGAAACCACTTGATTCTTTGCGTCTGCTTCTCATAACATCCTGAACTTTTTTGTAAGGAACATAAAACTAAACGCCCTATGATGCAGAGATGAGCCAGTCTGCAGGGTCGAGCGAGGCTAACTGCCCAAACGTACAGTCACTCTGAGAGATTTCTCCACTTTCACACATACATTCTTCCCTAGTAGGCTTGAACCCAATGACATTTTAAGTAAGTTGGTTGTCTATACCAACCTGTGAATGGTCATACTGCGCCCTGTCGGACAGGGCGAGTAGCTGGCCGTCGTTCACACGGACTGACCGCTGCATCTTCGGGCTCAGCATCATATTGATATCTGAAACAATACGTTTAGATCTTGAAGTTCTGTCTCGACGGGTTTTTGATGTGAGTGTGTTTTAAGATTCTAGACGATTCTGATGAATGATTTATAATTTATGAATTTTATGAATTTCAGCAGCTGTGAGTTATGTCCATAGATATAAGACATTTCTATGGTAATATCCATTGTGCCCATGTAGAATGAGAAATGCTGCATTATGTTTGAGACAAAGTTAAAAGTTGACTGGTTCTTAGATGAGCCTGTTGTTAGTCAGTCGATCAAACAAGGCTACTAAAAAGATCGTCATTAATCTTTTATGTAACCTTTAAGCTTGAACTTAAAGTATCTACTTAGATAGGTACTCATTTGAAATAAAATCTAATCTTGGATTATGGTCGATCCAAAACATGGCTAATATAAAGGTCTGTTATAATTGGTTTTATTGCTACGAAAGTATTATCTTTACTTCACTGGATACAGTTTCGCCTCTCGATGCCGCTAATTTATTAATATGATACCTAGTATAACTACCTGTGTTTACGGCATCATGTGTAACGTATGTTTCGGTTTATAATCTTACAACATAGGTACCATATATATATTGATTCCAACTCACCTTTACTTAATCGTATTCATTTTATAATACAATTATGTCACAGTCACTACACGATCATACGCAGGTACCATCCAGTTCAAGATCAACAACAATGGAAATAACATTATTTATAGAATGTGAACACTTCGATCACACACAAGTCAATAGGTGAACAGACAACACTTTATAACAACAGTAGAGAAAACGAGACAACGATTAATATTAAACTTTAAAGATTATTTACACTAGTCATAAGACTCGAGCACGAAATATTATGAGCGCCTGTTGAACTTGTAAACGCAATGAGTTTTGTTGACACAACGTTTTGCTTACACTACTCGTACAGGCTTGAGATTTTTTTAAATAAGCGTTTTGTTAAGTTTATAATGATGTTTGGGTTATCAGTCTGTTATAGTCGGTATCGCCTTGTTTGTCTCCAAGGAGGTGGTGCGTGGCAGACGGCGTCGGTGCGACTGCCGGGCCAGCACCTGTAGCTGAATCGACCGTTGCGCGCGTGCGTGCCCTTGATGACGTACGAGAAACACCATAGAACGGAGAAGAGATAGTTTTGGCTAATTAAATGAATATGCAAATTATTTGGGATGTAGCTAAAATTATCTAAGTATTTAGCAATGTGCAGAAAACAAATGGAAGTCATCTCTAACCTAGTTTTTGAACACGATTGACTCCAGAATTTTAAACTTATCAACTCATTATAAGCTCAAATTCTGAACCACACACAAATTTCTTTTATTTCAGTTTTCATAATCACTGAGCATTATCAACCACCATAACAGTAATACTACTATGTTTATAGGCTGTTTCACGACTTCCGGATATAAGCTCCGGTTAGGTTAATTATCTCGCTGATATTATTTTACTAATTCTGTTGTTTTTGGTCCAACTGGCAAAAATTGCTCATTCGAGCACTTTAGAATAGGAATTGATAATATTGATATAAAGGTGGTTCTAATTTTATAAAGGTTGACTAGCTGTGTTAGTCCTAAGTCCTAACGTGAGTTGTTCATTCTAATAGTCGCTTAAATTATTGAATTAAATCTATTTCTTTAGACATTTCGCAAAATTAAAAGTGAAAGTATGGAAATACTATCCCTTTCCTAGCCCTGTGCGTGTTCAGTGAGTCGCAGTTTCCGCGGTAATAAAACTCCCGTGCCCACCATATCTTTGAGTCACACGCACCCTCAACTTATTCCATAACATCATCCAATAAGTAAATATATATTATGGTCCCTGCCAATGTTCGGACGGTTCTTGGGTGCTTAGGATTTTTTTTAGATCATCTGCCTAGCCTTTAGCCAACTCTGTTGGGGTCGGCTTCTAGTCTAGTCGGATGCTGCTGAATACCAGAATTTTACATGGACTGTCTGACTGCCACAACAACCCAGTTACTGGGTAATACGATAGATACCCCTTTGGTAAAACTGGTTGTCAGATTTTCGGCCTTCTGACGACCCATAACGACTGTTTTAAAGATCCACGAATGACAACCGAGAGCCTCGGCTGTCATTCGTGGAACTTTAACGGTCTCGGCCCGAGACCAACGTTACGGGTTAGGTAAGTGCTTTCCGAGGCACGAAGGGGTCTTGTTATGTAAAGATGGTCACCCATCCACGGACCAACCACGGCAAGCGTAGCTTAACCTGATCGGTCGACCCTTGCGGCTGTTATTACTTAGCCACAAGCTCCTAGGATTCTTTTTAGAAAAGCCATTATATGAGTTTGAGAGTCGTCTTCTCCAGTTTACCAAATAATCTAAACAAAGAGATCAGCGGCGATGCTTGGGGAGCTCTGCTGAACACTTCTTTCGCCTGACGATGGTCATGATAATTACTAAGTACCTAAAGTGGTACAGCAATACCTACTAACCTCTATCCTCTCATTCCTAATAGGCGTGAAATCATACCTTACGATGACTATCAAACAGGACCCTCAATCAGAGATCTTGCAATACCTTGTACGTTGTAAGGTCATCGACCGCACTATAATTCTACAACGCGCACTCCCGCAGCAAACCCCCTAGATCCCAATACTTCTACCGACCCCCTCATTAGTATTATTACGCTCATGAGAAACGGTCGTCTGTTTTAGTGGCTCCATTTTGACACCGCAAACCACAGTAGTATGTAAATCTTCGTTTATGTAGTACGCACGTGCATACAGGGCCGCGCCACCCCTGTGTGCGGCGCACACAGGCGCCAAAACAATAGGGGCACCGCCATCGAAATTATTTTTGTTACACTTACACAACAACATTGTCTTTTTAGTGGAGTATCGATAAGTAAGTAGGTACAGTAGGCGCCACATATGCCTTGTAAATAACAAAACATATATTGCGTTTATTATACAAGTCTCACAAGATAATATGCACGTTTGTGGTTTAATTTTACGCTTTGGGTTTTAGTTTACATTAGTTACGAGTTCAGCGTTAAAATCAAAAGAACCTCCATGAGTTTGTTTGAATGAGTTTATGAATGCACACCGATACGATGCGTGCGACGCAAGCGGGGTGGGGTCACAGGGATTCCCCGACTGAACAATATATAGTTTGTGTGTGGATCGTCCGGAAGACACGGTGGAGCATACGGTGAAGGTCGGAGGAGGGCTTGGGCGGAGCATCGCCGTGTCCTCGTGGAGACGATCAGCGGCGGTGATCTCTCGCGTCCGGCCCTGGTTCAGGCCATGGTACGGAGCGAGAGGAAATGGGAGGCCGTCACCTCCTTCTGCGAAGTGGTAATGCTCGCGAAGGCGGAGGCGGAACGCGTGAGGGAGAGGCAAATTTAGCGCCCTCACGCCCCTAACCGCCGCAGGAGGAGACGCCTTGGGCGTCGGGCCAATTTCCGGCCACCGTAGGCGTGGGGTTGCGGACGGTGAGCAAAGGGTAGCTCGCCGTCCGATAAGGACCAGGCCCGGGTCGACGGCGCGTTGTATTCCACGCGCGCCTCAAAGAGATGTCAGCAGAATTGACGGGGTCCGTCAAGGCCGATGCCTGCCGGGGGTGCGAAGAAAACCGAAAGGGGGATCGTGGCCCCCGGGGCAACAGGGCAACCGAAGGAACAAGGGTGGGTTTTAGTCAGTAAGAGTCTGACACGCCCTCCCGCTCCGCCCAGAGCGGGAGAAGTTATTTGATAATTTCCCATCCAAAAAAAATAAAAAAATACCCATAATACAAGCCCTGCTTGGTTTGTGACTAGACGGCAGAGTTTGAAATATTAATTTATTTATTTGTTTTATTTATATTTACACATAAATATTTCATACTATAGCCATAAGTTTTAAATGCTACGTTGATACAGTATTTAATAGAAAATCCGATTATACAAATTAAACAGTATAATTTTCCGCGTGACTCTTCGGGGCGAAAATTTTCCGAGTCTTATTTAAAAAAGTATCACAGAGAGTGGCTGCTGTATTCAGTGTCCAAAAATGCCGTTTATTGTTTCTGCTGCAAGCTATTTGAATCAAAACATAAAAATAAATTCTACGAGGGAATTAGTCATTAGCAACATCTAGCTTTGTATTGCAGCAGCATGAGGAAAGTTCTGCTACATTTCAATAATTATAAAAAATGGACAGATTTGTGTCACGCTCTTAAAAATAAAAATACTATTGATAGTATTCAACAAAAACTTTTAGAGGTTGAAAAGCAGCAATGGTACGATGTAATCAAAAGAATAATATATGTGGTCGAATTTCTAAGTACCTACACAAAAAATAGCTTTTTGTGGCCGAAGCCAAAAATTATACGACCGTAACAATGGTAATTTTTTTTAATGTACCTATTGAACTTTTAGCAAAATTATACATATAGCAAAATATATAGCAAAAAAATATTTCATACTCTAGACATAAGTTTTAAATGCTACGTTGATACAGTATTTAATAGAAAATCCGATTATACAAATTAAACAGTATAATTTTCCGCGTGACTCTTCGGGGCGAAAATTTCAAATTAATTTAAAATGTCAAATTAATAAATATTTTTCAACAGTACTGTATATAAAACTGGAGAACATTTATTTCGGTCAAAATTGACAAATATTTAAAAAAAAAATTGAAACATGAAGATTCGTAAAAAAAATAGGCGTTTCATAGGTTTCGACCACAAGCGCTGTGGGGGATCGGCGCGGCCTGCCCCGCGTGCATTGTTTACGTTATGTAGATACGTGAAAATACACAGTTTTCTGTATTGATATGGGTAGGTTATCTATGTGCTGTGTCATTTGCATCATGATAAAGATGAGACCCCTTCCTCATTTTTGCTTATCATAAAAAACATGAGGAATGTCGATGTCTAGTGCGTTACCCACAAGTTCCATTCTTTCTTCCATCGGTCTACTAATATTTTAAAAATCATTCAACAACCTTTTCTCAACTATGTTGGGGTCGGCTTCCAGTCTAACCGGATGCAGCTAAATACCAATATTTTACAAGGAGCGACTGCCTATCTAAACTTCCTCAACCCAGTAACTGGGTAATACGATACCCTTTGGTAAGACTGGTTGTTATACTTTCCGGCTTCTAACGACCCGTAACGACTCTCAAAGATCCCGTGCTTTCCGATGCACGGAGGAGTCACGGTATGTAAAGATTAGGGTGACCAGATCTGATTTCAGGTTTTACGGGACAACTGCATTGAAAATACGGGATTCAAGATTAAAATACGGGGCAGGCCCTTTTTTTATTAAAAATGAACATTATTTTTTATTACAAAAAATTCAATCAAATAAATAAACTATACAATTGCTAAATTTATTAAAGATTAAAAAAAAAACAATATTAGGTAGGTAGGCAGGTACGTAAGGGAGATCGTGGTCCCCGGGTACAAGGCAACCAAAGGAACACGGGTGGGTTTTAGTCAGTAAGAGTCTGACACGCCCTCCTGCTCCGCCCAGAGCGGGAGGAGTTATTTGATAAATTCCCACCCAAAACTTGTGGGCTTGTGGGCTTGTGGACGGCGGTGAGCAATGGGTAGCTCGCCGTCCGATAAGGACCAGGCCCGGGTCGACGGCGCGTTGTGTTCCACGCGCGCCTCAAAGAGATGTCAGCAGAACTGACGGGGTCCGCAAGGGCCGAGGCCTGCCGGGGTTGCGAAGAAGTCCGAAAAGGGGATCGAGGCCCCCCGCAACATGGCAACTGAAGGAACAAGGGGTGGAATTTAGTCAGTTAGAGTCTGACACGCCCTCCCACTCCACCCAGAACGGGAGAAGTTATTTGATAATTTCCCACCCAAAAAGAAAAAGGCAGGTATGCTGGAAGAGATTTCTTTAGAAATAAGCATTGCCTTTGTACGTATTTTTCTGTTCCTTTCTTCTTGTCTGTTTATATGTGTGTGCATAAATGGTTAAATAAATAAAATTAATTAATTAATTAAATATTTAAAAACGCTATAATTTTTATATTATTTGGAAAGGAAAATGTGAAATAATCAACTACCTGTACATTGTATAGATTATTTAATTCATAGAGAAAAAATCATAATTCACCCATAAACGAATCATAAATCAAAAATTTGTTAATTGTTTGATTATGAAAATATGGATTAATCAACTAAATCTATATATATAAAAATGAATCCCTATTTCCCTTGGTCACGGCATCACGCTGAAACGGCTGAACGGATTTGAATGAAATTTGGCGTATGAGTAAACCATGACCCGTAGAAGGACATACTTTTTATCCCGATATTCCCAAAGGATCGAGTCTAATGCGGGTGAAACCGCGGGGACAGCTAGTAACATATACAAACAAATTCTGACTTTCCCAATGTAATTAAACACAAAAATAAATATTGTTCGAAGAGGTATTTTTTTAATTAAATGCCATTGAATGATAAAATTTCGGGACAATGTACTGTCCCGTATTGGTTTCGCCAAATTACGGGACAATAAAAAATTCGTGCTTTAAATACGGGACAACCCTTAAAATACAGGACATCTGTTCATCCTCGTAAAGATGCTCATTCATCCATGGCCCGAACCCGACAAGCGTAGCTTTAACTGATTGATTGACCCATGCGACTGTTATTACTTAGCCACGAGCTCCTTATCACCTCCTTTAAAAATCATGAGAAAAAAAATATTATTTATTTCGCGACCAAAAAATTTTTAATAAATCTACTGCGATATCCCGAACAAATCATAACTTTCAGTAGAATTTTTAACTCTCAAACTGGCAATACCGAAATTTTCCTGTCATGCGTCAAAAATCTTCGAAACACTTCTGTGCTGTGATAAACAAAAATTGAGGCTAATTACTACAACAAATCACTTCAAATTGTGTCTGACACCCACATTCTTGATACAGACAGTCGTTTTCAAACATAAACAACGTGATTCGGGCATGACCGGCGTTTCGTGTAATGTGTGATATTTAAAAATCCACGCGTTATGGCATCTGGGTCTAAAAATGATATAGTTAATAGACTGCTTAACGTGAGGCTGGATGACGGAGGCGCTGGCGACGAGCTGCCGCCGCAGAACATGCTGCCGTCCAACCAGCAGGCGCGGCAGCTCGGACAGATACAGGAGGACGACAACGGACAGGCGAGCGAGCCTCTCGCTTCGTCTTCTGCAATAGAAAACCTCCAGCCAATTAACAACACAGGTGGACGCTTACACAACTGGCAGGCCACGAAAACGACCGTAAAAGAAAGGTTATCGTTCCTTTTTAACAACGAGATCTTATGCGACGTTCATTTTATCGTCGGCAAGGAAGCTAGCCAGCAGGTCATACCCGCGCACAAGTTTGTGTTGTCTGTGGGCAGTGCGGTCTTCGATGCCATGTTCAATGGAGTGCTAGCAACTAAGTCTGATGAGGTAGAGTTACCTGATGTGGAGCCTGCAGCGTTCCTGCACTTATTAAAGTTCCTATATTCAGATGAGGTTCGAATTGGTCCAGAGAGTGTGATGACAACACTTTACACTGCCAAGAAATATGCTGTGGCTGCATTAGAGGAGCATTGTGTAGATTTCTTGAAAAGTAACTTGGGTACGGACAATGCATTTCTCTTGCTGACGCAGGCACGCCTGTTTGATGAACCACAGCTGGCTGCGCTGTGTTTGGAGATGATAGACAAAAACACTGCTGATGCATTAAATGCTGAAGGTTTTACAGATATTGATCAGGACACACTAAATGCTGTGCTAGAAAGGTATGTTTTTATATTATTTTAAAAATAATTTTGTTAGGTAATTGATTTAGCAACTTATAAAACTAAGAACCAGACTGACAAGTACAATATGATGTAACTTAGCCTCAGTTGGTAACTTCATGTTTTAAATCATGAAATCATTTATTCAGTAGGTACTGAATACATTTTCTTTTGAAATTGCTGTCTTGTAACCCAACAAGAAATAACTGAATATTTATAGTGAGCTATTATTTGAACAGACAAACCAATTATAAACTGATGAAGTGATGATGGATCAGCTTAAATATATTTTTAAAAAAATTGGCCAATTGCGAGTCAGACTCACACATGAAGGGTTCCGTACCACCATACAATATTTAACACAAAGTTTTTTACTTTAGTAAAAAAACACGCGTTTCTTGTATGGGGACGCCCTTTATTTTTTGTTTGTTCTTGTAGCAACAATAGAAATGTACAATTTGTGAAAAATTCAACCGTCTACCAATTTTGGTTCATCAGATACAACCCACTGACAGTCAAACGGACGGACGGACAGCGGAGGCTTAGTAATAGGGTTCCATTTGGCACCCATTGGGTACAGAACCCAAATAATCAGCTCTAAGTATTAACTAAGAACTGATTTTTTATTGTTAGATTCCTAACTTTTATTTAAAGAATAAAATGGTGGTTTGACATAATATTCTCTTACAAAAGCTGTCAAACAGCAATATTTATTCCTCAGACAGACAATTCAAAAATAGCCCCTTAATTAATTATTTAATAAGAAAAACTTCATTAAGTAATCATCTATTTATTTATTCACAAGGCACCTACAACAGGTAACAATCACAGTATATCACTAGGTTCTATTATATATACCTCAAGATTCTGCAATGAGTGGTAAGAATTTTGAGTATTCCCTGTAAAGTGTAATCAATAGCTCACATTATCTGTTGACAGTAACGCTAGGTCATTGTCAACATGCCAATAGTAACTGTGTGCCAATGCCAGAATAAATTTTTAGTAAACTTGTTTGTTTACAGGCTTGTAAATTTGTGCTGCCTTATTTACACGGCAACATGCAATACTACTATCCGTTGCTAGCGGACTATTGTACATAAAGTTATCATGTATAGGGTCATGTTTACTTGGTTGACGGTCCCATACATATGATAAATTCAAATGCTACCTAGATTTCGAGAGCGTTTGTGTCTAATGATCTTATGCTAATTGTCGATTATAATTCCTTGTTTGATTCATGTGCAGTTACAACTAATTACTAGCTGCGCAACACCTGTTATCGACTTGTCGTATTTGATTAACCTGCTCCGCCCTACGTTTGAACTCGACTCTACACGCGCCACTGTTCCATTTAAACACAGCCTAAGTGGATACTTATAACAAGTTGTCACATTCTGCAGTTATCGGCCAGTGCAACAGTAATTATTATCTAATCTGTGGTGCAACAGTTACTGTAATAGTATTTTACTGTAGTAAATAGAAACTAACTGTTGCACTTAACAGCTTGCAAGAATTGATAAGACACGTATTCATTTAAATTGTCTGTTACAGTAGTTTTTGCCACTTCTCGTGCTTGGTCTTCGAGTTTCATTCTTGACGACAACATCTTTACTTCTAAAATGTGGCCCTCTTTTATTTTGTCCTTTTCGTGTTTCCTTCTCGCTTGTTGGACTGAGCTACCTAAAGAGAATTCAACACAATAAATACGAAACTGTGCAATACTTCCGTCGCTGTTTTCTTGGAGAAAACCTTCAATCATTACATTTTCTTACTTATAATTTGATTCGTTCAGTAGTTCTCACTTTCGCAACTTGTCTGCGTCATGAATTCGTTCTATTAGCACTGCGGTTTACAAAATAGGTACGTGTTTTTGCAATATACTAGGTATTTTCGTACTATTTATTATTATTGCGATGTAATCTTTTTAAAAAAAAAGGGACTGAAATAAAAAATTTGTTGACTCAGCTTATATGACAAGTCTATAAACAGTTTTATTGTAGCTACGGTTAACTGCCTGGATCAAATCTGTTTTGTAAACTGTACCTACACGTGTCAATTTCATTAGCATCGTTGCCATCGTCTACATTTTAAACGATAGTTTACTTCTACAAATTCGATGTTTTGCGTTTTCTATCGCATTTATATGACTGCCGTTTACTCCATTCAATATTGCGTAGGATAATGGAAAACAGACGTTTGTTTGCATATAAAAGTGAGGAGTTTGCGGAATCGATCGAGACCTGTCTGGGAATTTTTAAATAGATGTTTGTTTTATGCACACGTTTTCCTCGATACTTCTTCCATTCACTACGTTTTTGCGGTCTAGGGGAGACAAATACTTGAATGTCTAGTCATAGTGGTATTCGGTTGCATAAAATACCTAGAAAAAAAAAATACCTAGGCCTAAAATACCTAGTTGGGAAAAGCCTAGGCGGATGATGAACATAAACTCATAACATTGCTCTTGTACCTAATTTTATCAACACTGAAGTGAAACATACTTATATCACGAGTTTCATTTCAGCTTATTATGTCACTGATGTGCAGTTATAGCTTAGGTTTACGTTAAATACGAAAATAAAGTTCGCGTGTTTCATGACGATATTTCAAAGATTACCATTGCCAGTGTGACTGTACCTGAATTACCCTAGGCTGATAAAATTTTCGTTTTTCCTAATTATGCTAATATTAGTGGTTAGGTCGGTTCCCCTTACGGGGAAGAACAGCGCCCCTCCTTTCCGCACTGTTCTGTAGGGCTCGTCCCAGACTGGTCACCCTCCCACCGATATAAGATAGAATGGATTCCGATAATCTAAACTGCCTTGTTCCGATTGAATTAAGTTTAGGGAGGGAATGGATATAAGGCAAGACTAGTATTAGGGATTTACAGTTAGTAAACATAAGTATTATAATATGAAGCTAAGAAGATAAGAGGGTATGCAAAAGTATATAATATAATATTATGTTTTAGTATTATAAATATTGGAACGCCAACGTCTCCTCGTCTTGCAGTTGAGCACCAATATCTGAAATTCAGTCTTGGTAAGATGAAGGGGAAAAGGGATCGTTACGCTTGCGCTTCAAATCACTATTTATAACTACGTTAATTTGTCTGTTTACGATGTACCCACTGTAGTGAGACCGGGAACCGTTTTACAACGTTTTGTCTCATTGTACGTGTTCTGCTAGACCTAACGCATAGAACCTCTGAGGGACGATACGATTTAACGGAACACGTTCCCTAAGCATTAAATAAATGTCTTACTCAATCCTATGACAGAGTACTGCGAAGTCACTGTTATTGAGGAAGGCAAGTATTGAGTGATTTTAATCGCGTACTTATGTGAAAGACACCCTTACGGCGGCCTAGCCCCTTTTTATTAAAATAATACAAAACTAGCACAAGCGCACCGTAGACTCAGTCTCTAGCAGAATACATTACGATCGTACCTGGTGAACGCCGAAGTGGTGGTTCGTCACTTCTCACTCCCTTAATCTGCCCATTTAGAGGATGCGGTGCGGCTGTTAGCGGCTTTGCGTCCCAATAGCGTGTCTCAATAAATAGTGTCGATTCAGTAATATGCCTACAAACGGCGGGGTGGGGTTTTAATGAGACACGGTCCCTAGCGTTCTTAGAACGACTACCAATTCAGTTTGGGGTACTTGGTGAAGCCTACCCCCGCTCCCTGGAAATGTGCATCAACAAGCCTCACGCAAAGTATTCTGTGGCGAGACCTTTTTGGATACAGAAATCATCACTAACGTTTGGTTGTTTTATAATGCAATTACGCATTGGCTTTATAGCCTAGTTCAGCTTTAAATGAGCTGTGAGTATTTATGGTTCTGCCTTCCAATTGTAGTGCGTCAGCTCAAGGTCAATAGTCGTCATAGGTCAGGAGCATTAGTGCTCAGAGTCAAGTATGGTGGAAGGCCTTCACCATTTCCCTATAGCCAAATGTAAGTGACAATAATCTGCCAAGGTACGGATTAGGATATGGACACGTATTACACGGGAATGTAACATTAATTATGAAATACGATACTAAATAAGAGTTATTCAGCCATTCTGGAATAAAGTATCATTAACTGCTGGTCAGCGATATCACGTAACTGTTACCTATAATAACAATACAATCAACTTGCAAGGATAATTGTAATGATGAGAGAATTAGATTACAACTCACTTACAAAGTACTGCACACATTACCAGTTTTGCCTCAGATTCAGCTCCCGCTCTCTCACCACCAGTCGCACCAACAAACACACACTCACACATATTACATTAAGTACTAAATAAGTCTAATCTGGGCCTTAACCCAACTATATTTAACTTAATAACTAATACTCGTTATCTCGCGACAGCCCACTCGGACATGGCCTCTTGGTATTCACCAAGTCTACTAATTTAACTAGCCTAGATTCGGAGATCCGCACCCTATCGTGGTCGAAACCCGATTGCCCTTCAATCCTTCAAAATTCCTAAAATCACCACGTTCATCTCAGCCCCTTTTCCCACAGTTTCGCAGAATAGTTTAATGGTTGTTTTTGTACAAAATCTCGATTGTTTTCAAAGGTTCGTTTGAATTGCCTGAATAGATTGGGTCTCAAGGACACTTATAATTAGCAGATGTGGCTGCAATAATGTCCGTTGCTTCGAATCCAAGGATTGCCAACCTTTGAGACGGTATAGCCAAGAGTTACAATTTATATATATTTTATTATAAAACATTCGATTATGTCTTAGCACGAAATCGATTAGAGTAGCTATGATTCTAGCTAGCCGCTAGAATAATAAAATATTAATCTAATAATATAACTACAGTTATCGGATATTAGATAGGAGCATCAATGGCTTATCAATTTATCATGCCTTTTGAAAGTTTGAATCTGGCTCATAAGTTGTTGTTTTAAATATCAAGTATGACTCTAGATTTATATTTATTAGTTGATCCATATTCCTTCCTTTTTATTATATTTATGCAAGTCTACGCTTGCTCGCACGTAGTTTGAGAACCGCGTGTTGTGTACCCCTGCCTTGGTCTCAGTTCTTAGAATTAGCAGGCTTGTTTGTTACCCATAAAATATAAATGAATAGGTTTCTAAGAGGTTCAATACTTTTTTCCAATTTTAAAGTAAAAGGATATTTTGTTATTAATTAGGGTAACGTGTCAAACTGTCGGACCATAAAATATAGATTTAATGTGTTTTTGAGAAGCCCGAACCATGTGCCGATTTTAAAATAAATATAATATTTTGTTATTAAATAGGAGCAAATGGCAGACAATCACATTCCCCCCTCTGAAAATCAGACGCGTGACGCCAGTACAGCGGATGAGCTTTCATAATAGGATGGACTCTGCCTTTCAATGAAAGCGATATAAAATATATATACCCATAGCTATCTGATATGGTCATCGATCCAATAATAATTGTTATTCTAGTTGGACTACGAATCCAATAAGATTTTAATAAAATGCAATGTCTGTTAATTTTAATACTGTTTTGCAGAAGCATCTTCAATCGATACAGATACAATTGCACTATAATATTTGAACTATTATTGTTCTTACAAATACTCTTTTCATGATAATTTAAATAACATTACCGCGCCTCAGTTAAGTTCAGGAAACCTGTGCATGCTTATAATGTTGTTTTACATACCAGGGTCTCTTTTAAGAGTATTTGTGTTAGGGTGGCACGCTACCTACAGTGCTCCCTCGTTCTAAACTCAGCCTATCGGAGTTCCCGGTGGACTGAGGCCTCTCCTTATGCAGCTCGATGCTGAGTCAGCTTAATCAGCTGCCCGCATTCGTATCCAGGAGTAGCTGAAATAGTCCGCACATGAACATATTAGATTGTATTCCAATTGGTCGCCCCCCTCTGTTTCTAAGAGGTTAGAGTACTTTTTGAAATCTAATAAGAGTTGGACAGTTATACTGACTAGAAAATATAGGCAACTTAGATTGTCCAAACGATTATTAACTTATTAGCACACAATGCTATTAACTATCACCTCAGGTTATAAAATGTTGACAAGAACAATCTATGGTATATTTTTGAACTGATAACTATAGTACCATAACTCTAAAACATATAAACCTATAATATTAGGTGAGATAACAAAATCATACCACTTAGCTAAGAGTAACTGGAGTGTCTGATAAGAGTGAAACTTAGCTTCATAACTGAAGTGTCTGATAAAAGTGAAACTTAGCTTCGTAACTGGAGGCACGCTACAGCAACTGCTGTTGAAGTCAGCCGACGTCGGCTGATTTTGAGGAAACTTTAAACCAATCGCAACGCATAACCCAAAGGTTTAAGACATAGCGTAGGCGCAGCCAAGTGGAGACTTAAATATTCTGGAATTTGAAATAAGGCCACACGAGTATCTATTCAATTTTAAAGCATAGGCTGCTCATTGCAGAGTTAGACAGATTTGTTTACGTCTTATGACGATAGTAAATGTACCTTGCTGGTAAATTAACTGTGAATTTATAAGCTTCACGCTTCGTAGGTCTTACTTACTAATAATATTAAGTTTAACCATATTAAGGGACACACCCTTATATACCATAAACTCACTCCACACACGTAAATCTCTCTCAAACGCACAAACACATTTCATATTCACAAACCTTAGATACAAAGGTCACGTTTGCAGGGAGTCGAACCCGTTATAATAGTAACACAAGAACCCAAACACTAATCATACCATAACCTACTTAAAATTACATCCGTGCATCTGGGAATCGAACCGACTATCAGTAGCATCGGAACCAATGCCCTACAATGAACTATTCATGCGGGAATTGAACCCACAAGCCGTGACAAAGGAATTCAAGCACTTATAAATCAATACATCAGGCGGGGATCGAACCCAAGATTCGTTTACACAAATATAAGCACATCAACTAACAAATTATGCGGGAGTTGAACCCGCTACCAGTGTTGAAGAATTCAAACACCATCATCAAACCGTAACTTAATTAAACATAAGTTATTGTAACGTTGTATACTTTTGCCGTTTCTAACAATTAATAGGACCATAAAATTACGTTGTGTTTTTATTGTAGTAACCCATAAGGTGTTCTCTCTCGTTGTACTGAAGTGAATCAGTACATTTAATGACGAGAATCCTGGTCACGGCACCACATGTGACTGTACCTGAATTACCCTAGGCTGATAAAATTTTCGTTTTTCCTAATTATGCTAATATTAGTGGTTAGGTCGGTTCCCCTTACGGGGAAGAACAGCGCCCCTCCTTTCCGCACTGTTCTGTAGGGCTCGTCCCAGACTGGTCACCCTCCCACCGATATAAGATAGAATGGATTCCGATAATCTAAACTGCCTTGTTCCGATTGAATTAAGTTTAGGGAGGGAATGGATATAAGGCAAGACTAGTATTAGGGATTTACAGTTAGTAAACATAAGTATTATAATATGAAGCTAAGAAGATAAGAGGGTATGCAAAAGTATATAATATAATATTATGTTTTAGTATTATAAATATTGGAACGCCAACGTCTCCTCGTCTTGCAGTTGAGCACCAATATCTGAAATTCAGTCTTGGTAAGATGAAGGGGAAAAGGGATCGTTACGCTTGCGCTTCAAATCACTATTTATAACTACGTTAATTTGTCTGTTTACGATGTACCCACTGTAGTGAGACCGGGAACCGTTTTACAACGTTTTGTCTCATTGTACGTGTTCTGCTAGACCTAACGCATAGAACCTCTGAGGGACGATACGATTTAACGGAACACGTTCCCTAAGCATTAAATAAATGTCTTACTCAATCCTATGACAGAGTACTGCGAAGTCACTGTTATTGAGGAAGGCAAGTATTGAGTGATTTTAATCGCGTACTTATGTGAAAGACACCCTTACGGCGGCCTAGCCCCTTTTTATTAAAATAATACAAAACTAGCACAAGCGCACCGTAGACTCAGTCTCTAGCAGAATACATTACGATCGTACCTGGTGAACGCCGAAGTGGTGGTTCGTCACTTCTCACTCCCTTAATCTGCCCATTTAGAGGATGCGGTGCGGCTGTTAGCGGCTTTGCGTCCCAATAGCGTGTCTCAATAAATAGTGTCGATTCAGTAATATGCCTACAAACGGCGGGGTGGGGTTTTAATGAGACACGGTCCCTAGCGTTCTTAGAACGACTACCAATTCAGTTTGGGGTACTTGGTGAAGCCTACCCCCGCTCCCTGGAAATGTGCATCAACAAGCCTCACGCAAAGTATTCTGTGGCGAGACCTTTTTGGATACAGAAATCATCACTAACGTTTGGTTGTTTTATAATGCAATTACGCATTGGCTTTATAGCCTAGTTCAGCTTTAAATGAGCTGTGAGTATTTATGGTTCTGCCTTCCAATTGTAGTGCGTCAGCTCAAGGTCAATAGTCGTCATAGGTCAGGAGCATTAGTGCTCAGAGTCAAGTATGGTGGAAGGCCTTCACCATTTCCCTATAGCCAAATGTAAGTGACAATAATCTGCCAAGGTACGGATTAGGATATGGACACGTATTACACGGGAATGTAACATTAATTATGAAATACGATACTAAATAAGAGTTATTCAGCCATTCTGGAATAAAGTATCATTAACTGCTGGTCAGCGATATCACGTAACTGTTACCTATAATAACAATACAATCAACTTGCAAGGATAATTGTAATGATGAGAGAATTAGATTACAACTCACTTACAAAGTACTGCACACATTACCAGTTTTGCCTCAGATTCAGCTCCCGCTCTCTCACCACCAGTCGCACCAACAAACACACACTCACACATATTACATTAAGTACTAAATAAGTCTAATCTGGGCCTTAACCCAACTATATTTAACTTAATAACTAATACTCGTTATCTCGCGACAGCCCACTCGGACATGGCCTCTTGGTATTCACCAAGTCTACTAATTTAACTAGCCTAGATTCGGAGATCCGCACCCTATCGTGGTCGAAACCCGATTGCCCTTCAATCCTTCAAAATTCCTAAAATCACCACGTTCATCTCAGCCCCTTTTCCCACAGTTTCGCAGAATAGTTTAATGGTTGTTTTTGTACAAAATCTCGATTGTTTTCAAAGGTTCGTTTGAATTGCCTGAATAGATTGGGTCTCAAGGACACTTATAATTAGCAGATGTGGCTGCAATAATGTCCGTTGCTTCGAATCCAAGGATTGCCAACCTTTGAGACGGTATAGCCAAGAGTTACAATTTATATATATTTTATTATAAAACATTCGATTATGTCTTAGCACGAAATCGATTAGAGTAGCTATGATTCTAGCTAGCCGCTAGAATAATAAAATATTAATCTAATAATATAACTACAGTTATCGGATATTAGATAGGAGCATCAATGGCTTATCAATTTATCATGCCTTTTGAAAGTTTGAATCTGGCTCATAAGTTGTTGTTTTAAATATCAAGTATGACTCTAGATTTATATTTATTAGTTGATCCATATTCCTTCCTTTTTATTATATTTATGCAAGTCTACGCTTGCTCGCACGTAGTTTGAGAACCGCGTGTTGTGTACCCCTGCCTTGGTCTCAGTTCTTAGAATTAGCAGGCTTGTTTGTTACCCATAAAATATAAATGAATAGGTTTCTAAGAGGTTCAATACTTTTTTCCAATTTTAAAGTAAAAGGATATTTTGTTATTAATTAGGGTAACGTGTCAAACTGTCGGACCATAAAATATAGATTTAATGTGTTTTTGAGAAGCCCGAACCATGTGCCGATTTTAAAATAAATATAATATTTTGTTATTAAATAGGAGCAAATGGCAGACAATCACACCAGCAATACACAATAATATCGATTGTATCTACCAATATAGAACAGCACAAATAAACTTATGAATTATCTCGAATTCACCCTTATCTTCGCTACTATAACATTCATATTGTCAGTGCATTACTAAAACGTAACATTGTATTTCCTATCTCTTTGTCTCCAGGGACACACTCCGCATCAGAGAAGCGAAGATCTTCTCAGCGGTCCTTCGCTGGTCGGAAGCGGAATGCATACGACGACAGCTACCTGTCACGCCCACCAATCAAAGAATGGTCTTAGGAAGAGCCTTCAACGCCATCCGATTTCCCCTCATGTCTGTAGAAGAATTCGCCATGGGCCCTGCTCAAAGCGGCCTTTTAGATGACCGAGAAATTGTGCAACTGTTTCTTTATTTTACCGTCAACCCTAAACCGAATGTGGGGTTTCTCGACACCCCGAGATGCTGCATGACTGGTAAGGAGCTGACGGTGAATAGGTTTCCCCAGACGGAGTCGAGGTGGGGG
Organism: Omphaloscelis lunosa; assembly: GCA_916610215.1. Classification (NCBI taxonomy): domain Eukaryota; kingdom Metazoa; phylum Arthropoda; class Insecta; order Lepidoptera; family Noctuidae; genus Omphaloscelis; species Omphaloscelis lunosa. The sequence goes on from OU744260.1 coordinate 19,246,811, forward strand.
TACAGTGGAACCACAGACAGGATCCGGTTTACGGTTGATCAGAGAATTTTTGTGGTCGGCTTTGGACTGTATGGATCGTATTTTGGGCCGACGGAGTATGAGGTGCACTTACAGGTAAGCCATCTACTTTTTAAACTTTTTTATACTTCTATCTATACAAATGAATAAAATTGAAGTGTCTGTGACTGCCTCGTTGGTCTAGTGGTCGCACCAGACCATATTACGTCTTTAGAAATAATTATGGTCTGTTATAATCTCATCTTACCACAGCAATAAGGAAAAGGTTAGCATATTTTTAGAGCACTTTCCATCACATGCGCCTGACCTTTAAGCAAAGAGGGACCTAGAAAAAGACGAGAAATCGCTGGAATGAAGGAAAATTTATTTATGGCTCTTTATATTTTTCACAATTTTTTTATTATGTTGAGTTTAAATAGAACCGTTTTAATGTGACTGTCATCTAGCAAGGCAATATTTAAAAGCCTCTCTTACAATAGTTTGCTTCGTTTCTTAGGCACCATATCCACGGACGAGAGAATCACGGAGATAGTCTCTCCATGCCATCAAATTCAATAGAAACTTTTGAATCAACCTCCACACGGCGCGCGGCGGGCGGTATCATCGCGGCGATTATTTGAACGCACAGCGTGACTATCGCTGCAATTCTCTCGTCCGTGGAGATGGCCCCTAAGTAAACGTGCCTTACCCACGAGATCGCTCTAGCTGGGTCATCATCGTTGACAATAAGTGGGCCTAGCACGAACGCGCAGAGTAAACGTAACGTAATTTCGGACGATTTTAAATTTGAAAGTACTTGCACATAACATTTATATTAAGTTTTAAGACTCCGCCGCAAAGTATCAAACCGAAATAATTTATTTCAAATAAACCAATTACTGGTACTTTTGAATTGTCAAGGGGTCGGTCAGTCAGAAAGACGAAGCTAGTTGCCCATTCCAAAGCGTGGGAGTTTCCTATGGAGAAGAACGGGCAAGAAACTCCACGGACACTCTTTTAAATCAAAATATTGTTACAAAATATTGGTTACATCATTCATGTTGAAATTATACATTTGAGAACAATGTAGAAAGACGTGCACATTAAAAGCGTCCGTAATAAAAATATAAAATCAAAAACAATTAAAATAAACCGTAGCAGCTAAGAGATGACCAGTCTCTACCGTTCACAAACATGAATATCAAAATATTTGGTTTATGCTTCATGTTTGTGAACGGTAAGTACCTAGTTATATTTTCGATAAAAAATTGTTCGAATTTACGTAACGTTTACCTACCTGGCGCGCAAAGCTCAGGCCACACTGAGAACGAAAACGAAGCTAAGTTCGTTTAGCTTCGCTCTTGTAACTACCGCGTCTTTTCATACTTTGGTTCCTAGTTCGCAATGTGGCCTGCGCTGCTAAGGCTCAAACTTCGTGCAGGCTGGCCCGACGCGACGGCGCGACTCGACTCTAACAAAACAATTTCTAAGAAAACTTCATGCACGGTAGAACAATACCGGTGTCGCCTCACGCGAGAGTTTATACGCAGCGGCGGAGTCTTAAAACTCATAGTTCGCAGTGTGAACCGAAGTATGAAAAGACGCGGTAGCTACATGAGCGAAGCTAAACGAACTTAGTTTCGTCGAGCTTTAATCGTGCTAGGGCTTCGGATAAAAGAACGTGCTGGATGCGCGCAGCGCTAGACCGGGTGTTATGGCGATCGTTGCGTATGTCTACCTACCCCACTTTGATAGCATATTTCCTATCATGATCGTGTATTACAGATAATCCACCTAGCGACGAAGAAGGTGTGTGGCTCGAACACGACGACGTTTTGCTGTGACGGTACGGACGACACCTTCCGCGCCATGTTCAAGGAGCCAGTCGAGATCCTGCCAAACACTTCTTATATAGCGAGTGCGAAACTCAAGGTAAAACTTCACGACCTTCCTTTTTAGGGTTCCGTATCCTCAAAAGGAAAAAACTGAACCTTTATAGGATCACTTCGTTGTTTGTCCGTCAGTCTGTCGAGACCCATTTCCTCAGGAACGCGTGGAGGTGTCAAGTTGAAATTAATATCAAATACGTAGATCTATGTGTCCTTGGAGCTCTTACATCAACCTTCTGGGTCAACGCAATAAAAAAATACGGCCATTTATGTGACATATTTAGATACTCGCAATTAAATCAAAACCTACAGGGTAGGTACTTCCCGTTGGCCTAGAATCATGAAATTTGGCAGGAAGCAAGCTCTCACAGCACATGTAAAGAAAAAGTCCGAAAATGGATAATTTGTAGATTTATCACATAAAAAAAAATGCGATTATAAACTTACATTTGCAGTTGGAGAATTGACCGTGACGTATATCGATTTAAAGGCGAACATGTTTCTCAACTACTAAGTTAAGTTTGTTTTTGGTATACATCATCCCAATTACGGAACCCTTCATTGTGTGTGGTTCGACACGCACTTGGCCGGTTTTTTTAAACTCGTCTACAATATTATAATACCAGCCTATTATTGTCCCACTGTTGGGCAACGGTCTCATCTCATACAGAGAAGGTACGAGCATTGATCACCACGCTTGCTCAAGACGGGTTGGCGATTAAAGTCTTAAATATATGTATTTACATACTTAGTCCCGGTTTCCTCACGATGATTTTCATGCACTGATATCGGTATATTTTCAAAATAATAAAATCATTCGTTTTTAACTTCTTGAAAAATAGCCTTATTCTTAGCTAAATAAAGCCGCTTTTACTCCATCTATCAACACTGCTTATGGAAATTATGAAGCCATAAACAGGCATCTAAGATCAACAGGAAGATTAAAAACGTCGAACACCGTTTGACCTAAGTTTGGTGATGAGTATAAATAATTAAGCTGAGTGTCATTTTGTCGAGGTTTTTTGAAATGATGTTCACTTGGTGGCAGCACTGAGACGTCAGGTCCGGACACAATTCTTTCTTTAGTCGTGACTGAATGAATGAAACGAATGATGAACGTCATCATATACAGGGTGGCAGGGACATCGACAAAAAAAAATCTACTATTTCTTAGAAAAGTGCAATACCTACGCGGTTAAAATGTAAGGAACAGTAGATTTTTTTTTAAATAACCGACGAATAATTTCAACGCAGGGTGGTTCAGAATCATGTACTGAATTCATGGTAACAGTTTTCGCGTCGATGTCCCTGCCACCCTGTATTTTATATTTATCGTTGATATGGAACACTTCTTGTCAAAGTGGCGCCAACTGGTGGCGTGAAGTTTAATAAAAACCCTCATTGGTAGGTTCTCTCACGACAGTTCAATGCGCCGCGCTGGTTCTTAAAAGATCTAAGAATAGCGAGCGCGTACGACTAAACGCCATACACAACCGTTTTCTGCGCGTAAACAATATAAACACAAAACAAAACAGAATAAAAATAGTTATAACAATATTATGTGCTTCACGCCTGCCCCAAATAAGAGCGATACGAAAAATTCGGTGCGCCTTGTTGGGTTCACTAATTAATTTCGCGTAGTTATAGTCTGGCAATAATTGTCAGTGTTTCCATTCTGTCTGTGTCGCTGCATAAACATCATTGCTTTATATTTGTCGGTAATATTAACATTAATGGCCTGAGCAGACTGGCGGACGGGATGGTAGAGGATTTTAAATTTATCAATAGAATTGAATACTTATCCAATCGAAAAAGGTTTATATTTCAATGCTCGGTGATCGACCTTAGAGCATCGCAGCGCAGTTTTCTCTGGATCACCGAGCATTGAAATATGTACCTCATTTAAAATCCTCAGCCGTCCCGTCCGCCAGTCAGTGCAGGCCCTATCGTGTTCAATTTGTAGATTTAAGTTTGGTACTAACAAACTTTATAGGAAAATTACTAAAACTCTCTTAACAAAATTGGGAATAAAAGAAAAACTGTGTATCAGTACCTGTATACAAAATTGTTTCTACGACATTTTTTTAAAGCTATATTTTAGGTGTATGACAGACTAATAAAGCACGTCTATGGAGCGTTGCAATTGCAGCGTTTATGCTGCATGCGAGTGAAAAAACACTAGTGTGTTACCTCATTTAAAAGTACCCAAATAAACCATCTTTTTCTGATATTGTTTTAAAAGTACACATAAAATACATACTTTAAGAAAAAAAAGTTAATAAAATAGTTGTCGTGCTAATAATAAAAACGCGAGCTCAGAAGCAACTGACACAGTGTTTTTCTTTAATTCCCAGATGGGTGTGAAGAAAGCTCTTCTGTCTGGAAAAAAACCGCTCTCAGTTACTATTTATAAATACAATAAAAAAAGTTCAACACATAGAGGTTATACTTTCATTAAAGTTGCGTCGGGACGCCACCGCGAAGCATCCGTTATTAAAAAAAGCCGTCTATCATGTTTGGGCCAAGAGCGATCGTTTTTATGTAAATTGTGAACTTTGAGAAAGAGGTGAGGGTTTCCAAGTAGAAATCTTCATAGATTTTATGGTTTTACTTAGTTTTTTTTTTTTTTGCACGAGTGTTTTCCGTAGTGTACTTAAAATATTCAGTGAGTTACACTTTAATGCAAAAGAAATAAACTCGCTAATGCAAATTTATAAAACGACTAAATTTTTTTTATATACCTCCTGAAATACAGGTACCTAAACTAACCTAACCTAGCTCTGTAACCTTTTTATGGTAATAAAGAATTTATTTATTTTTATTTGAATAAAAAAAAGTTGCCCAATAATTTTCAAGCAAAATATGCAAGTTTTTAAAGTCCCTTGTTACGACAATTTGACAACCACAGAAACTTCGTGTTTCTACAAAAACTACCTTTTAGATAGCATTTTTTGTACGGCGATTCAATCAGAGATGCAACATTAGTCTTTTTTCTTTCTAAAAGTGACGGAACTGACTCTACCTAATGGTCATAAGTCATTTTTGACGTTTTATGTTTTCGTTTTCCCACCATCGCCACCATTAGTCACCACAGAACACAGAAATCCTGCTTGACGACACAAGTAATATGGCGACTAAGCCATTCGCACCGACGTAATAAAATCGCGGCGGGATTTTATCGCGCACTGGATTTTCAACTTTCGGAATTTAGCCGAGCGTTGAAAATCCAGTGCACGAAAAAAATAATCGCCGCGATTTTATTACGTCCGTGCGAACGTGGGCTTAGTGTGACATAACAACACACCTGTGCGCTTACCATGACCACAATAGAAACGGGTTTTGTCGACGGAAGAATAGACAAAATGACAGATAAAGAATCACAATCTGTCACTAAGTCTACTCTTCTGTCGACAAAACCCGTAGAAAATCCGTTTCTATGGTTGTCATTTGTACGCGAACTGGGATGCCTCTAGTATTGCAGAAGTCCAAAGGCGGCGGTGAACATATACAATCACGTGTGCAGTCTGCCACCAATTACACAAAAGCACACATCCAAAAAGAGTTCTATTAGCACTGCTTTTTAAATTATTGTGACAATACGATAGCTAAGACGACACTTAACTCTTTATAATCTCTTCCAGGGCACCGATTCATACTACGGCACGAAGGGTCTCCGCCGCGTGACGGTTGACTGCAACAACGGGGAAAAAGTCGTATTCCAGTTCTCATACGCTGCCGGTAATAACAACGGAACATCGGTCGAAGACGGCCAAATACCGGCTATCATTTTCTACATATAATCCCACCTAAACGCTGGCAACATTTATAGAGCCGGTGTTTTAAAATAAAATTTTGGGCTGGCAACATTTATTTGAGGCTGGTAATTTTAGCGTTTTTTGCGGCCTGCTTTGTTGTTACGTTGGTAAAGACTTCCAAGTGATGTGATTAAAAAGGTTTCAGTAATTGAGTTTTTGATGCAGAAAGGCTTTGTAGATCGTCGTCTCTGTCGTTCATAGCTGTGTCTCTTTCTAAAGCTCGATGTGCTATATTTACGCCTGGGTACTAGAATTTATTACTGTTGCCTTTTTATAATGATTGCCTTCCTCATAATACAACAAAACAGGCCTTTGTGAAAACGCGTTTTAAAAATAATTAAAAACATCGAGATTTGTAGTCTGAAGCTGAATTCGTGCGTGCTTTGTAACAACTATATCGGCTGTCATTCTTTCATCTGTTAAAAATTTGACTTCTACGATTTACCACTAAATTAAAAATTACTAGTTTTTTTAAGCTTTTTGAAAAAAAAAGCATTGTATTAAAAATAGATCTGTAATAATATAATCAAATTCATTTCTAAAATAATAGTTAAATTGCCAACAGCAAACAGTGATTTTATTCAAACATATCAACTTGACGCTTCAGAATGTGTCTTTAAAAGATCACAAACACAACTTTACAACAGAAAAATCCTTTACATGAAAAATATAAACGAAAATAATCTCAGTTTTTTTACATGACATGTTTAATAATTAAATTACCAATGTTACACGCTTAAAAAAATAGTAAAACAGGAATTCATACTTAGAACTTTCGTAGATTTTAGTTACGGTATTGCCACTATAAAATAATATGTTTCTTCTAAATAAAATTTAATGTTCAGTGAGGTTACTGTGTAAAGTATTAAATAGTCATAGTGTTTGTTAATGGGCCGGAATTAAAAAGTAAGTTTTCGCTAATTAAATGTAAATTGTTGTGATTGCAATAGTAAAAGCAGTTGGTAAAGGGATAATTTACATTTTTATAACAAAATAGAGTGGCTACGCCAAGTCTGCATAAGAAAAAAACGGTCTATAGACAGCAACACCATCCTGTCCTACGAAAAAAGGATTGATACTTTGTTTGTCTTTTTGTTATTGAAATTTTTATATTCTGATTTATTCCTGGTAAAGAACAGTTACTTTAGCACAATGCAGTGTGGATTTGATACAGTTTTATCATCGTATGGAGGTAGAGCATAGGTATTTAGATCTTAGCATTAGATCTACTTACAGCCCCTAAACTGACATAACTGACTGATGTAAAAGTATACCAAATCGGCATTTTGGGGTTGCCCATTTATTCCATTGCAGACTTTGCGTGGCCAGACTCTAGCTTTTTCTGTATTTTCATATAGCAATTACTTAAGAGCCTCATTATTAGTCTTGATTAAGTATCTGTTGGGCATTGCAGTACTTCTGGACTAAGTATGAAAAAAAATAGTCACAACATAAATTACAGTATTTATTGTGGCAACATTATTAATTTAAAAATAACTGTCGCAAATCGCCTTGTGTATAAAAATGCGTAACTGCTTCATAAACACTTTTTTAGAACGACCTCTTTAGGTTCTAAGAATGATCTGTAGGAATGTAAAGGGATTGATTCTAAAAGGCGGGTAGATAAAATTATTGTAACAAAATTCTGTAGTAGTACAGTCCTTGTATCGAAATATGAGGTTTTTGCTTGCGTGAGTGTGGTGACGTGATATGGCTAATTTACATGCCTCGAACTTACAAAACAATTGGCGAGAAACGTCTATGTGCCATGTAAACTCATGAGTGAGAATTTGTGTTTAATTTCGGCTCTCACGCACGCATACACAGAGTTTAAATTTCGTTGTTTGGGACTATTTAACACAACAAAATAAGTAAAAGAAGGTTGGCTTTACAGGGTGGATCAGAAAGGTGTAGTCAAATTATAGGGTGTAGTGCAGACCATCACATTGTATGGTTTATTACGTTTATTTAAAATTAAATTATATTAGAATTGTTATTATATATTAATTGGAGGATTTTATATTAGATTAATATGTTTTTGTCAAGTAGATAACAATGTTCTACATGGGACCAATAACGTAATAGCGAAAAAATAATCATCCGTCCCATACATGTTGGACAGTTGATAAGTTTTTCACGATTTCGATATTGATCCCATGGAGAAAGTTGTTCAGTTGATAAGTTTTTCACGATTTCGATATTGATCCCATGGAGAAAGTTGTTCAGTTTGTTGGTCTGTACCACACCCTTAAATTTGACCACACCTTTCTGATACACCCTGTATACAACGAGCGAAAACGCTCGCACACAGACAAGCTTCAAGTACAGCGTGTGCAAACCCACTCGCGACGGCATTTGTTTGAGATCACCGTACGTAGGCGTCTATGTGCGCGTGCGCCTGCTTTCGCTCGTTGTAAGGAACCTTCTGTCCCTATCTATTTTGTGCTATTTATAAGGATAGTGAGACTTGAATGGTAACGATGAAGAAGGATAAATTACTGTCATGAAATCGTGTGGCTTCGACCGACCATTTTTTTTTTACAATTGGTACCAGTTTTATTTTCAAAAATATATATACAGTTTAGTTTTAAAAATATTCATGTCTTACTAAAGGCCTGTTCACAAAAAGGGTAAAAAAATAAACTGTCTGTAAGCAAAACTCTGTTGAATTTGTGAATTTTCCGTTAATTTACTAGAACCAATAACACGAAGTTGGTTGATTACGCAAATAATTAACAAGAAGTTGGTTGATTACTCAAATAATCAACACGAAGTTGGTTGATTACGCAAATAATTAACATAAAGCTGGTTGATTACGCAAATAATTAAAATCAATAGTAAAACTTTTAAAATGTATTGCTATAAATAGGCCTTAAAAATCTCCCTTTTCTATAGATAAATCTGTGATAGGCTTGTGGAACGTATGAAAAGTGAAAAGTATGGATTTATTTGTTTTATATACGGTAGCTATATTTGTGGGACCACAGTACTTTGGTCTTTTTCTTTAAATCACGAGTGAGAAAGATTTCCTTTAATATGAATCTTATTAGCTTTAGTTGTAAGTTCCCTTATTTATTGTTATAATTTTGATATATCTGTCGATTTAATGCGTTCTGGCAATCTGTTACCCCGCGTCCTATTTAGAAGCTATCGTCGCGCGAATACACGGTCGTTCAAACTTTTTGTTCGGTGAACGCGTGGTGGCGCCGACAGAGGGCGCTTTCCGGTTATCCGAAAAAAAAGTGACATAATATGCAAGCGACCGATCCCGTATTCGCCGACGATCGCTTTTAAATGGGACGCTGCCTTAGAGTTTTTAAATAGTTACTCTTCAATCAATATAATAAATAATATGCAAATTCTTTGAGGTTAACTTGAAATGTTAAAATAATGCAAACGTATTTCTTCGACAGGCTATGATTTATACTATTATTATTTATAGAACTTCGTTTGAGCGAAGTGCCAAAAAATATTAGGAATCTACTTAAATCTAAAAATGTTTTCCAAAATTAATATATTATGCTTTATTATTTTGTTTATTTGTATGGGATTAAAAAAGAGACTATGCAAGCGATGGATTGTCTAGAAATCATTTTAGTTTCTGTTAAAATTTCGCAAACGTAAAATTAAAACAAACTTTACGCGTTATTATTTTGTAAAATTTTACGGTATTTATGTATCAAGTAATTTCAATATACACGAAAAATATCAGGATTATAAAAATTTAAATATTATTTAAAAAGAAAATAATTTTTGGATGTTTTGAAATTATTTTGATCCAAAGACAACTACGAGCCAATTTCTCGAATGAAAATTATCGCAAAATTAACCCTTCGAACGTGGATCCACGAGAGACAAAATGGCTTTTTAATTACTCTTTAATTACAGCTTACGAAAGGTTAATGTGACAAATTATCAAACGCGCGTAAACTGTTGCGATGGCTGTTGCTAGATCACTTAAGACCAGGCACTCCAAAGACAATTTCTACGCCAACTCCGCCCAATGGCTTACCGCTCCACTATGTACTAAACGCTAACACATCAGTAATAAAGTTGAATATCGCGTGCGCTCTTTGGTCGTGTTCAAGCACGGAACTAAATGTCGTAAGTCTCAATTCTTGTTTCGTTTATGACTAAGGTAATATAATTGATCTAGAGAAAAAATATCTTATATTTGGATAATAAACCATATTTCCTTACTGTCAATAATTATTTTAGACATAAAAGCCGAGTAATCTTGTTTTTATTTCAAATAATCTTTAAAAAAGACATGATTTTCGAATAAAAAATGGATCGAGCGAAAATGTTAAAATCACGTTAAAGTAATTATTGCGATAATTTTCGTTCGAGAAACTGGCCGTAAGTATTTTTAAATTTGTTTCGTTTACACTAAAACTTTATAAATGTGTAAAAAAATATCTTCAGTTGATCTTTAAAAAAGTATAGTTGTTTAAATTGGTACTTTTCTAGTCAAATTAAAACATTTGTTTGAATAAGGGATTGGCGTGCAATACTGCGGATACTCAGTCCCACGGAGCAAATTTGCTCCGTGCTCAGTCCCAGCCGTGGCTAAAACATCCGAAATCTAATGCCCGGTACAGATTGATGAAACATAACATCAAATGTAACACAAATGAGTCGTCCAAACTTATGTAATGCAACATGAAATGTAACACAATAACTATGCGAATTTGTTTCAGTTCAATGTGCGTTACATTTCATGTTACGTTTCACCAATCAGAGGCCCTAGTGTGAGTTTCTTTTAACGACGGAATAGCTTTTAACCATCTCGAATTTACGCATCGACCGCGTTCGGCGGTCCGATTGGTCCTTAACCAGTGAAGGGCCAATCGGACCGCCGAAAGCGGTCGATGCGTAAAGTCGAGACGGTTAAAATAAACTCACACTAGGGCCTCTATACCGAGCATAACATGGTGTGCTATACAGGTGATGTGATTTTTTTAGCAAATTTGGAAAGCAAAATATATATAATTTTGGACAAAAAAAAAAACGTCTTGATGCAGTTGTCCTTGTTTGGAGCAGCAATTTGCGGCTGCGCATTCATGTTTGTGTCTGTACACGATAGTGCACGCCAAGCCTAAAGGATTCCGTTGGATTGAATGCTGTATGTATTACCCACTTTCTGTGAAAAGCCATAATTATTACCATCCTATTAATTCTGTACATTTGGATGTTTGTATAATCAATGCCGCCTCAATGGCTGAGCGGATTTGGATGAAATTGGTACACTGGTAGACCATGGCTTAAATTATGATATACTTTTGTCCCCATATCGACAGTGGGGTTGTTTGCTAGACGCTTCGCCGCGAGAGAGCGCCGATTGTTTGTCACTTATCAAAGTGATCTTGAATGAAAAGCGACCAATCGGAGACAACAGCGCCAACTCACATCAAAGTTTTTAACAAGGAGGAGTTCTATTGGAACCTGAATTAAAGTAACAACACTAAGCGCCATCCTCGCAGAAGAGAGTTTATGCCATTATCCTAATTCTCCACCAAACCCACTAACTACTGACCTTTCACTCTTAATTTGTCCCTTCATGTTGGCACCATTGCTTCTCAAGCTTAGTTTTAAACCCAATAGAGTTCAAAATGACTTGACAAACAATGGTGCTATCATGACGGCAAGGGACAAGTTAAGAGTAGTGTAACTACCTACCTATCTACCTAGCAAGCTGCCATTTTAAAATATTTTCGATATTAATCGGAATCCTTAATCTTTTAGATCAAAATTGCTATAACGGCGAGCAACGATTGGTTATCCAGTATTATTTTATAAAAAAAAACTGACGAATTGTAACTAATATTATACCTTATTTTGTTCGTATAAAGTTTATTTTAGAATGTGGAAGCGAATGCAGGAATTGAGCTGTGTTTGTAGCATAAGAAGTGTATCTAAATGAAACAATATTTTGTATAGAGGATCTGATGTTGGTCTAGATGTCGTCAATAAATAATAACAGTGTAATATTGCTGTTTTATTCCCGATAGAAAGGGTCGGATCACACGTATCACAACCACACCATAACAACAACACGTGGACGGGCGCTCACTTATATGAAAATGAATAGTTTATTCACACGTACCACATTTGTCCGTCATAATTAACCGTGAGATACCGACGACCTCATCAAAGCCACGTCGTGTGGCTGCGACGTGGCCTTGACGCAACCAACAGCGACACCGCGCAATAGCGGCTGGCCACGACATCGCAAACAACGATCTGTCACACAGCGACATGTAACCACTGGTTGCCCACATTTTGTCCCTGCGATGTGGTGTTGGTGTGGTTGCGATAGGAAGAAAATTAACACTTCGTAAATAAGTGCAAAGACGTATAATACTCCCCATAGCTGAAAATGGTATGGTGGTAGTGCTTCTTAGGACAAGCATCTACATAACTAGCTATACTGTTTAGCAAATCTAGATAGGGTCTAAGTTTAGCAAACAGTTTAGCTCGCTAGCTCGCAGTCTGGGAAGAAATAAAACACCATAATATCAATCAAAATTTCAACAATTTTTTCAAAAAACAATCCACACTTTCAAACCTCTTACAATAAATATCAAATAGTTCATGCCTAGAGTAACATGATTATGAAATACATAATATAAAACACAATTTAGCACATTTTGTCTAAGTTATAAGAGCCAAAAAACTCTCGCCTGTGATTCAATCGTTTGATTTCAACATTGTTATCTGCCAGAGTTGATCAAATCGGTCCGTAGAAAAACCTACGATTTAAAAACTAGATTTCAATAAATATTACTCATCCTCTACCTTATAATAAAACCCCGGATTTCCCATTAATCTATAAACTAAGAACAGCCCATCTCATTCTGCCACTCCACATGTCTTTTGGTTAAGTTCTTCGAGACTGGCTTGGTCTTCTCAATCGCTGTGAGTATATCGGTCAGGTCCAGTCTATCCTTACGATTTGCTACGTTACCTGAAAGAGACGTTTTGAATAGTAGAGAGTTTCGTATAGGCATAGTAAGCATCAAACTTTATAACGGCTCTGAAGTGCGCTACTCGCTCGCAGTACCGCACACCGCATCAACCCCGCTGCCCCTGAATTTGTTACGAGCCGCCAAGAAGTTTGCATCGGACTGTACCAGGACCTGGGAACTTGACAACTGTTATACCTTCTGATTGTTTTCCTACCTTAAAGTGAAGAGCACCATGTTGAAACTATTTGGTTTACCTTTTTTTTTAATAGAAACACCCTGGCCACTTGTTAAAGTAATTTCAGGTACCTAGGTACTTATTTTGAATTTAAAAAAAAAATATTGTTGTTGTCATTCTTTGTGTCAATCCAAATGTGCTCCATAATATAAGCGTTGTAACATAAAATCGTATTTTATTCCAAAAGGTTATGGGCAATTAATCGATTTTAAAAAAGTGGACGCTCTACATATATTCCTATTCAAAAATGGCAAGTGGCGATTCTTCCCTGGTAAGCCCAATACAATCCACAATGACATTCTCAAAACTACGTGGAAAAGAAAATTTTCACACCTGGTCGTTCGCAATGGAATGCTACCTAGTAGATCAGGATCTTTGGGACATAGTGTCAAAACCGGCAGATCTTACAACAGCAGCAAATGCTAGAAAAGATGCCAGAGCGAGGTCTAAAATATGTTTAGCATGCCACGAAAATGTTTATCCTGTGATTCAAAATGTACAGACGGCATGCGATACTTGGAACAATTTAAAAAAGGCCTATGCAGATTGTGGTCTTGTCAGAAGACTATCTCTAATGAAAAAGCTACTAGCTGTGAAATATGAAGGAAATATGGAAAAGTACGTGAACTTAATGTTGACTACTCAGCAGGAACTGCGCGGCATGAACGCTGCCATAGAAGATGAGTTTTTAGCCATCATTCTACTAGCAAATCTTCCTGAAAGCTACAAACCACTTGTTATGACCCTGGAGCACTCTAACACGAAGATAACATCTGAAGCTGTAGTCTCAGCACTTCTTAAGGAAGATAGCCGACCATCACCGACTACAAGTCTTACTGTACCTGATGCAGCATTACAATGCACCGTGACTAAGAAAAAGTCTTTTCATTCGAAGAAATGTACATACTGCAAGAGATTTGGACACTATAAAAATGAATGTAAAATCTTAAAGAAGAAGCAAGAAACTCCTAGTATTAATACTACTAATTACACTTCACACATTACACTTTCATCTTGTTTTAATGTGTCTCATTCCTCTTCCTCAGATTCTTGGTACATAGACTCCGGTGCTACTTCTCATATGTGTAACAGAAAGGAATACTTTCGTGAAATAACCCCTGTAATTAAGCCTGTCACTGTGGCCAACAATGACCAAATTCTATGTGAAGGTGAAGGTACAGTCGTCATTAATAATATTAATACAATTAAAGATGTTCTTTATGTTCCCCAACTAGCTGCAAACTTATTATCAGTTAGTAACTTAGTTAAAAAAGGCTTTATTGTTTTATTTTCCCTAAAAGGTGCCACTATTCTTCAAAAAGAAGGATGTAAAGTGTCAGGTTCTATTATTGCAACCGCCTCAAACTTCAATGGCATGTATAAACTTAATGTTCCTGATTCGCAAGCTCTTTTAACTACTTCCACAGAGTCTGCATTATTATGGCATAGACGCCTTGGTCACCTTAATACTAAAGCCATGAGTATTTTAAAAAATAAGTTTGTGGGCATTAACTATAATGACACACTGAACAAAATCTGTGTGCCTTGTCTACAAGGCAAACTAGCAAAGAAACCGTTCAATAATTCTTCAAGCAGGTCAAAAAATGTTCTAGAAATAGTGCATTCTGATGTTTGTGGACCCATGAGTACTCAATCTTGGGGCAAAGCTCTCTATGTACTCACATTCACTGACGATTTTTCTCGCAAAACTTTTGGATATTTTCTAAAACACAAAAGTGAAGTGTTCTCTAAGTTTGTAGAATTCAAAAGTATGGTAGAAAATCAAACGGGTCACAAAATAAAAAAGTTTAGGTCCGATTGCGGCTCTGAATATATTAATCGCAATATGACTACCTTTTTGAAATAGAACGGAATTTTGCATCAAACTTCTGTTCCCTATATCCACAACAAAACGGTATTTCTGAGCGAGTCAATAGAACTATTATTGAAAAAGCTAGGTCCATGCTTCAAGATGCTAACTTATCAAAAGCATACTGGGCAGAAGCAGTAAATACTGCAATTTATCTCAAAAATCATTCACCTACTCAAGCGTTAAATAATAAAATTCCAGAAGAGATTTGGACTGGAAAGAAAATTAATCTTTCACATTTACGTGTCTTTGGCTGTGAAGCACATGCACTTATACCCGTAGAAAAACGTACAAAACTAGAGTCAAAAACTCGAAAGTACATATTTGTTGGGTATTCCAGTCAAAGTAAAGGCTTTCGTTTAATTGATCCCCAAAATCCTCGAGTGGTTTTGACCGCGAGAGATGTTGTCTTCATTGAGGATAAGCCTTCTACTAGCGACACTCAAGATGTGTCTCAGTCACAGACAAGTGACATAATTCAAGTACAAGATACTGAAACAGGTTTAGACATGGAAATACCTAAAGTTTCACAAACTGAAACAACTGAAGTTCCAAATACGGAAATACAAGAAATCTCAGAAATAGAAACACCTGAAGTGTTTTTTGACTCCGAAAGTGAGACTATTGTGAAACATCCCCATGTTAATGTTGAAAGCGAAAGGAGATATTCCCTTAGAGACCGACGTCCACCAATAAGATATCCCGACAATGACACCCTAGCAAACTTGACTTCTACGAACTTTGAACCTGAAACGTTTAAAGAAGCCATGGAAGATGTTCATAAAGACAACTGGCTTAAGTCAATGGAAGTCGAATACGATTCACTAATTAAGCACGGTACCTGGATTTTGGTGGACAGACCAAGTGACCGTAAAATTGTGAAATGTAAATGGGTATATAAAATAAAAAGGGATACATCGGGAAATATAATAAAATATAAAGCCAGATTGGTAGCCAAAGGGTTCACCCAGATTTACGGGGTGGACTATCATGAAACTTTCTCACCTGTAACTAGACTATCAACTGTCAGATTGCTAATAGCTTACGCTGTTCAGCATAACTTAGAAGTCGATCACTTAGATGTTGAAACTGCCTTCCTTTATGGGACCTTAGACGAAGAAATTTATATGACTCAGCCAGAAGGATTTATAAAAGAGGACAGCAAAAACAAAGTATGTCTTTTAAAGAGAGCTTTGTATGGATTAAAACAATCCCCTAGACAGTGGCATAAAAAAGTTTGCGAAGCAATGGCAAAGTTTGGTTTAATGAAATCACAAAATGATAATTGTGTATATTATCATAAAAACCAAAATAAGCTTCTTATCGTCGCCATATTTGTGGACGATTTTTTCATATTTTCTAATGATAAGGAAATGAAACAAAAGTTTAAAAGCGCTATTAGCAAAGAATTCTGT
Organism: Omphaloscelis lunosa; assembly: GCA_916610215.1. NCBI lineage: Eukaryota > Metazoa > Arthropoda > Insecta > Lepidoptera > Noctuidae > Omphaloscelis > Omphaloscelis lunosa. Next base: position 19,263,000 of record OU744260.1, read on the forward strand.
GTCAAAGACTTAGGTTCCTTAAAAGACTGTCTTGGTATGAGAGTTTTGTATACCAAAAACGGCATTACTCTTGACCAAACCAAATACATAGATAAGCTTATTTCTAAATTTGGAATGAGTGATGCCATATCAGTTTCCACACCCATGGAACCTGGTCAAAAACTCACTTACAGAGACATTAATGACGATCAGCCAGATTTACCTTACCAGCAGCTCATTGGATCACTAATGTATGTTTCCATTGGCACTAGACCCGACATCTCACATGCAGTGTCATTTTTAAGTCAATTCAACACACATTACGGGGAGGTGCACTGGAGAGCTGCCAAGCGGGTACTGAGGTATCTTAAGGGTACCAAGGACCTGAAACTTCACTATCATAAAGTCATGCCAGACTATCCCATCGGTTATGTAGATGCAGACCATGGAAGTAATATCATCGATCGTCGTTCATTCACAGGTTTCTTTTTCATTATGAGTGGAGCACCAATTAGTTGGGAGTCACGCAAACAAAAAACAGTCGCACTCTCAACTACAGAAGCTGAGTATATGGCTCTTAGTGAAGCGTGCAAAGAAGCCATATACCTCAAGGCGTTTTTTAAGGAAATATTTTCTTTGGATCGCCCAATCAAAATTTATACAGATAATCAAAGTTCATTAAAATTATCTCATAACGACACCTTTCACGCACGCACCAAACACATCGATATAAGGCACCATTTTATTCGCGATTCACTTAATCAACAAAACCTTGTCTTAAATTACATTAACACACGTAATATGCCAGCCGATGTCCTTACTAAACCTTTAACAAAACTTCGACATTTCATGTGTCTTAAAGGTTTAGGTATAACCGAGGCCATAAGCTAGCTTGCTTTTGTTTTTTGTATTCATTGTTTTGTTAAGTGTTCGTGATTATTGTTTATAGTGTTTGTTATTAATTTATTAGGGTGTATATATTTTTTTGTATATCTGTATGTACAGGATGTTTCCATTACGGGGAGGTGTTGAAACTATTTGGTTTACCTTTTTTTTTAATAGAAACACCCTGGCCACTTGTTAAAGTAATTTCAGGTACCTAGGTACTTATTTTGAATTTAAAAAAAAAATATTGTTGTTGTCATTCTTTGTGTCAATCCAAATGTGCTCCATAATATAAGCGTTGTAACATAAAATCGTATTTTATTCCAAAACACCATGGTATTGGTATTTGCATCGGGTGTACCAAAGTATATCATATATGTAATTCTAGGTCTCCTAGAATTGGTCGGAAAAGAAAAGAAAGAAAATTGTTTTTTTTTTTTTTGCAATTACAACAGAAAAATATCTTAAAATTATAAAAATAGAAAACAATGATTGTAATGCCAAAAGGGCCTCAGCTCAGCATAATGTCAGATGACAACACAAAGTGTACCACCTGACGCTGATTTTCAGCTGCAACCCAAGAGTGACCTACGCTGGAATAATAAACACAAATAGGGAAGTGTGTGTCCGTTTTAATAAATAAATTAAAGATAATTTAAGATAGGATAATATATAAAAGCTTATACTAAATCAAATAAATGTTGTGACCATGACCAATATATACAGGTGAAATTTAATTCATGGGCAACTTTTTAAGGGGTCATTGTACTCATCATTATGAACAACTTTCACAATGGGACAAATCCTGAAATCGCGAAAAAAAAATGTGCTGTTTCCTACATTTTGACGAAGCTATTCTAAAATAAATGTAGGGAACAGCAGATTTTTTTTCTTGATTTCAGGGTTTCTTACCCCTTACGAGAATGCCCATGAATTCAATTTCATCCTGTATATATACCTACCTACACATAACACCACCATAGTCAATGGTGGTGTTTCCACAACGTAAAAACCGGCCAAATTCGTGTCGGAACACGCACGATGAAGGGTTCCGTAGGTAGGATGAATTTATCCCAATAACAAACTTAACATTTTAGTTGAAAAACATGTTCTCCCTTACGGAATGTATGTGAGAACATGTTTTTGCAACTGCAAATGTAAGTTGGTCGATTATTAATCGTTAACTTGTAGAGCCTATTTAGCCGTGATAGTTTTCCTTTTAATTTCGTTATATATACTACTGCCGTAAAATTTTTCACATATTTATAAGCAATAACATGGAACACACGAAAAAAAAAAAGAAATATCCCCACTTTACGTGTAGGAGACGTAGGTGCGTTAAAAAAATTTTTTTTCATGGTTTTATTTAATCACTTTATCGGCGTGATTAATATGAAAACCGTCGCAAATAACAGCTTTCTAGTACTAAGAGTCTCTGAGCTAAGTCGCGGACAGACAAACAGACAGACGGACAAAGTCAAACTATATGGGCTCCTTGTTGACTACGGAACCCTAAAAAGGGGGCAAGAATAAATAGTTGTAGATGAATAATGATAAAGAATTAATTAAAAAGATAGAATAGGTGAAAGCTACTCATTTTTTAATTGAGTAGGGATTTCCACAAGTCCGCATGGCCTACTCCGCATTCTGGGCAATCCAACTAACCTGTTTTCACTCCATTATCATACTAACCTTTCCCACTCATAGAAGGCAGCATCTTCCTAACTGTAGACATAAGAGCCTCTTTGCAGACCAGCTTGATATCACTGCCGGAGTACCCCTCAGTCTTGGTGGCCAGCTCCTTAAAGTCCACCTTGGGGAACAGCTCCACATTCTTTGAGTTCAGGTATCTCTGGAACAACTCCTCACGTGTATTGAAGTCTGGAAGGGGGATGAAGATTCGCTTCTCTAGTCTTCGTAACATGGCTGGGTCGATTTCCCTAGAACAATGACAATTTTTGAAAAATGGGCTATACGTAATTGTCTAATTCTCGTCACTCGAAAGAAACAGTGTCCACGTCTGCCCCCAGGACATTGGAGATTTCAGATCCTTATGGAAGTGTAGGTCTTATATTCAATTTTTTTTTAAATCGCATTTTTGTGGTAGGTATCAAAATAACCCATTTTGACCTAGCTTAGTTTGAAATCAAACGCAATATAATACGCTGCAAATCCTAGGATAACTCACCAAGGCATATTAGAGTTAGCCAACATGAAAATGATCCCTTCCCTTCCCTCGATGCCGTCAAGTTCAGTGAGGAGCTGTGCCTTCAAACGTCGTGACGCCTCGTGTTCACCGGGAGAAGCCCGGGCTGATGCCAGCGTCTCCACCTCGTCCATGAAGATTATGGAGGGAGAGTAATAGGAAGCCATCTCGAAGAGGACCTGGAAATAGGAGAAGTGACGTTAGATTGTTAATCCTGTATGGTTAGTTTTTAACAAGTACTAGCTGCCCGGCTCGGCTTCGCACGGGTAGCATTAAGATTCATCTACGGCGCACCTAACTACCTACCCTACCTATCTACCCTGCCTACCTACCCTACATACCTACCCTACCTGCCTACCCTACCTACCTACACTACCTACTTACCCTACTTACCTACCCTACCTTCCTACCCTATCTACCCACCCTACCTTTTTTTTTTGTTTTCGGGGGAAAATCTACCCACCCTACATACCTACGTACCTACCTACCTACCTACCCTACCTACCTACCTCTACCTACCTACCCTACCTACCCCTATCTACCTACCCTACCTATCCTACCTACCAACCAACGTACATACCTACCATCTCCCGAGATATCAAAATTCATGCAAGCCTAGTAGGTACTTTGTGTTAGGATTTATGGCATATATACCGGGATATCATAAATACAAAATTTATAAAACATTTTTCTACGTTGTTTTGTTTTTTGTAAATTTTTCCAATGTTTTAATGGTTATTATCCTATTCCGGAAGAAGACATGGCCAAAAACACAAAAATCATACAAATTGGTCCAGCCGTTCTTGAGTTATAAGTGGTGTAACTAACACGACTTTGTTTTATATATATAGATTCTATTACAATCAACTAAGGCTAATCAACATAATAAAGCAACAGACGGAATAAGCTAGTACCTGATTGATTCAGGGGGATGGGCTAAATCCATCAAATCTACGTAGTACGTTCATAAGAGTGGGTAGTGTGATATTTTATCGAACCGTTGACCATGGGCCCTATAAGTCTACAATTCTACAAAATTGTTCAAATGTAGAATAAATTGCTTAAGGCGAAAGCGCCGACCCTGCCCGCGAAATTCAAATTTTCTTACGTTTTTTGTATTTTTTAGGTCAGTCTCAGATCTCATGTTGATGATTGATTGATTTGCGGTCGTAAAAGTAATAAATATATATTTACAGAATGTTAATAATTAAAATCGTAAATACAATTCTCAGTGATGGTGTATAATGTCATAAATTCACGAAATTGACATTCTTAGCAGCAAATAATTTGATATGTTATTTAGGTAACGGTGAGATGTGGAAGAAATGGAGGGAGGCCATCTTTTAAGACCGCCAATCAATCAATCATTAACATGAGATCTGAGACTGACCTACAAAATGAAAAAAACATAAGAAAATTTGAATTATGCGGGCATGGTCGAAGGTTCCACCTTAACCCAGAAATTACAATTGTGTGGCTTGTGTTACACGCACTTGTGAGATTTACTTTGTAAATTGTAACTTGTAAGTTTATCCCCGATGTTAGTCTATTCTGGATTTACCATGATATTTGAAAATATTTGTTGCCTACCCTATGAATGATCCTACTAATATACTACTATATATAAATTGTATATTATTATAATATTACAAATGTGAAAGTTTGTATGTTTGTTACTCAATCACGCAAAAACGGCTGAACGGATTTAAATGAAATTTAGCGCATAGATAGCTTATAACATAGATTAACACAGGATACTTTTTATCCCGGTAGTACGTTCCCGTGGGATAATTTCCGACCTCCACGCGGGCGAAAGCTAGTAGTTTATAATCTACATAACACAACATAACATCAAGCCTGTAATCCCCGAAGGGTTAGACAGAGGTGTACCTCTAGTACACTACATTTTACCAGTTATGTTTAAGTCCCGTGTAACAGGGGGCGAGCCATTGCCATCAACCGGGTATAAATCCAGACTCCGGGCTGCTACTGAGAAATTCCAGAGAGAAAAGTCCGATAACGCTTTTCCCGACATGGGAATCGTACCCAGGACCATCAGCAGTTACGCTATTCAAATATAATCGAAATCTAAAAGGTTTATAATAAACGTAGGTACCTTTATAATCTTCTCACTCTCTCCGCGCCATTTGTTAACGATGGTACTGCAAGAAACGTTGAAGAACGTGCAGCAGCTCTCGCAAGCGACAGCTCGCGCTAGCATCGTCTTACCGGTGCCAGGTGGACCATGCAGCAGTACCCCTCGCCAGGGTTCCAGGAGACCAGTGAAAACTTGTGGATACCTAGACAAAAATGTCAGACGATAATGCGTGTTTAAATTTTTAAAGCAAAAAAAATCTTCCGTTATCTCCGACGTTTTAGCATCAGATATTTGCGAAATTGTGAGTAGTTATTTAGGGCATTTGTGAATACAGAAAATAGGATAACTCCAAATTATCATTCCATATTTATAGCTTTCTTACCGTACAGGATACACAACAGACTCCATAAGCAAGCTTTTAGCAGACGCCAGTCCCTTCACATCGTCCCACGACACTCCTGTAGGTCTGATGATGTCCTGGTACAAGAGTTCCACCAGCTGCTTCTTATCAGGGGTCGCATGGTTCAGGAATCCTGCGAGGGACTTCCTTTCGATAGCTGGAATTGTTTGTATGGCTTCTTCGTCCTGGGAAAGACAGATGTCATAGACGGTTTACCTGTGTTGGTAGTCCTTAGGAGATACGTATTAGTGAGCACCCTACTCCTACCTCATCATCATAATTTCAGCCGAAAAATGTCCACTTTTGGACATAGGCCAAGCGTCAGATCGACCGGAGCTTTGTTTGATTACGAACTCAAACTCAAAGCATTTATTTCAATTAAACCATTTAACCACTTTTGAATTGTCAAAGAGTCGGTCAGTTAGTCAGAAAGTTGAAGTTAGGTGCCCATTTCAAACCGTAGATCTTTACGCTATTCATATCATTGAATATTATGGATTTTAACATTTTAGACTCAAAGTAATTTGAAACATTCTCAAGGAAGCAAGGACCATATATGCATTCACTAAATTTCATAGCACATTTTATTTCCCACTCAATTATAAAACCCGACGATGTAGGTATTACCAAAAAATATATAGGTATATTCTAAAGCCATTATTTATTTGCCGACTGTAGTTATTATCCATAATAAACCATCAACTTTGCGATAACCCTGGGATAAGTCACTCTGTGACAAATTGCTGGAAGCTCGCCAGAATACCGTCATAAAACTATTTCCTTCACCTGAATTTCATTTTAAATGGATATCAAAGTTTAAAACTGACCAATTCCGTACCATTTGCAGGTTATTATGAAAATAACACGTTTATTTCACTTTTGTTTTAGGTAAGTGGTTAATGCCGGCTATGCACATCTGAATTAGGTACTAGAGGCACGCAGGTGACTTCCTAAATCTTAAACTTATGCCTGTAAGTAGGTAGATCGGCTGCCATAACCTTCTTCTGTTATGGCAACGAAGTTTGGCGGCACGAATAGGTTTAGTGACAGGACCTCCCCGCACGAGCTCCTTCACATACCTCGAGCTCTAAGACCACCTATCTTTTTTTTTTATCGTAAAGATACTTTATTGTAATAGCCAGTCAGTGTACTTTGTTTCTTGTGAGCAGTTCACTGTGGCTCTTCCTTACATGTTTGTTTTTCCCCTTTTTCTATGCATCAAAGAACTGACGTCACACAAATCCTGTATCGTGCAAGCAAAGTTATTCGCGTGACTAGCATGTATACAACATCCCGACATCAACCGTCGATCACCAGACACAACACTCGTCTGGTCGGAGGATCCTTCTCTTTCCATGGAGGATCAGGAACTTGAGACCCTGTTCCTCATACCTCTATACCATAATTAATAAAACTACGCAATAGTTTCTTTAATTTTACACTTCTCTTATTGCAATCCACATTCATACTCAAAACTTTCTTCACGATATGGCTCCTCTTAGCGTCACATAGGTACACATAATTGCTGTACCCTAAAGCCATAGCCTTACCTTCAATAACTTAGTAACAGTGAAAGTTGAAGGCAGATCGGCGTCTCCCTGTTCACAGACACACTCTGCGCTGACCACAGGTTCTGTTCGTTCCCTTGTCTTTCTAGTCTGAGGTCTACGAGGAGGACGCTGCTCTTCAACTTTGCGGCAAAACTGCGGCTGCTTGTTGAAGCGGATCAGGTAGTAGCTGCAGTAGTCCTGGAGAAGATATGGGAAATTTTAAAGCGGTATTTTCACTCAGTGCAAGATGAAGATGTTGTAAATAGATATCAGCGCACTTGAGCCTGCTACAATCTTGTTGGTGCCACATGCCAACTCGAACAAATGTGTACCTAGTCTTATCATCAGTGACTCCGATTCGGTACCTATGTACCGTAAGAAGGGATAAAGCAAGGATCATGAAGGTCATAAAAAATAAGAAAAATTGTCAAATTCTGTTCAATCGTTCCTACCGAATTCCCAAAGTAGATATGGACCGTATGCATTTAATTAGGTGTCATTAGTTGTGGTGGAAATAAGCTACATTTTATTTCAATTTAAATTCACTCAACTTGGAACTTGCCCTGACATGTGCCAAGTGGTATCACAGAAAGTTTTCACTGAAATACTTTTGCCCATCCGTTAATTATTATCCAAAAGCGTTTACATTTTCCAGGCCATCACAACGTCGTTCTAGTTTTTGAAAGTTTGTAGTATGTGTGAACTATCTATAACACATTATTTTAACAAACTACAAACACTGTCCCGCAGGAAATTGACAGAAATAAATAGCTGTAGCTCAGTACACATATCACGGCATTACTAGACAGTCCGGTTACAAGCTAGACAAATATTCAATGTCCAGTGGCGTAGCGTGGGTTTTCGCCGCCAGAGGCCGACCGGAAATTCTCCGCCCCCTATTTTCATCATTACTCAAGACCATTGGTAAAAGTCAAATACCTTTAAATTATTTAAATGTACTCTTCGTGTTTTTCCCCAAGCAAAATTCTTTTATGAAATTATCAATGCCAATATGTAGATACATCATGTTCGATTGCCAATATAGCTAAATTCGATAGTCTCAACGTGAACATAGTCGATCTTAGATAATTTTAAATTAACTTTAGAGAAGCTTCTCTTGAAACTGGCATTAGGTACTAATGGCAGCTCTGTTATGAATATTCTCACCTTTTTTGTTGCGCCCGCCCATCCTTGTCGGGTTCAGGTCAGCGCAGACGCGATTTGAAAATTCTTTTTTAATAATTTTGTTTTTTTTTTTTTCTAATTGCGGCACTTACCGCCCCTTTTCACGTGCCGCCCAGGGCCATGGCCCCTGGCATGATTCCAGTTCACCAATCTTATAGGAACTCTACCTAACTTGCTACTAGCGATAAAATATCCCGACTTACTGAGAACCTCCTTTTTCTAAGTCGATTAAAAATGCTTGAGCTTCCGAAAATTTCAGACAAATAACTGGCTAATAACAAACATTTATTCCTAACAAAATTCAAAACATACTTCAACTATACAACTTGGATACCTACCTGACCCACATATTTCCATCAAAAGAGGGAAATGCAACGGAACTTTCAGTTACGCAACATGGTCGGCGTCGCCCGTGACGTTATCGGCGTCTGCGCGTCTCGCGTCGCAGGCACCAGTCCAAGTGCTCGGAGAACGAGACGTAAACACACGGAGTGTGGGGAGAAAGTCCAGTTTTGTACTTACTTTACTATGTTACTAGTGACCCGCCCCTGCTTCACATAATTATACTTTTTATGTTATTTTATAGTAGGTATTTAAGTACCGTGTCTAAATGATAACAACCACACGAGTCAATCGAAGGTTAAGCTACGTTTTTCGCGATCGGTTCGCAGATGGGTGACCATCCATTACATATCGAGACCCGTCCGTGCCTCGATTGCTTTCCGACGTTAAGACGTTGGTCCCAGCTGTCATTCGTAAATCTTTGACTGTCGTTAGGTCGTCACGGGTAGTCAAAAGCCCAAAAGTCTAACAACCAGTCTAACCACGGGGTATAATATATCGTGTCTGGTTAACGTTGTGGAGGTCAGATAGGCAGTTGCTCCATGTAAGATACTGGTATTCAGCTGCATCCGGTTAGACTGGAAGCCGAACCTAACATATGTAGTTGGGAAAAATGGTCATATTGATTTAGGTATTTATTTATCTCATTGATTGTATAATTGCATTATATTCTAAGTATTTTATTTAACTTTATTACCTATTTGTTTAATCAGTACAAATCTTTTAACCTGACTTGGTTTCCGTACGTCGTTTTCGGGTGTACAATGAACTTCAGTGCTATGCTGTGGGTCCCCCATAGTACAGCGTCATGCTCAGTGGAAGCCTTCTTGCCACAATCACAACGCGCTGCTGCCCTCTATTGCTGTTCTATCCTTGTGATTACATATCTATTTTTTTTTTTTTTTTATTAGTCGAGCTTACTTATCTTTGTTTAATGCGCTTGTTTTTACAAATAAACCAATTTTTGTTTCATTCTTTTTTTCTATTATTTTAAACTGACTGACACTGAATTGATTGACTGTTTGACTGTCTTCAGACTGTCTACTTTGCTAGTAGCAAAGTTACTGAGAGAATTATATAATTGGCCGTAACTTTGCACTAAGTAAGACTCATTTAATTCATAATTAATTAAATCCTAATAATTATTATCGCGGAGCAGTGATAGCCTAGTGGTAACGGCCATGACTTAGAGTGAATGTAATGTAATTGTCAACAGTTACGAACGCTTTGAAAAAGTTATTATGTACGGTTTAACCAAAGAGTTCGAATTGTGACCCATCGAATTATGCATTTTCTAAGTACCTAACTAATGAGTCCTTAACATATGCGAGATAACTTTTATAATTTCCTGCATATCTATCAGCAAAGCACTACGGTCACGGTCACAGTGGTATCGTTTAACTTTAAAATACCCACCGTACCATCAGAGGAACGGCCAGAGGTATGATGGGTCTGCAGTGGTACGAGTTGTAGGTCGTGGGTTCGAACCCAGGCAGGCGCTTTACTTTGTGTAATTTCATCACCACTGCTCTCAAAATGGTGAAGGAAAACATCGTGAGGAAAACGGCATGTACTAGAACCAAAAATTCGAAGACATATGACATCCACCAACCCGCACTGGGCCCGCGTGGTAGATTACTGTCCCAGCAGTGGGAACATTATAAGTAGGCTGAGTTTGCTAGTAGTAATCATCGCAGACAAGCAAGCTTTTGCTGTTTATTTAAAAAACTGTTTAAATTTACATTGACGTAGATATCATAAAACGAATGATCTTGGCTCGCTCCAATGTTTTCGTCTAACTAAAATTATTTACGACTATCTCGGAAACCGCTTTATTAATAAACTAGCTAGAGTTAGGAAGGTAATTTAGAAATCAAAGTGGGAAGTTCCGTAGTTAAATTATCTATGAACCTTAAAATATAACGACCACTAAAAGACTGGGTACGGTCAGCAATTAAAGTCAATTAACACTGTCACTTTTACAATTGATACAATGATTCGATAAACAGCTTTTCACTATTTCATGTGATAGATAACTATTATTATTATTTATTTATTTATTTAAATCACAATTATAACACCTAACCTATTGTTTAAATTTTGCGTCTATTCCGATATTTTTAAATGTCTAGCTTGGTTAGACAGTGCGAACGCAGCTAACAACAAATCTTGAGATTTATTTTAAAACTTAAGGATCCCCAAAACGATCAATTACAACTTTCAATTTTTACGTCATTGTTACTCACTGATGTGCAAATTGATCGTCGATCAAATGCAATTGAAACGATTGACAATATTACTACAATTACTCATGTTTCGTGCAGTACTTCAACAAAACAAATTATGAGATCTTTTTCATGTGATAAGTTTCGAATCAGCTACATGTTGAATGTTTTCTTGTGTAAACGCATAGTGAGCACGCATCGGAGAATCAGTGTCTTAACTTTAGTGATCGCTAAGTATTTGCGGATTACTCTTAAATGTCGCCATGTTAGTGAAAACGTGCATAAGTCCTATAAAAATAACCCTCTACTTCATGTTTTACTTCGTTCCGTAGCTTAACTTCGTCATTAAGATGTGGTCGTGCAATTTGAGCCGTGACACAGACGCTGCATACAATCTCATTCAAGCAAGCTAATGACCTGCTCCAGATGTTTTTGTGAGCGTTGACCCTAAATAAAGGTGTACTGAAGTCTTTTTTAGGTGACCTAAGATTGGTGCACGTGTGATACAGTTCAGATCTAATATTATAAAGAGAAAATATTACTTTTTGTATGTTTTTTTATTTAGATAACTGATTCAGGCGTGACCTTGCGGAAATCCATTATAAAATACAATAGACGTAGATATATTTAGTAACTTTTCCGCTTAGCTATTTCAAAAGAGTCATAAAAAACCCTGAGCGCAGACGAGCCTGCGACCAGCGGTCGGTGTGACAACATGCCGTGTTCGAGTTCGCGACAAGTCAATCGTCATCCTGAGGATGCCTCGTTGAGACGTGAAACACGTGTCGATTTCTTTCAGGGTTTTTATGGCTCTTTAGAAATAGCTAAGCGGAAAAGTTACTAAATATATCCACGTCTAATGTACTTTTTTTATTTTTGTTTGTTTATTTGTTACGCTTTCACGCTAAAACGGCTGAACGGATTTGGATGAAATTTGACACATGGGTAGACCATGACTTGGATTAGGATATCGTCGTGATGCTTTTCATCCCGATATTCCTACGGCATCGAGACTTATGTGGGAGAAACCGCGGTGCGCAACTAGTATGTGTATAAAACCACGGAATAGAAATTAAAACGAAGTCTGTCTGTCTATGAAACCGCTTAGATATTCTAAACTAGTTTAGAATATCTAAGCGGTTCAATGGATTTTGATGCGGTTTTTATCATTGATGTAGAGGTTTATAATATTTAGCACTGACATGTCAACATTGAGTAGCAGAGACGGGTCGCTATATTTTTTTTTATAATAAACCTTTTGGCCTAAGTTTGTTTAGAGGTAACTAAGCGGGAAAAAAACATGTAACCAGAAACCTGATCACCTGATATGGGAGAACTTATTTGACCAAAGTTTCGATGCAGCAGAGACTAAATTAAAAAGTCCTCAAAAATTCCTCTCGCCGCAGACAGTGTTAAAAAATCCAAAAACCAATTTTATAACATAAAAGAGCCTTCAGTTTATGTAGTGGAACACACTATTACACACGTCTGAATGGCCACTCTCGGGCAGGGCTGTCACAAGTAGGGTTACCATTTTGAAATATGAAAAGACAACAAAAAGCAGTACGTTTTCTAAACTCCGGAAATTTTAATCTTTCTTTTTCAGTATTAATTTTACTTTGTTTTATTTTATAAATGTAATAATATACATACAATACAAGGCAAAGGCCTCTTCTAACACAGAGAAGGCATGAGTATTGACTATTTTATTTAAATAAAACTTTAAGTCGAAAAGTCCGGACAAATGACAATGCTGGACAAAATCCGGACGGGGTACTAAAAAGCCGGACATATTCCGACAAATTCGGACAAATGGTAACCCTAGTCACGAGTCCGGTTTTCAATCGACCGGTCCGATGATGACGTGATTTGTCCGGCGCCAGACGCGGGTGGAAATGAAACGTCCGGTCAATTCGCACTGATGCAGCTGCCCATCGATGCTCCCATTTCACAGAATTGACTTTCACTCGAAAATTACTATAAGTACTTTAGACTTTTGCCAAATCGATTTTCAGCGTGTTTCTGCACATTTCTTGATAGCATTAACACTTCAATTTCAACGTCGATTTCTTTATACAGGGAGGCAGGGACATCGACGCGAAAACCGTTACCATGGATCCAGTACATGATTCTGAACCCCCTGCATTTAAAATGTTCGTAGGTTATTTTAAAAAATCTGCTGCTTCATAGAAAGGTGCAATACCTACGCGATCAAAATGTATAAAACAGTTGATTTTTTTTTAATTAACCGACCGATTAAATTTCAATGCCCCCCTGCATTGAAATTTTTCGTCGGTTATTCAAAAAAACCAATCAGATAATAGAAAATCAAATCAGAATCACATACTGAATCCATGGTAACAGTTTTCGCGTCGATGTCCCTTTAACTTTATTAAAATAAAACATTGCATTATAGTTTTATATTCTTTATTTTTAATTCCACAATATCTTCCTATCTCAATCCGTCTTATTCTAATCTATCATGACAACTACAGCTGTCAAGTCCAGTAACGTTCCGTTACTACAGTCCCTGCCACCTTGTATATCTTGTGAAAATTCAAGGACATTATGTCGCTCCAAAATAATAGGTTCAACGTTTCTAGTATAAGCTGACCTCGCATTGTATGGAAATCCTATACAATGCGAGATCAGCATATACTGGAGATGTATAGCATGATGTGTAGCCGTGTGAACCTATTTAACATAATATCACGACTGTATTCCCCATAGAATTAGACAGATATGCACCTATAGTACAACGGCATTTCACCAGGTCCCATGTAACAGGGCCACCATCACCCAGGGTAACATACAAACATTTGTTATTTTCCTATTGCAGCGCTCAGACTAAATAAAGAACCAAAATATAGCGCTGTCAACAGTAACGTGCAGTAGGTTTCGTAAACATGTGTGCATTTAGTGAGGTGTAGTTTGATTGAGGTGTCACTGTAAGTGGTTGTAAATGTATGCGTGTGAGCGTGTATGCACAGAGCGGAAGAGTAGTTTTGGCATGCTTTTCACTTTGTTGTTCACAGCGCTATGTCAAGACATAGCGCTGTGAAACCAAGGTTTTCTATTTGGTCTGAGTTGCAGCGTAGCGAGTACTCTTTTTGGGCAGCTCAAGGTCAAAGAAGGAATGAACAATGATCTCTTATTCACTCTTTAATTAGACTGTAGGTACAATTTTTTTTTTTCTATTTTATCACACTGTAATATTGATATTTATGTATGGTCCGTTGATTGGAGTGTGCTGAAGTGATTATAATTATACTCACTTCAAAATAAATACCACCTATTTTATGATTTTGTTGTGCTATTTTAAGAAATATTTGATATATTTATAGTGTCTATGTTTGCATTCGATACGACGGCATATCCTGGCGACACGTTCAAAACCGACTTATTAAGCTGACTAGATTATTTAGATTTTTATGTCGGACTGAAAAACAAATAGCAAAAACCTCTAAGTTATTTCATTTCCGTTTCTGCCAGCCCTGACTCCCAGCCGCTCAATTTCCGAGCTGCCATAAATAAGGTCATGAACTCACAATACCTCCTTCTTCTTACACACCATGACCAAGGTTTATGTAGATGGGGTAAATCGCTGTTTGAACAAGATTGGGTGTTTTTTCGTGAACCGATGATGTGCGCAGCACCGGAACAATTTATTGGGGAAAATAAATAACAAGTCATGTTTCCGTAAACTTACATAACTACGTTACTAAGTAAATTCAGGGCTTATCGATAAATTCGTAAATCAGGCTTGTGTATTTTTGTCAGTTGGTTATAATCAGTTTAACAACACAAACGGATTTATTCAACTGAATTGATGCTTGCAAGCATCAATAAATGAATACTGGAATAAAGTATAGTTAGTTAATGATAAAAGAAAAATTTTATATGATTCCGTTGCAGCACAGTTACGATTATCAAACAATTTTACTGTTACATGTTGTTTTTTGTCGATACTATTTGCCAAAAATAAAATTTATCTGTCATAAACATACAGACTACTATTGAAAACCACCAGTTTCAGTACAATTTCCCACCAAATTAAACCATTATTTTTAAAAAACGCTACGTCGCAACTTAGTCCATACAAACGAGGTATAAACATTCATTTGGTATCCAACAAACAGAACTATGCAGGGAGTCGGAACATTTGGTTCAAATTAAAAGTTTCCAGCTGCCATTTTGTTTCAAACGAGAGCTGTTGGAATGTGGAGCTTGCATGAGAGTATGTTGATTGCTTGTACGATTACGTGGATGGGATGGCAGAAAAAAAAAGGTTTTTTTTTTGCCAAATTTGGCCTGGCTTGGAAAACTGTGAATGATGAAATAATAATAGAACATTGTACTTGCATTCAGGGACAGTGGGGTGAAATAAAACAATACAAACAGTATTTGTTTTGTTTCAACCTGTTAATTTGACAAATAATGTAGGAATGAACGCCAATTAGAGTCTGTAGTCTAGTGATATTCATTGTTATTTTAACCGTAGCTATAGCGTAGCAGGCCGTAGCTATAGTATTATTGTAACTGAACCTTGTACTTTAATTCAGGGACAGTTTGGGTAAAATAAAATAAAACAAACAGTTTTTGTTTTGTTTCATCCTGGCAATTTGACAAAACATGTAGACATGAACACCAATTAAAATCTGAAACTGTAGTGTGATTGTAATTTTATTAGAAACCTTCATTTTCAAATCGGCGTAGGCCGTAGGTACAGCGTAGCAGGCCGTAGCAACAGCCTAGCAGGCAGTAGCATCAGCGTAGCGATCCGTAGCAACAGTGTAGCCGATCGTAGCAAAAGCACAGTAGGCAGTAGCAACAGCGTAGCAGGCCGTAGCAATAGCGTATCAGGCCGTAGCAACAGCGCAGCAGGCCGTAGTAGTCCGTAGCGATTAAAAATCCGATGCAGTCATCAGTTTTTTTTTTTTTTTTTTCATTTTGTTGCTAATCACTTCACAGGTAGTTACGGTTGCTGACCAAAACCTGGTAAACATACCTTTTGACAAACGTGTAAATTGACACAAATTAGCTTTTAAACATTAACTGTAATAGTCAAAAGTTTGAGTTATATTATTAATGTTATTTCAGTATTTCAGTACAACCCAACATAGCTCATTTTTTTTGTTTTAATCTAAAATAACAATCGAATTTTTGACAAGGACTGATTTTAATATTATGTTTATCATTATTATCTTGCCTTTATACTAATTTTATTTG
Organism: Omphaloscelis lunosa; assembly: GCA_916610215.1. Taxonomy (NCBI): domain Eukaryota; kingdom Metazoa; phylum Arthropoda; class Insecta; order Lepidoptera; family Noctuidae; genus Omphaloscelis; species Omphaloscelis lunosa. The sequence goes on from OU744260.1 coordinate 19,279,099, forward strand.
GAGTCGGCGCAACATGTGTTCTTCTTCCATACTGCTATATTAGGAGACTATCACACTGCAACGCACTCCGCCACGTAGTGCGGGGCGGCCATAGCAAACAATTTACGCGCGGGATCGTGTCCCGCGCACAGATTGTGTTTTCTATAAAAACTGATAGGTACCATGTTAAATCTGCCGCCCCGCGCTACGTGACGAAGCGCGTTGCAGTGTGATAATCGCCTTAGTATTCTAATTTTAATGAGTTTTAATTTAAAAACTTAAGTGCTAGAAGACTAGCTCGAAAGTCTGCTAAGACAAAAAATGTAATCTTATGTGTTTTTATTTCAATTTTATTTGTAAACGTGTATGCCTATTCTATTATGAATCTATGTTACTCGAAAGAAATGATTTGAATTTGAATGTTTGAATATAACAAGTATACAAAGCACGGTTCGTGTCACGCCGTCGCGACGTGCTAACGTAACTATTACGTGTCGCCACTAACAAGCAACGTGTACTGACGTCAATTACAAAGGACAAAGGTACACGAATGTGTTGTTACACTGTACAGAGGACGTGACCACTGCTGAACGTGGATTTTAATCAAGGTGGGTTTTAAATAGCTTTTTTTATGCCATAGAGTTGCAATCATGCAACCGGCCCACCTGATAGTAAGTGGGTCATCACCGCCCCTGCATTACTAGAGGGCCAATTCCCGTATTCCAAGAATGTTTGCATTCCAATCCCAGTCACAATCTGTAAAAAAAAAAAAATATGACAAGTTTTTGTCATTGATTGCCGCTCAGATACGATTTCAACTTTAATTTGAACGTTTTTTAGTACGAGAATTGGCCTTCAGGGGGAGCACAACCTAGGGTTGCCTACCCTACAGGGAGAACACAAACCGAGCGTTGCCTACTCTACAAGGGGAGCACAAATCGTGCGTTGCCTGCTTTACAGGGGGAGCAGAAACCGTGCGTTGCCTACCCTTCAGGGGAGCAAAAATCGTGCCTTGCCTACGCTACAGGGGGGGCACAAACTGTGCGTTGCCTAGCTTTCAGGGGGGCATGAACCCTGCATTGACTTCCCTTCAGCGGGAGCACAAACCCTGTGTTGTCTACCCTTCACAGGAGGAGCACAAACCGTGCGATGCCTATCCTTCAGCGGGAACACAACCATCTGTTGCCTACCTTCTTGAAGAGGTTTATTGAAGACATGGCTAGAAACTTTCTTGTCAAGGAGCGACTGTTTTTATAACCCGACTGCCCAAGAAGGAGGGTAATGTTTCTCGAGAGTTTGTAGTATGAATGTATGTATATTTCTTTGACACCCTCTGCAGCCTAAACGACTTTATGGATTTGAACATATGAGGTGTCGTTAGATTCGCCTTAATTGTGAGAGTAACATATGCTATATGATATTAATATAAGTAGGTAGTAGAGCCTAAATAAAAGCACTGGCGGCTGTATCGGATTTTTAATCGCTACGGACTTCTACGGCCTGCTACGCTTTTGCTACGGCCTGCTACGCTGTTGCTACGGCCTGCTACGCTGTTGCTATGGCCTGCTACGCTGTTGCTACGGCCGGCTACGCTGTTGCTACGGCCTGCTACGCTGTTGCTATGGCCTGCTACGCTGTTGCTACGGCCGGCTACGCTGTTGCTACGGCCTGCTACGCTGTTGCTACGGCCTGCTACGCTGTTGCTACGGCCTGCTACGCTGCTGCTACGGCCTGCTACGCTGTTGCTACATCCGGCTACGCTGTTGCTACGGCCTGCTACGCTGTACCTACGGCCTACGCCGATTTGAAAATGAAGGTTTCTAATAAAATTACAATCACACTACAGTTTCAGATTTTAATCGGCGTTCATGTCTACATGTTTTGTCAAATTACCAGGATGAAACAAAACAAAAACTGTTTGTTTTATTTTATTTTACTCAAACTGTCCCTGAATTCAAGTACAAGGTTCTTTTATTCTTTTTCGTTCACATTTTCCAAGTCAATGTGTTTTTGCAGTCGGATTTTTTTTTGTCATCGCTATTCTCAACATTTCAAACAATCAATATTTAAACATTAAATATAATGGCTACACTTCCTTAAGAGTCCGTGCACGAAGTCGACTGATTTTGATCAATTTTATTCAATAGTTGTGAGAAAGGGAAACAGAATTTAAACAAATTTATTTGTGGTTAGAAAAGTCGAATTCTTTGTCTTGTGCATAGTGGAAAGGGATTTTTCAAATAAATTAAGGATTCGTGGAAAATTACTAAAATTCGCAACAAGTTTTCAAGTTTTTTCAACAAGTTTTCAAAAATTTCGTTTTGACGTTTGATCGTTTTGTTAGAAGAAACAACTTTTGATTTTAAAAGTTAAAAAATATCATCAACATCATTATATGGTCTACTTTTACATAGGGGAACCACTTTTTTCAACTTCCATACAAAATACAGCATTTTTTTTAAATAGCCTAATTTTCTAAACACTTCAAGACAAATAAGTATTTTTTTCTGATACTTAGAAACACTTTTATGAAATTTAAAAAAATACATATTTATCTTAAATTAACCATTTAATAGAACTTACTTCACTTCCATACATAAGCGTGGACCAGCACACCATTGTGAACAGCCACCACTCATACCACTACTCGTATTTAAGTAAATCGCTTACCTCAATGTTATTGAATGCCTAAATGTACCTAAATGCATCAAACAACAAATTGCAGCATTTTTATGTTTATTTTTATAAATACTAAACGAATATACACAAACATTCCAGACTTATTTCTTAACCATACCTACGTAACTTAAGAAAATATCATCTACAGGATCAAAACTGTTTAGCGATCACTACACTCGATCTTTAGGCGTGTGTACGTGAACGGTGCACACCAACATAGCTTAACTTAGTTGAAAAATCCCTTTCAGCCACATGCAAAACAAGGAACTCGACTTTTCACAAATAGTTTTGCTTAAATTCTTTTTCCACAACTGATGAACAAAATTGATCAAAATCAGTCGATTCCGTGCACGGCCTCTTAAACCATTTCCTACAAGTTACAGCCGCTTACACGAAAATTCATCGCCGACCTTGGACATCTGCTTACTGGGGGTAAGCAGATGGAGAGAGAGGAGAGAGAGGGGCATAAGCGTGAAAAATACTTCCTTCTGGCTAACGAGGCTGGCACGAGTCCACGCCGCAGTAACATAACTCAATGATAGCAAAGTGCACCTCTCCAGGGAGGCAGCCTCTAGTTTAGTAGCTATTGAACGTATCTATGGAATGCTTTTAACAAAAATTCTGGTGGGATCTCTCATCTTAAGTTTTTTGATAGGACAGGCATGGCGGGCTGATACCAGTAGGGGGTGAATGTGGGGTGTGTGTGTGATTGTACGAGTATCTCCCTGGCCCCCGGCTCATAGTTATAGAAGGAATCGTTGTGTTTTAGTCAGTAGGAGTACGTCATTACCTTCGATTCTCCCCGCAAACGGACAGAATACTAAAAAATGGTCCAGGACCAGAATTAAAGACGGGTTAAAAACGCCACACATATGTGGGTCGCAAATTGAGTTCTTAGTAAATAAAACAGTATTAGTAAGACCTAATGCAGTTAAAATGAGAGGAATCTTGGTCGGAAAACGGAGACACAGAGAGAGAAACGACTTTAGTAAACTTAAGGTTGAAGCTATTGGCTGATATCTACGTGTTGCGGATTTGATTCCCACATGAAAAAAAAATATCTACAAAGAGTTTATTTATTTATATCATATAAAATAAAGAAAAGAACGGCAGTATTAATTACTGTACTTGTACGTTATACAAAAGAAAATAATGTAAATACATTTATAATTTTAAAATTACATGTAAATTGATTTTCCATGTTTAGCTGTGTAGCCAGACTTAGAACATCAATTTACATGTAATTTTTGTACCGCTCCCACGATGTAGGAGACATTTCTAGTGCTAGTTTTTTGTAACCAAATTAATTATTTCGTTTTAATGTTTAATAAATAATTTACCCGAAAGTAACATAAAATATATACTTACACCTACGTGTTTTGTTTCCTCACCACGTTTACTACTTTGGCTCAAGTCTACCTCCTCGAGTTCACGCCTCCCTTGGGATTGCTTGCTTCCAGCAGCAGATAAATTCGCATTGAGACACATCATTTCGAATTTAGATATACAAGGATATGAATATAACGAATATCGACTCCAAAGTAAAGTACACACTGCCGGAACACCCGTGAGACTGGAACTGTGACTTGTATGTAACGTTAAGCGGCTACACACAGACTTAGAGCACTATTATCTATTCCGTGCTTCGAGGTACATTTGCTCTGTAGCAGTACGTTTGCCCTTGTGGCATCCTAATTAAGAAGGGTGGTAGATAAGCAAGCAGTATCTGCAGTGATACTGTGTGTGGTGTAGTTGAGAATTTGTTTTAATAATAAACTATAGCTTCTTAGGATATGTTAGCGATGAAATCCATATTGTAATAATGATGTTTTCATCAGCTTATGAATCAAAATAGTTTAGAACCACAAAAAAAAACCTAAGCAAAATTATAATAAAATTATCAAATGCGTTACGTAGCAACTACGAAACTTCCTTGAACCATCAATATAATAAAGGTATATCTGTCAAGCATAGCGATTACAGCAAGCGGATATAGCAGCAGTTTGAGAAAAAAAAAAAAAGACATGATAGCACTCCTAAAACCTTTAACGTCATTAACAGCCTTTACCTTTCCACTGCGGAGTATAGGCCTTCACCTTTTTGGTAAATACTTCCCTGCATGCGTAATATGACCACCGTAGAAACGAAAGACAAAATGATAGCTTGTAAAAAGATTTATACGGCGCGCTGTCAAAAAAATGAACAAAATAAATGTTACATTGTCTTCGTAGAGCGGATAAAGAAGTGGTCATCCTGCCTAGCCTTTTCGACTTCCTGTCTAACCGGGTGCAGCTGAATACCAGTATTTTACATGGAGCCACTGCCTTTCTGACTTCTCAAACCCAGTTACTAGGTAACACGATACCTCTTGGTAAGATTGGTTGTCAGATTTTTGGGTTTCTGACTACCCGTAACGACTGTCAAAGATCTACGAATGACAGCCGGGACCAACGATTTAAAGTCCTTTCTGAGGCACGGAAGGACCTCGATATGTAATGGATGCTCGCCCATCCACGAACCGACCGTTTGCAAGCGTAGCTTAACCATCTTTCGACCCGTGCAGCTTTTATTATTTAGCCATGAGCCCATTCATACTTAGGAACTATTTAATGTAAGGCGACAATCCGAGAATCCGACAATTAAGCTTTTTTCATAGTTTTTGCTGTTTAACAGCACTTGTCGTCAAAATGTACTCCCATCAGAAACATAACATGTAAAAAAATTTAAGACTCGCAGGGCAGTTCTTCTACCGCAAAAAGATGTGAGATCTAACGTAAAACTAAGTCTTTTAATTTATTCAGTACCTATGTATTTGCCATCTTTATTTCTTTAATAAATAGAACGACTTGGCCATCGCACGGCAACATAATCACATAAGAATAATCTACTATTTTAAATAGTCCTAATTAAATAATGCGTAGTGCTAATATTAGGTAGATTTTGTTGTATGTAGAATGTAGATTTTATTGCCGTGTGCGATTGCCAAGCCATTTCTTTTTATATTATATCCCGATACTGATACTGAACCTACATTAGTTTAATAAAACGAGTGGATTTGTGTGTCTATCTGCGGCATCGTAAGTATACCTGAATATTGTTGCTTCTTCATTCAATGCAGTTTAATTTTGACAACTGCATAAGTAATTTGTAATCCTATATAAATAATATGCGATTACAAAGTTACTTAAGCAGTTCGTATATTTAGAAAACGGGACTGAAATTGTGGTATATTTAAATTTTTCCTTGCTTTATAGGCACTAATTGTAATCAAAATTTTAAGCTTGTGTGGCTGCTAGAAGTACTTTAGAATTTTGTTGATCGTTGAGTGAGTGAATCTGTGAGTCAGTATGTCAGTAACAAAATAAAGGAACTTTGTCCTGCAATAGTTCTTAAACTACTGGTTGAAATTGAATGTTATTTGGAAATAGTTATACTAAGCCCTCTTGGTCACTGGCTGCTTGATTCAGGCTGCTAGCTTTATTCACAACGAAGTTACAAGGGCTGTGCCCTTGTGTTTGTTTTGCTCAACTTGGCGGGGGCATTGCCGTGCCATAAAGTTTTTTTTGACAAATATGTCGCATTCTCAGTTATAATAAATAGGACCCTGGTTTTACCCGTCTTCAAGGCCTTACCTGCAGAATAATATCCAGGTCGATATTGTCACAGACTTCGTACTCTCCAGTCAGGGCAGCTTCTGACGCGAAGGTCTCCGCCGTGTGGAAGAAACCCTCCTGCTTCAGGTAACCCAGCACCAGGTACTTGAGGATACGCTTCCTGGCTCGAAACAGGGCTTCTTTCTGCAAATATAGAGAAATAATGGACACTTTATTTAGTATCTCCAACACAAGATATTTTCCTACAGCCCGAGGTTTCGGCCATGGTGGCCAATATCTGCGGAGATTATATATAGTTATCAACGCAGGAGATATTATAGTGCACCAAGTGTGTGCGCAGACACAGGTTCACTCTCTCTTCCCTCGCTCTCATAGTCCGATGGGACGGCAATCCGACACGACCGGAGAGAGATCAGGCGCAGCACCAACGGCTTAACGTGCGCACCGTGGCAGGGGAGTATCACACCGCCACCTTCTGAACTCACTATTCACAATAAAACTTTGACGGACCTGAGCATCGAATCCAGGACCTCATGCTCACCAGTAGCACTTGCGACTACTAGACCAACGAGGCATTCAAAGTTTAAAGATAAATGTTTCATATTTTGTTTTTGGAATTTTCCTTCAGGAGTTTCTCAGTAGCAGACCGGAGACTGGATTCGTGCCCGGTTGATGGCAATAGACTCGTCCCCTATTACATGGGACTTAAACGTAACTGGCGAAATGTGGGTGTACTACGGGTACTCCGCTACCTAACCCTTCGGGGATTATTGGCGTGTTATGTGTGAACTAGACTATTACCTTAAAAGCTGCAGAATATTAATAACTTATTCTTTAAAATAAAGTTGTTTAAAAAATTACTTGGTGCGTAGCAGTCGGTTACGAGTGCTACGACAAGGAGCTACGTCGTAGCCAGACAGAATTACGTGGACAGGCGTAACAAATTCCGTACTATTCATACTTAATCGGCATTTTGTTTAAGTTTTGATTGTTTGTTTTCATTTGGTATTGTCGCAATAAATTACGCAAGGAATTGTAAATTGTCTTTGGTCTCTGGCCCTGACATCAAGCAATAGACAAAAGTCAAATTTTTATTAGTTTTGAATATTGAATACCGATTTTTGGCCAATTAGTAAATGTGTTTTTTATGTGCGTTTAGTTCGTGCAGAATATACAATTTTTATTTCTTTCTTAATATTACTGTCTGTTATTTTTTCACGCCTTAACGGCTGAACTGATTTCGATGAAATTTACAAATAAATATGATACTTTTTATCCCGGTAGTAAGTTCCCGTGGAATAATTTCCGGTCTCCACGCAGGGAAAATAACTAGTATCGACGTATATGTGAGAGAAAAATAACTTATTGTAGAACACTATAAAGTTCAGGATAATAAGGTAACCCCGAAGTTAGCATAATGCAATGTTCGACCTCGTCTGTTATTCGTTCAATCGGCTTATTGGGGAACTTTCAATCTGTTTTATATGCTACATAATATATTTTATTATATTACATCAAAGGCGAGTGCTTTTTACTGAATATGCTCAACTTACTTAAATATTTTTGCAAGTTTGTAGTTTACGGGGTTTGTCAATTCTAGTGTTGTGTACACACTACACATTTGCGTATGTAATTCTTTAATGAGTGCTAGACCCCCGGGGGTCGCACAACAATAGATCATAAGTCAAGGCTTGATAATTTAAATAGAGAACTCTGTTCAAAGTTAAAACAGAAAAATATCGTGAATGTTACAACTTCAAGCTAACGCGGTGGCATTTCAGTGTGAGTCTTTATGCTGTGCACATTTCGAAATGACGGAATATATGCTTAATTTTATCGTATATATATATATATAAAATATTTTTTATATATAAAATATTTAAAAACAGTTTTTTTTTTATGTACGTAATGGGCCCCGTCTGATTGAGAAATTTTACGATTTTTGTAAAAAGTGATGAAAAAAAAAAACAGTCGCACTCCGGGAGTGCCAACAGAAGTGTTAATAGTAAAAAGCTGGTGTCACGAAATCAATGGTTTAGCCCCATCTCAAAAATGCCTAACGCTCCTAAAGAAGTTTTCACTTCAAAAAACCAGATATTTGCTAATTAAAACATGTTTATTTTCAATTGAAGGTAATTTTATTTCAATAATTTTCATTTATGAGGACGCCTAATTACTTCCAATCATTATGGAGTTTGTTTCATCGCGATAGATCATTAAATTTAAAAGTTACACCGTTTTGTTTAAATATATTTTTCGATTATATATTTTTTTCCATCGAAAAGATTAAGCAATTCCCTCATTTCGATATGTGCACATTATATACTCGGACTGTATACATTATATTTAAATGAAACTATAGCGTTTAGTTTATAGCGTAGAAACAGATATACGTAGTTGGCATACTTTCATTGCATTGTCTCGTTGGTCTAGTGGACGCAAGCACTACTGATGAGTATCTGGTCGATGAGGTTCGATTTCCAGGTCGGGAAATATGTTATTTATTGGATTTTTCCATCAGGAATTTCTCAGCAGTAGTCCAGAGTCTGGATTTGTGCCCGGATGATAGTAATACGCTTGGGTTAGGTTGGGAATTGAGCCTCTGCTTAACCTTCCGGGGAATCTCCGGGGAAAGGTGCGATATGATGTTATGTTACTACAAACAGGTACAAAAAGCGTTTCTTAAGTTTTTCTATAAACATAAAAATGACTAGTATCCTTATTCCGACAGAATTTCTGCTGGGATGCCTGGGATAAAACGCGTTAGAGGTAAGGCGAGCAAAAGATCAGCTCACCTTAGCCTGTAAGACCCTCCGTGACACTATTAACTCCCACTATTCTTTGTCCTTATTACTGCCGCGGCAGAAAGCACAGGCTGTTTGCTGTCCCTCCATGTCGCACCGTTGCGCGTGCTCAGTCCCCAGTACCACTTACTCTAGCCGAACTTAATGATCTCTTGGACTCTAACCCAACAAACGACGAAGATTTTATTGGCATGGAAGAAGTACTATTAGAGGGATTTATGAGTGTTGTTAACTTTCTACCTGAACTTAATGATTTTATATTTTCTCTTTTATGTGTATGTATACATATACAAACTGTGTCCTTAATGTTTTGTAATAATTGGTTATAAACCGTCTTTATTAAGGAAATAAATAAATACAGCCATCTCTTTCGAGCCCCATAGAAGAGAAGGGGATGACCTATTTCCCGTTGGCACCACATGGCACGTTAGCGACCTATATAGTAAAAATTCGTCGCTCTACTTGGCACAAGGATTAGACATTTGTCTTCCGAGCTCTGGGTCATGGTTTCGATTCGAGAATCAGGACGAATGTATGGAATGGCCTACTTAATTTGATCCTAGATGTTTTGTGTATGAAAGTTTGTAAATTAATTGTTATGCAAATTCGACTTCTATACTTATTATAAATAGGGATGATGACTAAACAAAATTTTGTTGTTCGTCAGGTAGATTATTATAAAATATCGGACATGTACTTTTTCTTTTATACGTAATCAAAAGATTACAGCGATACATTGAGTTAAGATGTGCCATGACGTCACTTGTATGTAGATTTTATACTGATTGACGTAGCAACTTTAATGCGTTTAAGTTTAAGTTAAGTTTTTTTTTTTTTTTAAATATGATAAAGCATCAAATACGTGTCTAATATTTTTGGAACGAAGTTCTTTAAAGCGGCTTGTAAACTTTCAGAAATCATCACGCTAAAAAGTGTTAATACTTGCGTTGGCTTCTAATTCAAAAAGAAAGAAAGAGAGAGATTTTTCTGCCGGCGTTCTGGCCGGCGTAAAATCAAAAGAAAAGAGTAAAGTGAATAGTGTCGTGGGATAAAATTGTACACATCGATCCGAGTACAGTGCATGCCGAGAGAGAGAGAATGTGAATGTGAATTTGGGCAAAATTAAAATTCAAGGCTCTGAAAATTTCCAAATTTTTCATCATGAGTATCGTTTTCATGGTTTTCAAGGGTGCAAAAGCCGATAGTGAGGTCAAAATGAAAATCCAAAATGGCGGCTGCAAATTTTTTATTTTTTATTTTAAATCATACGGGAGACAGAATTTCGTTCCTGACCGCACACGTTTTATATTTTATTATCTGACTGACGGACTAAATAGAATATCTTTTTTTTACCCAGGCATCATCCCTATTAAAGTCGCTTTTCGTGTATATCTGTGTGACCGCGTTGTTCTTCTAAACCGCGCAACTGATTTGAATGTTGGTTTTCACCATTACACATAACACATAACATAACATCACGCCTTGTTTCCCCGAAGGGTTGGGCAGAGGTGTCCCTGTAGCAGGCACACCCACTGGTTTTCACCATTATTTGGAGAATTTATTCTGGAAGGTTTATGTGTAAATACATTAATATTAAGGAAGTGCCTCAGCTGCCGGTGCTGACTCCCGAATTGGCTGCCAACGCCGGTTACTGAATCGGCTGCCGGCGCTGAGTTTGGAAAAAAGCGGAACGTGAGGTTGGCAATTTGGCATATAATATTGGAGTAGAAGGCAGTAGGCATAATTAAAAAAACATGTAATAAAGCATTTTTTCCATTAATATATTTCCATAATCAATGATTTCCATATTCCAGTAATCAAGTACTACCCGGAACCGAACTAGTTAAATTAGGTTAAATATTTTTACTCGCAAAAAAATAGATTTGGTTAGAACTGTGACGCACGAGCCGAGAGAGCGAAGTGACCGGTGCCGCGGCAGCAGCCTGCGAGTGCCTAAAATGACTAGAATATATAGAAAATAATACTTTATTTAGAGTTAGTTAGTTGGAGTTCTGATAACTGGAAGGGTTTCCATAAACGTCGCACCGCCGCGCCGCCGCCGGTGTCCATTATGGGAGCCGGCGGTGCCGGCGGCCGATGTTTTTAATCTCGGTTGCCAGTAGTAATATCATGCTGGTTTCCAATGGCGTTATTTTTGGAAGCCGGCGCTGGCAGCGGAGGCACTCCTTAATATTAAACTTACATGTTATAAAGAAATCTCGAAGTCTGCAAGTGTTAGGAACCGGTATATATGAAGACCTGATTCGTTAGATGTAGAAACTTTTTTCAGGGGACAAGGAACTAGCCGTAGCTGTAGGTACCTATAAAGAAAGCCTTATCATATCGGCTAGTATTTTTTCTACATTAAATACCCATGGTAGAAAAATCTCTATCCATCCAGGCAGAATATTATTATTTGCTGTGCGTTTTCTGTGTAGTAACTTGAATACGGTGTCACAATGTGACGATATTTAGCGTTACCATAAGCACCCCGAACTTAGCAGATTCCGTACATTCTCCTGGTTAGCACGAGCCTATGATAGGCAGTGTACTGTTACAGGATAAGCAGCAGCGAGTAGTTCCTTGTACAAGGGCCACGGTTTGGAAAACCACGTGGAGTTTTGAGGTGACAGGAATAAAGTAACACAAATCTTTAAATAATAAATGATAAAACTCACAGTTTCAAGCTTTCTCATTTGACTCATAGGTCTTGTAACTCCAGCCATTTTATTTTTCCCTTTTCTTTTGGTACCACTAAATAATTATTGCAAAAGTCAAGACTTGTCATTGAAATATTGAAATATTTCAATGTGTTGCTAGGGGCGTTTCGTTGCTAGGCAACGGGCAATAAACAACCCTTGGAGGTCAATGGTTTTAATGAGTCGATTAAATATTCTACTTATTTTTGGGATTAAGAATATTTAGTATGGTTATTTTTGGTGACCCAATGGCGGAGTGGAATGGACCGTTTTTGTGACAAGGGTCGTGGTTTGATTGTGAGACTAAAATGTCTGGTTCAGAATAACTTTTGGGAGGGATGATATTTTAGGCCCTGCATGCGGGTTCTTTTAGACAATGGCTGGTTATTCCTCTCAGAATTATAATTTAAAATTGAATCAGAATAATTTTCTGGTATAAGTACCTATTTGTGGTAATTCCTGTAAATAAAATAATCTATCTATATATATAAAAATGAATCCCTATTTCCCTTGGTCACGACATCACGCTAAAACGGCTGAACGGATTTGGATGAAATTTGGGATATGGATAGACCTTGACCCGGAGAAGGACATAGGATACTTTTTATCCCGATATTTTAACGGGATCGAGACTTATGCGGGTGAAACCGCGGGGCGCAGCTAGTATATATATTAAAATGAATCCCTATTTCCCTTGGTCACGACATCACGCTAAAACGGCTGAACGGCTTTGGATGAAATTTGGGATATGGATAGACCTTGACCCGGAGAAGGACATAGGATACTTTTTATCCCGATATTTTTACGGGATCGAGACTTATGCGGGTGAAACCGCGGGGCGCAGCTAGTGAGAAATAAATAGGGCCATGAGTTTTTCTCGAAAGTAAAGACATAGCATAAGTAATACTAAGTTGAAAAGACAACCAGGAATACCTACTTATAATGGTCTACTTCACCTGAATAAAACTGTGACAAGACCGAACTTTTTAACACAAAGAAGCGTAAAAAACATCTCACTTTAACACGAAAAAAAGCAAAAAGCGAAAGAAAGCGCTCGTCAAAAAGCTCCTGAAAGTAGTCTCCCTTTGAGCGTGTTTCATTAAGTTCAGCCGCCTCGTATACAGCGCTGTAAGGCTGTAATTAAAAGGTGTCATTAGAAACATTAGACAATCGAGACTGGCGTCTTCTTGATGAGTGAGGATGTTTTTTTTCGGATAATTCATGGGTAATGTTACCATCATTTGTCAGTTTAATTTAATTAATATGGGAATGTTAAACGGTGTAGTATTTAGATAATATACAAGCCTGTACCATGCTGACTAAAATAATAAGCTTTCTAAGATACGGAAGCATTTCAAGGTTACAAGTTCGTAAGAGACGACGGATTATAGAGCAGAAAATATGGGAAAACAATTTCAAAACATTTACCTGGTCCTAGATAATTTCAAAGAAAATAATAATATTAAAAAAAAACGCCTCGTAGCGATTAAGATTTTTTCGTAGCCTGCTGCGAGTCTACCTCTTCTGTAGATGCACAAAACGCTCTCGTAGACCTTCTGCGAACTGCACGGATTACGGTTTACTGACTCTTACTTGAACTTGACTTGACTTTAATTGAAGATTCTTATATTCCTATTTATTTTTCTTTCAGAGAAGACATAGCACGACTGTCGGATATGTACCAAGAGATAGTGAAATCAATTAGTACCTGATCAAACAACAATTCCGCCTCCAATCACAAAGCACATCAAAATTAATTAGAGAGATTAACACGAATATTAACTATTGTCTTAAAATGCATACCATTAATACCTATAGTGCAATATTGAACTGAATATGTAGGTATATTCGCACATACATACATATTCTACCGCCTGCTGGGGTAGGCAGAAACTATAGAACTGGACTATGACTAATGGACGCCATATACGAGTGATGTATGCTAACATTCTTACATTTCCTTATAGCTAAACGCCCTATTTAACCGACTTCCAAAAGGAGGAGGTTCTCAATTTGATTGTATGTTTATTTTTGGGTTTTTTTTTTTGTATGTTTGTTACGTGATTACTCCGCCAATTATGAATTAATTTTGATGATTATTTTATTGTTTGGTAGGTCATACTTCAGAGGTGGTCCCATATAAATTTTATTAACTTTGCATGGGTAGTTTTTGGGTTAGCTTCAATAATACGTATTTTTTCCCACTTAGTATGTGGATGATATGATAAGTTCCTGTCACTGTTTTTTACATAGCAGGTAGTTGTATTCGAATTTGTGTGGTGTAGGTACCACAACTAAAAAATGAAAAATAAATAACCGACTTCCAAAAAAAACACTACAAAGTGAGAAATAACTTTAATTTCGGAAGTCGGTGGCAAAAAACGAAAATTCAAAACCAAAGAAACCGACTTCCGAAATTAAAGGTATTTTTCACTATGTAGTATTTTTGGAAGTCGGTTGTTTTTCACTATCTTTAATTATCCGCTTTCAAACTGTTTTTGTTTATTACGCGACCACGCGGTGGTTACACATTCCGATTCAAGAATGGTAGTAGTGTAAATACCTGCGAATAATTCGTAGGTATTTACACTACTACACTCATTGTTCCAATTTTTCCATTTATTTGGTGAATGCTGTGTGCTCCTGTAAATAGGCATCCATACCTTTATTTGGGTGGGAAATTATCAAATAACTTCTCCCGCGCTGGGCGGAATGGGAGGTCGTGTCAGACTCTTACTGTGTAAAACCCACCCGTGTTCCTTCGGTTGCCCTGTTGCCGGGGGCCACGATCTCCCTCTCGGTTTTATTCGCACCCCCGGCAGACATCGGCCCTAACGGACTCCTTCGAGGCATCCATACCTGCATTTGTATTTTATTATTGCTTTCTATATGTGTCTTCTGCTGTTGGTGTACCAAATAAATAAGAGACATAGTATATTTTCCTACTTCCCCCGATGTAAACTGCATGAACAAATATCCTCTCCTTTAAAAAAAATATCCCGTATGTGCCAATAGATTATTAGAAACATAGATATTAGCATATTCTTCTTCTTTTCGTGTGGTTAGTGACTAACCTGGTGTCAGAGTTTTAAAGCCGCCCATGGGCCTCTGACTTGGCTTCACATGCCGTCGAGAAATATCGCTCAGGCATGCCGGTTTCCTCACGATGTTTTCCTTCAACGTTTTTGAAGCAAGTGATAAATATACAATACGCACCTAAATCCGAAAAGTCAGAGGTGCGTGCCTTGGGTTCGAACTCGAGACCCATGACTTGGCAGTCCGGCGGTCACACCACTAGGCTAACACTGCTATATATTGGCATATTTACAGTGGATATGCCGTACACAATAGGTATTTTAGCACGCATTATCACTTATATTAGCACTTATATCCATAACATAAATCAACCGGACACAACCATATCACTAGAGCAGTCGTACGGTGACAAGCAGTGTAACTAGGTGTTAGCGTGAGACGAATGTAGCTGTATCACACACTGGCGAACGCGGCTCCGTTGTCACTTATTGTAAGTTAATGTGGGGTGTTTTGATTGCAGGATAGTGACGGATGGGGTTTAGTAATGAGTTAGTTGTACTGTAAGTTTCAATAATTTGGTCTGAATTAATATCCGGAGAAGACCCTAAAAGCTTCTAAGATGTCTTGGGTCAGTATGTTTTTTTTCATTTGATATGCTTACTGTAAATACCAGTCTATTTATTAATTCCACTCACATCCACCACATCTCCACATCCACCACGCACGCTCTTTGTTAGCAATTTTCGAGTAATTTCTTAAAACATAGACAGTATGGAATGCATACCGCCTGTTATATCTTTAATTATTTTTAAATATAAGTTGATGTCCTTCTTCTCTCACGTCGACACAAACAATACGATTATTAGCCAGACAGTAAGTTGGTGGTGAGTCTGACTGCTCAGGTAGTGTCTAACGCTCAGTACCGTACTCATGAAGACACTTTCATTACACCCAATGTTTATTATTTTCTGATATCAGCAGTTCAAGCATCTCGTGAGACAATGGAGGCGGTGCAAGCGTGGAGTCGTCACAGAGCGCAGTGCCGCATTCGGGGGCGCGGGGCGGGGCGTGCTGCGGCCGCGTGCGGCGAGCGTGCGACGCCTCCGGGGTTGCCAGATACAGCGGAACGTAGACTTTGCGCGGGTTTAATGTGGTTGATGTTTTAAATTAAATACTGTGTTGTAATATTAAGTGTTACATTGTTACTAAAAGCTGCAAAAGCTGTGAAATTGGGCAGCAAATGTCCGGGTTCAACGATACGTTATTGAGGCGCAGAGCAGCATCAAAGTTAATTTATGTAGGCAGCCATAAACATCATAGCTCATTGCATCATCATATAAGCAGCATAGCCATACGATTACACAGTTGCGGCCAGAAAAAAAATGTTTTGAAATAAATTTTACTTAGGTATAATTGCAACAAAGATCATTTAAATTTCACGCCTTCCTACAATCAGCATTATTAGTCTTCGTCATAGATAACCTATAGCCTGCGTAAAGCAAGATAACAGATAGCTAAGTTCTCGATTCATAAAACCTTTAAATTAATTTGTTAGAATTTTCCCATCCGGAAAATTGGCGCACTTTTCCGCTGATATCTAGCAACACTAACTCCCGGCGTGTCTCCGGCAGTCATGCCCCGCGCCGCGCCCGCTACGGCCGCGCTCGCCACCGCCACGCTTGCGGTACTCGCGGCTCTCGTCGGTGAGTTCAATTCGAATTTAGAATCATCACCAACTGTCACTTATTTTTTCAAATAATTTTTATTCAGGTGGTAGTGATGGTTTTGGATTTTTCAAGGTGGCAATTTTGTTGTGGTTGGTTTTATACAGCGGGTTGTTTTTGGTTAAGAAAGGTTATTTCATCATTTCAGTGTATTATAAATGAAAATACACATGACGGTTACATCACAGGAAGTATACAATTTTTCATTACTGTTAGCTGTTTATTACAGCATTGTTCTACACACGTACGAATTTATAACACAATAAAAACTAAATATAAAATCTAACCTCACAGAAACCGGCATCTGTTTTACGGTTTAAAATTGAACGTAAAATTTCGTGTTCAAACCTAGAAATACCGACAATACTCGTGCAGACAATAAACTCAACCTTTCACGCTACTTACTTATGACAACGACCTCTATACTTAAAGGATTCCAAACATTGGAATTTTCGAAATTGGAACAGTAAGTAGAAAACACTTTAAATTGCCAGCAATAAATATAATGTTTTGTATTAGAAAAAGTATTCATTTAAAGAAAAAACCGACAAATAAAATTAATATTTCTACTAAAAAAAAAATGTATCCTTAAGCATAAAAATGAAAGCGTCTCTATAATAATGCTGGCTTTATTACTGCAGTATAAATAAAGCTTAATAAAATAATAACAAGGCGCAACAGAATCTATCTGCATAATAAATGCTGCATACAACTTTCACAAATTGAAACCGGGAACAAACTAAACGACTTTGATGCAGCCCTGGCTGATTTTATTAAAAACTAAACTTCATTTGAATATGGAACACTTCTACACTGAATTTGGAAAGAGGTTTTATTGTTTTCTTTTTATTTGGGTCAGACTGCTCGACTGTAGTTTGGCTATGGATACCGCAGTGGTCCAATTGTTTTTTTTAAAGCCAAGAGCAATGTTTTTTTTTGGCAAAGACAATACTGACTCTTTTTTCATGGGTGTTAAAAAAGGATATTTTGGGATTATATCAAGAGCAGCAGCATAAACATGAAAATATTTGCCTGTTTATGAAAAACATTCGTCAAATGTTTATTTCTTTCTATGTAAAGTGCTATTCAAGAGGCTAGAGTTTAAATTGAGTTTAGGAAACATTTCTAAGATTGAAGCAGTTTGTTATGAAATGAAAATAACCACAAATAATGGTGGTCATAAAAAAAATACTATCTATTTCTATATTTATTTATTTATTTATTAGTCTGACATTTCGTCCTCGAGAAGCTTAAACGCGTCAGATTTAGAAATAACGTTAAAGTCACCGTATACCTTAACCGTCCTCAAAAATAATTAATTAAATTGCATGATGCATAAAAAATGGGTTAACAAATAGAAGTGTCTTTCTAAATCAGTGGCATGCCTAAGAATAACTGCGGACATAATTATGATTTACTTTATTACGTCATGACAATGACAGGTATATAGGCCGGAGAGTTTCATCTGTGTTACAGTAGGTAGCTGAATGGAGACGACATACATACATAAACTAACACCTTCTTTCCATGGGGGTAGACAGAAACTACAGAACGCCACCTACTACGATCCTTATTCTCCTTTTGCTTCATTAGTTTGACACTTTCATGCAAATCGTATTTATTAATGGCACCAATTAGTAACCAGCTCATTATAATTCCGAAAGTTCCAATTAATCTCAACACAGCTCTCCTTCCCCGTGAAGAAGCGCAAAGTTAATAATTAAGCGATTCTGATTAACGTTCCCTAGATGTAGGTCAAATTACCGAGTCTGCCTGTAGGTAAACAAACAAGCCACACCGGCGAGATTTACTGCAAAACTCCTGTAAACCTGCTTAGACGTACAACTTCATCCAACCTCCGGTAACAAGCGGTCTTTGATTAAAATGTTTCGGTTAATCATTAATTCGGTAGGCAAGTCTTAGGTTTGAGATTATTCATATTTAATTATCTTTGTTGTTAGAAAGGGTTTGCTGTTTTGTGGATTCTTGAGAAATGTAATTTAGCTTAAAACAACTGGTATTTGCGTAAACCCAAGTTTTAGCTCACTGCGGCAAACAACATTAAATTCTGACGGCTTTTAAATAAGATTCAGATATTTTATTTTTCTCGTTCTCAGATGTGGATAAAATATTATTTTAAAAGTTCCGTTTCTTTGTTTTTAATGTTGTTATGAAAAAAAAATCAATGCACGGTTGTCTACACTAATATTATAAAGAGAAAAGATTAGTGGGTGTGCCTGTGCTACAGGGACACCTCTGCCCAACCCTTCGGGGAAACAAGGCGTGATGTTATGTGTAAGATTAGTATTTTTGTGTTTGTTTCTAATGAATAAACTCGAGGAGCTCGTGGCTAAGTAATAACAGCCGCACGGGTTGATCCATCAGGTTTAGCTACGGTTGCCGGGCTTGGTCCGTGGATAGGTGACCATCTTTACATACCGAGACTCCTCCGTGCCTCGGAAAGCACGTTAAGCCACTGGTCCCGGCTGTCATTCGTGGATCTTTGACAGTCCTTACGGGTCGTCAGAAGCCCGAAAGTCTGACAACCAGTCTTACCAAGGGATAACATATTACCCAGTTACTGGGTTGTGGAGGTTAGATAGGCGTCGCTCCATGTAAAATACTGGTATCCAGCTAAATCCGGTTAGACTGGAAGCCGACCCCAACATAGTTGGGAAAAGGGGTAAATTTATTTTGTTTGTAATGAATAAACGCAAAAACTAGTGGACCGATTTTAGAAATTCATTCACCAGTAGAATGCTATATTCACAGAGTAACATAAGCTATAATCTATAAAGATATAACGCGGGCGAAGCCGCTGGAGAAAACTAATTACGAATAAAAGTCGAAAACGTATCTTTAAATCTTGAGTGAAATCATAAACAATAATAAAAATAAACATGTCTCACAAAAAGGTAATAAAAATCGTCTCAGTTTTCCCTCTTATCCTCACTAACGTTATTTCACTCAATCTGTCTGTTACGCGACAATGAAAGACAAATTAAGTGCGTCCGCAGTTTTTGTCCAACTTATGTGACACGAACTGGGTCACCGTGGTTTAGGAAAAGTCCGCAACCCGACACTATTTATTTATTTATTCAATGTTCTTGGAAACTCTTTCAGCCGTATTTTTTGTATTTGTGGCCAAAACCACCATTTTTGCAAATGTATAATTTACTGTTAAGATACGGGAATCTTGTTTAGGTACCAACCTCATCTGTAGTTTTGGCCATCAAGACTTTTGGTATTTGATTGATCTTAGTGAAGAATTATTTACTTTCTCTCTCAGGTGTGTCATAACATGCAAGTAAAATATTACAACACATCTTTAACACGTTTTTTGTCTACTATTATTAACAAAGTGCGATCAGTAATCGTGTCTGTTAAGCGAGACGAACAATTTCTTCTTTGATCGTTAAATTCATTTAAACGCCTCATCTTTACCGTCTAATATGAAGGCATTGATTGCTACTGCAGCTGTAACAAAACCAGAAATGTCTAAAATACATATTTAAATCCACATGGAGTCCTATCCATCCCATGTAAACAAAAATAGAAACTTTAAACCACTTAAAAGTTGATTCCCCTTAGTATAAGGAGTAAACTCCTGAAGTGGGAACGTTGTTGAAACTCCGTGATGAAGGCATAAATTCGAATACGTACATTCATTCTGTCTTAAGATAATTAAAACAATACTGCCGAAAGTCTTCAGGGAGTCTTGTAATTAAATTAAATGATACTTTTCCTTGTACTCTGCTGATTTTCCTTGGTCCTTTTGGTTACTACAGTGTATTACATAAATAGACACCCACAAAAGAAATTCTTGTTAGGGTTTTTCGGAAAAGATGGTCAAAGTTTTCTTTTATATTAATATTATTTAATTTTTTGCTTAATCTAAGCGCAGGGTACTAATAGAGATCATAAAAGAGAGCAGTGATGGCCCAGTGGTAACGGCCGCGATTTAAGAGTTGTGATTGCGATTTGTGGTCGTGAGGTCAAACCTGGGCAAGCACTTTACATTGTGTGAATTATTTTATCACCACTGTTCTCAAAACGGTGAAGGAAAACAACGTGAGGAATGGTTTCCATAACTCAGAATAATATTTGAAGATTTGTGTCATCCACCTACCCGCACTGGATCCGCGTGGTGGATTAGGGTTAGGGCCCACTCCCTCTCACAGAGACGAGGCCAGTGTTCCCAACAGTGGGAACATTATAGGCTGAATATGCAGGTACTAATTATTTTGGGAACAAAATAAAAACATATGATAACATCACGCCTTCATTTCCCGAAAGATTAGGCAAAGGTATAGGTTAGTAGGACAACAAAACAATAGTGTAAAATAATTTGCCATCTTCCACCCTAATACCGTGAAAAAGCATGGTGTTAGGGTAGGTTAAGTTACAACACTATTTTGGCAAAGTTATCAAGTGTGTCATGGCCTACAAACAGCCTGGAGTAACCCATTGTCCTCATTCATGGGATGACAAACAACTTGAATATTATTTCACCCAAACGTTACGAAAGTGGAAGTCGTAGACAGTATGGCGCCATGGCCATGGCATTATAAACCAAAATGACAGCTGCGATCGACCTTTTTCTTTTAAAATAACACGATAAATAATTAATATTACAGAGACAACGACAGTGAAGGTCCTCGTGCAGATAATGATTCAGTGGTTTTTGGTGAGACTCACTCGGTAACTAGATTATTTACTAGGTTATTTTTATGTCGACACCAAATATCATACTAGTATAGCAAATTTACAATCCGAGTATCTTAGAGTCGAGTATAGATTTGTCATCTCCGTAAAAAGTGAAGGATTTTACCATTATGATGCCGTTGGCGATCTGTTTGTCTGTGGCATCTCAGCTCCTAAAAGGATGAAAGATTTCGAATTTTCGGTCTTTTCAGATATTCAAAAACAAGCTTTTGCCCGCGGCTTTACCCACGTGGATGTCGGAAAATATCCCACGGAAACGAACTACCGCGGCTAAAAATACCCTACGTGTTAATCCAGATTATAAACTATTTGTGTGCCAAACATCCAAATCCGTTCATCCGTTTTTGCGCCAATCCGGAACATACATCCAGACAAACGGTCAAAAAATCTAAAAAAAATTCGGCATCAGACTCGTCCCCACGTTTTTCAAAAATATTCAATGTACAGTTATGACTTTGTTACTATTTTATTATATGTAGGTATAGGTGTGAGAGGCCTTGGAAGGCCTCCCACAAGGTGGACCGATGACCTTGTGAAGGCCGCAAAAATCCGCTGGCTGCGGGAAGCACAGAACCGGTCGAAGAGCCGGTGCTTCGATTTATTAATTTTGCACAGGTTTTCAGTAGTAGAGTGTGGGAAAATCCCACTATTCATGTAACTTAAATATAAATTGCAAGACTGAAAAGTCGAATAATATTCGACTTTTGGCGGTTTCACTATGTGAAACCATGTTATGTACGTATGTTCTGGCAAACAAATCATTAAAACACCACCAACCATTAAACACCATTACTGTCTTCTGATTGCTGTTTCTGGGTTTGAAGTGGTGTCGGCGTATTTATAGTCTCAAAAGACAAACATAACATTACGCCTGTAATTTCCGAGAAGAGAGGCAGAGGCAGAGGCAGAGATGGAAATAGAGAGAGAGAGAGAGAGAGACAGAGTGCGGCAGAGGTGTACCTTAGTATAAACACCCACATTTTGCCAGTTATGTTTAATAGTCTATAATACCTAAAAATGCTTAGCATGATCCTCCGTTATATCGAAAATACTGCAGCAGTAATTTTGAAATAAATATATGGTAAAATTGAGGATTAATGTTAAGTAGGTAATATGTTTGACGAAAACACAATTCCATAAAATTTTCTCAAACTAACAAAATTCTAAAGTTCCCTCCAAACTGAACAATAAATCGTTGTTATTGAAAAAATACTTCAAATTAGATAATAAAACTTTGCATAATAACTGAACTAACTATAAAGCAGATACTATGTTTCTTTTAATTAACATTTTTCCACCGTAAAAAGAAATTACTTAAACATTAGCGCCTTAGAGACTTCTCCCCGCCGCTCAGTCTCGCTCTCGTGCGGTCCGCGAGCAGTATCATGCGAGCGAGATAAGGGGTGAATTGGAGCTGAGGTATAATGAACTCGTAGGTGCCACCATTGCGGCGATAAGTCCCCACTTTGAGGAGTGGCACGTTCCGCCTGACGCAGGTCCTCACTGGACACGACTGTTTCGGAAGT
This sequence comes from Omphaloscelis lunosa, assembly GCA_916610215.1. Taxonomy (NCBI): domain Eukaryota; kingdom Metazoa; phylum Arthropoda; class Insecta; order Lepidoptera; family Noctuidae; genus Omphaloscelis; species Omphaloscelis lunosa. Next base: position 19,301,885 of record OU744260.1, read on the forward strand.
TCCTGTTCAGGATAAGGCAGAAGGAAACGCCCGGGTGTCACCATTGTGTGGATCGCCCGGAGGACACGGTGGAGCATACGGTGGAGGTCTGCCCGGCTTGGGCGGAGCATCGCCGTGTCCTCGTGGAGGCGATCGACGGCGGTGATCTCTCGCGTTTGGCCCTGGTTCAGGACATGGTACGGAGCGAGAGGAAATGGGAGGCCGTCACCTCCTTCTGCGAAGCAATAATGCTCGCGAAGGAGGAGGCGGAACGAATGAGGGAGAGGCAAAGTTCGCGCCCTCACGCCCTTAGCCGCCGCAGGAGGAGACGCCCAGGGCGTCGGGAATCGCAGGCCGATTTCCGGCCACTGTAGGCGTGGGCTTGCGGACGGTCAGCAATGGGTAGCTCGCCGTCCGGTAAGGACCAGGCCCGTGTCGACGGTGCGTTGTGTTCCATGCGCGCCTCAAAGAGATATCAGCAGAACTGATGGGGTCCGCTAGGGCCGATGCCTGCCGGGGTTGCCAAGAAGTCCGAAAGGAAGATCGTGGCCCCCGGCAACATGGCAACCGAAGGAACACGGGTGGGTTTTAGTCAGTAAGAGTCTGACACGCCCTCCCGCTCCGCCCAGAGCGGGAGAAGTTATTAAAAAATAACCCATCCATAAAAAAAAGGTTCCATGTAATAGTGCGAGTCTATCGCCATCAACCTGGCTCAAATCCAGACTTCGGGCTGCTACTAAGAAATTCCTGATAGAAAAACCCAATAAGACTTTGCTCGGCCTAGGAATCGAGAACCCAGGACTTCATGCGAATCGAGGCAGAAGGATAATTAACCACTTAAATCAGCCATATTCTTCACAGGTAAACAAAGACTTGCCCCTGACGGTCAGACTGGTTACGTTACGTTACGTACGTTACGTAATCACATTAAATCCTCCGTTTATTTACAAGCAGTATTGCATTAGTTAGTAATTGAATTTACTCAAGATTCTTGGTGCAATTGGATTACGTACAGATACGATTTGTTGTGGCATCTTAGGACAGAAACAGAGATTATATCTCTGTCTGAACAGTGATATAAATAAACAACGATACAATATTTCATAATTTTTACCTAGCTTATTATTTAATATTTCTAAACCAGCAATGATAGTATGTGTGCAACAGTGTTTAATATACGATCTCAATGTACCATATACTCAGAAATAAATAAAACACAAAACAATACAATGTTGGTTGAGGGTGCATCTAAGGTTTTAAAAGTGAGTGCACTGTTGGCGCAGTAGCTAAGTGATGCGCCGTCCTTAAGTTCGGTTCCCATACTAAAGGAAATAGCGCACATATCAACACATATAAACGAAAGGGATCGTCACCGTTCAACTCGAGCCATTCAGTATTCTTTGTATGAAACTCCCTACTGCATGCAACGCACACTAATCGGAATCGTAACGTAATCGCCTCGCCTCGGGACAAGCTCACGAACCGCGGCGATACGGTGACGATCCCTTAAACAAACATTTGTATGTTGAAGAAAAAATTAAAGTCAAATAATTTATTTCAATTAGGCAAATAAACGGCACTTTTGAACGTTATTTACAAAATATAGAATTGATTCTAGTCACCCCTTCCAAAAGGTAGTTTTCGTATTAAGAAGAATGGGCAAGAAATTCCACCGTTACTCTTTTAAAATGTTTTACAATATTTTGTATACATTAATTATATAATTATATATGAAGACTATGCACCTGGATAGTGACTCCGGGTCTGGCTGTTTTTTTTTTCTTCCTTGCCGGGGGTGTGAAGAAAACCGAAAGGGAGATCGTGGCCCCCAGCAACAGGGCAACCGAAGGAACACGGGAGGGTTTTAGTCAGTAAGAGTCTGACACGCCCTCCCGCTCCGCCCAGAGCGGGAGAAGTTATTTGATAATTTCCCACCCAAAAAAAAAGGGCCTGGCTGTTTTAATGTACTTACCTATGTGTAAACGCATCCACGTTACAAAAGAAATTCTTTCCACCAACTAAGAATTCATAAACATGATCTAAACAACAGCCCATTGAAATCACTACGCTAGGTCAATTAATCAATTGGTCATTGCAGTACCTTACCCACGTAGGACAGAATAAGCTTCTGAAATAAAATAAAACTACTTTCACCAAGTGTAATGATTAGCGCATTAACCCATGTAATCTTGCAAGAGCGCTCAATGACCTTTGAGGTTAATGACCGGCTGGGAAAAGGTTACCGCCATTTATTTATCCTTAAAACATCCGAAATATGTTACGGTAGTCAAATGTCGAAATGATAAACTCTAATGAGCGTTGTAACGAGAATTCTCGGAGATATACTAAAATCATTAATCATCGTCAACGCTTTTAAGAGCACTTACTGCGGGATCACAGATTTTCCGACTACTTTGGTAAGCATAGGTAGGTTAATACCCTCAACATATTAACATATTTATTGCATTCCACAAAGCGAACTTAGGTGCTTCATAGTTTTTAATAAGATTATTGTGGACCCTTTCCGGCAAAAAAAGTGAAGTGAAAATCACCACACTTATCATTCAAATTCACATTAATTTATTTTACATAAACCTACTTAGTCATTATTACAAACTACCTTACAATGTTTTATAAAGTATGTTTTAATCATAAATTTCGTTAGTAGGTATTAAGATTGCTTAAAAGTGTTTCAACATCCAGACAAACCTATTGAGGTCTTTGTGATGTTTATTTTTGTTTTGTTCCTTAATTAATAAACAATAAAAATAAATGAATGGGCACTTATGAATCATCCGAAGCTAGGTGCACGATTCCAATTTATCGTTTACAATGGAGAAGAGCAGGCAAACTCCACGGCTAGTCTTTTAATCGTTCGTTCATCTTTGACTCAACACGAAACTTACCAGTCTGGGTTATGATTATTTAAGGTTTTACACATGTGCATGTTTCGGTATTAAAGAGGAACCTCTGTTTATGAGGTGCTCACAAGTTACTCGGTGAGATCACGCTGACTAGGTTTTTCATGTTTTAGTAAACAATATAATAATTCATATACTTCTACATAATATATATATTAGCTTGTATATTGTATTTAAGATGACCAGCTATTCATTGATATAAACATTATATTTTCAATTTAAAAAAATAGTTCTAATTCTTTTGAGAAAAGATTGTTCGGTCATATTTTAACACCTCTTCCAATATTTGTCTGACATGAAACATTTTAACATTTTACTATGGCGCTCTTGACGTCCATAATCCATTGGCCAATAAAAATACAAATATATTTACGACTTGCTAACGTTAAAATGTCCGATAAAATAAAATTATTATAGAGTAGGTGCTCTCCGTTTTATTACATAGCTATTACTATTTGAAGCTGTAAAAAAATGATTTATCAGACATCTTTGTTATCATCCTATGAGTTTAACTCATTGGTTTTAAATAACCAATAAATTGTAGCCAATACAAATAGTTTTCCATTCGAAATTGGTGTCGGAAGGCGGAAGCTACGTTTCTGCGCCGTTTCCGCCATTATTAGTTGCAATAGCTGCATGCCACTATATTACTGCTGTAAACTTGAGCCGGCTAACATGCTAAACGAAGCTTTGGAAAGTGCCAACTTGGCGTTAACTTGAAGCTGCTTAACCCCTCGCGTGTTTATGATGCACACGTGTACATATAAATAAAGAGCACAATCGCGTTTACAAAAATGAGGTGTCGTCACAGTGTCGCGAAATCAATGGTTTAGTACCATCTCAAAAAAGCTCAACGCGCCAAAAGAAGTTTTCACTTCAAAAATCAATTAATTGAGTCAATTTATTTTTTTAATAGATTAATTTCGGCCATAGGAAGAACCTTATTAAAAATGGCTCTTTAATTCAAAAGAAGTTTAATTATAATTAATAAAAAACTCAAAATCAATCAACCTAGCCTTATCCCAACTATGTTGGGGTCAGCTTCCAGTCTTCTGCTTGCAGCTGAATACCAGTATTTTACATGGACCGACTGCCTAACTGACCTTCACAACCCAGTAATTTGGGTACTACGATACCTCTTGATAAGACTGGTTGTCAGAATTTCGGGCTTCTGACGACCCGTAACGAGTGTCAAAGATTCACGAATGACAGCCGGGACCAACGGTTTAACGTGCTTTCCGAGGCACAGAGGAGTCTCAGTATGTAAAGATGGTCACCCGTCCACGGACCAACCCCGGCAAGAGTAGCCTAACCTGATTGATCCGTGCGGCTGTTATTACTTAGCCATTAGTTAGTTTTTTATTAATTGGAGGAGCTCCTCCAATTAATAAAAAACTAACTAATATACATATCTATATATATATCCAACTTCGACCCTCTTCCGTTGCCTGGCAACCAACGAAGCAAACCTAAATAATCTTTGACAATTAAAAAAAAATTACCCATATTGATGGGTACAAAAGTAGTAAAAACATACTTCATGAAAACTCGTTTAAATATATTTCTGTTTTTGAATGAACGTTACGAGGCGTGCACTTTTGGATTTTCCAAATATATTGAAGTTTCTTTTCAAGCTTAAACTTCCAGCACGCTTAACATGACCACAATAGAAACTGGTTTTGTCGACGGAAAAATAGACAAAATTACAGATAAACAATCACAATCTGTCATTTTGTCTATTCTTCCATCGACAAAATCCGAAGAAAACACGTTTTTTTGGTTGTCATGCTCCGCATGCCAAGCAGGTAATATGAGTACTGGTATACATTTTTTTACAGAAGAGAAGGACATAAAACATATCTAAGTTAGATTTGACCTACCTGCTAGATATAGAACTTGACATAGGTAGAGGTTATCACATCATTAGGCAAGCATAGACAGCTGTCTTCTAGTTACAGAGCTCTGTAACTTAATAAAATTACTGCACTACAGTACAGTAAACTGAACAAGATTGTTAGTATGAAAAGATGCCTCAATTTTAAATAAAGTAAAGCTAGTAACGTCATATCATAAAGCCACGCAATTTTGTATCTTCTACCTGCCAAACCCCAAGAGAGTTACGCGCGATGTTACTCTATGTAAATATCTTTATTAACCTTAGAAAGAAAAGAGAATTTATCTAGCTAAGGAAACCGGGGGAAATGTAACAAATGTGTTAGTAGGCAGAGTGCCAGCGTTCTGTTTCTGCGGATGTGCCAATGTCAGAACACTCTTTCAATGGATTAATACGCTTGTTTGAATGGAAGGAAAATGTAGCGTTTGAAGCCCTTTGTAACTAACAAATACACGTAGAATGGTTTACGGAGGTGTCACTATATGCCACTATATTATCATTTACCAACTATTCAATCTCGTGATGTAGTCTTAACCGGCTGTTGTTAATTCAATCTTCCAACTACAACAGCTCACATGAGATAAAGTATAAAACAGACTACTTAGCTGTTACCCGCGAATTAGACTGCGTGTAATGAGTATTTCATATTTTTAGGGTTTCGTACCTCAAAGGTAAAAAACGGAACCCTTATAGGATCCCTCGTGTTTCTGTCTATTAGTCTGCCCATCTGTCACAGCCAATTTTCTCCGAATCTACTGGACCAATTTAGTTGAAATTTGTTACACATATGAATTTCTGTGACCCAAACACGGACGTGTAACGTAAACGAATTTGGAATATGGAGGTTATTTTTCGGAGGCAAATAGGAAATTTAAATAAAAAGTTTTGCAAACTGTACCTTGTGACATATCAAATGAAAGGGCTTGTTGTTAGGATCTTATTTTTTATTTTCTATTTTGATAATAAATACTTTTAAAGATATTTAAGAAAATAGATAAAAATTGACTATTCACCCCTTATCTCCGAAACTACTGAGCCTAAAATATTGAAAAAAAATACAGAGAATGGTTCTTTACTCATACAATACAGGAAAACCTTTAAGAAGTCTATGTTTTTAAAATATCATGGTAAATCTCTCAATATTGTGCGTACAAACTTACATTTGCATTCGGAATGTATGAGAAAACATGCTTTTCAACTACAATGTTAAGTTTGTTCATGGGATAAGTGCATGCCAACTACGGAACCCTTAAATGTGCGTGGTCCGATAGACACTTGGCCGGTTTTAACATGTATATCTGTAATTGGTGTCATAGTAGGTAATGAGTAGTCTATTCTAAGCTGGGCTCCATGAATAATCTAAACAGCTGTATATTTCTTCCAACTTAACCCTCAATAAAATATAAAATTGCATAAACAATTCTTCAATCTCGTTCACTTCACTTCGTTCCAAACACAATATCCCATACATTTTGTATGTCTTCATCATTTACAATCTACAACAAACCATCGGAAAGCAAGATTTATTCAGCAGAGGGCATGTGAGGCGATCCACCCAACACTGTAGCGAAGATAGTAATATATTTCGTTGCAGTGCTGTATTCTTGATTTGTATCGTTTTTGTAGCAGAAGCAACGTTGATTTATTGTAGCAATGAATTCGAGATAGTGTTCTGCTTTTATGTTTTTCTTACTGATTTATGTTTGTGTGTCTTTCTTTATCAAACAACTGTTTGAAATGTGTTTGGTAAGCTATTAAATCGACTGCAAACGTTCGCACTGACCGAGCATTGTTTTGTTTTCAAGTGCTGGAGCAAAAGACGGAAAATCTTCGAGTTTTCTGCTACTATCACCTGTCTTATAATATTCAGTTTCTTACTTAGGTAAAAATCATTAGGTGAAAATTTTCTCAGCCGCCATCTTAGATTTTCATTTTGACCAAATTCACACTTTCTCTCTGAGAGTTTCATATTTGCGAGTTTCTTCTTTTAAAAGAAGGAGAGAGAGAAAGTGTGAATTTTTACTCTCTCTCTCTTTCTCTTTGAATTAGAAGAAGACAGTGACGATTTCTGCCAGGGCACTCCTACCGCAAGCTGCATTAGAGAACTTCGTTCCAAAAATTAAAAGAAAAACTTTAAAGTTGTAAATCCAGATTAATTGTTTAAGACTCTGCCAGATTCATGACATAACCATTTTTAATTTCAACCTTTTTTGACAGCGTTTTTCCTTTTAGTCATATTGTAGAAATAAAAACCTTGCTAGGTACAAATGTAGGTACAATAAAATCCCTTTTACATGTACCGACACAACCTAACCCCCACAATAGCCCTACTAATGTATACGGAACCTTAACTGAGTATTTACGATCATGTCAGGTTAGAAACGAGGCTTGAGTTCTGGCCAATGTCAACATTTTATGGAGGCAATATTATTGCGGGCACGATTCGCTGTTTTCTTTAGTTTTTCGTGTGTTTAGCTTATGCATGTGTAGTTAGAATATAATGGATGTAGCATGTTAGAGGCACGTGAAGCAGGTATGTTAGTATTTATCTTATAGTACATAGTAGAGGTCTGCGTTTCCACTTTTTAATTAACCGACTGCAAGAAAATAAAGTTTCTACAAGTCCTGTACCGGCAAAGCTTTCAAAACATGGCTCCGTATTCAGAAACAGTATAATATGTATATTTATAGTTTTACATCCTTGCTATTATACCTATATTATTATAATTGCGAAAGTAGGTTTGTTTGTTTGTTACAATTTCACGATAAAACAGCTGAACGGATTTAGATGAAATTTGGCACATGGGTAAAAGCTAGTACATTATATGTATGCACTTGTATACCTTTTAGGTAAGTTACTTGTAGCAGCTCTATCAACGAGTATTCTGCTTGTATTTACACTTACCGAAAACCTATTACCGTTGTTATTTTTCCGAATCTTACCCGGCTAAAACGCTTATCCCTTTCTAAAGGTATTGTAAAAAGCTGGCCAGTGGACCGCCAAATCCACCTTTAAAAGAAAAGGTAACCGAAATACACTGAAGTTATGTTTTTTTGCACTTACGTATGGCAGGAAAGAAAACAGGATAACGTAGCAAAATGGAAACTTATGACCGGAATTGTTATGAGAAATATACAATAGTAAATTAATATACAACTATTAACACTATACTCCATTTGAAATAAGATTAGACCACTTTTTTGCTTTTAATGCCATCCATAAGCCTACGGTATAGAAGTCAAAATTGGTTGAACGGACTGTAAAAAAGGTTTGTTTAAATGTCTAATCTTATTTCAAATGGAGTACAGTTATCTACTAAATAAAATAACTAGCTGTACAAAAGGACACTTTGGCGTCGAAGTACCTACTCCTCACATCCCTGTTCTCCAGAAACGTGTAGGTATATGTATGTGCTAGGTAGTTAGATACAGAGATTACGTTGCATCACGTATAACACTTTATTTTATTGTCAGATCGGTTAACAGCCTTGCCGCGAGCTATATTTCACATTTTATTATTCACATTTCAATACTAAACTGAATCAGATTTATTCCGGCACGTCAGTTGAAACCATAATGTTTTCCGACGTAAATGCCAACGGTATTTATTTGGAATACAGTTCAGTTGATTTTTGTCGAGATTTAAAAAATGCAAGTTGCTTTATTCGAAACGGTGTTCCTTGTTACACTTCTATATCTATCATCTATATTTATATATATCGTAGTAAGATGGTTGAAGCCGTGATATAGTTATATCCCTAGGGATATAACGTAATAGCGTGCATAGCTCATGTTGGACGTAGCCCTAAGTCGCATGTTTGGTTTTCTTCACCCAAAATCGTTCCGTCCTTTGATTCACATTTATTTACATTATGTACATATAACATCATACTTATAATAAAAGACATTTAGTCAATCATCAAGCAACACGTTATAATTATGATTGCTGATAGAAGTGCATGGAGTACTATGGGATACAAAGTCAGCTACTGTGCCACTTTTCAGTTCAGTAGTAAATATTGGGACTATTCATTTCCGCCATCTTTTAATGTCATACTGTTGACAGCACTCTTTAGTGTTCTGTCATGGGGTCAGTATCAGTAAGTATAAACGGAGCCACCATTGCTCTTTCAAAAACTACAGTCTGATCACCGTTTATCTTAATTTGACTAAGATCTATCTTTGAGAGTATTTGTACTAATGTACGCGAAGTCTAAATGCGACACTCATTATTCTTTAAATCGACAGTTTTCTTCACAACATTTTCCGAACTATTTCTATGATAAAGTTACTTTACCGTGATAGAAAAAGATAAAAGTATACAATCTGGTGAAGGAAAAGCTTATTTAAAAACTCCAGCGAACTTTTTAAGTTACGTAGTTTACGAACTTCATATTCTGTTACGCTTAGTGAACTTTGAATCGAATGAGTTGCTATGAAACTCTGAAGAAGATAAACGAAAACTCTATCTTTAGCCGTATCATTTTCTAAAGAAACTGCACCTTCTTATCCATTATTTCAAGATTTTAGTCTAAAATTATTTAGCCTAGCCTAGGTCAAAAAAAAGAAATTTATTTGGTCAGTCAGTCAGATAAATTGTTTTTTTTCCCTCTTGAAGATTATTAAAAAGTATTAGACACGTATTTTTTGCTTTATCATAATAATAAAAAAATACTTAGATAAAACGCATTAAAGTTGGGGAGTGGGGGTCGCAACGTCACAGGTAAGTATAAAATGTACATACTCGTGACGTCATGGCACATTTTATCTCAATGTATCGCCGTAATCTTTTGATAACGTAAAAAAAGAAAAGAGCACAGTCGCGTTTACAAAAATGAGGTATCGTCATGGTGTCGTGAAATCAATGGTTTAGCCCCATCTCAAAAATGCCGAACGCGCCCAAAGAAGTTTCACTTCAAAAATACGTGTCTAATATTTTTTAATAATCTAAAAGATGGACAATTTCTTTTTGTCATCACCCCTATTGACGTAAAATCGTTACATCTGTAACAAGTTTCCCGTACCATGTATTCGTAGGAATACACGAAGAGATGTCAGAAAAAAAATCTGCAATTCATTCTACTCCATTACATAAGCTTTCATCCATTCGGCTCGTTACTCATGCCTAATGCAGGCAATATATTCTGTTAAAATATACATAACATCACGCCCGTATTCCTCGAAGGGTTAGGCAGAGGTGTTCCTATGGTACACCTACATATCCAGTTATGTTTAAGGCCCATGTAATAGGGGGCGAGCGTATTGCCATTTACGAGGCAGAAATCCAAACTCCGGGCTGGTACTGAGAAATTGCAAATGGAAAATCCCAATAACACTTTGCCCGACCCGGGAATCGAACCCATGCTAAACAATAGCGTGAAAACTTAGGTGAAGTGAGCCGTCATTCCACCTAAGGATTGATAGCTGTCTCCACCTAAGTTTTCAAGAAAATTTTTACAGATTAGACCGCCTGGTATCAGTTTCATCCAACATATTTTATTTAACACATGCCACACAAATAATAAACTCTCACTGATTTCCTTGAAAACTTGTATCCCGCTGTGTACATTTAGGCACTGAAATAACAATTATGATGAATCTGTTACCCTCATGCATCAATAAATAACACTGGGGTCGGTTTATGTTCCATTGTCCTTTAGAGAGAGGCTCGATTGTATAATGACCGGGCGCGGGCAATCAATGAATAATCTAATCATGTTTGCCTCACTGGGGACCGCGGTCGTTATGCGACAAATTGACGGTATGCCTGTATCTGTTTACAGATGTTTTATTTAATTATTCTGGGTGATTAAGGATTTATTGACACAATTAGCTGTTGTTGTATACTAACTGTAAACTCGGTTAGATCCGGTCTGATTGGAGCTTTGAAAACTTTTTGAATTTATCTCTAAAATCATAATTCATACGGTATGAATTATGGAGATATTTTAATTTTACTTTTTTTTTCAATTTATATGATTCAGGATTTGCAAATCACTTTCATAAATCAGGGTTATTAATGACTTTTCTCAGTGTAATTAATGCATTCTAGATTAATTCACAAAGTAGAGGAAAATACACCGGAATGAGGAAACTACTTTGTTTTTCCCCCAAACACACTAAACACGGTGCATTCTGCCACTTACCAGAGATCCCGAATACCCAATTCTTGTATGGTATGGACGAGCACCATGTAAATCAGAAACTCTTGGCATTTCTGAAACGAAAATAAGCAATTCGAAAAGAAATTCCTAAATAAAATTATTGTGATTAAACAAACGTAATTTTCCCAAAAGCGTTCCAACTGGACTGATGTATATTTAATACTTGTACCGCAGTCGAATTCTCATTAATCACAAAACTTGTACAAGAACTTCATAATAAGTTCGGTAGATGTCGTCATGTCCCGAATTCTGACAAAGAATGCGAGTTCCCCAGTTTCTCCTTTGTTAAAGCGTACGACCAATTTTCTTTATCGTGGCGTGGAATTTTTTGATTTTCACCTCGGGAGCTCGCTGGATACTGCTAAATTTATTTATTATAATCATGTCATACCTGTAGTTGGCGAAGTTAAAGTCAAAGAAAATTTCATGGTGCATTCATAATTTGTTCATCCTTGCAAAACAAATGATTAGTTCTCTAGAAAACAAACTAAGTAAAACAGAAAAATAATAACAGTTTCAGAGTCCTATTTTTCTAAAATTTATCTCTCAGTATTTTTTTTTTATCCTGGGCAGAATCTAACCACAAGGACTTTACCCACAGTTTTTGCACATGTTGTTGGAACATCAGCTATTCAAATTGAAAGATAGCACAAAATGCATTTACCACGTAGAGTCTGCCTTGCTTGTATCTTAGTTTGTGTCATTTCATAAATTAATTCATGCATGCTTATGCGACCCACTTGCATGTTAATGTAAAGTTTTCATTAAGTTCTGTACTTGATATTATACCTACTGTTTTTATAATAGAACCTTCTTCTTCCAGGTTCAGTAAACTTTTTAATATTTTGTTGTTGTAGGTAGGTACATACCTAGCGCTTTATCGATATACGGTATTTTAGAACAACTCATCATCATATAACCTTTTCCCAACATGTTAGGGTCGGCTCCCAGTCCAACCGGATGTAGCTGAATACCAGTATTTTACATGGAGCGACTCCCTATCTGACCTGCGCAACCCAGTTCATGGGTACCTAATACGATACCCCTAGGTAAGACTGGTTGTTAGACTTTCGGGCTTCTGACGGCCCGTGACGACTGTCAAAGATCATGAATGACAGCCGGGACCAACGGCTTAACATGCTTTCCGAGGCACGGAGGGATCTCGGTATCTAAAGATGGTGACCCATCCACGAACCAACCGCGGCAAGCGTAGCTTAACCTAATCGATCGAACAACAATCACAACAACAACTATAATTATTGATAAAATAACGTCCATTTTCAAACAGGCGTGGTCGTGAATGTTTTCCGGTCGACCTGGAAGGAAAGATTTCCTGAACCTAGGGTTTTAAGGGTCAGAAAACCAAGATACCCAACCTAACCTAACCTAACCTACTTGATTACTGAACAGAACTGGTGGGGAAACTTGTAACTAATGGGTATGCCAATAAAACAGCATTTAAGATTTTAAGGCAGAGTGTACCCTTCTGGGGTTACAGATGTGTGGTTATGTTAAGATTTAATTGCACAGTTCAAAACTGCATCTAACCATGAAGTTTCTTGAATTGACTTTCCTTAGTTTTTAGGGTTCCGTACCAATATGGTAAAAAAGAACCCTTAAGGTGCAACTCAGTCTGTCTGTTCGTCTGTGTGTCACAGCTGGATATCTCAAGAACTCTAAAGCTCTCAACTTGAAATTAGAAATAGTTTTAGATGACGTTTGCCCAACTGTTTTGCAAATAAGAAAGAAATATTTTTGCGACAGGGACTGAACGGGGTCTTAAAAATTCGAAATGAGGCTACTAGGGCATTCTAAACATTTTTTCTTTAGGCCGCATAGATTTCAACTTTTGACTAAAAATGTCAAATAATTATATGTGATAGTAGTTTATGTAAAGATTACAGGGAAAATAAAATGATGTCACTAAATAGCACACTTTTTCAGAAATCATCAACAAAAATTACATTAGTTCCACTATCGGTTAAGAGATGGCGCTGACCAAAAACTGCAATTTTCTAGCCTAGTATTAAAATTCTCTGACGAATATAGGCCTCGCCGATAAAAAATTAAAATGGTTCGGAACCCTCGGTGCGCGAGTCCGACGCGCTCTGGACCGATTTTTTTTTATAAATCCTAATCCTAACTATATATTAAATGCGATGATGATCCTAACTAATATTATAAATGCGCAAGTGAGTTTGTTTGTTACGCTTTCACGCTAAAACTTGGATGAAATCTGGCACATGGATAGACCATGACATGGATTAAGACGTAGGATACTTTTTATCCCGATATTTCCACGGGATCGAGACTTATGCAGACGAAACCGCGGGGCGCAGCTAGTCTTTTAAATGTTGTACTGTTAAACATTCATCATCTTCATCCAACGCAATCCCGCAGTAATCCTTGTAACAAATAGCACTATCCGTCCGATCACTAGATCTAACACCAAGCGATCAATCTTTCAGTTAAAACTGAGAAGCTCCCTTATTGTATAACAAAGTGTTTCTGGAAGCGGCCGACCTACATAGAACATTGGAATGAAACTAGAATAAGATTTAGATATAATGGAACTAGTAGGAAAGCAATTTTGCTGCTCACATATTAGAATGGACGCTATGTGGAGGGGGGTTTATTTAAATGGACTAAAGGAGCGTCTTCTTAATCTATACTAAATATACTAATATTAAAACATTACACTCCTTTTTGGGCAGTCGTGTAATAAATATGAAATTTGTGAGTTTGTATGTATGGGGTAATGTTCAGAACCACTGATCCGAATTTCACTAATGTGAAGCTACATTATTGACGAGTGTTATTTTGTGTTAAAACAAGAAATTTTACACGGGCAGTCAAGGGCAAAGCTAGTCTCTTATATCAGCATATATATAGTAATGAGAATAACCCATAACGAAAAACTTTAATCAGGTAGACAGGTGACTGACTAGGTAACCAGGTTGAGTCGGACACGCCTAAATAGGTATAGCCAACTATGAAATTACTATACCACTGTTGACAACCATGCACCACGGTAATCAACGCGTTGATGTCTTTTTAATAGTCAAAAGCTGTCACAGTGTATCTCAAAAATGCCCAACGCACCTAAAGAAGCTATTACTTCAAAAATCTGTTGTTCGATACATTTTAACCGTGTAGGTATTGCACTTTTATATAACAACAGATTTTTTTTCATAACCGACGAAAAATTTCTACGCTGAGGAGTCTAGAATCGATATGTAGTGAATTCATGGTAACAGCGTGCGCGTCGATGTTTACATGGTGTAGTGTTATAGTTGAAAGAAGGGTTGACTATAATTGCCACCAAGCTATTTTAATCCTATACTTTTATTAAATGAGCAATATTTGTATGTATGTATATATATAAATTATTATAAATTGTAATGACGTTCTCGAAAACGGTTCTAACGATTACAATGAAAGTTGCAATATAGGAGTTTTAGGGGGCGAAAAATCGATCAAGCTAGGCCTCATATCTGGGAAAATTCGTTTTCTCCGTATTTTTACTCGAGCAGAGCTCGGTCGCCCAAAGTTTACAACAAGATGGCTAGCTTAGAATCATGACATGGCAGCATGGAATTAGTAATTAGGAATTAGTAAGTACCTACTATCATGGCAACATGGAATTATTAAGAACTTACTATGATGGCAGCATGGAATTAGTAAGTACCTACTACCATGGCCGCATACAGTTAGTATGTACTATACAAGGAATTAGTATAAACTTTCCTATGAGCATTCTCTACTTTCACCAAAGCAAAGCTCGGTTGCCCAGGTACTGCAATTAAAACACGACTAGACAATATTGCAACAACATCGTTATCCTTATAAAATTATGATGTTCCTCGAAAAAAAAAAACCAAATGACGTCGTCCTATCTCTGCCTACTTATATCAAAGCCATCCATCTTAAGACGAAGTACTCTCTTTTAGACGAGGCTGTTAGGGTTGGCGATAATTAATTACGATAGTGATGGATGGACAAGGCATTACGCGACAACCCTGTAATAATGACAGAATAATTAATCCTCTACGTGCTGATAGCTTTGTGGCGTGTTCTGTTATCTCGCTATTCTCGTTTTTGATTAACGATTTCGAAGGGATTTTAATTTGACATTTCATGCCTGGTTTAAGCTCATGTAAGCTGTTGTGATTGTGTTGTTATTTTCATGAGACATATATCACTGTTTGCCGCGTTTAGTGGTCTAGTGGAGTCAAGCTCTACTGCTGAGCATGAAGTCCGGTTCGATTCCCAGGTTGGGGTAAGCGTTATTGAGTTTTTCCATTTCATCTGAAATTGCACCATAGCAGCCCGGAGTCTGAACTTGTGCCTGGTTGGTGATAATAGATTCGCCCCCTATTACATGGAACTAAAAAGTAACTGTCAAAATGTGGGTGCACCTACTATAGGTACACGGGGTACACGTGTGCCTAACCCTTCGGGGAATACTGGTGTGATGTATATCATAGTTTAGGGATTTACTCACGTTTCATTGGGGATAGTTCACAGTCTCATGCTCAATCGAAGCGCCTATTTCTGGGCTGAGTCAACTGCAGCCAAAAAATCGTTGTCTGTTATTTAATGATTTCGAAAAAATGTATGTTACATTAAAGCATTTTCTTAATAACTCAATCTGTGAATATTTTAGATTATGTTTATATTACATAGTGTAATTAATTTGTACAGTTATATCTAACGCGGATATAAAACTGAGAATCACGCAAAAACTATCAAGCGTATTTTTCTGAAACTTTCACCATTTTAAAGATAATTTAATTATTAATATTTTAATATACGTATTTTATTAAAGGCATTTAGTAATGTTTTAAAATATTCTAAATAACAAATTTGCTTTAAATGATATTTAACCGTTTTTTTTAGTGCATAAATTACTAAAATATCTGTATATAAAATATTAATTTATTAATTAAAGGTGCTTTTTTTTTGTTTTTCTAAGGTCATCCTGGATAATTTTCCCTATCAGAAAAACCGCACAAGATAGCGTTTCAAAAAAAAATATTTTAAAATACTTTTTGTTTTATGAATAATAAATCAATAATGCGTCTAATTTGGGACAGCGCTCCTTGATGGGCGAGTCCTATTACGGACATACGACGCGTTGCGTGAGCTCAGCACAGAACACGCAAGCTAACCACTGGCATATATCGGCGTCTTAACGAAAATACCATCAACCAATCATGGTTTGGCATAACGTTTGACAGAAGATGAATTGATCAAGCTTTCCGTAACAATATGTTGGTTGAGTAATCGCTACAAGCGTGGCTACTTCTCTGTTGTCCTAGTTTTCCCGATCGATTGAGGTTTTCTGTCGTTTAAAACAATTTTATAAGGATTAATGATGAAACTGACAGTTATGGGACTATTTATAATCTCTCTATCATTTCCTTGCGTATTTTTTTTTGAAAATTGCGAATTAGACTACCTGATAGCGATCTCATAACAGTTATCTAATCACCATCACGGGACACTGCTCGCTAAACAAATACCAATAGGCATAACCGACAGTCCTCTGTGCAGAGCGTGCATGGAGGCTGAGGAAACCGTACCGCACGTGCTCTTTGAATGCACAGGCGTCACCCATATTAGAACGGAAACCCTCGGGTCACCGTTATTCTACACAGATGTTCTGAACAAACCAGGAGACTTAATTAGCTTCTGGAGGGAGGTGGACTGGTTGGAATAACCATCAAACGGGCGCCATGGCCCACGCACAATGGTCCACCTTACGGACTAATTGCGGAAACCAAACCCTATAACATAGAACAGTTATCTAATTCTAATTATTACATTTTTTAAATTTGTTTTTTTTTTTTTAGTTTGTTTTAATTTGTTTTTTTGCACTTTTTAAGTTTCACATACATCAAGAACTTTCCTTACCTACTCAAGAAGGCTGCTGGATAGTTTCTGAAATATGTTACTTATAGTCAGGAGCTGTATAGTCCGCGCGCGACTGCTAGTCACGGCCTGCTGTGGTATAATGTTAGCGGTGAGATGGCGCCATTGGCAAAATCACTGAACGTCTTCCTTTAATTTTTCCTTGAATTTACATTACCCATAACATGAGTTACAGCCATATACTGCTTAAGAAAGATCGCTACCCCATTTCAAAATAAGTAATCTTCGTGCATTATCCCATAATAGTTTTGAAGACGTTCAACAAAGAGCACAGAAATCATTCCACTTGACTACAACAATGTTACGGGAACATGGCCGCACTTGAAAGCACTTTAATAAATTATTCATTCGATAGATTATTATTCAACGAGCTCCACTGAATCCATTATGTTCGGACAAGATGTTCAATTATGTAATCGTTTTATTGTTTACTTTTCTTCATAAATGTTTAAAAACTTAATTCTTTTGTAAATTGGTGCCTACCTATTATAATCTTTCGTGTATCTTTCCGAGGATTGATCTTTTTTTTCTATCGTATCAGCACAAATTACATGATAAATGATATTTATTTCAGTTAGTAGGTCTGTAATTATCAATTGCACAAAAAAAAAAAATTAAACACGTATTTTTTGCTTTATCATATTAATAAAAAATGACTTAGATAAAACGCATTAGGTTGGGGAGCGGGGGTCGCTACGTCACAAGTAAGTATAAAATCTACATACTCGTGACGTCATGGCACATTTTAATTCAATGCATTGCCATAATATTTTGATTACGTAAAAAAAGAAAAAAAATACGTGGCCAAAATTTTTTTTAACATACTTGACGGACAAAAAACTAATTTTTAGTCATCATCCCTATTGGTACTGTGCAAATTTGAGTGGACCTGACCAGTCAGTCATGAATAAATAGCTCATACCAGCCATATATAAAGGATCGCCGAAACGATCAATTGAAATTGTAAATTATTACGAGATTGATATACATTGATACGCAAATTGATCGTCTACCAAATGCAATTGAAGCGATTGACAATATTACTACAATTATAATTGCAATTGATCATTTTGGGAATTCTTTAGCCAGTCAGCAAGTTGGTATCGGGGTCGACTGACGAGGGTGTCCCGAATGTGTACATTTATGTATCGCTTGAAAGTTATTTTAATGCATCCCAAGGGTAGGTAAAATGGTATTACAAAATGCGACAAAATATACTCATTAATAAAATAATTACCATAGTTAACGAGCACATAATCGGTCTCTTCTATGTGCCAATTAATTAATGAATATGCTAATAAATGATAGGGTTCGTCAAGAGGGAAGTTAACCCTGGAAATTAATAACTTAGTATACTATAGAAAATTAAACCGATGGGTTTAATGACGTAAGAGACTATTCTTAAACATGGATTCCTAATCAGCCAGAATTTGGTACTTTTTACGGTTAAACGATCAATTTTTAAGACACTCCAGCTATTAAGAGGTTTGATACAAAAATACTAATCTTTTATTATTGCGTAAGTTACTCTGTATGTCTGTTACTTTTTCAAGCATAAGCCACTGAGCCGATCGTATTTATCAGATTGAGAGTCTAGGGCCTGGAAAAGGACATAAGCTTCTTTTCGTCCTGGATTAAGAAATAATAAAATACACGCAAACGAAGTTGGAGGCAACAGACACTTAGTAGAGAATAGAAAAGTACCTACATAAATAGTAATTTTGATCATCGAGAATAACGCTGGTGGAATTGATAGTATGTGCTGATGAGCAATATAATTGTTACACAAAGATGAAAACTTTTTTCTTTCTGCTTATTGTTATAGAAGTAGTTACAACCGATTGATTCGTATCAATCTGTTGTCAACAAGAATAAGCTACTTCTTTGTCAAATATCTTTGAGTTTATTTTTTAAATGATAACTGCTTTTGGCGCGTTTGGCATTTTTGAGATGAGACTAAACCATTGATTTCGCGACACTGTGATGACACCAGATTTTGACCATTAAAAAGATACCAACGCATTGATCGCCGCGGTGCGTGGAGTAAAAGACATCAACGCGTTGATTACCGCGGTGCCGATTTTTTTTTTCAAGTCTTCACTTCTGTCGGCAATCCCGGAATGACACTGTTTTTTTTTTTTTGTTGACCTGTCCAGAAGAATTGGGGAAAGAATAAAACTAACAGATAATATATAAATTTTATAATAAATATTTTTTTTGCCATAAAGATTTTTTGTATTTATACATACATAGATAAACTCACGCCTTCTTCCCATGATCCTTACATACTCATACCTTAACAGATAAATTGTCGTAAAACATATAACAAGTAGGTAATAGTTTGGCCATAAACACTTGCTCAGCGAAGCGGGATGACATAGGTATTTACTTCCCTCCGCCCTCCTCCGTAAATCGTCCCTTAGTAATACCTCAGGCTTAAGTTATCTGTCAGGGGGCAGCCCACTTACCGCGTTATAACTTGACTAAGGAATTATGATAGGGTAATTAATTATAGTGACTTCTATGGCCTAATTTTAGAAGGGCTTTTAGTATCCTCGCTTCTTATCTCGTATCAGCATGAACTGTTCAAGAACAGCTAGCTCCTGCCGTGTTAAAATGTCAGTCAGCAAAGTGTATAGCGAACTGACTATACCTTGGATGCGCAAGACGGTTCTACACAGGCAGATATCGCCACCTCATAGAGGCTATTTATATACAAAATCCTATTCGGAACTTAGAAATAATAAAAGATAATCAAGAACATATCTCAAACAACAATTAACAAAAGGCTCGGCGTTTCTTAACTGACGTCTGTCACACAGTCAAAATAAACTTGACAACGTGACACCTGTCTCTTGTCACGCAGATGAACATTATCTTAATAGTGTGAAGACACACAGATTAACTTTGAAACATTATAAATTTAACAGTATCTACAAACAGGCGCAACGCGACGGTGCGACGCGATTCAGGTAGAACGATTTCCATGGAGTTTTCATAGAAATTGTTCTACTAGAGTCGGGTCGCGCTTGTCTGCTCCCCTTTACACTCTTCTCATACAAATGATACAAAATTAGTTACCTACTATTTGCCGTTGCTCGGCCTGCATGAATCATTCTTTGGATTGGTGATTTGGAGTTCATCATCACACCTGCATTAGAATAGATATCCTCATTATGTACCTACACGATAAAAATGACAGATATAAATGTAGAATATTTACGTAGGGTGACACCCGAAGGGCTAAGCAGAGGTGTACTTACCTATAAGGCGTACACCCACATTTCGCCAGTTATGTTTAAGTTCCATGTATTAGGAGGCGAGCCGATTGCCATCAACCGGACATAAATCCAGACTCCGAGCTGCTGCTGATAAATTCCAGATCAAAAATCAATCTGCCTAGCCTTTTTTCCAATTATGTTCGGGTCGGCTTCCAGTGCAGCTGAATATCAGAATTTTATATGGACCTACTGCCTATCTGACCTCCACAACCCAGTTACTGGGTAATACCCTTGGTAAGGCTGTTAGTCAAACTTTCGAGCTTCTGACGACCCGTAACGACTGTCAAAGAGCCACGAATGACAGCTGGGACCAACGGTTTAACGTGCTTTCCGAAGCACGGAGGAGTCTCGGTATATAAAAATGGCCGGCCATCCACGGACCAACCCCGGCTAGCGTAGCTTAACCCGATGGATTGACTCGTGCGTCTGTTAGTACTTAGCGTCGAGCTTTTCCTGAGCCACTAACAACCCAATAACACTTTGCCCGACCTGGGAATCGAACCCGGGACCTCATGCACAGCAGTAACGCTTGCGACCAGTAGACCAACGAGGCAGTCACGACATATTGATGTCATCATAATAATTAAGCTCTTATTTTTAATCCAGAAAATACTTTCAAAATGTTTCGTGCACAGTCCTTACGTGAGCGTGACACACCCATGTCTCAACTCTCTGTATGTCAGACAATTTCAAAGAAACAAACCGTCCGCAGGTAATCCGTTTACATTTACATAGTAAATGTGCCAAACTACATACATACGTAACAAGTCTCTTTGAATTTTATTACATTTTTGTAGGTTCGGTCAAGGTCACTAAAGATTCAAATATGAAAACTCTTCATGAGGTACTCCTTCTTTCTGTCTGCATAATTCATAATCTAGCCTTTTCCCAACTATATTGAAGTCGGCTTCCAGTCTAACCGGATGCAGCTGAATACAGTATTTTATATGGAGCGACCGCCTTTCTGATCTCCACAACCCAGTAACTGGGTAATTCGATACCCCTTGGTAAAACTGGTTATCAGGTAATCGGGCTTCTGACTACCCACAACCACTGACAAATTACCAAAATCATACAGGGAACTGCCAATCAATCGTTTTATAACAGCGTTATTCCAATGGCTCATAGAAAAATCATTCTATTCTGTGAATGAGGACCTATATTTTAAAGATTTACACTGACATTTTACTATTATAATGTGACAAATGATTGACATTTTAGTCTTAATATAATAATTATGATGTATATTGAATGTTCCAATTTGATTAGCTTTTTATCTGATTTATTTAAATTGTGTAATTTTTGTGAATTGTTTTAGAACTTTTTAAAAAGATGGTCGGGCCATCTGAAATGTACTACAATTCTTGCAAAATAAAATTTAATTTCAAAGATCAACGAATGACAGCCATTGTGAGATACGGTCTTCAAAATGATCGAAGAGCCAACCCAGGTCCAAATATATATCTACGAGCTGCAAAATTAAAGAGCATACTCGAGTGGCGATACTCAACAATACGTCCGGTTCATCCAGAGTAGTCAGCCGCACTACCTCCTTGCTGACTAGCCGGCAATAGCTTTGCCATGATATGAAATATTTTCAAACTGTCAGAAAAATAACTTCAACAGAACCATCTTTTAGCGCCCGCCGCGGAGTGACGATTGTGGCAAACTTTTCACCATCTAAGTACCTTCATTGCGGTCTCTTAAGAAGCCACTGTTTACAGGTACAGTCGACCGCATTTCGGCGGTAACACTTTGACGTTGGGAGTTTCAATAGAAAGAGGCAAGCTAATCAGATCAAAGCTAAGCAGATCAGGAAGCTGCCACTAAACTACTTCAAAAATAAACTTAAGAAATGGCTCTATAAAAATGCGTTTTATACAATAAGTGAATTCTTAAATTATAAGCAAGTTCTAAATATGATCTCACTAGGAATATAATTAAATAACATTATTTTAAGCATTTTTATTATTTACCTCATGAAATAGTAACAATTGAAGTGTTTTTGTGTATAATTTTATTATAAGGTATTTTTGGCATGCTGAAATATGTAAGTAAGCAAAATATGTGGAACTTCTTAGATTTAAGACCCCAGTTGTATTAAAATTTTAATACAACTAGGGTCTTCTGTACCCAATTGATATGCGCCCCCTTCTACACGTCTGTTATTAAAAATTTACTGCCTTATTATATTTAAACAAACACTAGCTTATAGTGTAAATATTAGATAACTCAGTTTCCCCTACGTCCGTGCAAGAAAGGAATTACCGTCAAACTTAGTTACTAACTAGACAGAATACGATCCTGAAGTTAAGAAGTAGGTAGGTACCTACATCGTGTAAATTAAACTATAACTACCTAAATATTTATTTAAGGACTTACATATTCTGTTTTATAAAAAACCAGCCAAGTGCGTGTCCGACCACGTACAATAAAGAGTTCCGTAGTTGAGATGAATTTATCCCAAATACAAACTTAAAATTGTAGTTCAAAAACATGTTCTCCCATATATTCCAACTGCAAATGTAAGTTTGTACGCACAATATTGAGAGATTTACCATGTTATTTTAAGACCATAGACTTCTTATAGGTTTTCCTGTAATCTATGAGTAAAGAACCATCCTTTGTATTTTTTTTTTTAATTTTATGCTCAGTAGTTTCGGAGTTATGGGGGAAATGATCAAATTTCATCAATTTTCTTAAATATCTTGAAATACATTTATTTTAAAATGATATTAAAAAAAAATTGAGATTTTTTCGTTTACTTTTTTTTACCCCATATTCAAAATTGATTTATTTACGCTACACGTCCGTGTTTGAGTCACAGAAATACGAGTACATACGTGTACCAAACAACTTAATCGGTCCATTAGATTCGGAGCAAATTGACTGTGACAGACGGACAGACAGACACACGAGTGATCCTATAAGGGTTCCATTTTTCCTTTTGAAGTACGGAACTCTAAAAACAAATAAACAAACATCGTCCGCATCGCTGTCGACTTGTAAAAAATACCCAAAAGACTGGCGGCATTGCCTCGTATGCCAATGACGCAACGCAGATAATATGTTAAACTAATTAACGTATACTTAATCATAAAAGTTTCATCTCAAAACCTTCGCCACGGAAGCTCTCTTTTTGTAATGCCACAGTGGAAGTTGGAACTTAATTAAAGCCGAGGTCATTTCGTAGACTTTCTTTAGTCTAGCACGATCACAAAGAACTCGGTGCAGAAAGAATGTCAGCAATTACCTACTAGGTAATCTTAATAATATTGTGATGTTTGTTTCCTACTCAACCACGATTTAGCTGCTGTACAATTTGGACATTAGGTATACAGGATAGCAGTGGCGAGAGCACCATACAACACGATTCCCACCAGCTTCCCTTCCAGTTCCGAGGTTCGCATCAGCAACTGCACCGTTATTGAAAAATATCACAGTAAATTAGTGTCTACTATTACCAAAAATATATTGTTACACTACGGGTATTTAATTCACCATAACATTCAAACAACAAACAAACCCTATTTTTAGCTTTGAATAACAACAACAAAAATAAAGTTCGGAATGTGCTTTGGCTTCCCCTATACAAAAATTGACACTTTGCCGCTGCAGGATAGTCCATGTCCTGGATTGAGACACGATACTTTTTATCCCCTGTAATATGAGGGAAACCGCGAATAAAAGCTAGTAATTTATTAAGCATAGTTCAAATCCCAAATCTTTACTTGCACCACTGACCAAGTTCCTTCTGAGTTCTGAGAATCTTATTGCAAGAAAATCAAAGATGCAACTTTTCTAAAGCTTAGCATAAAATCATTTTATCTGCACTTCCTTCCGACCTTTTCAACAACATTGTAAACACATTTTCCAGGCACTCCTTTCAATATTGAGTTTCAAGAGTGCATCCTTTGAACGCAGCTGCCTTGGTATCGCGAAAGTTTATCCAGACCGTTTTCATTAAATAAACTTAATTGCTGCTTTCCTATTTACTTGTTAATGAAGAGTTACTGCAGGTTCCTAGGGGGTCTCTCCTTCAACTGCGGGTCATTAACTTTTAAAACAGGTAATAAATCTGATTTAGTCCTTTAATTGATGTGTGATGCAAGTTTTTTAAGACACCATTGTAAACTGAACTAGAAATATAGCAAGGTTGACGGGATAGTTGCATAACACACTCACAATCCCAGTGCTGTCCATTTGACAGTTCAACAATATTCATTGCGCTATTTACGTTATCAAACAGACGAATTTTTCAAACATATGAAGCAATGGATTATTTCCTTCAAAATACTTCGGATTGTGATAAGCAATCAGCGTGCCGGTTTGATCAATTCATTAACGTTTCTCCCTTTTAGGGCTCCGTACCTTGAAATAAAAAACGGAACCCTTATAGGATCATTTCGTTGTCCGTCCGTCAGTCTGTCTACACCCTTTTTCTCAGGAACGCGTGGAGGTATCAAGTTAAAATTAATATCAAATAAGTACTTAGGTTTGTAATGCCTTCAAGCTCTAAAAAAACCAAGCAACTCATAAATAAATCAAAACTTACAGGGTACTTCCCGTTGACCTAGAATCATGAAATTTGGCACGAAGCAAGCTCTCACGGCACAAGTAAAGAAAAAAATCAGATAATCGTTAATTTGTTACAAACTTACATAATTTGCAGTTCGAGAATTGACTGTGACGTATATAGATGTATGGGAGGACATGTATTTCAACTACAATGTTAAGTTTGTTATTGGGATAAATTTATCAAAACTACGGAACCCTTTATTGTGCGTGATCCAACATGCTCTTGGCCGGTTTTTTAAGTATTTGCGTGAGTGCGCTGACGGGTAACCGATAAATTCACACGTAGATACAGTAATAGTAAGTACGTCTGCAGTAAGCGCCTAAACAAGTATTAAACATCAAACTACATAAACATATAGCGTACGGCAGTATGTAAATGCTACGATGACAACCCAGTGTGGTTACCCGGCCGCCCGTCTGAGAGCGCCCGCGCAAGCTCTAGTAAGTTCGAATGGTAATCATGAGTTAGTCAGGTAAGCTACCCATCAGCGAGCGAATGTGCCCGCGCTTTAACTCAAAAGTTCTGTTAGATTTAAACTTATGTGATTCGTGTAATTATAGTGTCATTCTTAAGCACCTGCGTTTCTGTTACACCCGTTCCCCAGCTATAAACATAATTTTATCATTGGCTGCAAGAACTCAAAAAAACCTTTTTTTCCGCACACGTTTGCATTAAAAAAATACCTGCTCATGAAATGGGGGGTTATATGATTTTCAGCTTATAATCATGTGAATATAAAGTATATCCTACATGGGGAAACGCCACAGCATAGCATAGTAATTGAGCAGATGCTAGTTCTCATCGACTCACACGGATGATTTAACTCAACCGTGTTCGAACGATGTTCAGTTTTTTTTTTTTAAGCCTTAGCGTATGGGTGGGTTTTAATGGGTCAGTGACGGCTAGGCCGAGTCAACTCAACCCAAATAATATATACCAGATACTACGTCTTCAAAACGTAATGCCACAGGGAAGATTTTAAGAAACTATATAGGTATGTAGCCACGTAGGACCTAAGTGGATAGGTCCTTTAAAACAACCATTTCCTATTATATTCAAATTCGTCACATAATAATATTTGATTCCCATTCTTTGTATGACATTGGAGTTAAACTAACTTTTTATTCTACTAGTACTAATCTAAAATCGAGATTTATTCCGTTCTTTCCTACAACTAATACCACTGGTATTTGTTTCAACTCATATATTATTATCTATTCCGAACGGATACCATTGTTTAAACTAACACCAAAACAAGTTCAAAGATATAAGGAACAGGCAGTAAAAATGCTTTGTATGTGAATAAGACGTTTAATTGAAAAAAAATCTGTTAAATCCAAAAATTGTAAAACTTTGTTAGTAAACATCTAGTTCAATAATAAAATATGACATCAACTTTATTATAATTTTAGTTCCTCTTTGTACTAGTTTTTTTTTTTTTTTTTGCAAAAACATCAAAACAAGAACAATTTACATACAATCTAAAAAAATAGAACTTGTCACTAAAATGTATAAAATAAAAAAAAAAAATTAAATACACAACTGCCCTGCCAAAAAACGAACTAAAAAGTAATAAACAAGTTGTATTAGTTAATCTGTTTAAACAAAGCGAAAGATGACTCATTTAGACGCTGAATAAACAGATAAATAAAATGTCATTGCAGTCGGGGGACCTTTTAGATTAAAAAGTGTTCCACACAACGACACAACAATAACCCATACATCCAAATCTGTTCAGGCATTTAAAAGTTATGGTGGCACAAAGTAACTCACATACATACATACAAAGATACATACATACACGAACCGTGAAAACAGCTGACTGTACCAAATTCAAGTTGTTGGTATTCATTTGCACATTAAATTTAAGTATTTAAAGAGTGATATCCGTTCGGAATAGAACATAAATGAGTTGAAACAAATACCAGTAGTATTATTAGAATGGAATAAATCAAAATCGAAACGTAAGTAGGCAGGTGAGTAGGTACGGAAATGTCTTAACAAAAGCTCTTAAAATCTAAAAGTAACCTTTAATACATAGTTCTACCATCCCTTATCCTACTTATATTTTAAATATGAAACTTGTGTGTTTGGAAGTTTGTCACTCAATCACGCAAAACCGGATGAACGGATTTGGATGAAATTTGGCACACAGATAGTTTATAACCTGGATTAACACATAAGCCGCGGGAATAAGCTATTACGTAATAAAAACACTTCTTTAAATGACCTAATCTAGTCAGCTCGCCTTCAACAACATGCGAACCGTTTCACTACTCGAATAATACAGGCAAATATTCCACGTATGTATTAACGGATTGTTAAAGTATGCAAAATACGAAGAAAACTAAGGAAAACCGTCAGACATTCGGAGGTCGAGGTCACGACACTTACGGTAAAAATACACGGAGCAAGCGTGAGTTCTCAAATAGTCTTGGTCTGAATACTTTCTGAGTTTATCATTTATTCAATTCAAGATCGTCATTATTCAATTGGATAACGTTATTGAACTGTTTGTAGGTTATGAATCTAGGCTGTTAGGTTTCGATGTAACTATTTGAAATAAAGAAAACCTTTGTGTTGGTTGACATATTATTTTTAAGAAACAGATTTTTATCGATAAAAAAAGGTTGATCATAGGTAGTTTGTGCCGCCGAACTCAAAGAACCTGTTGTAGTTCCTAGGTACCTAATTATGCATCCACAAACGTGCAAAGAGTAGATATAGCATAATCAGCCAATAATGTTTCCACTGCTGGGACACAGGCCTCCTCTCTTTAACAGGGAGTGGGCTGTAATCTACCACGCCGGCCCAGTGCGGGTTGGTAGATGACACATGTCTTCGAATTTTTGGTTCTAGGATATGCCAGTTTCCTCATGATGTTTTTCTTCACCGTTTTGAGAGCAGTGGTGATGAAATTATTTACACAAAATAAAGCGCCTGCAGTTCGAACCCACGACCAACAACTCGTAAGTCGGAACCGTTACCACTGGGCCACCACTACTCTCAAACAGTAGTTATAATAAGAAATATATAGGTATTGAAGCTTATGTTTTTCCACTTATTTACTTATTTGTATCACAGCTTAAAAAAAAGAAATTGGTTATTTATAACACTTTTTATAAACATGACTTAAAGCTTTCATGGTCACAGTAACTAAAATTAATTATTATACGTATTTAATTATACGTAAGTACAGATTACCATTTCTGCTTTTTGATATTCGCGGAAATATGTAGATACTAGCTACCAGATTAATTTCATATAGTTTTGCTACTTAAACCAGACTGCCAATAGACTATCAGCTGGCACAAAATACACATGAATTTCCTAACTATATGCACTCGATTGTACCTACTTATGCCTACCAGCTGTTACGTAGGATAGGCATGCCATATGCATGGTTAAAGGTAATTATTGACTGAATGGTTTCAAATGAAGATTGTTTAATCAAGTTTTTCTGACTAAAGTTCTTGAAAAGTTTCAAGTTTTTTTTTTCCGATGGAGCCAGTGAGCTTTTATCTTTTTTATCCGACTGCGGCGAAGCCTAAAAAAGAGGGTGGTGTGTTTGACCTGTATGTACATATGTGTGCGTGTGTGTATGTCCGTCTCTATATTCCCTCGTAACTACTAAATGAGTGAACCCATTTCGATAAATGGTATGTCGTTAGATTCATCTTAATTGTGCAAGTGTCATTGAGTACAGTTTTTAAATTTTAGTACTTATATTAAAATTTAAAAAAAAACTAAATGGCGGAATCTCGGCGTCAAAATGTATGTTTAAAAAACACCTATCGAGTAGGGTTTCAAAATGAAGGGTTTTAAAAGGTGGTTAAATAAAAATATAAATACAAATTGAATTGAATGAGAAATGATAAAGAACTAAAAAGATGAAAATAAAAAAAGTTATAAAACAAACTAAAAAACCCGACTACAAAAACACAGAACTGAAAAGAGAAAAACAAGCATTATAATCAATAGAATTTTGGTATCAGTCGCGAATCATATTTAGAGAAGATACAACATGATACTGATCTGCAAATTGCAAAAAAACGTAAGAAAATTTAAATCTTGCGGCTACCCTAACACTTTCGGCTTAAATACGGAATCATCAGTATTCAACACACCCGAGATAGGCAGAGACCTAATAGTACACCCACAATTAATTAATATAGTTCTATCAAAAAGGCCATTTACATCAACTAAGATATAAACTGAACCCAGACAGACTAGCAGGTTTACCTAATAGATTTACTTATAAGACAATATTGTCCTCAGCATGACCGCTTCACAATAGCACAGCCACGCTACCGGCTGGATGAGTCCATTATATCCGACACTTAATCCTACTGTGCGTAGGATTATGAGCTGTGTACACCCGATAAAATTGTTAACTAAGCAGCTAAGTAATGGTCATCCAATTAGTTGGACAGAGGGGATAAGGGTCATTAAATGTGTGCGTAATTGTTACATGAGCCGTCTGGCGGAATAATTACTCTTTCTTGCCTTATTTTAATTACTGTTTATGTACAGGTTGTTTTTACTTTGTAAAATGAAGCTTACATAATATTCAACACAGTTTTAGTTGCCATTATATATGAACAAGAGCACACTTAAACTTAATTGTAAAACCAAATCAAATACGTTTATTTATGTTTAACATACTAATACGACTTTTTCAGACATTGAAAGTTCTTTCCTTAACTCACGCCTACGCACTTCATGAAGGTAGGTACAGCTTGGCAAAAAAGAGTCTGGAAAATATAAGGGTGCCACTATCGCACTTAGGTCACTTCGAATGGGAAGTAAATTGTTAAAATAAATGTGCAACAAAAAACGCTGCTTATGGGTGACTCAAATCAAAACCCATACTAGCACTTGTTTGTAAGCATTAGGTAAAATATTATTTAGTCCAGATGTCACCACGTCAGACTCTTTTATGTTGACCTATAGAGACTTCAGAACACATGCTCAATAAAAAGCACTTTCTAAAATATTGTTGAAATTGTGTTTGCCTACTTATCTGTTCTGCCCACTGTACCTAGTGCCACTGTTTAGTTTTCCATACGAATAGTT
Organism: Omphaloscelis lunosa; assembly: GCA_916610215.1. NCBI lineage: Eukaryota > Metazoa > Arthropoda > Insecta > Lepidoptera > Noctuidae > Omphaloscelis > Omphaloscelis lunosa. The sequence goes on from OU744260.1 coordinate 19,331,713, forward strand.
CGATTATACTAGACAGCCCTGATCTGCTCTACACTTTCCTGAGCACGCGTTTAGCTTTAGACTCTCCACTACAAAATGCACAATATAATATTTATTTTGAAGCACTTTTGAGCTGAAAATCCATTTTGCATAACAGGAAGTGTTAGGATTTGTAGTGGTATTGAGTCTTCCAGTACGATACATGCAAATACTTTCTGATTTAACCTAGACTTTTATAAGTTTTGTATCTAGGTGGATACATAACAGAACATTACATACACATATTCACGCCTGTAATCCCTGAAAGGTTAGGCAGAGTACACCCACATTTCGCCAGTTTTATTAAAGTCTCATGTAACAGGGGGTGAGCCTATTGCCATCAACCGGCCACAAATCCAGACTCAGGGCTGCTACGAGAACTTCCTGATGGTAAAACCGTATAACACTTTTCTCGCCCTGGGAATCGAACCCAAGACCTCATGATCAGTAGCAGATCTTGCGAGCACTAGGCCAACGAGGCATGTATTTTTTTTTAAATAAAACTAGTGAGTGATACCTCTAATCTGAACCCCTTTACTAAACTGATCATCAATACAGTAGTCTGCATACCTTTATTGAACGTACAGGTCGTGCCATTAAAGATGAGACTTGACCGCGCCTCCCGCCGCTCTTTCCCCCGCCCCGATGGCGCCCCAGCGGGGACCTCATACCGCTAAAGAGACCCATAAATCGTCTACTGCGCAAGTCAAGCCACGTGGTGCGTCAAGTCTCATCTTTAATGGCACGACCTGTATGTTTGTTTAAGGCGACGATAATCGACTCTTAATGATTTTAAACAAGATCACGTCTAAACGAGTATAGTGTTAACGATTTGGAAAAAATATATGTTAAATTAGAGCATTTTCTTAATAACTTAATATGGGAATATTTTAGATTATTTTTATATTACATAGTGAAATTAATTTGTAAATTTATGTCTAACGCGGATAAAAAACTGAGAATCACGCAAAATCTGTCAAGCGTATTTTTTTTTCCTTCACCATTTTAAAGATTATTTATTTATTTATTGTTTTATTAATAATAAATTAATAATGCGTCTAATTTGGTACAGTGCTCATTGATGGGCGAGTCCTTATACTGGCTGGACATACGACGCGTTGCGTGAGCTCAGTACAGAAAACGCAAGCTAACCACTCAAGATCACTGGCATATATCTGCGTCTTAAGTCGAGAACAAAGAAAACTTCCTTATTGATACCTCCACTGACTTTTAATCTAATTACCCAAACTCAGACCTTCCTCCTATCATCAATAACTAAGCACAATACCTACAGCAGCCATTACATAGGGTAGATGAACATTCACTGTTCGAGCACAAGTGTGCGAGTAGTATTATATTCGTACCCATTGTTTTATTCAAGCCGGCACCGAATGCGGAGGCTTCCTCGCCACCTTACCTGAGTTAGAGACCGTTCACACGGTTCACCCAGCATCGATGCGCTGTTTTAATAAAAGTCATCAGTACAATCTGATTAATAAAGACTGGGTAGGTTTTTAGATTGATTACCTCAGACACAGAAAAAAAAATTAAGAGGAGGCTCCCCAAATTGTAGGTATGTTAATTTGCATTAATATTCTGAAAAAGTCACGCATACAATCAAAATGGAACGTAGTATATGATTTATTGGATCTTTTTCTTTACAAATATAAGACAGTTACGTAATTGGAACATTTTCGCTCGATCCATTTTTTATTCGAAAATCATGTTTTTTTTAAAGATTATTTCAAACAAAAACAAGATTACTCGGCTTTTATGTCTAAAATAATTATTGACAATAAGGAAATATAGTTTATTATCCAAATATAAGATATTTTTTCTCTAAATCAATTATTACTTTAGTTATAAACGAAATAAGGATTGAGAGTTACGTCATTTAGTTCCGTGCTCGAACACAACCAAAGAGCGCACGCAATATTCAACTTTATTATTGATGTTTTAGCGTTTAGCACATAGTGGAGTGGTGGGGTGCATGAGGGCGGAGTTTGCGTGGAAATTGTCTTTGGAGTGCCTGGTCTTAACTATTAACTTTTGCGCGCGGCTTAGCCCGCGTGGAGATCTGAAATTATCCCACGGGAACGTAATACCGGGATAAAAAGTATCCTATGCCCTGACCCAGGTCATGGTCAGCTCATGTGCTGGTTTCAGCGTGCGCATGAAAGCGTAACAAACAAACTCTATTTCGCATTTATGATATTCGTTAGGATCTCTTCTTCTTTTCTTAGTCATCATCAGCATCAGCCAGCAGTCCACTGCTGAACATAGGTCTCTCCAATTGCACGCCATTCAGCTCGATTCTCGGAAACTCTCATCCTGCTGCTACCAGCCACCCTGCGAAGATCGTCGCAGCACCCAGCTTGAGTGCGTCCTACCTTACGCTTGCCGATTCGCGGTCTCCACGATTCTTATTAGAGTTATTCTTTAGTTAATTAACATAATAAGCAGGTAGGTAAGTATTGGAAAGTTATTAGCTGCATGCTTTGTGGCCTTGTGGGCAGTTGTGAGCCATCCCATAGACAACACTTATTAACCATTATCTTGAGCCATTGGCAACGATGTACACTATACTGTTCTAGGTGTGAACCATTTTATATCGATTTAGAAAATGACCTCAAAAACGGAATTACGGTGCGTGTGAAAGACTTTAAATAAATAGAACTAGAACGGAGCACTTGTAAAATTAATACTGGGTACGTATTGACCCATATTTATAACGGCCCAGCTACTGAAATCTAGAACGTTAGGTATATATCATACCTTTATATTACTAAAGTTACCTAACTATATGGAATACTAGCTTTTGCCCGCGGCTTCGCCCTCGTAGAGGACCGTAAATGTCTTAACCCATGTCATGGTCTATGATCCCATGATCATAGACCATGACCTGGGTTAGGACATTGGATACTTTTTTAGCCTTTAAGGCCTGAAAAATTAACAGACAGAGTAAAGTTCAAATTTATAATACACTTGTGAGCAAAAGTATGGAATCACCCACTTGTTACTTGTTCCGAGTGATTTTAAAAACTAAATAACTGATGAAATTTTATCAAAATGCTACCATTTTAAATGCTATACTGTAACCTTGAAATGCATGCCACGTGCATTTAAATTAAACCCATATTTCATGAGCTTTCCTACTTTGAGTGGAGGAGTAAGAAAAAAGACATTGCTCATGAGTGGTAAAAATATTGTATATATGAGTACCATTACATAAGAGGGATGTGTCATGCAATGATGCAACCTCAACCCCTCTATGCTATTTTCGACGCAAACAGAGTTCAACCTCTAGACTTTATGTCTAGACAAAAGAGACTAATGTCCGTTTCACTAACACTAAGCGATACCAAAATGTAAGTATTCCTAAATAAAAGCATGCTATTGGATTTGCAACGCTCGGCTCAAAACCAAAAGTTGAAAATCTAACGGTGAACTTTTATTTAGGTGACGCCTAGTGTTAGTAAAAAATGGCATTCAAGTTATAACCGAAATAAAGAAATTGATTAATATAACCTTTGCTAGGTCAAGAAAAACAAACGCAACGCTTTCAAATTTCACTTAATACACGCTGCCTGCTAACATAAAATGGAATATTGGCATTCCTCTTTAAAATATTACAACACACGTCAACCGCAAAATGGAACCTGCGTCAAACCGATATTATTGTTGAAAATTTTAACAAGGCACCGTGTAACAGAACATTATTTATACAATATACCTACGCTCTCTGGTAGGTCCACAACAGTTTATCATTTTAATAGCTTTTGGCACGTATCGAAGCACTCTTTATAATACGTATTAAAAATAAAAAGCATTTATTTAATAGATATTTGTGTCACAATATCACAGATAAATACAGATGGTTCACTCCGCCAAATCATTTAAATAAAAAGTTACTCTTGCTTCGACACAATAAAGTGCAATTCAGGTCGCACAGCGTTAATTACCTACAGTTATATTCACCTAGAAATTGCCTCTATCGCCTCTTTCAACTTCCGACTACGTTACGCCCACTGGATTCGACAAGTCGAGCCCGCTGTGCAACTACTTATCGCAGCTTATAATGCTTCATACCTCAATACGCAGTGAACCATCTGTATTCATCTGTGGCAATAGAAATTATCTTCTATGTCACAGTGTGATTTGCTATTTCTGAGTCCAGTCTTCCAGATGTTTTCATTGTGTTTCTTTAAGTCTCGTGCAAACTGGCGCGATATCGCGGGCGCTACAGGCTGCGCGACCCTTGTAGCGCCCGCGATATCGCGCTGGTCTGCACGAGCCTTTATTATTTTCGGAACTACCTATAAATATTTCAAAAAATCAAGTTTTGTTCAACCCTGTTTCCCCAAAATTATGAGTAATTGACGTGTCTCCTATTTATTGTAAAAATTCGAAAAAGGCGTTTTTTTGCCAGCAGAATTAAAATGTCCTCAAAAAAACTTCAAAGAGCTTGGCAGGACATTTTCATGAAACTGTACCTTTTATGTAAAAGAAAAAACCCAACCCTCCGATCATTGAGGTAATATGTATGTACATACTCCCTCCGATAGTCTTGCTCGATAACGAGGTGCCAGCAGTTGTTGCAGCTGAGCATGCAGCTTTAAATTCCCCGACGTTAAAGTTCTATGTTATAGGGTTTGGTTTCCGCACTTAGTCCGTAAGGTGGACCATTGTGCGACCCCACTAATAATGATGATCAAAACTTTGATCCAGCCCGTCCCATCCTAGATGTCCTCCGTCCGGTTGACGCCTTAAGCCGAGGTTCGTACCCCACAGGGGCAGCGAGCGTTCACCTAGTCTTAATTAGCATAGTTGAATAAGCCCTAGCTGGAGGTTTCAAGTGTAGTAGATTAAGGCACCCACAGGAAAGCCCGGTTAAGTAGTCATGATCTCAGACGTCAACTACGAGATGCCCTAACTAGAAAAAAAAAAAAAACAAAATACCGCCATTAAGCAATAACTTGTCAGTGATAAAAGAACTCATTCCAAAGACAACCGAATTAAGTTTTTTAAATGATAAATCAACACGGTGGAACGTCATACTCCATTCTGCCTTTATGTTGCCGAAACGACCGAGAGTAGTCGTACAATAAAAACGTTTGTCGTAAACGTCGTATCAAAAGATATCGAAAGACATGACAGACGGACAGATCGTCTGAACAAGCTGGTTTTAGTGGCTGTTAGCTCATAAGTCACACGACGGGAAATGACAGCATTAGCTTTGATCAACGAAATAAAAATGGAGTTTTGTTGTAGCGAGACGATAAATAGATTTCTTGGTAGTGTTGATTTGCAAAAGTGTTTCTTTAATGACCAGCCGTGTTTAAATAGTTAGGATATCATAACAACTGTGGCTATTTAGAGAGTTAATAGCATTTTCTTTTAGAATTTGTTGAAAAGATATCGGACAGAATCCAACTTCTTAATCCTTGTACGAGTCTTGTATCGTACCTACATGGCACGCGCTCATTGCATAGATCAGTCCTTTTGTGTCGCCGTGGAAAAATTATACTGTAATGCTACGGCTACACTGTAGCGATAATGCGAACTACTCTTCGTGCGCTGTCTGTTGTATAGCGAGACGTCGAGCGGTGTGCGAGACAGAGCGCGCGAAGTGAGGTTCGCGTAATCGCGACGATGTAGCCGTAGCATAACGCGACAGTACATAATCAGCGTTCTAGCTGTACTCATTCACACAACATTAATATAGCATTAGTTACGTGGTAGTTAAATACAGTGTGAGTCTTTATGATGTGCACTTATCGAAATGAGAGATCCAATTAATGCTTAATTTTATCGACGGAAAAAATATTTTAAAAAATCATAATATTGTTTATACTTTTTATGGAATTTAAAAATAAATTGTAACAATACGGTGTAACTTTTAAATTAAATGATCTATCGCGATGAAACAAACTCCATAATGATTGGAAGTAATTAGGCGTCCTCATAAAATGAAAATTGTGGGAAAAAAACTACCCCAAGTTGAAAATAAACATGTTTGTTAGCAAAAATCTGTTTGTTTTTTCATCCATTTTTACAATAATCGTAAAATTTCACAATAAGACGCCAAAAAGAACAAACCAAAAGAAGATTTTTAAAATATTTTTTCCGAAAGTGTGTGCGACCCATTCAACAGCGCACACAATCCTCACCTGAAATCAAAACATTACATTTCTTTAAAGTTAAATGCTTATATTCTAGCAGTTGTTTGCTCTTTCTTCAAAGTATGGTTGCCTACACATCAACATGTTTGTCTATAAATAAGGGACAGCTACGTAGGTCACACATCACCTAATCTACGACCCAAGATAATAGAAAATCTGGAGCCAACACTGTTGGCTAATTCGCCATCAATAACTTACAATCTCCATTCCTCAAGCGGGCTCTGTTTCCGGTTGGTTCGGTCTTCATTGCTTTAGGCAACATTGATCTTTATAATCATAAAAATAGGAGCTCGTAGCTAAGTAATAACAGCCGCACGGGTCGCTTATTTGGGTTGGTCCGTAGATGGGTACCTCTTACATACCGAGACTCCTCCGTGCTTCGGAAAGCACGTTACGCCGTTGGTCCCGGCTGTCATTCGTGGATCTTTGACAGTCGTAACGGTACGTCAGAAGCCCGAAAATCTGACAACCAGTCTTACCAAGGGGTACCTACCGTATACCCAGTTACTGGGTTGTGGTCAGATAGGCAGTCGCTACGTGTAAAATACTGGTATTCAGCTGCATCCGGTTAGACTGGAAGTCGACCCCAACATAGTTGGGAAAATCCTTGGCAGATTGATTATTTTAGCCAGAAAAATACTAGGAATAAAAAAATAAAGTTTTATGCATTCTGGATTCCCTGTATATGCTGTGGATAAAGTTTGAGGGGTCAACGTGTGGAACAGTTTAACCAAAAACTGGGCACATTTACTAACATAGCAAAATTAACATCATATCATCTGCCTAGCTAGCCTCTTCCCCACTAATGTTGTGGTCGGCTTCCAATCTAACCGGATGCAGCTGAATACTAGTGTTTTACACGTAGCGATTGCCTATCTGACCACAACCCAGTAACTGGGTATACGGTAGGTACCCCTTGGTAAGACTGGTTGTCAGATTTTCGGGCTTCTGACGTACCGTTACGACTGTCAAAGATCCACGAATGACAGCCGGGACCAACGGCGTAACGTGCTGAATACTAGTATTTTTCATGGAGCGACGATAGCAATGTATCTACGGTTTTTCGTAACTTTGAAGAGTGTAGTCTTCACGATGATCCTAGTTTTCAGGAAATATTTTGCATACTCGCTTTAAACACAAGCTTTGCGCAAACTTGAGTCTGCATTCATTGTTTTTTTGTTGTTTCCTCACTTTCAGCTACTAACTCCAGCACATATTTTGACACATGCTTTTGTAACATGCGTCAAGAAAAGTACTTGACAATTTTAAAGTCAAGATACACTGCGACCGGTTAAAAATGTTCTATACCTACTTACATAAATTACATGTTGTGCATGTGGGCTCTTGTTGTCATAAACAAATGCTCGAAAAATGCGACACTAGACTTTCTGTCGCAGTACAACTTGACCCTAATTGCTGCAGACAGCATATGCGCCAAAAGTGCACCTAAATCTGCGCCTAAATCTGGAAATGTACACATTAGTTTAAGTATAATTTCTAAATCCTAATACGCAGAGTGAACATATTTCTTGAGCTTTGCCACTGCAATGCGGGATTTCCAAAATATACTGGGATGAGGGACATTCTTAAAGAGATTATGTTAACCTTATAGTCGAGTATCCTAACAGTATCCTCATTTGTCAGGTTTATCGTTCGTTTTATCATGTCTATCCTATGCTGAGGAATATTTGTATAAAGGAGTATTAACTGGGTCCTTAATTATATTATCATACAAAAGTAAACGTATCTTCTAAAATTTATTTAAACTTCTCGCACACAAATATAAGGTACAAAGGCGGACTTAATGCCTTAGGTATCCTCTACCAGTCAACCAGGGGTGGCGAAGAGATAAGATGGCAGTAGCTCTATTTGAGAGGAAACTATAGTAAAATATTAAAAAGATAACATGATTAATTATTAATAAAATAGGTACACGAGTACATAAATAGACGTATCTTCTAATCGTCCCTTCCAGCATGCGTAGCATGACAACCATAGAAACGGGTTTTCTACGGGTTTTGTCGACGGAAGAATAGACAAAATGACAGACTGTGATTTTATATCTGTCATTTTGTCTATTCTTCCTTCAACATCCCGTTTCTATTGTGGTCATGGTAAGCGTGCTGCTGTTAGTAGAATTTACATTTTGGAGCTGTTAAGTCGCTATCTTTAACAAATATCATAAAATCACAACTGTAACTATTCTAAACAGGGTTAGCCAGAAGCGTCGTAGATTACACCCCATTTCGCCAGTTATGTTTAAGTCCCATGCAATAGGGGGCGAGCTTAATGCCATAACTGGGCACAAATCCGGACTCCGGGCTGTTACTGAGAAACACGTTAAACAATATTATCGTGGTTGTTTAGCAAAAGGTTTGTATGCGGGCGTTTAATTACGGTACCTACAAACTTTATGACATTCACATGCAAATGACTTATTCATAGGCTAGAAGACGGTGGCACAATTCAGCCGTCGGACGTCTTAAGGCAGACAGCAGACAGGCGCGACGCGACACCGGTAGAACAAAGAAAATTGTTCCACCAGGGTGCGGGAGCTTTTTCTAGATCTAATTGCAAAAAAAACGTAACTTAAAAAGCTTTAAATCTATTAAAATTCATGCAAAAACACTATCGAACGAAAGAAAACAGGTGTTTATTTAGATAAACACATAAATATTTTACAAAATTACGCATGAAGATACCTCTAGAATCTAGATCGTAGCCTCGTAGCCGCATTGGCTGTCGTAATAACTAATATGAATTGAATATTACGCGTGCGACAGACAATAATAACCTCCCACCGCAAGCGTATAAATTAAATTATTTTTATATTTTCCGAGCAGCCATGACGGAAAAAAGCGCGGTAAATTAGAGCGCGAAAAACAAACGCGATGTTCACACAGGCAAAAGAATCGTCTATTCTGCCGGTGGGTGCGCTCTTTGTCACAGTCTAATTATCACACAACTTTTTAATGGAATCTTCTTTGATACAATCGGTCAACAATACCCCAACGTACTCCTACTCATTTCCCTAGTTCCTATTTAGTCATATTTCTTTTCTAGCACACACGCTTCCGAAAACTTCCAACAACATCCCGCGGGAGATTTAAAATACAATTTTATTCAACGGCGAACACATTTATAATTTAAATTTCGGGATACATAGGAATAGCTTATTCCGTTTTCCAACAAACTCAAATGGTCTATTGCAGATTTGGAATAAAGGTATTTTCAAGGGGTCTACCCTTTATAGCAGAACTTTTTATGTCATAATATTATTTTGCATAACAGCGCATAGCATAAACTTCATTTCGCAGTAAATCGTTTGGCATACACTCATTTATAATACATGAAAAACGCATAATTTTGTAAGTCAGAATCATCTTTAGGCATAAATTTCATATCCATAATAATTAAAAGTAGAACCATCATATTGCAGAAAGTTCACTTTCAGAATCGTCTTTTGGCATAAAACATGCAGCATGCAAGCAAGCATGCAACATGCAGCAGGCATGGTTTCTGTCACGGCTCCGGCGCTGCGGGGCTCCGGGCGGTGGTCCCACGCAAGCTTCTCGTCGCAGATGGTTGTAACGCTCACCACAGCTCCTCAGCTCGCGGACCGCCTAGCCCCTCCGCGCCTACGCGGGCTTAAATTACACTCTAGGGGTAGGGCAGACAAGACTCGGCAGTCGGTTTTGCAGCGATTCGGTTCTGTCACTTCACTAACTTTTGTAGTACAACATATTGACTTTTTAAGACAATATTTTAATTTTAATTTAAAATAATCGTCGCTCTAAATAAACGTTATGTGAAACGAAATTATGCGAAATTAAGCTTTGCCAAAAGTAATTATGCCAAATAAAATTCTGCCATCTTAAAAGTATGCCTTTGTAAATTCGGACATATAAACATTCGGCCAAACAATAATTATATTAAATGATTTTTATGCCATATATATATTCGTTTAAAAAAGATTATGCCAAGTATGTTATGCCAAATAAATTTCGGAGCATCAAAATTCTGCCAGATAGAGGGAACCCATTTTCAAGCTAGTGACACCGAATGTGAATGTGTTGTAAGCAATGTTTATCTGCAGAACAAGTCATTTCATTTAAATGGTGTGCCGGGACGTACCTATAGCTGTGTGCCTTTTCCTCGGCGTCGCTAACTTTATTTCGAGCCATAATTCCCACTATAAAAAGTGACTTTATGGTTATGTGCAATACAGTACGGCAAACGTTTAGTGTTTTAACGATTTCCCCGTTTGCTTTTGCCGCAGCGAAATCAGACATTAGTTTTTGTTTTTTCTTTATTTTGCTGACGAATCCTATCCAAGGTCTACTTAGGTCGTCTCGGTACCTATGTGAAAAAGCCAAGTGTAACAAAGCTGGAATACAAATAAAAATTTGCTTGTCATCTGTTTATCTCAGAAATAGAAAACAAACGTCTAGCACTGGCAAACTCCAGACGTTCCAGTAATAGTTTTGTGGCTAGCTTCTGTTAGGTGGACAGAAATAGCCGGTGTGATGGATCTAATATTTTATTAACATTACAAACAGAGACTATAATATTTATATAATTTAAAAACTTACAGACTTAAAAAAATTATAATATTTTATTGTATTTATTATTTTAAATATCCGCTTTGAGCTTGAAAGGTATTTGTAGCTTCAAGAAAGGTTGCACCAGAAAGGGGACTGTTGTGTTGCCAATGAGAAACAAAAAGAATCCTTATGGATTGTTTTTGTTTATGCAGTTTCTTTTTTTTTTTTGTTTATTTGTTTTTTTTTGTTTATTCAGTTTTCCCGGGTAGGCCTATAAAGCCTACCCGGGAAAACTGACAGCTGACTTTTTTCTTTCGTTCCATCAGTCAGTTCAAAAAGTTAATATGCCAAAGTAAAAAGTTTTTATTTATATTATTGAAGTGTTGCCCTTTGCCCCAAACTGTAACTTAACTCATAGGTTACGTAAATAACATCGACTTTTGCGTAGGAATTATTTGATAATCTAGTTTTATTTGTTGAGGTCTGATGAGCGTGTCCTGACCTTAATTAAATTAGGGTCTGCTGTTTTTTAGACCTTGAATCTACATATTTTGTTTATCTTGGGTCCTTTTTCGCTTATTATAACGGGGCTAGGAAAGACTTCGAGGGAAACAACAGTGAAGCATTTCATTTTAATAACATATAGAGTTCTAATTTTCTTTATGAAAAAGTAAATAAACGCCAACGTTTAAAAAAATACTGACTGCGTTTCTTCAATTCTTATAAACTCTGTTTTAGCGTTTTTTTTTTCATTCTGTATCAGTGGATAAGCCATTAAACAAACACCTTTTGTCTGACCTTCGTTTCTTTATGGCACATCATAATACTCTTCAAATAATAATTTTATAATACTTCAATGAAGACGCATACGTAATGCGCTACAGAAATATGTGATTTTAATGAATTTATTTATATAAAATATTTGGCACAAATAATATCAACGTAATACTCAAATGACGTCACGAATGTACAGAAATGGTCTTCCGCAATAATTTTGGTAGGTACACGTCTTTGGCAAAATACATTCATTAATTATCCCGTAGATAGCGTTTCATCTAGCTGCTTGGCCAAGTCCCACAGCTAATTTGCTATTTACGACACATCCATTCATTTACCGTAATTATTATGGGAATTCAAGGCTGTCGAATCTAGTAAGGTTCGTTGAAAGAATGTGTTACGAAGAAAATGTTTGAGTAGTTCTTCGTCATCAGTAGCCTAGTCTTTTCCCAATTACACTGACGAAAAATATAAAAAGCCACTAACTTATCATGAAATTTTTCCGAAACCACGCAAGATTGCTTCTTGAAGTAAAGCAACATTAAAATTCAAGTGTATGTAATAGCGCATAAAAAAAAACCACTATAAAACTGTTTTCAAGATTTTTTTTTAAATTCATGTAGCTAACATTTTAATTTATTTGAATTTTTTAAAAATCTGCATCCGGTAAAAATCCGATCGCAACATACCAGTGTATGTTGCGATCGGCTTCCAGTCTAACCGAATGCAGCTGAATACCAGTATCATTGACTTCATATCTGACCTCGACAACCTATTTACTGGGTAACACTACACCCCCTATTTGGTTTAGTTCTTATTCTAAATAATGTAATGTTGTAGCTTGTAGGCGAGCTTTTCTCGAATTTGATCGTTCAGGTTCACTACGACTTCACCCATTTCTGTTACCAAGCAACATTCGATCTGAAGGGTATGAGGTGCCCGTAAAATTATAGGTAGGTATCAGCCTTGTTTTCAAGGTGAGCAACGCATCAGCAAACCCCTTTGTTATGCAAGTGTCTTCGCGAGAAATAGTGTTTGCAGCATATTTTATGTGCCATATAAACACAACCGTCCTATTAGAGTTGTATAGCGGTCGATAAAAACTTGCCCTTTTATTGTTTTGAAATCAAATACACATTAGCAATAATCAGTTTCAGCACGTGAAGGTTAATCTACACAATGTTTGTGTCGAATCAATGTCATTGTAAATGCATTAAAATCGTGACTTGTACCATAACTTGTTTACGACTGCGCTGTTTGATCGATGTCAATGAAATATGCAGATTTTGATTTGTCTCGTGCACGCGAATACGAAACATGGTGTAGACATAGAAAATATTAGACCTAGCCTACCTAGATTAGATAGCTAGATTTCTTCAAACGATTACGTTTAATGTTGGGATCATCAAACCGACACAATTTATTTAATTTTAAAAATCACAGCCACGTCACATACATTAAACTTATTGCTAGAATTAATATTAATAACCACCTAAAGGACTAATGTACATGGCACTTACGGCGTCCAAAGCATTGATTACAATATCTTGTTGCCTTGCATTTTAATATACTAAACTAAAACTAATATACTAACGTAAATAACACGGGTAACAATCAAAAACAAAAAAGTTAAGAAATAAAAATTGAAATTGAAAACAACTAGGCAAGGACGATAGCGTGATTTTCTATCTGGATCCCGGTAGCTTTGTCGCCGAATATATCGTCAGGTGTGTTTAATACTGGGCACGCCACAATTGCGGCCATAAGTCCCCTGTTTGAGGAGTGGCTAGAGAGGCGCCACGGCGTCCTCACCTTCCGCCTGACGCAGGTCCTCACCGGACACGGCTGTTTCGGGAGGTTCCTGTTCAGGATAAGGCGGGAGGAAACGCCCGGGTGTCACCATTGTGTGGATCGCCCGGAGGACACGGTGGAGCATACGGTGGAGTTCTGCCCAGCTCGGGCGGAGCATCGCCGTGTCATCGTGGAGGTGATCGGCGGCGATAATCTGCCGCGTCCGACCCTGGTTCAGGCTATGGTAAGGAGCGAGAGGAAATGGGAGGCCGTCACCTCCTTCTGCGAAGCGGTAATGCTCGCGAAGGAGGAGGCGGAACGCGTGAGGGAGAGGCAAATTTCGCGCCCTCATGCCCCTAACCGCCGCAGGAGGAGACGCCCAGGGCGTCGGGAATCGCGAGGCGATTTCCGGCCACCGTAGGCGCGGGCTTGCGGACGGTGAGCAATGGGTAGCTCGCCGTCCGATAAGGACCAGACCCGGGTAGACGGCGCATTGTGTTCCACGCGCGCCTTAAAGAGATGTCAGCAGAACTGACGGGGTGGGCTGGGGCCGATGCCTTCCGGGGTTGCGAAAAAGTCCGAAAGGGAGATCGTGGCCCCCGGCAACATGGCAACTGAAGGAACACGGGTGGGTTTTAGTCAGTAACAGTCTGACACGACCTTCCGCTCCGCCCAGAGCGAGAGAAATTATTTGATAAATAAAAAAAGGCGTGTTTAATACAATTATTGTATTTGTTGCTCATTCGTATAACTGGAGACTGTAAACCTAGATCAGTTTTTACAAGAGGTGTAAACAGTATGTTACATGACAGGTAGGTAGTGCCAGTATTTATAACATTGCTACATGGATCCTTTGGCGCTCGAATCACGTTGACAGGAGGTTAACATTTGTACTCTTCGATCAACAATAGCAACTTTGTACTATAATTGTTTTGCAAAAATTATGATGGCAGCGTTAGTTCCGATTTTTATTTAGTGCGTTCGATCGACGCATTTTTTAAGAACAATGAATCGGTTACGTCAGCGTAGCGGCGTAGCAATGACCTCTACGCATTAGCTACGCGTCGTAGCAAACATAATTTATTAATTATTTATGTGCTTATTTTAATAGGGGAGTTCCTGTGCAACTTCTATTACTCCTGTAGTAGAATACGTACTACATAAAATTTACTTTACTGCTAATAGAGGAAATAAAAACAAGTACGAAGCTAAAAGAAAACTATTTCCACTGAAAACTGCTAGCGTTTACCACCTTCCCTCGATTGGAGTATTCACTCTAATGGTTGGATCAATCCGATTTGCAGTCGGATTCATTTTCCAGACGCTAATGCTCTCCAATGCTCTTAGCATTGGGTAGTTAGGAAGTCTGGATCTACCTACTTGGCTTTTTAACCAGCGGTTTATTACCTAGCAGTATCTATAACCAATTCGTGTTTGTTTTTATTGGACTATTAATTAACGATTCTTAACGCAGTACCTACTTCTTAAAGAGGAGGCTCCCTAAATTAGTTATAAACGAAATAAGAATTGAGACTTACGACATTTAGTTCCGTGCTCGAACACGATCAAAGAGCGCACGCGATATTTAACTTTATTACTGATGCGATAGCGTTTAGCATATGGTGGAGAGGTCGGGTGCATTAGGGCGGAGATTGCGTGGAAATTGTCTTTGGTGTGTCTGGTCTTAATCAAAATAATTTACCCTACCTACTACAGTATCAAACGAACCACACAACTTGCTTACAAAAGGCGCTAGACTTTGAAGTGTCACAAGGTACTGAGTTTTCTTATAAAATACCACCACCTACTAGAGAAGTGCACATAGTGGTCACGTGCTGCCGTGCACTACGAGGTCGTTAGGGTTCCAACTTTGTTTCCCCCGAGACAAAGCAACACGGTACTCCGATATGCGATCTACCCGGAAATCCTGGATTCTCCGAAAGTGTCGAAGACATCAGGCATCATTCTTATATGAACGGCAGACATGCGTCATCCTTCTGGATTCTGGGAACTTTCTGTCATATATCATATTCCTGCCTAACTCTAGTTATTTGTCCCCAGCATGCGTAGAAGAAGAATGCATCGACTGGGAAGGGAAGTCAGTCCCCCACGGCCTGCTGTACGTGCCCGGCCCAGGAGTGTGCTCGCTGTGCGTCTGCTACCACTCTGAGCCCATGTGGTGCAAGGCTATTTACTGTGATCCGCCATATGTGAGTATATAACTACTGCTTTAAACTAATAATATAAAACCTTTAAATAATAGGCAGTGATAGCCTAAAGTGTGACCATCAGACTGCCAAGTCATAGGTCTCGAGTTCGAACCCAAGGTACGCACCTCTGACTGTTCGGATTCATGTGCGTATTGTATCACTTGCTTCTAAAACGGTGAAAACATCGTGAGGAAACTGGCATGCCTGAGAGATATTACTCGACGGCATGTGAAGACAAGTCAGAGGCCCATGGGCGGCTTTAAAACTCTGACACCAGGTTAGTCACTAACCACACGAAAAGAAGAAGAAGACCTTATAATAATAACCTAACCCGCAGCCACCAAGGATTTACAAAGAAATTAGCAATTTCTTTGTAAATCCTTATGATACCTATTACCTACATTGCTTCATATGTTTGGAAAATTCGTCTGCTCAATAACTTAAATAACGCAATGAATATTGTTGAATTTTCAAGATGAAAGGCATTTTTATGCCACTGTAATTGTTTTACTCAATTACCCCGCTGGTAACAAAGTGGTGCTGGTGCAAAGTTGTACGAATAGCTACGGTCAGCAACGAAATCTATGAAATGAACACTGTCACTTGTACAAATTAACTAAGTAGATAAAAATATATTCAATGTAATGCTTTTCAGTATTTCTTGTAGGTAAGAGTTTATATTTTCTTAATTTAAACAATTAGGTTTTTATTTTTTTAAGTTTGTGCTTAATAATTAGGTATGTTGGAAGTAACAATTTTTGGGTACGGCAGTTAAGGGACTTGACTGTGAAGGTAGTACTCAATACTGAATATATTTATTGCAATCCACAATGTGAACTTAGTTTTTATAAAAAACACAACCATTGCGGACCCTGTCATCCACAGCAAGTGAAAGCAAGCAACAAGCAAGCAGCAAGTCATTGCTTAACGCCAGAGGATGCTTTACCTATGGTGTAAGGTATGCAACGCACATGGTCTTAGGGGGGCGCCGAGCGCCGCTCACGACAACTTTTTAATCAAATCCCAAACAAGACCAAAACATGTTCAGTAAGAAGGCAGTTTGTAGTTGGGGGCGCTACACTAAATATAAACGTAGGGTGCAAAAATTTCGAGCTCGCTACGCTCGCTCTTGCAACCTCAACATTCTCTTTTTTCTTAGAATTCTCTGCATAAATCGACAATGTAATTCCTATTTACGTATGAATGGTCAAAATAAAAACTGACCTATCCGGGGCGGGGTGTATCATTTTCGAGGTCGCTTCGCACGCTCTTGCATCCTACATTTTCAAACTATTCTGTATAGGTCAAAAAAGTAATTACTGTTTCTGTATACATTTACAAAAGATTTCGAGCTCGCTACGCTTGCTCAACCATCCTACGTATATTCTTTTGATCCTCTAGCTTTTCTTTTGTCGACAAAGTATCTTCTATTTCTGTATCAATGGTCAAAACAAACCTAACCTTTTCGAGGCAGTGTGCTAAATATTTCAACGTTTGATGCCTGGGCAAAGCAACCATTTAGTTTTGCCGCCCCGAGCCCTCGATAGGCTTAGTCCACCACTGCTAGAGGGTGCCAGGGTATTGATTGCACACGGGCGCTACATGGGCCCGAGACCTCTGCTTAGCGCCACACATGGAACACGTAAAATCTAGTCAAATGCTAAGAATAAGTGAGACAGGGAGCTTGACCAGTGCTCACGTGCAGGTCATCACTTAAATTTACGGTGTTAACTTAGGTAAACTCAAGTACCAACGCCTCTATTACTAGCTATGCATAGTTAATAACTATCGTTTTCATAACAATCCGCACTTGTTAGTTCGAATAACAACTACCTATGAGTCAT
The DNA here is from genome assembly GCA_916610215.1 of Omphaloscelis lunosa. Classification (NCBI taxonomy): domain Eukaryota; kingdom Metazoa; phylum Arthropoda; class Insecta; order Lepidoptera; family Noctuidae; genus Omphaloscelis; species Omphaloscelis lunosa. Next base: position 19,349,079 of record OU744260.1, read on the forward strand.
TATGTGAAACAAAGTTCTGTTATGTGGGTAAGTTTTAATAGACAACTGTCACGGCATACGGCACCTAGTTATTACATATTTCATAGATTTGATAAGCAAGTGGGGCCTCAGGTCATATCACGGAATCGATAATAAACTTGACTCATATTTACTTATGTATATAAATGACTATGATACATTTACATTCTTTAATCATACTTCCACAGTTCTGCAAAAACTTCCGCGTGGGCTCGCGATGCTGCGAGTTCGAGTGCCTCGACCCCCCTGGCGAGGACATCAGGTACCGGGAGAGGCAGCGTCTCCGGGCTCTCATCCTCGCAGGCAACTCCTCAGCGCCCCACCAGGGACCCTCCATCGAACTCAAAGCCGGAATATCCCTCCTAGCAGTCGCCGTCGCACGATTCGTATGAAACACGGACCGCATAGACCATAACCAATTGAGAATCATTTGAAATTGAGGGAATTATTTACCTGGTAACACTACCGTTGGAGGGTTTTAGTTTGTATTGAAAGCCAAAACTCACATTCGATGTACTTCGATCTGCCTATACCTTAAGAATGTCCTGTTCTAATACTTGCGGGACCTTATTTCTCTAGAACTATGATTTTTCATATTCAGAGTACCTTCACTCTTCGTATTATTGTTTTATTGTTTCCGTTTACAACAAAATGAATAAATTCGGACCAATTTTATGTAACTGAGTAGCGTCGTGTTGTCTTTGGTTTTTCTTAATTTCGATGTTGAATGTGAAATGTAAAAGTAGGACCCTTACGTAATAGAAAATTAGACAAAAATTCACTTTTTTTGGTAGAAAATAAAGTTCAAACTAACGAAAAACCTTATTAAAACCTCATTTGTATTCTACTCATCTTCAGAACATGAACAACTTACAATAATGATGCCACTGTAGTCGATGTATATACTAGGAAAGAGACTAAGTCGTGTCACATGACAGATAAAATACTCATTTCCCCCGGTCCATATGTAAATTGTAAGTCCATTAATCAGTAATAATAGGAAGTACTTCAATAAAAAATCTCGGTACGTTCTAGTCGACTCACGCATAGTGTACGAATGCGTCTTTCTTCACTTCTTAAAATATTTTACTTAGCTAGACACATTTCGAAATTGTAGCTTTAAATCTCATATCATCGGGCGTCCGATTCTGTAAATTATTTGAATACCTCAAGGATTTGCAAACGGCAAACTTGACGTATTCAAATAATTTCTCAAAAATTCAAGAAATAACTGGCTGGATGAAATAGCGGAAAACTCTTTGAAGAAGCTAGTTCCAGTAATTTTAATAAGAAATGCTTTCAAGCAAACTTCAGGTAAAAAGCAAAGTGCCTTGAGAGACTCGAGGCAAATCTTATAGCACGCTTAGAGTTTATTATGAATTAAAATTAAATTTTTACACTAAGACTTTTGAATTTTTCCCATTTCTGGCTTATTTCGGAAGTCAAATGCGTTTAAAATTGATTTCTTATTAAAATTATGAGGGGCACTACCCCGCGAATATCTACAGAATCGCCAGCTATTTAGTATAAATAAATAAAATAGTGCAATAATATATCTAGTAGAATTATGAGATGTTAAGTACATTACTTTTTATTCGTGAATAGTTGAGGAGTTCCCCGACTCAGGAATTGAATTAGTGCTGTAATCCGAGCAAGTTGTTCGAGGGCAAACTGTGCCCTATATAATGCAGACTAGCATGCTAACTAGTGCTTTAAATTTATTCACTTTACTTACTTAGCCTCGAGCCATACAATAAGCAAGCTTAGTTGGGAAACATTGACATGTCTAGGGCACGTCACGCAAAGTGACTAAAGTGACTCCACTTAGGAAAACTCAATGTCGCACCACAAGGCAGAAGTGCCTTGAGTGGCGGAAAGATGGTTAAACAGGATTCCACATACAAAGATACATAGATACGCGTGAAAACATAACTCTGCCTTTGCTGTCGCGCAATCGGGCAAAAATAGAGCGGAAAACTTGGCAAAGTTGACAAAGCGTAGCTTTACAGCCCTACCATCCTACTGATGACCTCTAAACATTAAAAATAAACCGCCCAAAGACAATTACGGTTTTATTATAAACTTTTTAAGGGTTTAACTTGTAGTCCTTGTAGACTGATAAAAAAAGAAGCGACACGTACCGAATGAGAACCTCCTCATCTTGTACAAACAGATCGTTTATCGAGCGTTTTACATAAAGTGACAAGGGAATAAAAATACGTCTCAGTTTTTATCTAGCTGACAGATAAAAAGGCCTGTCAGGGGATGAAAAATAGTTATCATGATTAATGTATGGAGTGGACGATTTATATCGAAAAACTCTGTTAACATAAAAGTATATCACAGTATGACGATATACGATTACTATGATTGATGATATCACTAAAACACTTAAAGTAATGTTCAAGTCCTGATAACAGCCCTCTTGAAAGTTTCATTTCCAAACCAAACAGTTTTGGCATTATTTCAACCTTTGTGTTTCTAATGGAAACTGCCAGTGCCTTTGCAAAACTTTATTGTCTGTACGCCTATGAAAAACAATGTAGCAATGTTGTGTATTGATTACAGTCTACATTGTCACTTTAATTGTTCCTGTGCTCATCCTAACGGAAACAATTATGGTCTTAGAAGATTACTTACTTTGTACCTAAACCAACCAACAAACAAACATTTTATCTATTCATACGTAGAAATAAATTGAAATCTGTATGACCTAGGTACATGACATTTAGCATTTAGGTAAATAGGTAGACTTCCATGCTTGGATATAGGTAACGCTTTCCATTTGTAAAATTATAAAACTGCTCCAATAGCTTAGAGGAGTGCCCCCAATAAAACCTAAAATGCACTCTAAGATATTAAAAAAGAATACAGCACGTCATATTCACACTACGGTTATTATTAGGGGCATCGATGCTCGATCGTGCCGATTAGTTCGACAATTAGTTAGCTGGTAACACCATATTTAATTTAAACCATTTGAAAAAAGAACATTAATCCTGGCGCCCAAAGAGTAGAATGCCGTGAATGTGACCTGCGTGGCTGAGAGCTTTTTGTCCTTTGCGTGTCCAACTTACGTACACGAGAAAGTTATACTCCAATTGCTTTGCATACAAAGCAAGCTTTAATACCTAATATAACCTTGACAATAAGAATATAAATTCCCGCAACTAATTACGAATACAATTTCCATGAAGTGGACTTCGTTTATAGGGAAGTATTACAGTCGTTATACCTATTATACCTAATATTGAGCTCAACATTACCCTGCGTTAGCTTAACCGTATTCACCGTAGATCTATCAAAGAGAATTTACTGATGGTCTAAGATCCGCAGAAGAACGACCTTCACCCATCTGTTTGAAGGAAAAGAATGTTATATTCACAAATTACTTAATTCGTTTTAGTAACAAATGTTTCTCTTAAAAAGCATTATCCATTGATATATCACTTATGGCTTGGCGCCAAGAACATTCCTTAGGTCGCCAAGTACGAGTATCTAGTCACCTATTTAGGCTTAGTATTTAAGTCATTAACTCTAAATTGACTAACAATTGGCAAAAGTCGAATAAGTGGTAAAGGTTCTTCTTAAAAAGCTCTTTCAATTGGTGTCATCATGTAATGTTAAAAGGTCAGTTTTGAATTTTTAACTAACCACACTCTGGCCAGGAATTTTTTAGACAACCCGACTTGCGATATATTTTCTAGCATACTACATAAAATAGGTACTTAAAATATTCATCCATTAAACAGATTAAGGTTGTTCCTCTGTGGATCCCGTACTATGATGAGAGTTAAAAACTTTTGCGGAGTTTATTATTTATTGCTGAAAGCACGGCAGTGCAGCGCCAAGTTAAATTAAAAAACAAAATAGCGGGTGATTCTTTTGATTTATTACCTAACGAAAAAATTATGAAGTCAGATTTGAAAGGCATTTTTGATTGATGATTTCGGGCACTCGGTAAAAATCTTAAAACAATTAGGTACCTACAGTAGGTCGTAGCAGAACAACATCACCGTTACAATATTACCTATATTATTTAAACTCTTTTGAGGTAGATACGAGCTACCTATACAGAGTGGATTTTTGAGATGGGGCAGTAAGGGCTACCTTTTTTTTTTTTTTTGAGGGTGGGAAATCATCAAATAACTTCTCCCGCTCTGGGCGGAGCGGGAGGGCGTGTCAGACTCTTACTGACTAAAACCCACCCGTGTTCCTTCGGTTGCCCTGTTGCCGGGGGCCACGATCTCCCTTTCGGTTTTCTTCGCAACCCCGGCAGGTGTAAGGGCTACCTTAACCGTTGTAGCTACAGGAAAACAGTCTTAGGAAAATGTCCCTGACTTTTGGAGATATTTTGATCTACATACACAGATTTAGAAAAAAAAAATACTGTCAGCAAGAAAATCTAGTCTCAAAAAAAAACATACTTTCTTTTAATGATGGATTAACCGTAAATTGACCAAAAAAAAAAATTGACTTCGAAAGTATACGCATTATAATTTTATTTGCTTTGAGAATAAGATTGTTGCTTGTGATTTCCGACGTTCTGACAAAAAAATGGACACAAATAATTTTGAACATTCAGACTTGTATAGAAAACGTTAAATAAGACTGGCCGCTACAAAAATAAGAAAACGCAATAAAACTTTTGTAAGGAAAGAGTTTTTTCAAATAAAATACAATTTTAACGCGTATTCGTTCGAAATTTGAAATACATTTTTTTTCTTTATTTTAGGCCAGTATATCAATCGTAAAAAGTATGTAGGTAAGAATCTCATTTCCTACTATTGTATGGGAAAAGTTTTTCGTGATTTCTCACTTTTCTAGTAAGTACTCAAACTTCAGTTGGTCTAATAGAGTTTTTTGATTCTTATAAGAAACATGATCGATTGGCATCAATTTTTTTTTTTTGTAAAAACTGCCCATTTTCTTACCGAATATACATTTATTCCAAAATCTGTGAATGCAGATCAAAATGTCTCAAAAATGTAAGGACAGTCTTGTAAGACCGGTTTCCTATAGCCACAACGGTTAAGGAGCTGCCCTTACTGCCCCATCTCACAAAACAGTGTTTTTTCGAAACATTATACAAAAACATCGCAACAAAGATGCGTGGCCATACACATTTTTGTATGCACATACGATGTTTTGTATGAAAACAAATATGTATGTGTAAGGTTTTTTGTGTAATGTTTCGAAAAAACACGCGCAGGAGACCCGGCTTTATCTACACATCATAAAACGACAAGGTCTATTAAATTTATCTATGTGACAGTTAGATAATTTCAACCATAATGAAGCCTCAATTTACTGGGAATTGTTGCCAAAGGTATTACAAATTCGACTATACCTCAGGCAGGTACCCAAATGAACACGAAATGATCCAAAGAGATAGCCGTATAATTTAATAATGTCCTCGGGTCGATTTAATTTAACAAGGCTAATCGAGTGCTTTTTGTTACGCTCGATTTGTTACTTAAATTTCAATTCACATTAAATTTTGTGGATAAAATGTACCCGTAACACACTGTGAATCACAATCCGAGAGTTTTGAAGCTAATCCATTGCTTCATAGGTTTCAAAAATTCGTCTGCTCAACAACGTAAATAACGCAATGAACGTGGGTGAACATTAGAGAATAATATTCTTGGAGTTTCTTGCCGGCTCTCCTCCTTAAGAAACAACCATGCACCTAGCTTCTGATGTTTCGTAAGTGCCCATGTACATACATACACATATGTTTAATGTGAAAAAAAAACAGTGGCACTCCGGGAGCGCCGACAAAAGTGAAAACTTGAAAAAAAAATCGGCACCGCGGTAATCAACGCGTTGATGTCTTTTAAATGGTCAAAAGCTGGTGTCATCACAGTGTCGCGAAATCAATGGTTTAGTCCCATCTCAAAAATGCCCAACGCGCCTAAAGAAGTTTTCACTTCAATAAAATATTTTCATTTAGATTTTGTTGATTTTGTAATTTTAGTTTAAAAGCCTACGCAAAAAAGCGTTTTGACTGTCTGTCTCTGACATAGATGAAAAATAGAAACAGATGTGTTTCTGAGCTACGATGTCAGAAACAGACTACGGTGAAATCGTATCATCATAAGATTTCACCGTAGTTTTTTGTTCCAGCGGTCGCTGGCAAATTAAAAAAGAGGGTGATAGCTTATGCCCCCACAAAACAGAAGTGAAAATATACACTGTTCAGTTTCGTTTACTGTTCAGAAAAAGTTCAAAGTACGCCTAAAAAGTTTTCACTTCAATAATAGCGACAGCCGTAATATGAACGAAATCCATTGTAAAAAATAAAAAGGAATTGAGATATTTTCATTATCGTTATAGTCACACGTTCGGTGGGTAGGCAATTATTATAGTTAGAATTATTATAAGTATGGGGTAGCTCACGTAAGTGCGGGATCAGAACTAGGGAACTATTGTAGAATAATAATTTATTTAGCTCATTAAAATGGGCAACTGTCCTTGTGCTAATCATCCACATTAATGATTTATTTATCTTGTATACTTACTTAAAGCAGATTGATATTTTGTCCTACAAAATAATAATTATAATTAATAATGAATTGTGGATTAAGTAACATGCTTAAATCATGATTTCTAAAGTTTCTAATATTTTAGTTACTTTAAGTATACTTCTTATGTAAGTAGGTAGAAACTCATTAAAAATGAAATATTTAATTATAATGATTAATTAATAAAATGGCTATGAAGTTAGGGAACATCTTTTAGACTATAAATTAGAAAAAAAATCCTTCACAAATATTAATAATACCTCCAATATTATTACTTATTTATAAAAGCTTTGGCCAAAATACAAGACTTTTACTTCTGTAATTATGAACCTATTTCTATTTCCTATCCCTTACTCAGAAATTATTTAAAATCCATTAATATTATTACAATATTGAGCCACATCCATATAAATCACATCTTGCTTAAAATTATTATAAAAATAGAAGTGTGCCATATTAATAATGTATTAATTATTGCATGAATATTTCTGCACCATTTAAAATTTTACACGATAAAATATAAGTGCTGTGATTTTGGCTGTCTTTTTACTAAGAAATTCAAAGTAATAAGCCAAATTGTAAAACAAGAGTTATTTCAAAGATATTAATTATGATTTCTTAAAAGGAGCAAGATTTTCTCTTCTTTGCACCATCTAAAATAAACTAAATTATATTATGAAAATAATAATGGTATGTGATATTTTGCTGGTTGTATATTTTGCATACATAATTATTAAGAATGACAGCTTTAAAATATAGATAATAAGACCCAATTGTTTACCAAATATAATTGTTTTTATTTTTACATCAGCAATTTATCAATAATTAATTGAAGTATTTAAATAAATTAATAAAAAAACCAGAATGCATATTGTTATTTCTTTTCAGTCTATGTTGACCTAATAATAAATTATAAGTTAAGTTATCCTTCTTTATAAAAACATTCAGTCAGATATTACTGTAGAATTAAATATCAATTGTAAATATTGTATGCAAATAATTTTAATTAATTAGCTTAATAAATACCCGATAAAGTATTGAATTGTGTTTTCATTTCCTGCAAGCTCTGTTTTAGAATACCTGCATATAACGCAGTTTCCTGAAGATGGCAACAAAATTAAATTTATGTGAATGCACATACCCACTGCAGTTTGTGTTCATTATAATAGGAATGACAGGAATATGAAAGAGAAGGGTGTGAAAGAGAGTTAGACCAGTTAACAAGGGTGAGTGGAAGAAATAAATAAGCTTCGCCGACTGCAAGCAACATGGGACTAAGGGGCAAGAAGATGATGATGATAATAGAAATAACAAACAAATGTCCACTTCTTTCTCCTCTGCTCATCTACAAACACACATTTATGTTCATATGTCTTGTTACGAGTGCAGCATGATACCATCAAATTGACATTGAATGTGTACCGTGTAACTGTGTAGGAGCATCCTTAGTGAATCATAAGGTAATTTCAATAAGAAGACACATTAAAATAAACAAAATATAATCACTTAAAAAATTCTATATCTAGATATTATTATAATGGAATTAATTAATTCACCATTTAAGTCCTCTGTCTTGCAAGTCTTGTCTAGCCTCTTTTATTTCTTCCTGTAACTCCTTGGCTGCTTCCTCGCAGTTGTTAAACGTAAAGACTCGATACAGTATTACAGTCACCGCATATAAGCCAAAGAGCAGCACAAAGACTATAGGAGACACAAGTACCAAAGTCATGTTTTTCTCAATCAATGGGTGCTTCACGTAACCTCCGATTAAAGAATACCATACGGCGAAGAATGCTGAGAGCACTGAAATCCACTCCAGTAACTTCGTCATCTCTCTGAAATTAAAATAATAGTGTGAAATGAATTCAAAGTAAACAAAGTAGAACTTGGCTGTATTTCTGTGTGGCTATATTTTTAAAGAATGACATACCTGAGAATTTATCAGCAGCTTCCAAAAATCTATTTAGTTTCCTGATTATTTCAGGAATTGTCGTATAATATGAGGTTTTTATTTGATAAAGAAATTGAATCGGCAAATTTACTAAGACACATCACCACTGTACGTACTTGACAGCAGAGTTTGTCAGAAAGGCAGTAGGAGTGAGGCGTATTTATCGTAACAGGTAGAAATAACAGATATTTAAAAATAACAAATAACAATTGTTCCTAGCAATATAATCTATCTGTTACCTAAAATAACAGACTGTTACCCTCAAAGACTGTTACCGCGGCTGTTACTGTTATTCTGTTATTTCATTCATTATCTCAGTCCCCACAGATACTGTTCTAGGCTGTTACTTACATACACACGTACACAAAGGAAGGAATATATCAAGGTTATCAATTTCTCTCTCTTCCTCATTAAAGAATGACCCTTGCTAAAAAGAGAAACACCTATTATTTATTTCGAAATATGTTTGCTTCTCACTCTTACTAAAGCGGTTAAACTACGCTAAAAAGAGAAGCACTTAGTATTTATCATCCCTAAAATACAGTTGGTGGTCTTACAGGAACAAATATTTTCAAAAATGTGACTCCCTAATTAGATCGTGTTACCTGTTACTGACCAATGTGACCATAACAAAAAACTTAAAATTTTATTATATTTTTCTTTATGGCAATTGCACTCTAATTTAGAGTGCAATTGCCATAAAGAAAAATCAGAACTAATCGTATGCCGCGCCGCACAGTGGGCTGAAAATCGGCTTTCATAGACATTCGATTTTTTTTTCGAATTGGTCAAATTTTTTGATTGGAATTGTTTAAAACAATCATGACCTTGAGGTATAATTGGTATGACGTCATAGAACATAGTGGAAGATAGACTTTTGATTTTTTTTCAAAATACTTGTATGGGAATTATCATAAAATCTTCAATATCTCAGCTATCGCATATTTGCGCAAAAGAATTCTTTCACACAAAAAATCTCCTATTTTTTTGCCAATTTTTGATATATTTCACTTTTATGGCAGAGGTGCGATGAAAAAGAAAAAAAATAAAAATAATTTTATTATTTTTATTTCTTCATTTATAACGATTATAAATGAATTTAATTACGCATTAGAATAATATAACAAAGAATATATAGCACAATAGTCTAGGCCATCGTGAGCCGCTTTTTTAGTCATTGATTTTTATACTACCTAGCAGAAAAACAGCATCTTATACGTAAAAAAACAATTCTTAAATTGTTGACAACAAATACTCGACTTTATCGGAAGCCTGACCCTTTTAGCCTATAACAATTACCGAGAATTATTGCTAATAGGTACCTACCTATTAACTAATAGGTAGGTGATCACTGATCACCTAATTTAAGTTTTATTATGACAATGAAGGGTTTTTAGGCTAATTACTAATCGTTCTCCAGAGGAACTTACAGAATCACTGTGCAGGTGCCTAATGAGTTATAATCATTAGGGTTAATTTAGTTCTGTACAGATATCTCACAGGTATTTAAAGTGCAGTATTGGGAACAATTATTCAGTTCACATTGATTTCCCCTTGTGTTAACAGTGAAATTGTGCTTGCAAAAAATGGAGAGTTTATCTACTTACCTAGATTTCTTCATGATTTTGAAGAATTCGGGGAAGTACAGTGACAGCCTTGCACTATATAATGCTGTAGTTTCTCGTTTGAACTTAAATCTCTCCGATGAAGATAATTTAACATTAAAAGAATATTGCAGAAGGATTACACTAGCTATTACAAGGAAATGGAAGCAAGCCAACAGAAAACTGGAGTGTTTCTTAAAGGAACACAAAAACTGGCTTGAGACTGATATTGATTGGCCTAGTTGCATAAAAGTACCTGCTGCTTCAGGCATTGTGGATTCTGAAGTAAATGCCATATCTCCTCAATCTTCCACATCTACATCAGCAGCAATATCAGTTGGAACAATGACAAAAAGAAAGGCACCAACTCGTAAACCATTTCAAGATCTAGGAAAGAAACAAAAAAGAAGGAGAATTACAGATCAAGAAAATTGTGAGTCCAGTGAGATAGCATATGCTGCTATCATAAAGATGAGACAAGAAGGAAAGGAGAATATTGCTTCAGCACTAGAATTCATGTTGACAAATCCAGGAGCTGCTGATAAGTTCAATAATTTAATTCATCAATCGTTGGCCAAGCAAGTTTTCACACCCGAGAAGGCACTTGGCATATTTCTCTCTTTAAAATTATCTAAGTGGCAATATATAACATTGAGAGAAACAGCCATACGTGAAGGCGTAAAAGATTTGTATCCATCTTATTACAAAGTTCAACAGGCGAAATTACAATGTTATCCTTCCAAACAAACAATAACAGTGACGGATTCATCAGCAAAAATTTCTCTTCAAGGATTATTAGATTTAACAGTCAAAAGAATCTTCGACAGTTTACCTGAGTGCGTAGAACAGAAACAGTTAATATTAATATCGAAATGGGGATTTGACGGTGCGTCTAGCCAGAGCAGATATAAACAGACAATGGACAGTGAAAATGATGATTCTAGTGTCTTCATGACATCATTAGTTCCATTGAAACTAATCAATGGCAGTGACACCATATGGAAAAACCCGAAACCCTGTTCTTCATCATTTTGTCGTCCCGTGCGATTTAGCTTCATGAAAGAAAGCAAACTGGTTGTCAATGAGCATTTAGACAGTATGAAAGAAGAAATAAAAGCGTTGAGACCGACAGATAGTGGCAGCAACAAGGTCACCCATGACCTTAAGATGACCATGATCGATGGCAAGGTCTGCACTTACATCTCTGAAGCCAAAGCCAGCTCAGTTTGCTATTTATGTTTGGCAAAACCTTCAGAGATGAACAATTTAACGGAAGTGTTAAAAAGGCCTGTTTCTGAGAATTTATACGAATTTGGGCTGTCTTCGTTACATGCACGCATCAATTGCATGGAATGCCTTTTAAATATTTCTTACAGACAAGATCTTAAAAAATGGATGGCAAAAGGGGAAGAAGATAAAGCTATTCTGCAGGCAAGGAAAAAAACAATCCAAGACGGTTTCAAGCGGGAACTGAACCTGATCATAGGTGTGGTTAAACAAGGCTCAGGAACAACCAACGATGGAAATACAGCACGGAGATTTTTTGAATTTCCGGAAAAAACCGCAGCCATTACGGGTCTGGATGAGAATTTGATTCGGAGATTTGCTGTTATTTTACAGGCTATTACATCAGAAGAAAATATATATATTGAAAAATTTAAAGAGTACTGCCTAAAGACAGCAGAGAGGTATTTGGCACTTTATAACTGGTATTACATGTCGTCAACTGTGCACAAGTTACTTGTACATGGGGCAGATATTATAGCTTGTAATGCAGTAGTACCAATTGGGTGTCTTTCAGAAGAAGCATCAGAGGCTCGTAATAAGGACTTTCGAAGATTTAGATGTCATCATTCAAGAAAAAAGAGCAGACAATGTTCTAATGAAGACATTCTAAACATGCTTCTTCTCACTTCAGACCCTCTCATTTCTTCAGTTAGACCAATTATGGATGTAAAGAACAGGAAAGCTCTCTTCTCTGAAACTCGGGATCTTTTGGATAACCTGCAAGAACCCGATGTCGAATTTTGCGATATAAATCAATTAGATTCCGAATCTGAATCAGAATCAGAATGTAGTGATTGTGACTAACAGTAGGTTAAGATGTTTTTGTTTATTTACTAACTTTTTATTAGTTTTACTTTTGTTAGTATTAATTTAGAGCATGTCTGTAAATAATCAATTAAATTTTATTTTTAGAATGTATTTAGATTTAGGTACTATTTTTGTTCTATTTTTTTTTATATAAAACTATTTAAAATTTAAATGTAAGTCATATTTGTAGTTGTATATTATATGTTTAACTGTTATTATACCCTAATGATAATAACCCATTAGGCACAGTGATTCTGTAAGTTCTACCTCTGGAGAACGATTAGTAATCAGCCTAAAAACCCTTCATTGTCATAATAAAACTTAAATTAGGTGATCAGTGATCACCTACCTATTAGTTAATAGGTAGGTACCTATTAGCAATAATTCTCGGTAATTGTTATAGGCTAAAAGGGTCAGGCTTCCGATAAAGTCGAGTATTTGTTGTCAACAATTTAAGAATTGTTTTTTTACGTATAAGATGCTGTTTTTCTGCTAGGTAGTATAAAAATCAATGACTAAAAAAGCGGCTCACGATGGCCTAGACTATTGTGCTATATATTCTTTGTTATATTATTCTAATGCGTAATTAAATTCATTTATAATCGTTATAAATGAAGAAATAAAAATAATAAAATTATTTTTATTTTTTTTCTTTTTCATCGCACCTCTGCCATAAAAGTGAAATATATCAAAAATTGGCAAAAAAATAGGAGATTTTTTGTGTGAAAGAATTCTTTTGCGCAAATATGCGATAGCTGAGATATTGAAGATTTTATGATAATTCCCATACAAGTATTTTGAAAAAAAATCAAAAGTCTATCTTCCACTATGTTCTATGACGTCATACCAATTATACCTCAAGGTCATGATTGTTTTAAACAATTCCAATCAAAAAATTTGACCAATTCGAAAAAAAAATCGAATGTCTATGAAAGCCGATTTTCAGCCCACTGTGCGCCGTGTCGTTTATGTTATAGAATTATCTAAATAATAAATATTAATAGAATAATTATGAATAAAGATTTAATATTATATTTTAAGTAATATATTAATTAGAGAATGAAGCACGCCGCCAGCCAGTCGCGTGCAGACTTATCTTGCGCGTAGGTTAGTGATTGTATCCGAATGCCTTTATTATCCGTGGTTTGACGGAATATATCACAAAATGTTCCACGATTTTTTTGATAAACCATGATAGATTTAAACATTTTTTTTTAGAGTAATTTGCCTGGTTTGTTTGTTATTGTTGATATAAAAATACTCTAATCCTATATTATTTTCTTTGTGATGCAACAAAAAAAAAAAAATAGTGATCGTGTCCGGACGCCTTTATTATCTTTGACGGGATTGGTCGCAAAATGTTCCATGCATGTACGACTTTACTCTAATAGTAATAAAGATGATATTCAATTGAAATTAATTTGGCTGGTTTGTTTGTTGACATTTTTAAAATTTTGAATATTTCAAATCTGATTTGATTGCTTTTTTCAATTCTTTCTTCCTAACGAAAGGCGAACTGGTGAACTTTTTTTGTAATTTTAATTTTTTCGAAAACATTTCTAAGTGTTTACGGCGTATTAGTGTTTAGTGTTCATATTCGATTTATGTTTATTATAGTTTTTAGTTTAGGTTATTGGTTCTATAGTTTATGAGTGTTGTAGATCAGTTTTTTTTAATTAGGTTATTAAGTTGTGAATATTAAAAGGTATAAGGTAAAAAAACAATGGCTAATGTAAATAGAAAAGTTAGTGTTGTGTGGGATCATTTTGTGGATGTAGGTGGTCACTACGCGACCTGCAATATATGTAAAGCGAAATTATCTTTTAGAGCCTCCGTGACGAATCTTAAAAAACATATAGATAGGAAGCATCCCACGGTTCGGGTGCTTGACAGAATCGGTAGTTCGAGTGCCAGCGGTCAAGTAGTACTGCCATCCCAGTCACTAACAGAACCATCAACTGATCCATCTCCGCAGTCATCATCCGCACCTCCACCCCAGTCATTAAGTACGCCGCTATCCCAGATATTCTTACAGCCGCCGTCACAGCCACCACCAAGACGGACGTATGGCCATCAGGCTATAACAAATTTTATACACAGGCGAGGCAATAATGTTAAAGCGGAAATAGACAAAAAAATTATGAATCTTTTTATTAAAGATTTTCAGCCCTTTAGGATGGTTGAGGATCTTGGGTTTCGGGAGCTGATGCAGTACGCGTTCCCGAACTATACCATCCCTACAAGGAAATATTTTGCCAACACTATGTTGCCGGCAGTGTATGAGAAGGTTAAGGCAGACTTAAAAGAAACCGTCAGCAGCCAAGTAAAGTCGCTGTGTATCACAGTAGACATTTGGACATCCTGCGCAAATGACTCAGTGCTAGCCGTGACTGGGCATTACATCGAGGAGGAAAAGTTTGCCCTCAAATCTTTTTTGTTAGACTGTATTCCTCTCTTGAATACCCATACTGCAAAAAATTTGGCTGACTCAATAAAGATAATATGTCAGGAATGGAATGTGGAGCACAAAATACTTTTGGGCGTTTCAGATAATGGCGCCAACATTAAAAGCGCCATTGAAAGGGAACTGGGATGGAAACATTTCCCATGTTATATTACACCTTAAATTTGGCAGTTAATGACGTATTGAAAGACACAGAAATTGCTGAATTGCTAACAAAAATTAAGGGAACCGTCCGGCACTTTAAACAAAGTAATGTTGCCTGGGAAAAATTAAAGAGATACCAGGAACAAGCCGGCACCACGGCCAAACGGCCCTTACAAGAAGTCCAAACGAGGTGGAACTCTACCTATTATATGCTCCAACGGTGTGTGGAACTAAGGGAACCCCTAAATAGTGCCATGGTAAACCTGGGCATGAACCCTATTTCCAGTTACGAGTGGCAAATCTGTCAAGATTTATGTCAGATACTCCATCCATGTGAAGAAGTCACACGCGAGTTAAGTGGGCAAAAGTACATAACTGGCAGCTTAGTGATTCCTATAACTATAGGGCTTTTAAAAGCATTGGAACAATTGGGGGATCATAATGTTTTCATGCCAGTCGTAGATGGGTTACGTCAGGATCTGATAGGTAACATAAAACGAAGGTTTTTAAATTTAAATCAAAGCAAGACGTTCGGTAATTGTATGTTTCTCGATCCTCGATTTAAATTTTATTTCGACGATCCAAATGTGGCAGAAGAAACGAAACGACGCATAATTTCATTAGTTGCAGCTCAACATTCACGTGATGCGGCAACTTAAAGCGACGTACATATACAAGCAGTTGAATCCACAACATCTTCCACCAACCAAACCAAATCAATTTGGCAAGATTTTGAAAGAAGAATGCAAGGCATTCAACCGGAGGGCACAGCTCAATCCCGTGCCATTGTAGAGGTGCAAAGGTATCAGGATGACAAAATGATTTCTAGAACCGACTGCCCCTTGAAATGGTGGAGAGAGCACAAATCGGTATACCCCACTTTATATAAGATAGCAGCCACAAAGCTCAACGCAATGGCTTCGTCGGTTCCCTGCGAAAGGGTATTCTCTGCTGCAGGGAATATCCTTAATGAAAGGCGGACCCGGTTAGGAGTCAGAAAATTGCAGCAACTAATTTTTCTAAATCAAAATATGTAAATATTTATAGAATAGGTGATAATGTAAAAAGTCCTGTAGATATAGAATAGGTAATAATGTAAATAGTCATGTACATATAGAATAGGTGATAATGTAAATAGACATGTACATAAAATGAATTGAACACTTTTAAGTACGCCAGTGTGAGAAACTTAATTAATTGTTAATTACGTCATATGTTTTTAAATTTATAATAAACTGACAGTCCTAAGCCTGTAAAAAGTATGAAGGAAAGTGTTCAGTTTGGAATCTACTTTAAAATAATAATCAATCAAACTGCTTAGCCTTTTACAACTATGTTGGGGTTGACTTCCAGTGTAACCGGATGACTAAAAAAATTTATAAATAAACGTAATTCACATTACCCCGTCATTCCTAGACAAAACTTCAGATACGATTTTCGACTTTAAACGAAAAGTAACAAAGAAGATTTTCAATTGATATTTAAATACGTATTTATCGTCCGTATAAAATAACAGGCTGTTATTTATTTATCGTCCGTATAAAAATAACAGGCTGTTATTTAATAACAGATATTTGGATCTGTTATTTTTGTGTAACAGTAACAGTGATAACAGATATCGTGTTTAACCTGTTACAACCCATCTCTAAAAGGCAGTGAGTGACGTTCTCCAACAGTATTGCCATCATTTGAAAATACGTCCGGAAACATAAAACCGAGGAGAGCCGCAAATCTACACGTTTATGTATAAACGTAATGAGGTTAAAACTAAAAGTTCATATCAGATGGCAGCACAGTTGTACGTCTTTTTAACCGCCATTGTTGTGTTTGTTTACTTTTGTGTCGATAAGAAATTATACGAAAATAAGATAAATATGTATGAGACTTGGAGTGTAGCGCTATTAATAGACGAGGTAAGGACAGGGGAAGCGTCTACCAATGGTAAAAAGCAGCTTTAGTGGAAAAGTCAATAAATCATGAACGTTTTATAATTTATAGGTTATTTTGTGTTTGTTGACTTTAAGTTCGTATTTTGTTAAAGACTGGAGGCGTACGATGAGAACTAACCTAATCAGAGTTGAAAACCAACTCGGGTTTGGTCTTCCTCACTGAAAAACCTCAGAGATAGCACTTCTAGCACTGATCTAATATGATAATATAAACACACGCATACTTTACTATAATTTACACAATATCACATCACAAGTACCTGTATGTAATGAAAACAGACTAAGTTCTCTTGGAAGCATCACCTATCCGTCACTGCATCACTTTCTCCCATAAAAGGCTGAAAGGATAGCACATAGTCTCGACGAAATATCGGATTTCAATATTTTTCGGAGAGCTCTCTTCCACAGTTTTCTTCTTATAACATTTTTGGCAAATACATGGGTCCCCGTATTTTTAATAATTAATTATGTGTAAAAAAAGTCTCTTGTTTACAAAAATGTATGGCTAGTTGTCAAATTATAGGACGTTGAAGATCGGCGCCATCTGAAGTGGCAGTTTTTAACCCCTATTTATAAAAAACTGAAATACCTTGGTGTCAACCCATTTTTAAACGTCATAGGTATTGACGTTAGTAAAAATAAAAACAGAAAACATTGAAATGCATTGAATGGCATTGAAAAACGAAAAGTCAGAAAACAGTCTGTGTATTGTTAAATCTTTGATTTACTATTAATATTATCAAAATGAACGAAATTGATGATAAATTCTACTACGTGTATAGTTCCTCATTGGATCACAAAGTGGAGATCAAGATGTAAGTAAGATTCTATTGTGTATTATGTTTTGCAATATCTATTTACCAATAACGTATTTACCAATAACTGCCAATAACGTATTTTATTACAAATGTTTTCATTGTTTATGTTGCGAAATGGCCAGTTCAATACTTTCAAATACTAAATGGATCAATGCACAGCACAGTATTCAGATCTGAATAAAGAGTCTTAGAAACAAACTAAATAGGTTAATAGTCTTACCAGAGTATGTACTTTTTAAAGCATTGTCGTATATTACTGACCTACTGGTACTTGTAATTATGAGATAACATTATCATATAAGTAATAAGTACTTAATTAAAAATATATGCGATAGTAACAATGATTTATAATGTAATCTGATGTGCAGAGGAATGTTGGTTGAAATAACAAAAGCCTCTCATAACTTTCCAACTGTACCAATATATTTCATAAAGCTTTAGAAAGTACAACTTTATTAGCTTCCTTTAAGGAAATTAATAATTTCTAAAAGCGATTATTACTAAACCTTCAGAACTATAGTTTGTTTTCCTTACAAAAATCAAAACTGCATTATTTTTTCAAGAAGTTTTTTTTTACGCTGGTGTAGTCAGGAAATAAACCTTAAGATATTTTTTGCTATATAATATAATCCCTCTCACAGAGAGCTGGCCTGTGTCCCAGTAGAGGGAACATTAGAGGCTGATTATGCATACAAGTAATAATATCCTATATTCAGCTTGGCACTGGGCGATCGAGTTGCTGATGAGTACAAATACTTCAGAGAAATATGTTGCATGATTTTTTTCATAAAATTCAGCTAGCAATAACCATCATTCTTTTTCCAGAGGCACCTTGGAAGGCAAGCGTGCCAAACCAGAATATGACAAGCTGCTCTCAGACCCAATGCTCAAGTTCTCTGGGCTATACCAGGAAGGCTGCTCAGACTTGTATGTGACATGTCAGATACTGAGCGATGGACAGCCCCTGGCATTGCCAGTCACTACTTCTTACAAGTCTTTTAGTAATAGATGGAAGTAAGTTTCTTAGTTATTTTTGTAACTCATAAGTTACCTGTTATATCAAATATTTTTATTACAAAAACCTGATTAATCAGCGGAGTTAATAATCTGACTTCAACACATGTTTCTTCTGCTCATTAACAGATTTCTTGAAACATATTTCTTCATGTTACCTCTGGTACATAAAGCACACTGAGCACAGCAAGAGTGGCAGGGCCACCGACGCAAAAACTGTTACCATGGATTCAGTACATGATGCTAAACCCCCAAAATAAACAGACTGAATGGGCACATAAATATCATCTTACTGAAACAATATATTTTTCAAGGCAGTGCTGACATCTCACTACATTGCTATTAGTTACACTTATATATAAATATATATAGTAATGTTGTGACCACTAAAGATCATCTAACTAAAAAGGATATAGGTATTATTCTGTTTAACATTTCTTGGCCTAATGGTCCAACACCTGTTCAATTTAATGTTTCCTGTACAGGAGTTGTCATGTCGAAATTTCTTATGTCATAAGAAATCATATTTTGTCAGATCTTTAGAGGCATGAGGAACAGAGTGTTCACTCATCCTATACAGAAAAGGGAGGATCCTCCAACCAGAAGGGTGTCGTGTCTGGTGGGCAACTGCCCAAAGGTTGAAGTCAGGATCTTGTATACGTTGTTCGCGCGGTAAAATTGCCCGATGCAGGATTTTGTGTGACGTCAGGTCTTTGATGCGTAGTTCGAATGTGGCAGTGTAGATGCCGCCACAGATTCATGACTGCAACTTATTAAATTTGTGAAGAAAATGCATGACTCAATCAATCTGCCTAGCATTTTCCCAACAATGTTGGGGTCCGCTTCCAGTCTTCTATGCAGTTGAATACCAATATTTTACATAGGGCTAAATCCATTCAATACCACACTGCTCACGAAATAAATGAATTTGATTTGCTCAATGCTCTGAAAATTAATAAACTACTTACTATGCAGTTTGGGATATGCATGAAATGGAAAAAAAAAATCTTTACATCAGTAGAGATTATTTTTTTGTCAGCATCAGCTGACAATATTATATCTCACATACTAATGCATTTGTTTATGTTAAGCCAGTTATTAATTAAAACTCAATTAAGGCTTTTAAGCAATTTTCTCTTACTCAATTCTTCTTTTCTTCCAATCCTCAGTTGGAACGAATGGGTGACCCTTCCAGTGTACTTCAGCGACCTACCTCGCAACGCGACACTAGCGATGACAATCTACGACTGCGCTGGACCCGGCAAGGTCATGGTCGTCGGCGGGACCACTATCTCTTTGTTCGGGAAACATGGCATGTTGAGACAGGTTAGTAAAACATATTTTTTACTAGTGATTGCCCGCGACTCCGTCTGCGTTTACTTTGTATTTCATAATTTTTTTGTAAAAAATCCAGGACGCAAATTAGCTTATCTCCTTCTCCAGATCCTAAGCCACCTATCTCTTTCATAACGAACGGCTCAGTGGTTTAGGCGTGAAAAGGTCGCAGACAGAGTTACTTTCGCATCAAATCAATTCAAAATCAGGTTTATCATTCCATTCATTAAAAACATTCATACTGAGTAATAGGGACATCGACGCGGAAACTTTTACCATGGATTTAGTACATGATTCTGAACCCCCTGCGCTGAAATGTTTCGTCGGTTATTAAAAAAAAATCAGCTGTTTCATAGAAAAGTGCAATACCTACGCGGTCAAAATGTATGGAACAGCTGATTTAAAAAAAAATAACCGATG
Source organism: Omphaloscelis lunosa (assembly GCA_916610215.1). Lineage (NCBI taxonomy): Eukaryota > Metazoa > Arthropoda > Insecta > Lepidoptera > Noctuidae > Omphaloscelis > Omphaloscelis lunosa. The sequence continues at coordinate 19,369,417 of OU744260.1, forward strand.
AAAATTTTTAATGCAGGGGTCATAATCATTTACTGAATCCATGGTAACAGTTTTCGCGTCGATGTCCCTGTCACCCTGTAATAACTAAGAAATGTTATTTGTAAATATATTTGTGATGTTATTGCTTTTATATCGAGACCTTTCTCGGGTGATAAGGGCATGATAACCCAGTCTTTAAAGTAATTCTGCGATTGTAATTTTAATTAACGACGTCAAAAAAAGACGAGGTTATGCATTCAACGAGTATATTTTTCATTTCCTTTACTCTCGCATTTGACCACTATATCAGCAGATGTTCAGTAAAATGTTTATTTAAGTACACATTATTCAGTCACACTAGGCGGCGATAGATACTGTCTGTTTGAACCTGCTAATTGAAAAGGTTATCAAACCTACTTAGCTATATTTATTTATTTTATTGGATCTCCAACAGAAGCTACACAATTAGTACAGGAGCAAATCCGAGTGTGCTTTTCCAATTATCTGTTATTATTTATTTATGGAGTTCTTATTTATTTATGGAGACCACATCATTCTCTTATAATCTAGGTAGATACATTAAGCTTGACAAAGCGAAAATAATAATAATGATAAAATAAATCAAAACATACAACACGAAAACAGAAAGAAACGAAATTAAATACAAAACAAATTAATAATAAAAACATTTTAATTATAAAAAAAACATAAAAGGCAACTGACAAAAATACCAGTTAAATTATTTAGTAATTTATTTTTTTATAAATTTAGCCTAAATTTACCATAGCTACATACATACTTGCCACTCTTTTCCAAGGAGTGGCAAGTATGTATGTAGCTAGGGTAAATAAAATTTATTCCATACCTTATTGCTACTACCAATAATAAACTTAATCTCTGCCTTTTTTGGTGTTACAAAAGATTACATTTTAGGATTATCACATTACTTTCTTACACCCGAAATTAATCATGTATCTTAATCTTGACCCACGCTCTTTGTCGGCTGCTTGTGATGCACCTCATTCACTTACTGCACTCGAAAGATTCAGATTGTCAAATTCGGCCGTTAATTGGTTACCAACAACGTTCGGGATCAATGGGATTGAGATATATTATTAACTAGCTTTTGCCCGCGGCTTTGCTCGCGTGGATGTCGGAAAATATCCCACGGGAACGTACTACCGATACCAGGATTATATACCTAATAGCCGAGGAAAAGGTCATTGACTCCTACCGCTGCGCCCGCGTTGCCGTCAACCATAATTATTTTGTTACGCGTAATTTTGAATCTGTGATATCTTTTAAACCATTCATTTAAATGAAATGATGTCAAGGCATATTTTAATCTAAATTAAATGCTCAATTTAAGTAAAATAGTTTATTGGATAAGAATTAATATACTACCGGTCAAAATAGCTTCGGAAATTACAATGAAATTTTTATCAAATTCTGAAAGATAAAAATTTATTGTGGGTCATCGTTAGAAGATGATGAGAATACTGTAGAACATCAATTTTATGTAACTTTACGATTTCCGCGGCGCACGCCAATAAAGTTCCCAGGCGGTATGATTTTTTCCGACATCTTCAACAATAATTGTCAAATTTTAACCAATTTACACAAAACCTTAATTAATTATACACTAAAACCTTCCGCATGAATCACTCCGTCCATTGGTGAAAACCGTTCGAAAATCCGTTCGGGAGTTTTGAGTTTATGTCGTTCAGACAGACAGACAGACATACAGACGCGGCGGGGGACTTTGTTTTATAATATGTAAAGATTTCAGGCGTAAAACACTCCCTTTCACGTCAAACAGACAATTTTTCACCAAAAATTAAATTATTTAAAGAGTACTCACAAACTTGTTGGTGATTGACCAATTTACTGCCGAAATTCGACCAGTATTCTGTACGTACTGTTATAACTGCAAACGTAATCAACGTATGCCCGACACACATACGACTGCTTTTAAATAATGTATTAATCATAGTCTGTCATGTTCCCGCCTACGATCAATAAAATGACATCATAATGACCTACAAACACGTGCAATAAACAAGTAATCGTATATAGAAACTAGCTAAAAAGACTTGCTCCACCATAGTTATATAAATTATTACCAATTATTATTAATTATTATTTGTACCTGGTCGACCGAGCTCTGCTCGGGTGAAAAATAGATAAACATATCGTCCAGCTATACCAACGTTGTATCACATTTCCGAGACTATGAAAATAAAGAAAACTATTTTTACCTGATATGAGACCTAGCTAAAACGATTTTTCGCCCCCGTAAACCCCTATATTGCAACTTTTATCGAAGTCGTTAGAGACGTTTTCGAGTTAACTCTGACATTTAAGTACTTTTGCAATGTGACAAGTACTGCTGAATTTTATTTTTATTGCAATTTTACTCTGACAGCAAAGTACGCATATGATTAAAAACGTGAACACTTAATTTCAAACCAGTACCGAAACCTACAAACATGAATATTAATGATGGCAAGTTACATAACAAATATGTGTTTACACCTTTGAATATAATTAACCCACTAACATTCCTAATATTGAGTTATGGGTAACTTAGCCGGATTAACTTGACACGCCTATGACGTATACCGCGGATTTCCGCTGTGCTAAATTGTAAAACACCATGGTATAGCTTGTCAACTCGGAAATGACGCGCCCAACTACGGCACTACACCATTTACGTACACGGTAATGCGGTAGTGGTTCAGAGTGGACAATCTATAGGAGAAGTTACCTATGAAGGACAAAAGTTACCAATGCAATTGAACGCGCTCAGCACATCTATCTAAACCACGTTCAAGAGCTGTCAGTGTCAGTATTTCTCTGGAATATTAACACTGACAGCTCTTGATTGAATGTCGCAAATCGCTATCGCAGTTTAGATGACTCGGGATTGTCGGACTGACAAGTCATAGGTCTCAAGTTCGAACCCAAGGCACACACCTCTGACTTTTCGAATTCATGCGCGTATTGTATAATTATCACTTGCTTCAAAAACGGTGAAGGAATACATCGTGAGGAAACCGGCCTGAGATATATTTCTCGACGGCTTGTAAAGCCAAGTCAGACGCCCATGGGCGGCTTTAAAACTGACACCATGTTAGTCACTATCCACACGAAAAGAAGGAAGAAGAAGTTTAGATGTGCTGATCGCGTTCAGTTTCTTTAGACGTGAATAATTATATTTAGTAACCTGTTCTGCTTAGCTATTCCTAAAGAGCCATAAAAAAAACCATGAAAGAAATGGACACGAGAGCTCCCTCGCCTCTGGGCGTGTTAACAACACGCCGTGTTCGGGTTCGCGACAAGTCAATCGTCATCCTGAGGATGCCTTGTTGAGAGGTGAAACACGTGTCGATTTCTTTCATGGTTTTTTATGGTTCTTTAGGAATACCTACGCGGAACAGGTTACTAAATATATTCATGTATTTTGTATTTTATAATGGATTTCCGCAAGGTCACGCCTGAATCAATTAACTAGACACTTACAGTCAAATTGCCAAAAAGTATACCTAGTCGACCTCGTAATTGCTTTATCGGGCAAAGGTTGAATATCGCTTGCAAGTTTCACATCATAAAACGACATGGTATATTTGTCTATGGGACAACTAGATAGTTTCAACCTCAGTGAAGTTTTAATTTACTAGGGCTTATTGTTAAAAGTCGTAAAACTATTACGAGGTCGACTATACCTAATTCCTTGTCCAGTAATTGTCAAGATAAATAATAACTATCTGTTTTTGACGTAGTAGGGAAACACAAGAACACATATTTAAACAAAACATATTTTTATTTAGTCTACAACTTATAATTTATGCCAATATTTTATTGTTTTTAGTTATCCGAACAATATTTTTATTGCAAGAATACAGAAGTCAAATTGGCGCCAAGCATACCATAGAGAGTTGTTTTTTTTTCGTTATCTCTAGAATATGTAATAGGATATTTATTTATGTTTATGACCCGATAAAGGAACATCGCAAACATCGATTGGCTGGAAAATGCCACAGGCGATTCAGTGTGCTTACTCCGTAGCAGCGGAGAGACGGACGTTAAAAATTGCTCTATAAAAAATATTCACTTACTTAATTAAAAAAATCACAATAAATCTAAAATTAGATCAAAATGGCCCTCTAATATTTTAATTGCTAAAAATTAGTTGTGATAATGAAAAATGCGGTTTTTTATAAAAAATTCAAAATGATATGCTTTGTTCGGATTTTTCTTTGACTTCTACGAATCAAAATAAAATTCTAAATTCACTTATATGAAAAGTGCGATTCCATGTAAAACAAAATGCATTAATTCTCTTTAATAATACCACTTTAAAAAAAAGTCTTAAAAAATGGGAAAATCCCACAGTACCCTGCAACTGTGCAAAGAATGTTACCTCAACATAATAGAACGATTAAAAAAGTTTTTCGAATTCAAAAAGGGAATGTTCGACCTTCGAGTCTGGCCGGGCGTCGAGGGCAGCGAGAAGACTCCGGGGAAAGCTCCTGACAGGGGCAAGGAGCAGATGCAGAGGCTGGCTAAACTGGCCAAGAAACATCGGAATGGACATATACCCAAGGTACTGTTAAAAGTTATATATTTTTGTCGCTTTTAAAATAAAATTTGCTGCTTGGTTAGACTGTAAGCTGACGTCACATAGATACTTACACAGGCGATATTCGCCGACAGTGGGGGTATCGAAAAATACCAATCAGTATTCTGTCGACTATTTGTATACAGTTTCACACGTGCACGCTCAGCATGACTATAATAGAAACGGGTAGTCAACGGAAGAATAGACAAAATGACAAATAATCAAAAAAATAATCAATCACAATCTGTCATTTTGTCAACTCTTCCGTCGACAAAACCCGTAGAAAACCCGTTTCTATGGTTGTCATGCTACGCGTGCTGACGTATTTGTTACCCACAGCAACATTTGTCTATATATGAGTAGGCCTCAACACCGATACACGTAGGAAATTTGAAAAAGGCTGCTTCCACTTTAGTATAATTATACCTAGACGGCGAAAGTAAGGGGTGTGTTACCTGTACCTACCTACTTTGAACGAATGTGTCGATGGAATAGGATCACGACTGGCCATCGTGATAAGGGACTGTCACAGCAACTAATCACTTATCATATTCTATCTTTTACTTTAAACTGCTACAGATAATATAAAGGCACAGCAAAAAATCCATAGGCACATCTCACAATAGCATAAGTGTTGACAAAAACATGTTTCATATATTATAATCATGTCTTTTAACTTATCGAAAATACTTCTTGAACGATTTTCAATATGTTCGAGGTCATGTCGTTTGCCATTCTTTTATTTTTAGAAGAAAATCATTTATGAAAATACGAATATTAATTGGCACCCACAAGGCGCGCTTATCTGTTCCACAGATCTTAAAGATCAGGCACGATACGTAGGTAGTTGTTATTCGATATCTTATGTCATCAAAATAACTCTAAACTCTATCAACTTAACAACTCTAAACTGGATCTTAGAAATCAAATTCCGTTTTTTTTAGCAAAGGCCCTTCCTACTTAGCTTAAAATATCGGCGAAATACTTCTGTACATAGTTTCAGCATTGCTTCAGTAGTTACGCAAAATGCTGCACATTCCAGAATGTTACAACAGTTGAACAGTGACGAAGTGAGTTATGTGACGTAAAAGGGAGCAAGACATAGTTATCTGTTACTTGTGACCCCCTGCGACTTGGTTGGCATGCCAGATGCATAGGTATCTATGTATAAATGTCTATAAGACCGTAATACATAATAAAATGTTACTAGCTGTGTTTACTAAAACTTAATATTCCCGCTGGGGACTCATGACTAAAAACGCAGACATAACGAAACGCCTCCAAGTCGTATCAAGCAATCATATTTTCTCGAAAACAAGAAAAGATATCCCCTTTATCTGACTCACTGCTGCATCATAACATTTTTGTTGACGTTTTAAAAAAAAATGCTTTCTCTGTGTTGATAGGTCAAAGTTTGTACCTAAAAGTTTATCGATGCGCTCGAGTGGCACTGAATTGAGGGGAACGACTTAATAATTGAGTATTTACCAGTAAATAGGATAGTTCATACTTCATTATTTAGAACTTTACACTCGATTATGATTATTTTTGTTTTGGCGCGTGGATATAATGTGTGATGCTAATCAAATAAGAAAATATCTAAAATTTTCCTTCAGTAGAATTATGATAATCTTCGCAAAACGAAAACTTGCGCTAAAATTGTTTGAATTCTGTCCGCACTTTGCTCACAAAAGCTTAACGTAATCAAAGAGAACGGTCTATTTGATTGCATTTAGGCCTCCCCCACATTAGGCGTGCGCGATCCTTGGGCGTGTGAGTAGCGTAGGTGCCGGGCGCGCGCCGCGAGCGCGCTGCGTGATCGTCGCGTTTTGCTGCCCTGCGGCGTGTGTGGAGAGTGCTCGCGTCGCTCACACGCCCGAGAAACGTGCGCGCCTAATGTGGGGGAGGCCTTACAGTTTTACGATTCATATTAATTTTAGTATTATTAGTTATAGGTTTATATTTTCTTATTTTTTTATTCTCATTAATTATAATCAGTCCATTGTAATAGCGATGATCTCTGCATGACCATACCTAAATCCTAAACTGTGGGTATTTAAGATGATCGGCCTGATGATACTGACCATCAGGTGAGATGAAGACCAAGAGCTTCCCCGTTGCGGTTAAAAAAATAACAGGTTTTTCAAGTAAAAAAATGCAATAAAATGTTACTAACAAGGTATGCCAACCTTGTTATCTGAAAAGCTTTTAAGAATGCATCATTTCCGCACATCATTTTCATAATTTTCATTAGATTGAGCATAAATAACTATTTTAATAGCAATAGTGCTATTAAAACAGGTATTTATGCTCTAAGTGCGGAAATCATTTTTATTTCCTCGCACAATGGATGGTAAAACATTGCATGACGTTGTTCCAGACATCTTTTGTTACTTTTTAGACAACTTTTGAAAACTTTTATACAAGTTTTGTGTATAAGTTCTATAAATGTTTTATATTTTGGTGTAAATGCGGGGCTATGCGTGCCTAATATTCTAGAAGGTTGATTCAAACAGTTCTACTATTCTAGGACGGCCAGCCAGACGCTAACTTGCAGTGATCAATCACACATTATTTGTGTCTGTATGATAAATTCTCTGACCACCTTGCACCTGATTTTCGCAATCAGGTGTTAGGCCTTGACACTTGAATTTGTTTCCGCGATTCTTTATAGAAGCAGGCAGATAAGACATATATTAAATATTTTCGTTCTAACAATAATTATTTTTTGTTACTGAAGCTTTTTACTTTTCTAGTAAGTATCTTTAAAAAATCTAGTAAAATGATCAGGAAACAGATTTTTATTTCTGAAAAAAAAATACTCTATTAAATTGACATTGTTAACTTAATTTTCTGACAACAAGTGCACGTCAAATTTTATTGCTTACCGTAGGTAGGTACTGTTTACGTCATTAATACGTCTGCATAGATAGGAACTTCATTCTCCTAAATGAGTTACCTACTTGTTTACGTTTTAAATAAATAAAAAAACAATATCGTATTAAAAAAGGTACACAAAAATAAACTCCTCACAAATTCTCACAAAATCACAAAACTCATTTATTTGATGGATCAAAAATACACTTTTTTATGTTGTAATAAAGTGTTATTTTGTTTGACAGGTAGACTGGCTAGATAGGCTGACATTCAGGGAGATTGAGATGATCAACGAGAAAGAAAAGCGGAGTTCAGACTACATGTACTTGATGGTCGAGTTTCCTACGGTGCAGATTGATGGGATTACTGTAAGTATTAACTTGGATTTTGCAATTTTTTCGTCTCATTCGATTGCTGGAAAGTTCTTTTCAGCTACAAGTCTAGGAACTTAGGAAGTGCTGAAGGCGGACCTTTTTGGGGAACTGTTTTATGTAATTTTCACTTTAAAAGGTGCTGATTCTCAACCTTATTTGTTTAAATGACTTTTGATTTCTCTTCTTCTTTCGTATCGGCTCAAAGTATACAGGGTGGCATGGACATCGACGGAAAAAAGCCCCGACGCGTAGAAATTTTTCGACGAAAAATTTCAACGCGTCGGGGTTCAGAATCATGTACTGAATCCATGGTAATCGTTTTCCCGTCGATGTCTCTGCCACCCTGTATAAGACTAGTCATGCAGTTGTAAAAATCTTAACCAGTTGCAAGTTGGATAGGTAACTGACTTCCCAGGATGCTAATAGAAGCTCTTTAAATGCACCTCGAATGACATTGGATTCGGTGTTTTTTGGTTTATGGCGCTAAACGATTTTTTTTTTTTTGTTGTTTCACATATTTTTTTTATTGGGAATACCATTTTCACCATTCGGTAAAGTAATCAATCAGTTATCATTGTACTCGAACAAACAATCTTAAAAATATGAAGTATTTTTAAGTATTTTTTTTATAGTCAATAGTCAAATAATTTATTTCAATTAGGCACATAAAAGACGCTTTAAGACGTCAAAATTTCCAAAAAATTAAATTAATTCTAGTCTCCCCTTCCAAAAGGTAGTTTTCGTATGGAGAAAAATGGGCAAGAAACTCCACCGTTACTCTTTTAAAATGTTTAACAATATTTTGTATACATTAATTATATAATTATATGTGAAGACGATGCACTTGGAATAAGATTACTATACATAATACATAAAAATCATTAACAATGAACAATGACAGATAAAGTAATTATGTGATGGATACATGGCGCTCCATATTTACAAACACTGTAAAAGTATACGATATTCCTAAAATTTTACAATGAATACTAATAAGTCAGTGTGTGAGTTTCTAAGTGAAGAGTTGACTTTATGTAACCTTGCGTAGCTAGTATCATCATCATTTCAACCGAAAGACGTCCACTGCTGGACATAGGCCTCCCCCGCCACTTCGACCGATTTTGTGCTTTCCGCATCCAGCGGATTCCTGCAGCCTTCAGAAGGTCATCGGTCCATCTTGTGGGAGGCCTTCTGTTGAAACTATTTGGTTTACCTTTTTTTTAATAGAAACACCCTGGCCACTTGTTAAAGTAATTTCAGGTACCTAGGTACTTATTTTGAATTTAAAAAAAATATTGTTGTTGTCATTCTTTGTGTCAATCCAAATGTGCTCCATAATATAAGCGTTGTAACATAAAATCGTATTTTATTCCAAAAGGTTATGGGCAATTAATCGATTTTAAAAAAGTGGACGCTCTACATATATTCCTATTCAAAAATGGCAAGTGGCGATTCTTCCCTGGTAAGCCCAATACAATCCACAATGACATTCTCAAAACTACGTGGAAAAGAAAATTTTCACACCTGGTCGTTCGCAATGGAATGCTACCTAGTAGATCAGGATCTTTGGGACATAGTGTCAAAACCGGCAGATCTTACAACAGCAGCAAATGCTAGAAAAGATGCCAGAGCGAGGTCTAAAATATGTTTAGCATGCCACGAAAATGTTTATCCTGTGATTCAAAATGTACAGACGGCATGCGATACTTGGAACAATTTAAAAAAGGCCTATGCAGATTGTGGTCTTGTCAGAAGACTATCTCTAATGAAAAAGCTACTAGCTGTGAAATATGAAGGAAATATGGAAAAGTACGTGAACTTAATGTTGACTACTCAGCAGGAACTGCGCGGCATGAACGCTGCCATAGAAGATGAGTTTTTAGCCATCATTCTACTAGCAAATCTTCCTGAAAGCTACAAACCACTTGTTATGACCCTGGAGCACTCTAACACGAAGATAACATCTGAAGCTGTAGTCTCAGCACTTCTTAAGGAAGATAACCGACCATCACCGACTACAAGTCTTACTGTACCTGATGCAGCATTACAATGCACCGTGACTAAGAAAAAGTCTTTTCATTCGAAGAAATGTACATACTGCAAGAGATTTGGACACTATAAAAATGAATGTAAAATCTTAAAGAAGAAGCAAGAAACTCCTAGTATTAATACTACTAATTACACTTCACACATTACACTTTCATCTTGTTTTAATGTGTCTCATTCCTCTTCCTCAGATTCTTGGTACATAGACTCCGGTGCTACTTCTCATATGTGTAACAGAAAGGAATACTTTCGTGAAATAACCCCTGTAATTAAGCCTGTCACTGTGGCCAACAATGACCAAATTCTATGTGAAGGTGAAGGTACAGTCGTCATTAATAATATTAATACAATTAAAGATGTTCTTTATGTTCCCCAACTAGCTGCAAACTTATTATCAGTTAGTAACTTAGTTAAAAAAGGCTTTATTGTTTTATTTTCCCTAAAAGGTGCCACTATTCTTCAAAAAGAAGGATGTAAAGTCTCAGGTTCTATTATTGCAACCGCCTCAAACTTCAATGGCATGTATAAACTTAATGTTCCTGATTCGCAAGCTCTTTTAACTACTTCCACAGAGTCTGCATTATTATGGCATAGACGCCTTGGTCACCTTAATACTAAAGCCATGAGTATTTTAAAAAATAAGTTTGTGGGCATTAACTATAATGACACACTGAACAAAATCTGTGTGCCTTGTCTACAAGGCAAACTAGCAAAGAAACCGTTCAATAATTCTTCAAGCAGGTCAAAAAATGTTCTAGAAATAGTGCATTCTGATGTTTGTGGACCCATGAGTACTCAATCTTGGGGCAAAGCTCTCTATGTACTCACATTCACTGATGATTTTTCTCGCAAAACTTTTGGATATTTTCTAAAACACAAAAGTGAAGTGTTCTCTAAGTTTGTAGAATTCAAAAGTATGGTAGAAAATCAAACGGGTCACAAAATAAAAAAGTTTAGGTCCGATTGCGGCTCTGAATATATTAATCGCAATATGACTACCTTTTTGAAAGAGAACGGAATTTTGCATCAAACTTCTGTTCCCTATAATCCACAACAAAACGGTATTTCTGAGCGAGTCAATAGAACTATTATTGAAAAAGCTAGGTCCATGCTTCAAGATGCTAACTTATCAAAAGCATACTGGGCAGAAGCAGTAAATACTGCAATTTATCTCAAAAATCATTCACCTACTCAAGCGTTAAATAATAAAATTCCAGAAGAGATTTGGACTGGAAAGAAAATTAATCTTTCACATTTACGTGTCTTTGGCTGTGAAGCACATGCACTTATACCCGTAGAAAAACGTACAAAACTAGAGTCAAAAACTCGAAAGTACATATTTGTTGGGTATTCCAGTCAAAGTAAAGGCTTTCGTTTAATTGATCCCCAAAATCCTCGAGTGGTTTTGACCGCGAGAGATGTTGTCTTCATTGAGGATAAGCCTTCTACTAGCGACACTCAAGATGTGTCTCAGTCACAGACAAGTGACATAATTCAAGTACAAGATACTGAAACAGGTTTAGACATGGAAATACCTAAAGTTTCACAAACTGAAACAACTGAAGTTCCAAATACGGAAATACAAGAAATCTCAGAAATAGAAACACCTGAAGTGTTTTTTGACTCCGAAAGTGAGACTATTGTGAAACATCCCCATGTTAATGTTGAAAGCAAAAGGAGATATTCCCTTAGAGACCGACGTCCACCAATAAGATATCCCGACAATGACACCCTAGCAAACTTGACTTCTACGAACTTTGAACCTGAAACGTTTAAAGAAGCCATGGAAGATGTTCATAAAGACAACTGGCTTAAGTCAATGGAAGTCGAATACGATTCACTAATTAAGCACGGTACCTGGATTTTGGTGGACAGACCAAGTGACCGTAAAATTGTGAAATGTAAATGGGTATATAAAATAAAAAGGGATACATCGGGAAATATAATAAAATATAAAGTCAGATTGGTAGCCAAAGGGTTCACCCAGATTTACGGGGTGGACTATCATGAAACTTTCTCACCTGTAACTAGACTATCAACTGTCAGATTGCTAATAGCTTACGCTGTTCAGCATAACTTAGAAGTCGATCACTTAGATGTTGAAACTGCCTTCCTTTATGGGACCTTAGACGAAGAAATTTATATGACTCAGCCAGAAGGATTTATAAAAGAGGACAGCAAAAACAAAGTATGTCTTTTAAAGAGAGCTTTGTATGGATTAAAACAATCCCCTAGACAGTGGCATAAAAAAGTTTGCGAAGCAATGGCAAAGTTTGGTTTAATGAAATCACAAAATGATAATTGTGTATATTATCATAAAAACCAAAATAAGCTTCTTATCGTCGCCATATTTGTGGACGATTTTTTCATATTTTCTAATGATAAGGAAATGAAACAAAAGTTTAAAAGCGCTATTAGCAAAGAATTCTGTGTCAAAGACTTAGGTTCCTTAAAAGACTGTCTTGGTATGAGAGTTTTGTATACCAAAAACGGCATTACTCTTGACCAAACCAAATACATAGATAAGCTTATTTCTAAATTTGGAATGAGTGATGCCATATCAGTTTCCACACCCATGGAACCTGGTCAAAAACTCACTTACAGAGACATTAATGACGATCAGCCAGATTTACCTTACCAGCAGCTCATTGGATCACTAATGTATGTTTCCATTGGCACTAGACCCGACATCTCACATGCAGTGTCATTTTTAAGTCAATTCAACACACATTACGGGGAGGTGCACTGGAGAGCTGCCAAGCGGGTACTGAGGTATCTTAAGGGTACCAAGGACCTGAAACTTCACTATCATAAAGTCATGCCAGACTATCCCATCGGTTATGTAGATGCAGACCATGGAAGTAATATCATCGATCGTCGTTCATTCACAGGTTTCTTTTTCATTATGAGTGGAGCACCAATTAGTTGGGAGTCACGCAAACAAAAAACAGTCGCACTCTCAACTACAGAAGCTGAGTATATGGCTCTTAGTGAAGCGTGCAAAGAAGCCATATACCTCAAGGCGTTTTTTAAAGAAATATTTTCTTTGGATCGCCCAATCAAAATTTATACAGATAATCAAAGTTCATTAAAATTATCTCATAACGACACCTTTCACGCACGCACCAAACACATCGATATAAGGCACCATTTTATTCGCGATTCACTTAATCAACAAAACCTTGTCTTAAATTACATTAACACACGTAATATGCCAGCCGATGTCCTTACTAAACCTTTAACAAAACTTCGACATTTCATGTGTCTTAAAGGTTTAGGTATAACCGAGGCCATAAGCTAGCTTGCTTTTGTTTTTTGTATTCATTGTTTTGTTAAGTGTTCGTGATTATTGTTTATAGTGTTTGTTATTAATTTATTAGGGTGTATATATTTTTTGTATATCTGTATGTACAGGATGTTTCCATTACGGGGAGGTGTTGAAACTATTTGGTTTACCTTTTTTTTAATAGAAACACCCTGGCCACTTGTTAAAGTAATTTCAGGTACCTAGGTACTTATTTTGAATTTAAAAAAAATATTGTTGTTGTCATTCTTTGTGTCAATCCAAATGTGCTCCATAATATAAGCGTTGTAACATAAAATCGTATTTTATTCCAAAACCTTCCAACGCTAAGTCTTCCGGTACGCGGTCGCCACTCCAGAACCTTTCGACCCCATCGGTCATCCATTCTGCGAGCAATGTGCCCTGCCTATTGCCACTTAAGTTTGCCAATTCTTCGGGTTATGTCGGCTACCTTGGTTCTTCTGCGGATCTCTTCATTTCCCATTCGATCACGTAGGGAAACTCCAAGCATAGCCCTCTCCATTGCACTTTGGGTGACTTTTAGCCTTCTGATAAGGTCCATTGTGAGCGACCACGTTTCAGTACCATAGGTCATCACTGGCAACACGCACTGGTCAAAGACTTTCGTCTTGAGACACTGTTGTATGTGGGATGAGAAGATATTCCGTAGTTTCCCGAACGCTGCCCAGCCGAGTCAGATTCAACGATTGACCTCTTTCTCGAAGGTGGACCTAACTAGCTGGACAGTTTGTCCTAGGTAAACATACTCGTCCACAACTTCGAGCGTAGCGTCTCCGATCTTCATGAGAGTGAGTGCCACATGGGCATTGGACATGACATTTGTCTTGTCCATCTTTATTTTAAGACCCACTCTTTCGGAAGCTTTACTGAGGTCATCGAGCATTGCACTGAGGTCCTCGATGGTCTCAGCCATGATAACTATGTCGTCGGCAAACCAAAGGTTAGTGATATACTCCCATTGATGTTGATGCCTAGCCCTTTCTAATCCAGAACCTTGAAGACATCCTCGAGTGCAGCGGTGAACGGTTTTGGAGAGATAACGTCTCCCTGTCTCACACCTCGCTGCAGAAGGATTGGTTTCGAAGTCTGGTCCTGGAGTCGGACTGACATAGTGGGGTTTTCGTACAGACACTTTAGCACCTCGATGTACCGAAAGTCGATCTGGCACCGTTGAAGAGACTGCAGTACAGCCCATGTCTCGATCGAATCGAAGGCTTTCTCGTTGTCCACAAACACTAAGCAGAAAGTCAGGTTATACTCTTCGGTATTCTGTATAACCTGCCGCAGCGTATGTATGTGGTCTACGGTGCTAAAGCCTTTACAGAATCCGGCTTGTTCGGGAAGCTGGAAATCATCAAACCTGCGCGCGAGACGGTTCGTGATAACTCTTGAAAACAGTTTGTAGATATGGCTCAGAAGTGTGATGGGCTTATAGTTCTTAAGGAGGGCATTGTCGCCCTTTTTAAAAAAGAGTACCACCACACCTCAGTTCCATGCCTGTTACGTTTGACCCTCGAGTATGACGCAATAGAAAAGCTTCTGGAGGGTCTTAAGAACGGGTTTTCCACCGGCCTTCAGGAGGTCGGCCGTTATTTCGTCATCACCCGGCCTTGTTGTTTTTAAGCAGCTTCAGAGCCATCCTAATCTCGTACAAGCTGACGTCCGAGATGTCTTCGGTATAGTGTCGGGTCAATCTAGCTCTTGGGTCGTTTGCTAGATTCGTAACAGGGTTAATGGTTGACGTGTATAATTGTCCATAGAAACTCTCGATCTCTCTCAACAGTTTAGGTTTGGCGGATACAATGCTGCCATCATCGGTCTTCAGTTTTGCAAGCTGGTTCTGTCCAATAAACAGATCTCTTGCAAAAACCATGGAGGCCTTGTTCCGCTCTATCGCGTCTTTAATACGGTTCGTATTATAGTGGCGAAGGTCGCTGTACAAGGACTTAGAAATCTGGTTCCAGTTTTCACCGCGTTGATCAGAGACATCATTGAATACTTGCTTCTTCGTCGATATAATGAAGTCAATCTTAGTTTTTGTTGCACCATCAGGGCTCTGCCAGGTCCACTTTCTGTGGTCACGTTTTCTGAAGAAGGAATTCATCATAAAGAGGCCTTCCTTCTCCATAAAACTGGCTAGTAGGTGATCCCGGTGGTTCCGACATCCAACTCCAAATTGCCCCACTCGCAGCTCTTCATCGTTTTGTTTGCCCAGTTTCGCGTTGAAGTCCCCCATGACAACGGTGAAGTGAGTTTTAGAGCCATGCATGGCTCTGGAAATATCCTCATACATGGTCTCCACCTCATCGTCGGGGTGTGACGAGGTCGGGGCGTAAACCTGTACGACCTTCAGCGAATATCTTGCGGATATTCTGAGTATAAGGTACGCCACCCTGTTGCGTAATACAATACAAACACAATTTGTTTCGATTTGAAACAGATTGGTAATCCATTGCTTCATAAGTTGGAAAAAAAAAATCTGCTCAACAACGTAATGAATGTTTTGAACTGTCAAAATGAAACAAATTAGGCATAATTGTTTACGAAAATAAGTTACGCAATTAAGGTACTGGTCGACACACTCTCGATCTTCACCACGTTGCTCACAAGGGAGTTATGGACGATAAACCCGACACCACCTCGGGACTGCTGGTCGCTCTCCCGGAAATAGAGCAAGTTCCCGGATTTGATGATTATCGAGTCCTCCCCCTCTCTTCGGACTTTCTTCCTCGAGTTCGATGAGGGTCCGGAATGTACGCGTGTTGTATGTTGCCAGGTCCAGTTTCCGGTAATTATGGTAGCCGGATCTCTTACGGGGATTCTTCGCACCGCTTGCCTCACCGTGGCCTTGACCGCTACTGTAGCCAAGGTCAGGTGGGCCGCCGGGCACTAGGAGCCATTTCTTTTTGGTGCTTTTCATTTTTTTTTTGGGGGGTATGTGATTACAGTATGGTGTTAAAAATGCAAAGAGAACGCTGCTGCCCATTCTCTCATAAGTCCTTTAGTCGCCTTTTACGACACCCATGGGAAGAAATAGGGTAGTGCTATTCTTTAAGTCCGGCACCACACGGATCTAGTAGTAGAGATCACGTACATTGGTGACCAATGTGGACATGTTTTAGTCAACATTAAGAATAAATAGTTGCTTCTATGACGTACTCCGTGTGCATTGACCTTATGAAATTTCTACTAAAAATAAAAATATTATCATAATATCTGTCAGTGTTCGAAATATTTCTTAGTCGGAGGTTAGTAGACACAGAAACAGTACGTGTGTCTATAAAACAAGGTTTTTAGAAATATAAGTGAGCTGAGTGAATCCCGAGTCTTAGTAAATCTTACTTTACCCCGGTTTCAGACGCTTCTCGAGTAAATGGTTCAATCGAGTGAAGATTCATTTTTGTTTCATTCCACGTTCACACGACATTGTTAAAATGATATAGAAAAAAAAGATTACACTTCTTTTTGGGCAGTCGTGTAGTAACCGTTCATCTGCTTTCTTCATTTCATTTTTCGATCATTCGGTATGCCAGTGAAAGATTCCGAGTGCCAAAGTCCAACATTGTTGGATGGGTTCACTAATGAAAAGTCTAATAGGCTTTATCCTCGTATAATTTTAGGAATAGGTTTTAAAACTTTAATATTGTTGCAGCATGCCGTAGTGTACTACGAACAAGACGGCGATGAGATGTACCAGTTCAGAGCTCAGGCTGAGATCGTCACCGTGCCTGACTATGAGATCTTACAGGTATGTGAATACACACTACACATTCAACCTTGTCTACATAAAACCTCTCGGATAACTTGAAGGCAGTAGTTTTAGAGGTATTTGTGAAGGAGCTCGCCCGGGAAAGTACTACCAACATACGGATTTCTACTACCAAGCACCGTTGCTTGAAGAGGCACAAGCACATGAGACATTTCAGTTTTATTCTGGGATAACAAAACACCTGCGATATCACCGGTTTACAGGTAGCCGTCGCTTACCAGGAAAATCAAATAAAAAACCGGCCAAGTGCGTGTCGGACCACACACAATGAAGGGTTCCGTTGTTGGGATGAATTAATCCCAAAAACAACCTTAACGTTTTAGTTGAATAACATGTTCTCCCATACATCGATAATCGGTATGCGTTACGGTCAATACTCCAACTGCAAATGTTAGTATGTCACCGCAATTTTTTTTTGTGTGATAACTACAAATTAACGATTGCCGGACTTTTTCTACTTGCGCTGTGATACCTTCCTTCTTGCTAAATTTCATGATTCTAGGTGACCAGGAAGTACCCTATAGGTTTTGATTTATTTGCGAGTATCAAAATATGTCGCATAAATGGCCGTATTTTTTTATTGAGTTGAATTACATAATTTTTTAGAGCTCCAAGGGACCATAGACCTACGTATTAGATATTAATTTCAAGATTATACCTTCACGCGTTCCTAAAAAAAGGGTCTTGCCAGATTGATCACAAAGTGATCCTATAAGGGTTCCGTTTTTGTTCCTTTTGAGGCACGGAACCCTAAAAATAATTGTGTTAATAAAATGCATTAATTTATAAAATACAGCTACATTATGTTGAGACTAGAAGTTTACTGGCAACATCGGGTTTAGATCAACCTACACCTACCTCGATATACAGTCAGTTGTTTACTTACAATATTTTCTGTTATTGTTAATACTAAAAATATTATGTTATGTTTTTAACCGGTATTGCTGCAATTTTATGCTAATGCGAGTTTATTACGTCTTTCTATATAAGTCAGTTCCTGTCTGCATGAATTTCGAAGGTTGTAACAATCAAATTTTCAAATACCCCAATAAATGTTTTTGAATAATTTCGGCCGTGTCAGTATGTCACGACTGCTTGCGAGTTCGCCGTGTGAGGAACTTTTCACACCGAATCTAGTCTGACCTATTCGAAACATGCATGTGAGTATTTGAGTAAAGCACGAAGTAATTTACTTCGTGGAGTGAAGTTATAAACATGATTTTTTGTTGGTATATTGGCGTGTGCTAGCTGACATATAGCAAATAATTTAATTTAATGTTTTGTATTGATTAATGTAAATTATTTTGTATAAGTACTATTGTGTAGTACCAAGTTTTTCTAACTGAACACATAACTGTGGTGCTGGGGACTTTGTTGCGCCACTTCTTCTTCCCAGCTAAAGCACTAGGAAGTGGTGAAGGGCAGGCGTTTTTGGGGGACTTTTTTAGGTTAGACACTGTCCCACTGCTGAGCAAAGGCCTCCCCCAAATCCTACTATGCATCCTTTTCCAGGGCCACCTCCATCCAACCCTTGCAGTATGCGTCTAGGTCATCTCGCTACCACTTCCTGGCCTCGGCGCCGCCGTCCATCCTCAGGCACCCACCGTATGGAAACTGTTGCCCAACGGTCACGTTGCATGCGGTTGACATGACCCGCCCAGTGCCATTTTAGCTTGGCAGCCTTTTTGCCTACGTCTAAGATGATCCCCGTTTTGGAGCGAAGCGTGGTGTTGCGTATTCTGTCAGTTCGTTTTACACCCAGAATGCTGCGCTCCATTGCTCTTTGGCAAACCCCAAGGCGGAACTTTTGCGACTCGGTGAGCGACCAGGTTTGAGCACCGTAGGTTAGGACGGGCAGAATACACATGTCGATGAGTTTTCGCTTCAGGGAGATCGGTAGATCGCGATTTAGGGTACTGTCTTGTGTAATTTTGACAGCCTAGTTTGAATAAATGACTTTTTAATTTGAATTTTAATGACAAAAAAATAATATTTTTTTGCGAAAACTCACTTCCCACATTTCCTACTCTTCTAATTTTATTTTCTATCTGATGAATTTCATTAAAATTCAAAATAATTGATTTGCATAAATAATGTTCTTATGATAGTATATCGATCTCTTATTATGCCTTTAATTTCGGCGTGCAAATTTTACATATTTAGATATTATTTTAAGAAATGAATTAATTACTTGAATAATGCATGTTATTAGTAAATTATATTAAATTCATTCAAATTTGGTACCTACTGAACAATTAATTCATAAATGACATTATACTACAAAATTCACAACTTATAATGCAGAAACTTAAGCACTGTCTGACTATTTTCTTAATGTCCCTCGGGAATCATCGCATTTCTGAATACAAACGAATGTTAATTTCGATATCCGTCAATTATTAGATTTATCGTGTATAATAATTTGAATTCAAAACTAAGTACTTTATTGTTGTTTTGTTTTGATTGCCGTGTAAACTATACTATAGAGTTGTAAAACTATTCGTGCCTGCGGCTTTAGCAGCTTTTCTCCCATTTTTCAAATAAATTACATTAAGTTAAAAGTGTATTAACAACTCTATATACTTCCAAGTCGATTGAGAGCGTCCGGTCTGCACCAAGTGCAAAGTGCGACGACTGACGAAACACGAAGTTTGCCGAGGGACATTAAGAAAATAGTTATACTGTACACTATAAAAGCATTTATCAATGAGTAGTTTTGTTAAATTACGTTTAAATTTAAAAAATGGAAGTGTCTTTATTGTACTCTGAATTCTATTATACAATTTAATGCACATGATATAGCTGTTGTTTTGTTGGATATAAGTGTGAGATTCATCTTGGGTTGATACAACTTATTAGTATTATGGATCGAGGGGAATAGTTGCTTGTCGCTTCCTGAAAAAGAATCTTATGCTTGAAAATAAATATACATGATTCCAAGATAGAGATGCACGGTAAAGTAAGTATCTTATATTTTCTAAAGAAAGGGCGACAAGACCCATATTTGTTTCAGCGCAAATATAGCCCTCAAACACTTTTTTTGCATCACGACTGCTTGATCAATTTCCACACAGCGACCCCATAGAACGATATCATATCGCAAAATAGAGAAAATATAGCCGTGGTATGCAGTAATTTCGGCAATCCGAGATATTTTGAAGCTAATACGCCTCAGAGGGTAGACAAAACTATTTATTCTACCGCAAACGTCATTTACATGGTTTTTCTAAGAACAAAATTTATCTAAAGATATCACAAGAAATTTTACTGAGTCAGTTTCTGTAAGGGCGACCCCTTTATAAGCCACATTTAGGTTCAATGGTTTTGTTCGGTATGTATGAAATTGCATTAACTTTTGTTTTACCTTTAAATTGTTAGCTTCAAGCCACTCTATAGACGGTTGGAGGGCCGTGTTTATTTTCTGCTCGTAGGTATTTTATCGTTGCCTTTTAATATGATAGTAGTATCGTCCACAAACAGTACACATTTATGGACTCCGATTATGGATTCCGAGACATTTTAATCATATCACTGGCACTGGCTTTCCTGTATTCTCTCGATATTGTTTTCTGTTGACGCTACTATAGTCACTGGCTGACAGGAGTTGCAGTGGTTGCTACATTATTTATCACACGATAGCTACAGTACTTCTAATGCATAGAATTTCTCCAATCTCCATAACGAATTTCACCCAACGACCTTCATATACATCAACATTACTTATTAATTTGTATCTTATCTTTGGACAGGAAAACCTAGTAGAAAGCAAACAACACCGTCTCGCTCGCTCCCTCCGCTCTGGTGTTTCCGGTCGCGACGCGAAACCGACGGCGGCCGAGCGAGACCAGCTGTCTGCGCTCGTAGCCGCGCCACCTGCGCGACCACTCACGGCTACGGACCAGGACTTACTGTGGAAGTTCAG
The DNA here is from genome assembly GCA_916610215.1 of Omphaloscelis lunosa. Classification (NCBI taxonomy): domain Eukaryota; kingdom Metazoa; phylum Arthropoda; class Insecta; order Lepidoptera; family Noctuidae; genus Omphaloscelis; species Omphaloscelis lunosa. Next base: position 19,390,330 of record OU744260.1, read on the forward strand.
GTAAACACAGTGCCATATTGAAGCAAATAGGTACTGGCTGAAAGTAGTCAGACATCATCAATACTGTAGTCATCTATCACTAGTTACCGGCTCATGGTCGAGTCTTACATAGCCTTCTCTATGACCCAAAAGTAAGTTCCGATTTGTAATGAAATTGATATGTTGTGGTTTCCAAAATATTTTATCAGGGGATTGGTGATTTAGCCAGCATAATAATTCAATTTAAAATATTAATTTCGGAATGATTATGAACCTCGCCAATTTATCCTTTCCATATTTTGCATACTATTGTATAGAATCAAGTTCTTCTATCTGAACAGACAGTTGTGCTGCTGTACAGTTTGTCGCGGCAATTCTTGTTCCCAGCTCAAAGCACTATGAAATGGTGAAGGGCGGCGTGCCGGGGACTGTCTTATGTCATTTTGACGATCAAAAAGTGCTGATTGTCAGCCTAGTTGGAATAAATGACTTTTGCTTTTGATATTAAGGATATTTTAAAATAAACTTTTCTTTTTTAGAGGTACAAAAATATTAAAACCACTTTTGGTTTTCAGATTCTACTTATCCTCGCATCGCAGAGCGCTAACGAAGTTTTTGGAATGCGTCAACTGGAACAGGCCAGGTATGTTTGAAACCATAATATAAAAACTTTCAGGTTATTACTAGGCTACGATTATACTTACTTATGTTATGGAACAACAAAAGACTCCAAGTGAGCCCTTGACGCCCTAACACCGGAATCGTCATGAAGTTAAGCGCTCGAATAGGCGACAGTGAGAAGATAAATAGATTTTATCACAGCAATGCGTAACGCGGTCGAACCTGCGTATACAGTGTGTCTTAATAATGTGCACATATCGAAATGAGGGATGATGTATGCTTAATTTTATCGACGGAAAATATAAAAAAAAAATCTAAATATTTTCTATGGAATAAAAAAAAAAATAACAAAACGGTGTAACTCTAAGATCTGTCGCGATGAAACAAACTCTATAATGATTTAGGCGTTCTCATAAAATGAAAATTGTGGAAAAAAACTACCCTCAATTGAAAATAAACATGCAAAAACGAAGACGCCAAACAGAAAAAAAAAAGTTTTTTTTTTTTTTTCCGTCTGTAAAATTAAGCATTAAGATTCCCTCATTTCGATATGTGCACATTATAAAAACTCGCACTATAAAATATTTAAAAATCTTTATTCCAAGACCCTTGCTCGACAACGATGTGCCAGCCCGCGTCATAACTGAGCCTGTAGCTTTAAAGTCCTCGACTAATAACAATGATCCACATTTGATCCAGCCTGTCCCATCTTGCTGTCCTCCCCCCAGCGACGCCCTAAGCTGAGGTTCGTACCCCACAGGGGGTGCCCTTAGTGAGCGCTCGCCTAGAATATATGTTTAGTAGCTTAAGGCAGCCACAGGATAGCCCGGTTAAGTAGTCAGAGGTCAGCTACGAGATGCCCTAAAAAATATATATATATCAAAAATGTGTAGGTACAAAGTGTCACCTGTGTTACAAGAGCCAGAGTCTTCTCCAAGTCAGTAAGTTCTGGATTTTATGCAATAAAAATAGATTGAATTTACTTTATTACAAGAAAAATTAAAACAAACATGTATACAGGATCCCAAACAAAAAAACACGGTATTCACCTTCTCACCCATTACGTCGTGATAAACATTATCATAAAAAGTCATTAAAAAGCTAATAGGACGTAGCAACAATATAATAGATCTAGGTCTAAATTCAGCTACCTGCATAATCATGCTATTATTTATGCAGTCTACTTATATTTGCAGTTTTTCCTTATCTAAGGATTTCCCCTTATCGAATAAATCTTCCTCAAGTGAACATTTTCTTTCATATACTTTGTGTGTTTAATTGAATTTGAGTTGTGCTTCTCTTTCCTGGTACCGTACGTATAACAGAACAAAATCATTAAATCCAAATTAATATTATAAATTCGATAGTGAGTTTGTTTGTTTGTTGCGCTTTCACGCTAAAACGGCTAAACGGTTTTCTATGACATTTGGCACATGGGTAGACCATGACCTGGATTAGGACATAGGCTACTTTTTGTCCTGATGTTCCCACGGGATCGAGATTTATGCGGGTGAAACCGCGGGGCGCAGCTAGTTATATTTATAAGTCCTTAACCTTTACATAGTAATTTGCTTGCCAATCTTATACGGAAATGAATAATTGTTTTGAGCAGAATACTAATTGAGCCACCTACAAGTTAACAATATATTTGATGGTGTTCATAAATAACTCTTTAGTATTGCTTAAACAAATCGTCCCAAAAAAACTTCCTCTGTAATATAACTAATTTTTTAATGAGATAAAATTGCCTTTATACTTTATTTAACATCCGCAGCTCCGATGTTGACATGTATTAAATATAGCACGCTTTATAACACGTTTTATAACTTACAAAGATATTGTTATAAAATTCACATAACGGAGCCTTTTCTTCAGTATTAGTTATGAAGTCAAATATTGACCCTAACATATTTGAAACACAAATTTAACTAACAAATTTTACAAGCATCCTTTATGAGCATGTCTTTAAAAACGGGTAAATGCAATTCAGACTCGCATACGAAGGGTTCCGAACCACCACACAATATTTAACACTACATATTATTTTTTATAAAAAAAATGGCACTCCGGGAATGCTGACAGAAGTGAAACTTGAAAAAAAAAAATCGGCACCGCGGTAATCAACGCGTTGATGTCTTTTACCCCACGCACCGCGGTATCAACGCGTTGATGTCTTTTACTCCACGCACCGCGGCAATCCACGCGTTCATGTCTTTTTAATGGTCAAAAGGTGGTTCCATCACGGTGTCGCGAAATCAATGGTCTAGTTCCTATCTCCTAAATGCCCAACTAGCTTAAAGAAGTTTTCACTACAAAAACAGTTTCTTTTATAGGGCCTCTTAAATTTTTAACTTTATTATTTGTTGTTATAGCGGCAATAGAAATACACAATCTGTGAAAATTTCAACTGTCTACCTATTCATGAGATACAGCCCGCTGAAAGAGAAAGGGATAGACAGCGGAGGCTTAGTAATAGGGTTCCGTTTGATACTTTTCTGGTACGGAACCCTAAAAAACGCGCTTGAAATGACGCCAGTATTTTCTAATCTGATAATAGAGGTTGACTCGACCGAAATGAAGGACTGGTTAAAAATACTATTGAGAAATATGATTCATAACTCGATTAACTAACTAATGACTTAGCGCCAAGCTTTCTGCGCTACGGATTGAATTTTGCATTGGACGAATATTTGTAAGGAAAACGTTTTAAATAAAATAAAAACTTTTTAATTTAAACTTTGAAATCCATAGATTGTTAGTACAGTAAATCTTATGAAACTAGCCTTATTAGTTAAAAAAACATTATAATTAGTTTTTTCCTAATGTGGGTATTAATAACCCAGTGCTGGACGTAACTCTCGTCCAGCCTATGCGCAATAAAAGTCAGGATTTATCGGTGCTGGCGCGCAACCTGCGCCGGCGCATCGCTGTCGGAGCACGGCATAGAAGCCTCAAAGTGTGCGTCCGCGAACATGTCCGAAACACTGAACTAGCGCGGCAGCCCCAACAACTCCCTGAACGCATGAAAACGCACCCATGATATACCTACCTAAGGAAAATCTAATCAGTACAGCAAATAAAAAAGCGTTGATAAATAAAATCTATTGATACAAAAACAGTGGTGGTCCAGAGGTATAGATAGTGCTATACACGAAGATGCTCCCCACTCTTCCTAATCGCGAGTACTGTACTGTCAGCTGTGCAGCTTACAGTTTTACAAAGAGGAGGCCTGTGTCCCAGCAGTGGGAACATTATAGACTGATAATGAGATACAAAAACTCAAGACTGTACCGTGCTTTAAAAAAAAACTTTGTGCAGGCACACCCTGTTTTCTATCCAACGAAAAGTAATTACTCCTAACTCGACACAATACAAAACACACATTAAAAGCCCGTTCATAGAGTTCAAATCACCTTGAACAGTCAACGAACTTTGAGTTCAAAGCCATTAACTACATGAATTAATTAACATATTTTTTCAATATAACAACTTTAACTTGTTTACCTTCGACATACCTTAACTACACGTGGTCTTAAGCAAAGAGTCTCGATAAACTCGTTAAGTTAGTTGTGGTGAAATGGTTTCGAAGTTACACGTACTTTGTAGTTCTAAAAGAACTTTTATGTGACATTGTGTTGGTTCGAAATGAAGGAACAAATTGAGACTGAACTTAGGTTATTACCGAAATATGATTGTGAGTACTTCCTTTACATTATCTTGTTTATGTTTTTTTCTAGTTTTTGTTTGTGACATTTACTTTCATTTGCAAGAAGTTAGAGAAACATTTGGTTATTTTAAATATAGGCAACAAAACATGCAGATGCCTGAATGTATTGATAACCAAGTATCGCAGTTTAAGAGCCATTTTTGGTGAAAATAGTAGGTTTTGTTAGTATCGTAAAAATACATATGTGTGGACAGCAGATATTTATTCCGGCTCACCCCCTTCACAGTAGAATACTGTCATCAGTATTACTTTCATAAATAAAACCTCTTGTCCCTCTACCACATGTCCACACTACTACTTCTACACATTCAAATAACATACATTACTTAATCGACTCTCAAAACCAAAACGAAAAGAAAGAGCGTCTTTCTTTCCTAATTATCACATGCAATATTACACTAATTATGTTTAAAAAAAAAACTAAATTCGTCACAGTAACGGTCACTTAAGATATCGCTGTAGTAGTTAAAACTCAAGGTTATTTTGATATTAAAATTTAACTAAACCATATCAGTAACGAGTTAAGACGCGATTCACTAAACTGTGTGTTTGTTATTAATAAATTAAAGTGATATAAAAATGTGTACCAATGCTATCAGTAAACATACAAGAATGATGCGGTGTAAAGGGTGCAAAGGTTTAAGTGTTTTCCTTTTCAACAAGAGTTTCAGTAAAAAATAAAATTGAGGAAGAGAATTCTTGTAATTAGGTTATCAAATGTTTTAGCGATATCTGCTAACATGCTAATGTATACACTTATCTTTTTGTATGCACTTGTTTCTGTAAAAAATAAACCTATTTTTCTTTATTTCTGTGAAAGTCAAAATAATTGATGTGTGACAAACATTTCAGTGAACATAGATTAGAACATGTACATACATGAACATGTACTCTCATGGCTAGAGAGTACAAGTCAAAAATCGCATTAAACTTTTCCAATACTAGTCTAAACGTTCTAAATTATTTGAGAACATTTTCACAGAACTAGTAGTAGCGGCCATTCTATATATATATATATATATATATATATCATAAAAAAGTAAGTTGGTAGTGTCATTTCCTACGAAATACATAATAAGGAAAAAGTTTTTTTTTTGCGATTTCTAACTTTTCTAATACTCAAACCTCAGTTAGTTGTTGGTTGGTTAGTTGGCAGTTTTTTTAATCCTTATTATAAGAAACAGGATCAATACGCAACAAAGTTTCAGTGACAATTGCCCATTTCCTTGCTGACTGTATTTTTTTTTTAAATCTTGCGATCAAAATAAAAAAAACAAAGACAGCCTTCTAAGATCATTTTTCTCTAATTACAACGGTTAAGGTACCCTACCCTTACTGCCCCGTCTCAAAAATCCACCCTGTATATTTATCAACTTATCAGATGGCAACATTCATTGTCCAATTCAAACTGTTCATACAGCTGAAACAAACCAATAAACGCATATTAGCTTGGGTTTGTGGACTCATGTCAGCATGTTACTGTGTTTCAGTTAGTTTCTGTTGCTCTCTATTATTTTATTTCGATAATCTTGCAAATACAACAAAACAGAACACTAAATAAATGTAACTTAGAACCTACTTGTTAAAATCCTAATTCATTCACTTACTGATGATACAATCTCATGCTTCTAGACAGTGGTTCAGGCTGTGCGCCTGAACTACTGTCTAGAAGCATGAGATTTTGAACAAAAGTTACGTTTATAACGAATGTGAGCACGAAGGGAGGATTTTTGAACCCAAGTTAAAGCACAGATTAATACAGAAGGCGCACTCCGCATTTTAGGTATGAAGCTACAAGTACGCGCGGGCTCCTCTTGTCGGGCCAATTCAGTGAGTGTAACGTATTTAGAAGATATAAGAATTACGCGATAGAAAGAGAGGCAACTTCTAGGTAAATATAACTGTGGGTAATTAGCGGTGTGCGACCTGAATTGCACTTTATTGTGTCTTAGCAAGATTCGCTTTTTATTTAAATGATTTTGCGGAGTGAATCATACCATCTGTATTCATCTGTGGTTAAAGTATGATTTGGGATCCAGAATATAGAACCTCCTTACTCGCCACTACACTGTATCATCCCAGTATCTACCAACTGAATTGTAATCGGTAGCTACTCAATATGTAAGTTAATTATATAGAGTCAAATGTGAAAAAAGGCAAAAGTAAATTAGCTAACGAAACTGCAGACGTGATCGACTATCGATATCTACACAGAAAACAATAAAATTCAACAAATTACGATTTTTTTTTAGAGGGTCAACGACCGCTTGTAGTTTTCTTACTTTGTTACGTTGTGAGTTGAGAAAATATGCTTTATTTTGATTTATCGTGTTTAGATGTCGATACCCATCACCTGTATTTACACATATATAAAAAGGATGTTTTTAACTGATGTTTCAAGTGACCTCAATAACTGCGGTCGATGAACCCACGTCAAAAACATCATATTCATTTGTTTTTGTATTATCATGTTTAGATAACTATTCGCATCACGTCTGCGAAGTTTTTCTAGCAAATTTATTTGACACTGTATAAATTGATGTATTGTTTCCTTTGCAGGCGAGGTGCGTCAAGCCTTGTCTATGATGAAGCAATGGGCGCCGATGGACGTAGAAGATGCGCTCGAGTTGCTGACGCCCAAGTTTACACATCCCGCTGTCAGAAAGTATGTATAGGTTTTTAATTCTTACAAAAAAATATGACTAAACTTATTTTTTCTTTTTTTTACGTTATCAAAAAATAACGGCGATACATTGAGTTGAAATGTGCCATGACGTCACGAGTACGTAGTTTTTATATATTATATTATTCAAAATTATTCAGATTACGATTAATCGTCATCTGAATAATTTTGAAGGATATTGCTAATCCATTGCTTTATATGTTCGAAAAATTTGTCTGCTCAACAACGTAAATAACGCAATGAATTTTATTGAACTGTCAAAATGAAACGGATTGTGATTGATCGTGTGTTACGCAATTAGAGTGCTAGTAAATTATATGAAGAAGTCAGTAACGTTCTTAGTTGCGCGGTGGTAGAAAAGCTGTCATCCTAATGTCCTAACTAATATTATAAATGCGAGAGTCGGTTTGTTTGTTACGCTTTCACGTTAAAACGGCTGAACAGATTTGGATGTTTGGCACATGGTTAGACCATGACCTTAAAGGACGTAAGATACTTTTTATCCCGGAAGTACGTTCCCGAGGCATAATTTCCGATCTCCACGCGGGCAAAGCCGCGGGCTAAAGCTGTTTTACAATATTCACACAAAACTAAAATATAAATACCTATGAACTACAGAACAAATACTTCTTCCAACAAAATATAATCGATTACAGGTACGCGATCTCCCGTCTAAAGCAGGCACCTGATGATGACTTGTTACTGTATCTCCTGCAACTAGTTCAAGCTCTCAAGTACGAAGACTTCTTGGAGATACACGATGGTAAGAGTTTATAAACAATTCAATTTCAAAGATGTCGATGAAGAGGTAAAATTAGCTTGAAATGTATATGTAATGTATGTTGAGCTTTGGTAGCGGAAGAAAAGCTGGAAGACTGGTCTAAATTGAATTAGACAAACGTTTTAAATATTTCCAGAGTACGCTCGCGTATGTGGTAAAGACCCCAGTACTGCCGAATTGGAGTTGCGTGAAAGTCGCCTCATGCAGAGTGGACACAGAGGCAGTCAAGCTAGTCTTCTGTCGGCGTCAGGTAACAATTCTTCTTTGATAATGCAACAATTTATTAACCACTTTTCGGTTAGTATTGTTTTCTTTGTCCTTCCGTACCACTTTATAAGATTTTTTATGTTTGTCAATATTTTAGGAATGATGACCAGAAAGGATCTATAACAAAACTGGATCTGGTCTATTTATGAAAAACAATATTTAAAAAAGACCTGTGCGATCCAAAAGGGGCTCATAGGTACTGTAATAACATTACCTAATAGTAAAAAAATCTAATTATAATTGAAAATAAAAAAGTTATTGCTGTTTAAAAAAATCACATTTTCAATCATTTGTACCAAAATTACTCCAAATTCACTAAAAATAAGAACATTTTCAATAGGAGTCATATGACTTGTAGGCACCCGCTAAATGAAGGCCGCCCGCGCCCCATGTAATAACCCAGTAAAATTACCCACTACAAAAAAAAATTAAGCGATTTTTTTTTCGATTTTCTTGAAATTACCATATAAATAGACTCTCAGTACGAGACCTAACGAGATCGGACAGGGATTTTTTTTACATGTTGTATAAACAAAATATTTAAAATTTGAGCAACTTAACGCATAAGCACAGCCGCGTAATTTACATTGTAGTGTAACGCAAACTTACAACATTTTACACTCATCTTTAATGCCAAAATAATAGTAACTTACAATAACAGAAACCATTATTTTTTCCAGTTCTTACTGCAAGTGAAATGACCTCATCAATCACAAGTCGTCGCTCCACTGACGCAACAGTAGAGGAAGCTCCCGCTGCTTTAGAGAACAGCGTCAGTGTCAACAACAACAACAGTAACGCTGATAACAACAACCCCTTCAGGTAGGAACACTAAACAACTAGATAATGACGTCATCAATCACAAGTCGTCGCTCTACCGATGCAACAATAGAGGAAGCGCCAGTCGCGATAGAGAACAGCGTCAGTGTCAACAACAACAACAGTAACGCTGACAACAACAACCCCTTCAGGTAGGAACACTAAACAATTAGATAATGACGTCACCAATTACAAGTCGTCGCTCTACCGATGCAACAATAGAAGAGGCGCCAGTCGCGATAGAGAACAGCGTCAGTGTCAACAACAACAACAGTACCGCTGATAACAACAATCCCTTTAGGTAGGTGAATTACGTTAGCTGCGATCGGAGGATTAAAAAAAAACAAAAAATGATTTAACTTAATTTAATTAAAATAAAAGAACTACATTAATTATAAACTAAATTAACCTAAGCGCCTATTCGAAGTATAAATATGGAGTGCAATTTTACAGAGTTACAATAATTGGGTAAACTAAGTTCGTGCGTCATAGAATGCTTGCTTAGCTCGCCGTTTCCGTCGTTCGATAAATTTGATGTATCGATAATATACTTCACATATTGAGCACAGTGCTGAGTTGGCGATTGCCCTTATGCAGCTGCGCGTAACAGGTGCAGCACGTTCATAGTAAGTGCAATTGTGTTTATACGGTGTACATAATAAGTACTCTATTCTACAACATGTAAAAAAAAACTCGTCTGATCCGCGAGGGTGTTGTTAGGTATCGTGCTGAGAGTCTATTTATGTGGTAATTTTTAAGTTTACGTTCATACACTCTCGACGGTTGCAAAAATTACTGTCAAAAAAGTCGCAAAGTCATTCAACATTTGAAAAATTCTTCTAAGCTAAATTATAAATATAAAGTTCGTCCCAATTGTCACTAGAAGTCATGAATGGAAGATCCGAAATCCACTCACCCTTCGCACCCAAAATAACCCACTTCTTCTTACCTGACTTCACATGTTCATTACCTATGCTCTGCCCATAGTAAAAAATCTTCGTTCCACCAAAAATCGTCTTCTACGATGTCCTTCTCACCGCTCTGTTTTTATTTACTCTTCTTTCTTTTTCAAAGCGGTATTTCTTTGGAATGCGCTCCCTCTGAACATCAGGATGTCAACCAGTCGGTTATCTTTCAAAGTGAAGCTACGTGAACATATTCGCAAGAAGTTGGCAGTACATTGCAGCGCTGATTTGCTGCATTTGTTTTCTCCTCTACCTATCGTTATTTCTCCTGACAATTTTTTTTATGTTATTGTATTAGTATTTTTGAGTTATCTATCGTTTATGTTGCACCTGCCATGTTTTGTCTCTGCATCACCCTAAGGTTGATGGTAGAAAATGCGTCAGAAATTAAGTCCGCCTTTGTACAGTATTTTTTTACGTGTGCAATTGTATAAAGTTTTAATAAATAAATAAATGTTTATATAATCGCACCACAGATATAGATAGACCTAGATAACGCAAGAGCAACTACTTCGCGTGCCATTCGCGTGCCCAGCTTACGTACAGTAATCGTAAGCTGCCAAGCGCTCAGTCTGCATCGGTGCCACGCTTGTCGGACGTCAGTAAAAAAAAATTAAAATGGTTAATTGCGCTGTTATAAATTGTCAAAACTTTGCAAATGCGAGGAGAAAAAATGAAGGAAGTTTTCTAGTACTTGTGACGTCATAGTAGGTAGTCGGAAAATTGCGCACTTGGTTTTCATACGGATCGTGATACTTGCGCTATCTAGGTCTATCTATATCTGTGAATCGCACTCTCAGGGTCGTCATGCAAAACCGAAAGGGAGATCGTGGCCCCCGGCAACAGGGCAACCGAAGGAACACGGGTGGGTTTTAGTCAGTAAGAGTCTGACACGCCCTCCCGCTCCGCCCAGAGCGGGAGAAGTTATTTGATAATTACCCACCCAAAAAAAAGGGTCGTTATGCAGTGGATGCCTAAGGACGGTATTTAAAACTAACGTCATATTTTCCATAATTTCAGCGAAAGCACAGACCCAACCGAAGAGCGTCTCTCGCTAGCCTCGTTCCTGATCTCCCGCGCGTGCAACAACAGCGTGGTCGCGAACTACCTGTACTGGTACCTGCTCATCGAGTGCGAGGACCAGGACGCCGGCCGCGACCTCGCCGCGCGCGGCATGTACCTCGCCGTCATGAGGAGCTTCAGCCACCGCCTGGCCAAGGGTATTTAGTGAAGATAGAAATTTAATTTATTTGCACTTAATGTGACACATAAAGAAAAAACAACATAATTTAAAAAAAAAAATACCGGTAAAATAATATGCGTTACATCCACGCAAAACGGCCGTCACTCAGCATAATAGTAGTCAACTTCGTGCATAAAGCCTCGTTTTCAAACAAAAGTTAAGGAACATGTTACTCATTCCCGCAGTATCACGTTTGATTGAAAAACATATTGCTGACACAATATAGTACACTTTTTGTTTCTTATGAATACCGGGCTTTGCACATATTTAAAAAAAAATTAACCATTATTTCTCCACGTCCAGGCAACACAGACCACCAACGCACCCGTTCCTTCCTCGCGCGGCAACAAGTCTTCATCGACAAACTAGTCAAGCTCGTGAAGACGGTCACTCGGGAGAGCGGCAACAGGAACAAGAAGGCCGAACGACTGCAGCAGTTGTTGGCTGATCCCGACGCGTTCAAGTTTAACTTTACGAATTTTGAGCCCATGCCCTTCCCGTTGGATCCTAATGTTACTATTAAAGGTTTGTGTTTTACGATATAATAGATTTTTTTAAATACTGATTCAAATATATTGCATGTGTATGAGCGTTTTAAAATTAAGTTTTGCAGGTATTCGAGGGTTAAAAAAACAAAGTATTTGTTATAGTATCCACTAAGAGTCAAGAACTATAATTAAAATTTACATAGTTGTAGTAAACCTGGCACAACTATTTCATTAGAGACAGAAAACTAAACAATCTTTGACAATAGCTTCTCCGATGTATATTATTACATTTTAAATGCCGTAACATCAATGTATACCCTTTCATCTTCCAGGAATCGTCGCTAAAAAAGCAAGTTTATTCAAATCAGCTCTAATGCCTTCAAAACTGACGTTCCTAACAACAGAAGGTATGGAATACGAAGCTATATTCAAGCACGGAGACGACTTACGCCAAGACCAACTTATACTACAAATGATAACTTTAATGGACAAATTATTAAGAAGAGAAAATCTAGATTTAAAATTAACCCCTTACAAAGTACTAGCTACAAGTTCTAAACATGGATTCCTACAGTTTATAGAATCTGTGACAGTAGCAGAAGCTTTGGCAACAGAGGGTAGTATACAGAATTTCTTCCGGAAGTATAATCCTTGTGAGTGCGCCCCCTATGGAATTAAGCCGGAGACTATGGATACGTATATAAGAAGCTGTGCTGGGTATTGTGTTATTACTTATTTGCTTGGTAAGTCGGCAGTTATTTTCATAAGTATTACTTTCTTTAGCGATTACAAAGTGAAATAAGGGCGAGATTCACAGACCGCACTTTGACTTGGCTCAGTAAACATCCCATACGAATTTGTACTTTATTCTAATGTTAGATGCATTAATTGTTAATTTTCGTATAAGCGACTGCATGCGTTTCATATGAATATGAGCTTTAATGCTATATAGCATTCAAGTGTCACAGTCCGAATTTGAACATTGTTCATATGAATAATGTTCAAATTCGTTCTGTGATACTTGCTCTATGACTAACAATAGACAAAATTAATAAGGTCTCTTTAATGTATCTGTAGTAGAATTTGGATGTTGAAGTATCCAATAGGTATTTCGAGTAAAATATTCAGCATTTGCATTGTAGACCATACTAAGGCGCTTTTCAACTGTAAGAATTTCACTGTTTCAACTATTTATTGTTTCCTACCGTTTTTGTTAGATTGAATGACCTTTAAACCCTTAAAATCTGACTAAGTGGCAATGATCATTGCAAAAACTATGCGGCCGGGGTTGAAATCAACATCCAAGATGGCGGTTCCGAAAATCTGCTAATTTTTCATCATAGGTGTCATTTTCATGGTTTTTGAAAGTTAATAAATCCCTAATACCTCTGTGCAGGTGTCGGCGACCGTCACTTGGACAACCTGCTGCTGACGAAGGCCGGCGCGCTGTTCCACATCGACTTCGGCTACATCCTCGGCCGCGACCCCAAGCCGCTGCCGCCGCCCATGAAGCTCAGCAAGGAGATGGTCGAGGCCATGGGTGGCATACACTCCGAGCTCTACCACGAGTTCCGCAAGCAGTGCTACACGGCCTTCTTGCACTTGCGGAGGTATGTTACACGTTATTGTTACCAATATTTTGTATTCATATTTTGGTTCAAAATTGTGTGTGGAGTTTCTTGCCCGTTCTCCATAGGTACCTACTTTGCATTGGAATGGGCAACTAGCTTCATGTTTCTGATTGACCGACCCCTTGATAATACAAAAGTACCTGTATGCTTTGAGATTGATTATAATATTTTAAAGTATCCACTATCATAATTATTCAGCCGAAAAACGTCCACTGCTGAGAATAGGCATCTTCCAACCATCGACCTTAACGACTGATCCCATAAAACGCAAAGAGGCAACGCAACGTAGCTTTTACCTACATTAAAAAATATCAACGTTGTGTACGTTGAAATAAAGTCTGAAACAAAAAATCTCATTGACTTGGATTTTCAAAGCTCGGTTCAGGACAAAGTTGAAAATTCAACAGCACGTTTTTATCCGTTTAGGTGACGCCTAGTAAATGTTAGTGAAAACGGGCAATAGGAATGATGACTATTTTTTTTTCTCTTATGTATTTTTCTTTTTTTACGTAATCAAAACACTACGGCGATACATTGAATTAAAATGTGCCATGACGTCACGAGTATGTGGATTTTATACTTGTGACGTAACGACCTTTTTTTAAAGTAAAAAATACGAGTGAAATGTTTTTTTATTATCTGACTGACGTGACGGACTAAATAGAATTTCTTTTTTTTTACAAGTATCATTCCTATTATAGTCACATCGTATCCCTCAACTTAAAATTGACCGTATAAAGATTTTTCTTTGCTTTACAGACACGCGAACTTGATGCTGAATCTATTCTCTCTGATGGTGGACGCTTCAGTGCCCGATATTGCGCTGGAACCCGACAAGGCTGTCAAGAAAGTGCAAGACAAGTTGAGGTATGCAAACCCTACATAATTATACTTATTATTAGCTATTATTAATTCGACTTTTCTTTTTCTGTAGCTCATGACTATGCCTATGAGTTCACAACATTTAAACTCTTCGCCCCCTCCGGACTCCTCCTCGAAAGAGCATGAAATTACTTTCCATGTATGATGTATCTAATACCTATCTGTCATTACTTTCAGACTGGATCTAGGTGACGAGGAAGCAGTGCACTACCTTCAGAACCTTCTGGACATGTCGGTCACAGCCGTCATGGCAGTACTAGTCGAACAGTTCCATAAGTTCGCGCAGTATTGGAGGAAATAGGCCACAGTCATTCGACGCCGCTATGGCGGGTTTAGGGACTAAACTCGTAGGAAATAAATGGACCGTAATAAGAATTAATATTGCATTTTTGCAATCACTATTATTTCGCAAAGCAGTGAGATAATACCTGATTGACTTGTGATAGACTTTTTGTGCGGTAGTTCGAGATACACCGCATGGTGTACTTCGGTCAAAGACATAATTTAAGTTTTCGTCTGCTGACGGTATTCATGACGATTTAAATCTGCCTAGCCTTTTCCCATATAAGTTGGGGTCGGCTTCCAGTCTAACCGGATGTAGCTGAAGATTTCTCCACATAATAAAAAGGAGTTTAGTCCCTATAGTCAAAGCGTGTCTCTGGTTGATATAGACTAATTTGCAGGTTAGCCTTTTTGGGCTTTATTCAATTTTGTATTCAATATTTAAAATATGTAATCATTCTTTGTATCGGAATAGTCGCTTTTTGTATTAAAGTTTTAAAGAACTTTTCTTGCCAGAATAAATAATATTATAAAAGAAGTTCTCATGTTTATCATATTTATTGACAAAATATTATGTTTGGACTACTTAATATTTAAAAAGTACCATTTTCAAGATTTTTACATAAAATTGGTTCGCACAGTGGTAATGGACGAACAATATTCTGTGATAAATAGGTATTATAAGTGTTCATGAATTATAATAAAAAAGTTATTTTAATATAAATGAGATTTTTTTTACATCTATTTGATTTTTTAAATCCTTGTAAACAATATTATGACACATTTGTAAGCTTAAAAATAAGAATGTAAATAAATTCCCTTGAACAAATCCAGCCCTGCCTTAGATATTATCTTATCTCCTTCCAAGAAAAAGTTATAAAAAATATACCTACAAACAACAATTAAAGCTTCAGTAACTCAATGGGCAAATGCTGGACATACTACTTTACATTTTAGAGGGGATTATACAATTTTCCCCTAGCAGCAATAACTATTATTGAAAACATTAGCAAAATAAGTTCTCAAAGAGAGCTTGCTTATGTTATAACCTGAGATTCCTTTTTTTAAGACATTAATTAACCAAAACTATATTTGCAGATACTATTTATTCTTATTTCAAGTATTAGCAGCCATCAAGTCGGCTCCACTAGATATACAGTCACTGGCCACAAATATTTTACTTCCCGTATTAGTCTGTACCACATTACATGCCGCTACCTCTGCATAGTTCACACCTCCAACAACATACACTAACACAGTTTTAGGTTTCAAAGGAAAGCAACCTCCTTTATTTGGCTCACTCTTCAAAACTTTAGCTAAACTTCTAACATCTTTACATCCAAATTCTAAGTCACTATGTAACTTTAAATTGGATAGTTTCTCATTCAAAGTCTCCATCCCATCTTTGAATTTGTCTAGAATTGTACCGCCTACCCTCAAATCTGATATGGCAGTTAGTTTTGTTAAAGCATCGGCAAATGTGTCCGATGTTAGTATTGTATTGCAAACTACTGCAACTAATGGTACATAGCCTCCATGGAACACATAGCTGGGTGATGTCTTTCCCACCTTATCAGGTTGTGATGGAAGCTGCTTTAACTTATTTGCTACACTTTGGAATTCATTTTGCCATTTCGGTAGTCTGTCACTTAGATTCCCAAGATTTGAGATGTTCAGAGATAGTTTTGGACTTGATGGTTGGACAAGCAACCCAGCGTTGATGAGGTTGTTGAAAACAAAGAGATATTTGTAACCAAAAGCAAGTAAGTATTTGCTGACTAAAGCATTGTATTCATCATAAGTTAATGATTGAGTTAAGCTTAACAAACACATGAGACGTAAACTGTTATAAATATGGATGTCGGTTCCAAAGTTTTCATCCACAAAGGTGAAGTTTGACTTCTTGTTCCTATTGTTTAACATTTCAGTTTCTGCTAGTTTCAAATTTTCAAACTTGTTACTCATTTCTGATATGATAGTCTCACAAGCTAGCACGTGGTTGACTAGATTCTGTTTGAACAGTGACACTTGTTGCAACTTAGTTGCTACAAAGTGCTTTATTTCTTGAATACCTAATGCTTTTATATCCTCATTCTTCAAAAGCTTTGCTTTAGAACTTAATACACTTAAGACTTCAGAGAAATGTCTGTGTTTTATTTCTCCATATAAAGTATCTATTGAGCTATCTAATGTCATGACTGTGTTTTTGGAAGGTGCACCTTCCTCCTCAACACCAAAGTTCAGTTTACCTTTCTTAACTTTTGTCTCTTTGACATTCAAATCTAGATGTCCACAGTTTATGTTAAACAATTCACTTAGTAACCCACTGTAAGTTGCTGGTGTGAGCAAACTTGATGCATAGTCTTGGTTTCTATCAATAACAATCAATGCTCCGATTTCTTTAGAACTGTGTGTGTCAAGAAAATCTCTGGCATAAGTTTCATTGTAAATCTCTAACATGTCTAGTACACTGGCAGATAATTTACCAACAGAAAATATGGTCTTAGGTTTCCCAGTAACATGGAATAGGCTCCACAGTGACATGGATATACTTGAGAGTAATGAATGATTTTGTTCAACAAACAGTTGCTTGAAGAGAAATGGTAGCTCTAAACTCAGGAGCTGCTCATCCAAAGCCATGAGCTCCCATGAAAATGTATGGAGCTTCACTACTCCATACAATCCTTTACTTTCCAACACAGAATCATAAGTTGTAAGAACTTTTGGTACTATAATTATGTGGAAGCATTTCAGATCAGCAAGGTCTGGATTCTGGCTGAGTACTGATGCGATCTGGTCCAGGACACATTTGTATTTCAAAATGCAGGCAGGTATGAAGTATACTCGATTTGTGTTCGCTGTGCTCCCAAGTTGAGGGTCCATTTTATATATTTTATCAATGCCATGTTGTCTGAAAAAACATAAACATAAAGATGAAACTAATAATAATGGTACCGTAGCATAAACAGATTTAATTTATCTAGTCTCGACAGTTAAGGATAAGGTGATGAAAGATCTTTAACATACCGCAGCCAGTTTACACCGCAAATCCTCTCCAATGGTTTAATAAGTGTAGGATCTATAATGAGATCCTTTTTATCCCCACACAATAACAGGATTTCTTTCAGTTTGCATTGAGAAATAAGGCCCATTGAAGCCAATTTCAATGAAAGGGGTTGATCCATTTTGATTAGACCTACTTTCACACAAATGATCACTCAACTAAATATTATAACATTTTATATCTGGTGTATCAAAAAGAAACCACATAATTTTTATACAATTCTAAATCTCAAAATCACAACAATATTGACAGTCAACATTGAAATCATAGATCAGAGCATGGATCAGTCAGAGAGTATATAACATAGACATTTAATAAGTATGGACTGGAAATACCTACAAAAAAAAGGTGCATACCTACAACTCAAAATGTCTCTTAAAATGGCTGCCAATGCTAGGGTTGTGTCAATCAGGGAAACATAGTGTTACTATTTCGAGTATCGATACTAGTACGTAATAGTATTACGAATCTTACTAGATATCACGGTTGAATCGTATTAAAAAAATATTAGCTAATAGTCCGTTGTAACGGAAAAAAACGAGTATTGACAATTTATCACTTCCCAAACAATTTTCCGCATATAATTATAATTTCATTTATAGAATAATTATTTAGCAAATAAAGTTTTCACAAATAATTGTAACGCAAACCTAATGTTTGGCAAATGAACGTTTAAACAAACCCAAATATTTAGTATCGAGCGAGCATGCAAGTCTTATGCCTGTTTTCACCTTCACTAAGTGACACTTAAATGAATCGCTAATAAAAGTTCACTGTTGGTTTTTTAACGGTAGACTCAGCGCTGAGAGTTGAAAATCCAACAGTGCAGTTTTATTTAGGTATTCATTTAAGTGTCACTTAGCTATCGGTTAAAACGGGCATTAGTGAATTAAATTTTTAACAATTTTATCATAAATGAACATTCAGAATAATACACATCCTTACATATTATAAAACAAAGTCCACCGCCGCGTCTGTCTGTTTTTCTGTCTGTCTGAACGCAAAAAACTCAAAAACTACTAAACGGATTTTCAATCAATTTTCACTAATGGACGGAGTGATTCATGCGGAAGGTTTTAGTGTATAATTCATTAAGGTTTTGTGTAAATTGGCTGAAATTTGACGATTATTGTTGAAGATGTCAGTAAAAATCATGCGGACTGGGAACTTTATTAGCGTGCGCCGCGGAAATCATAAAAGTTACATAAAATGTATGTTCTACAGTATTGTTCATCTTAAAAACTTCAACAAAAAAATAGTATACACATCATAAAACTCGGTGGAACGGTCTCTCGGTGCTATGAACCAAAGAGTACAGTTTGCTGTAAAAGAACCGCAGCGAAAGAACTAGTATCAGAAACTATTACGGCAACGGTACAACACTATTCCACCATGACATACATATCATTGTAAACAAACGAATGAAATTATGAAATAATAAAAAGGTCTGTTGGACGGAAATAAACCCATATAATTAAAATTTAAGCTGTATTTAATGATCGCCTAGCAATTTTTTCATCGAAAGTTTAGCACTTTATGTACTATTGCATGAAAACCGGCTACTAACCTGTGCAAAGACAATTGAGGTTGATTTTCCTTCTTTCTTGCACCACACTTCACAATACAACACACAGGCATGTTGAATTGGTGTTTTCCAACGTATATATGTAGTTTTAAAGGAAAACTCCTCGTAATTTTCTCACAAATCTCAATAAAACAAAAAGTAAACAACCACTTGACAGCAGAACTACCATGAACTTGTCGCATATTATGGCGGATATGGCACTTACCTACAACTGTTACTACGTCTCAACAAAATGTTGCCATTATGAGGAACAACTGAAATATTGTTGTCTCTTTTATCAAATACGATTACCACATTAGAAAGAGTGAAATAACACGATATTTCACATTCTAGTTCGTATTTCACCCATATTTGTATAAGCAAATTTATGTATAGAATATCGCGGCGCCTCCATGTTTTTTCTATCTCAATGGTATATAATCACTACGTTTATCATAGATATACAGATAACCACAGACTACAAATTGACTTACAACAAACAAATATGGCGTCGATTGCATAGGCGACAAAGGGGAGAGAGAATAGGGGCGGTTGTCACTTTGGAAGATCACACCATATACAAATACTTCTGTTATTGCCAGGATTTTTTGTTCCGAGATTACCCTGATGGCTAGCCATGATTGAACGGGGTGAATTCATATTCATACTTTTTTAATTTATCCCAAAGATCTTTTTTTTCTACAAAAATTCAAGTATCAAACCAGTTTTCAGCGTACTATATCAGTGTTGACTCCTGTAAGATTTTTGAATTTACCGCCTTTTTCATGGGACACGACTCGCTTAACAGACTCGAGCAGCTTTCCTACCATTTTTAAAATAAATTACAAGTTAAAAGAGTATTAACAACTCTATATACTTCCAAGTCAATTGAGAGCGTCCAGTCTGCACCAAGTGCAAAGGACAACAACTGCAACTGATAGAAATCTGATGACTGAGGAAACACGAGATTTTTATTAAGACCTGAGTGGGTGGCGCATCTATCCCGTATATAAGTGTATTACTATGATTTAGAGTTCAACTGTCACGTTAACTCATTGAGATCGATATCAATTAAAATTCTATTGGGTCTTATGAATGACCGTTGAATAAGAACATAGTTGTATTGTACGAGGTTTTTTATCGATTCAGTCAGACATGATCCGAAAGTCAAGAGATAAAAACTTTCATCTTCCATATAAACCCGGCTTTCCAGCCTAACACTGACAGACAATACCAGTTTTGATACAGTGCCTTTTAACCTTATTAACATTTGGAATTGAGTGCTGCTATTTTTGGAGACTTTTTTGTAAACATTATTACTATTATAGAAACAATAAGTAAACGGGCTACCTAACTAGACGATTTTTGAGCATCTAAAGCAGAGTTTGAAGCACAGTTTGAAGTAAACTACAAAATAATGACACAGCTAAGTTTAGGTATCAATGCTGCGATTCTTTTGTCAAACCATCTAGTTTTTTTCTAGTATTCTAAAATATGATCATTTAAATAAATGGCATTTGTTGGCTTACTCGATAATTATACACTGAAATAGCGTTTTTATTTTTTTTGTTTTCTTGAAACGTTTGATTGAAATGTCCTTGATAGCTGTTTCCGGTCATGCGTAGTTACCGCGCTGGTGCTGCAATTTCCTCCCCCTCCGCCCTTCACCGCGGAGTTACTTGTCGATTTAGCCACAGACAGTGTACGTTTTTATAGGGAGATTTAGCAAATAATTGAGAAATGGCTGCAAGAATTATCAGGAAAATTGTAAGTTTGTAAAGGTGTTACATAATAACTAAAGAACTTTAGTCCTTTTGCATGGACCTTCATAACTTATAGCTTTAGTGGTTTACTGTGTTACAAATTCTCTTCATCCAAAAATAGACGTAGTATGTCGAGGAATTACATAAAAGTGTTTTTGGAAACTTTTCGTGAGAGTAAAGTAGTGGGTTCCTTGCTGAAATGGTTGGAGCCGGGTGCGAGCAATGGTTCTGGGGTGACTAAGGGAGGGAAAGACGAGGTTACATTTTTTTTTTTTGTGATTAATTGGTGATGTATTTGAGGTTATGTGACTGATATTTGCTGGTGCTGTGTAGGTGCCTGCGAGCCGGAGCGGTGCCGCGCAGTACAGCTCAGGCGTGCGCAAGGTTTCGCTGATCCCCGGCCACGGTATCGGGCCTGAGATCACGGTCGCTGTGCAGAAGATCTTCGAGGCCGCGAAAGTCCCAATCGAGTGGGATGAGGTCGACGTCTCAGCTGTTCGGGTAAGCCCCGTCTTTGTATTAGAATCTAACTAGATTAAACTGCATTGGTATGTTGTTTGTATGTTAAAAAGTATGACATTTTGCAGAAGAATCATTCCCTAAAAATATAAAAATTGTTTTATATTTATAACTGTAAATAAAATTGTAAACAATGTATTCTTTTAACTCAGAAACATTACCAGATAATAATAACGAGTTTTTAAAATAAATAATATGTTCTTTATAGTGAAGCTGTGTTCTAAACAGAGATTTATTTCACTAAATGCTACACAATTTCTTTTTAACCGACTTCATTCATTCTGAAGTTGCACCTACTTAAAATGCACTTTTTTATTTGTTTAACCATTTATGCACACACATATAAACAGACAAGAAGAAAGGAACAGAAAAATATGTACAAAGGCAAGCTTATTTCTAAAGAAATCTCTTGCAGAATACCTGCAACAGGACAGTATATAAAATGAGATGTATGCTTTTATGCATTTTAAATATTAAGTTATTGAAAAACATGAAACATGTTTTATTCCATTACCATAATTATCTTGTATCCTGCAATGCTTTCTATGAACTGGCCTATTTTCAGTATTGGAAGTTGACAAATGCAACTTAAGGTACCATTCCATACCTGCATGAGGCAACTGCAGGCGACATGTCGCCGCGACTGGTTTCTATGAATTTCTATAAAATACCTTCTGTAGTTAGTGACACGTCGTTGGCAGCTAAGGGTGAGTGACAGACGACAAATCCATCCTGACCGCAAACCAGTAGTGCTGCCAACACTTGAGCGATAGTCAAATTTTTCTATCTTCTATCTACTGAATGGAGTACTACCAGTTGCCACCTGCGGTCGGGTTCGGAATCATGACTGCAGCGACATGACGCCGCGACACGTCGCCTGCAGTTGCCTCATGCGGGTATGGAATGGTAACTTAACTCATCGTTGAAATAATTCGGCTCATATTTCTGGTCATATTGACACTAATAAAGTCTAGGTTTTGGGTTACATAAGCATATCAAAATATCCTTGTTGCGCTATATTTTCTCAGTTTACAGCAGTGGTAAAAAAATACAGTATGATGAGACCATTGTACACACCCCATAACCTCACCCGTAAGGATGGTAAACAGGAGACCATTCTCTAACAAAAATTATAAACTCGTCTGATATTTTTCAAGTCCACAACCTATTTAATATATTATATTGCCATGCTGAAGCAAATTAAGCTCTAAATTCAAGTAATGATTCTGTTAACTGTAAAGCTGAGGCCTATTATTCTTGCAACTAACCAAACATTTATGTTCTAGGGCCCAGACGGCAAGATGGGTATCCCACAAAAGGCCATTGACTCAGTTAATGCTAACAAGATCGGTCTTAAGGGTCCCTTGATGACCCCGATCGGAAAGGGCTACAAGTCTCTTAATTTGGCTCTGCGTAAGGAGTTCGACTTGTACGCTAACCTCAGGCCTTGCAAGAGTATGGAAGGGTATGTATTTCTTTATTTTATTTAAGATTTGAATATAAAATGACAAGCAAAAGAAATGATTATCCTTATTATTTATTCAATGGCTCGGACAGGATAATTTGTGAGAAAACTGCAGATGTGATTGAATTTGTTGGTTTGTGCAATGCTTATATTTGAGTTTTTGAAAAACCTTAATTTTTAAAGGATAACAGTTACCAGGAAAAACTTGAAAGTATTCAATTAAGATAATCCTATTGTTCTGCTTTTAAGGAACCAAGGAATACATTAAAGAACCATTCAACTTAAAGGAAATTTATTTTCGGATCATGTAAATAACATTCCACATGCACAACACATTATGTAAATTAAATAAACATAATTCCTTAGTTGATAACATTGACGATAGAAGTTAATTTAAATAGTACATTATTTAAAAACAAGGTAAATTGGTTTTGTTTTTCATTATATCTGTTAATTAAAGTTTCCCGGATTACAGTATCTGAAAGTGCAATAACCAAAATATAATGGCAGACGTGTTAAACCTTACACTTTGTGGCAGGATCGATCTGGCCCCAGGGAATACCGGGACTTTTCCTGGTGGGCAGGTCTGGTCCATTTTCCCTTCGAGACAAGCCGTGATTATTGAGATAATTATTATTTTATTTCGAACCTCAAAAATATGTACACGGTATCAACAGGGACTTGAAACTATGTGCTAAAAGCCTTGGTACAACGACAACACCTACCGCTTGAAGCGCTTCAGCCGTTAACTTGTCAGAAGAACTTGGGAGAACGCCTTACCAAGTCGAACGAAGTCTAGTTGCTGCAACGACGCAAAATATATTCTTAGCAACCTAAATCCTGACTAGTCCGGGGAATTTACGCCAAATTTTAGGCTAACTTTGCATTAATTGAAAACCGTTTTTTTTCATTTAACGTGTAGCGTAAAGACAGAGAGTAACTTAAAATGTATACCGCGAAATGTTCACCTCCGCGTGTACGTTTTTTTTTTTTTTTTTTAAGAAAACCTCTTATTTCAATTTTACGTGGTAGAAAAAAATATTAACAGACATGTTTCTATGGAGTGTTTGTCGAAGAGATTAGGTATTAGAAGTAGGTGAAAAAATTAAACATTGGTCCACGGAAATTTTGACAAAAATAAAATGACGAGATTTTTCAATTGTGGTTCAAGCAAAAATATTAACATATTACACATTTTGTTTTTCTTTAAATTTCTGTGGAGGAAATCCTGAAATAAAATGTAAGTTAACAATTTTTTACATAATGTAACCAAAATTTTCCTGTTGCAACAGTGTTGTTATGGTTGTTGTAATTTAGGGAAAATAGTTTTTGTCTAAATTTTTATCCACAAAATCGCGTTTTTAAAGTGAAAACTTCTTTAGGCGCGTTGGGCATTTTTGAGATGGGACTAAACCATTGATTTCGCGACACTGACGCGACAGCTTTTGACCATTAAAAATACATCAACGCGTTGATTACCGCGGTGCCGATTTTTTTTCAAGTTTCACTTCTGTGGGCACTCCCGGAGTGCCACTGTTTTTGTATAGATCATTAACTATAAAATAAAATCATTGTTTTCAATAAATCATGTTCCTGGCTTGATTTCATTTAAATCTTATTTTTTTTACATTGATACGGTTCTGGCTTTTTTTTTTAATTTTAGGGTTCCGTACTTCCGAGTAAACAAGGAACCCTTATAGTTTCGCCATGTCCGTCTGTCTGTCTGTCCGCGGCTTAGCTCAGAGACTGTTAGTACTAGAAAATTGTAATTTGGCATAAGTATACATATTAATCACGCCGACATAGTGGTAAAATAAAATCAAGATATATCGTGGCCAGATGTTAGAATTGATCATTTCATGATATTGTCGAACATTTCATGAAATGGTCTGGCTGGAATGGTTGTGTTTCATGAAATGGCCAGCTAATATTGAACATATCGTTTAAACGTCAACGTTTAATGATATGTCAGTCGACGTTTGGCCATATCAATAAGTAGAGTATCCATGCAAATATTACTGGCATTGACTTTTAGTAATCTTGGTCAATGGATAAATTAATTATTTTAAATAGCTTTCATTCCAAAAGAAAAATAATAATTAATAAGATTTGAATAGTTAAATACTAACCATTGAAATATGTTCCGAACTCCATGTTTTTTTAACGTTGCGGTCATTTTTTGGATGACTATCATAAAAGTCACGTAGCTTGGTATAATTACGATACTTCACTGCACTTTTATCTTCCATTTGCATATTTATAATTACTTTTCCAATCGAATTATCGTCCGCTGCCATGATGCACAACAAAAACAAAGCGACATCAACGCCTCTACCGGTGGATAATCTAACTATTTTACGATACGATCACTAATGTTTGGCCACATCATGAAGTAGTCGTGCGTTTAACTGTTCATATCGTCAAACGTTGAGTATTCAATGATCTGGCCAGACAACATCATGATGTGTCCAGCGGTCGATGTACTATTTCATGAAATGTTCGATTGATTGATTGATTTGATTGATTGATTCTTTTTGTTGTTTTCGTTTACTCTTGTCTTTTATGTTTGCACGTGTCTCTGTGACAAATAAACCTATTTTTCTTTCTTTCTTTCTTCTATTATTTCATGAAATGATTAATTCTAAGATCTGGCCACGACATAAATATGTATACAAGAATTGCTCGTTTAAAGGCATTAGATAGATAATTCGAGGCGTACACAAGCGTATCAATTAATCCATGTTCATTAATGGTCAAGTTCCTTTAGTAATATGAAGATGGGAGACACAATTTAAGATCATCAGTGTCCCTTTATTCGTAATTATATTGTAAATGCTAACTTACATTGTATAAACTGGCCTCCTGCCAAGACAAGCCCTAGAACGTTCACCTCGATCGACCGGCACCATGACTTATCAATGCATACTACATTCTTAAATTCTTAACCGACTCTTTTGCCATAAGCGTATTGCCGTTGGCTTCTAGTTTAAAGATTTAGAACTTTTCTATAAAACCATTAGTAATGATTCAGAACGGTGATGCGTAAGGTGTCGACAAATAAATTTCAAATCGGCGTTAATGAAAGAAACTACGACTCTAAAAAATCTTATGGACACGTCAAAGATGACCCTCTGACCAAAACCTTCTAAAATTATCTAATCTAGGGATAACACCCAGGACCTCATGCTCAACAGTCACGCTTGAGAGCACTAGACCAACGAGAATGATAATTGTCACAAATATTTAAAGTACCTACGATATCATCTAATCGAATGGGACGCCAGATGAGCACGTAGGTAGGTACGGCATAAAGTTACTACTCCCGAAGGCCGAGGTTACTACTTATCAGCTCATGCCATTATCAAACGTTAATCAAATTACCGCCCTATTGTGTAACAATATGATCCATAGATAAGCCGATAAGTGCAAAATAATCCGAAAGTCCATTAAATAAATCGCCTGGTTTTTGTAGTAATCCAATACAATTGATTACCATCGACATATCGATATTCAGTCTTATCTGTCTGGGCGTTACAAATTGATTTCAATCACATGAGTTGTTTAACGATAAAATGTTCACGATTTATTGAATTGATTTAAGGACTGCCAATTCTAATTCAAATATCTTGGTTGCTCAGGGGGCGCTGGTTGATAAGGCAAATTGGTGCCACTGTGCCAAATCCAGTATATTTACTGTTAGTTAACATTTTTACCAGGATCTGCTGGTCTTTCATGTGCGTGTGAACTGAGGGACCAAACCGGGAATCGAAAAAAAAAATCCTAGGATTTATTAGTAGTCTTAAAACAATTGTAGAACGAATCTGGGACTTTCTAAATAAATATACTCAAACTCAAAGCATTTATTTCAATTAAACTATTTACAGGCACTTTTGAACTGTCAAAGAGTCGGTCAGTTAGTCACAAAGTTGAAGCTAATTGCCCATTCCAAAACGTAGATCTCTATGGAGAAGAACGGGCAAGAAACTCCAAGGACACTCTTTTAAATATAGATATTACAAAATACTGGGTACATTATTTTTTTGCTTCTATATGTGAGAATAATGTACAAAAAATAATCAAAAGCAATTGATAATATAAGATTAAAAATAAGCCCTGGCAGATAAGAGACGTCCAGTCTCAACTGACGGCGCCTGTTCACGAACATGACGCGTGGATCAGCACCATCCAGCTCAACCATTTTGTAGGGAACCGAATGATCCAACACACTCGCCAACATCAGCAAAAATGCCAAATTTTTATACTGTGTGTATCAATAATAGTAGGAAAAACAAGGAGGTTTATTTTGGTTTTTTAACCAAAGGATCTTGTCAGGTAATTATCTATATCTACCCATACCTACTCATTTTTATTAATGCTTATTACAGAATTATTTAGTTACGAGGTAGGTAATATCTTAAATAACTAAGATGGGGATAAGGTTTTCCCATCAGAATTATTACCTTTTAATTATTCTTATGGTTTACCGCCTATATTGGCAAGTTATTGTTCGTCTCCTATTTGTTTCGTTTTTTTGTTTTAGTAGGTTTGTAGATACCAGTGTGTTAGTAGGCTGTCTTAGCAAATTAATGTATAAACTATAAACTAGGATTTTTATTCATGTGGTCTGTAGCAAGATTTCGTTTGACCTTTTCTATTACATACTTAACTTACGTTCGTGAAATAGTAAAACAAGGAAGGAAACTTTATAGTTTCGCCATGTCCGTCTGTCCATAAGTCACAGTAATTTTAATAATTAACCAACTTAAAAAAAAAAAACAAGCAACGTATGCATCTATGTATGTATAACTATTTTACAGTATAAATAATTACATACATTTAACTATCGTGTTTTATTAGAATATAAGCTTAATCAGCCTAGGTATAATGTTCCCACTGCTGGGATAAAGGCCTCCTCTTTCTGTGAGAGGGTCGTAATCTTATGAACGTAAGGAAAATCTACATAATTTTAATAAAATAAGTGATAGACATCATTTTAATACTAGAAATAAAGATAAAAATACAACCATTTTTCAGATTATAGTACATACGTCTTTTATGGGGTACTGTGTTAAATGTTACAACAAAATACCTTGTGATATATTGCAATTAAATGAAAGAAAATTTAAAACTCATATTAAAAGTACACTTTGTAAACAAGCATATTACAAATTAGAGAATTATATCCAAGAGTGCTTGGAAACATGCTGGTCCTGCTCCATAGGACAATTTAGAATCAAGACAAAATCAAACGGGTTGCTAATTTAATTGTAAAATTTATAATTTTGTGTTATATGACATTGATTTTACACTCTGTGATTACTTCCTCACACACTGACTTATTATTTTTTAAAAATTAGGAAAATCGTCTACTTTTACAATGTTTGTAAATATGTGAGCACCATGTATCATCACATAATTAAATTATCTGACGTTGCTTCATTTTTAATTCTTTTTACCTATTGTGGTATAGTAATTTTATTCTTGGTGCATCGTCTTCACATATAATTATTTAACTAATGTACGTACACATACAAACTATTGTAAAACATTTTAAAAGAGTAACGGTGAAGTTTCTTGCCCATTCTTCTCTATACGAAAACTACCTTTTGGAAGGGGCGACTAGAATCAAAATTTGTAAATTTTGACGTTTAAACGTGCCATACATGGATCTATTTGAAATAAATGATTTGACTTTGACTTTGAAAAATCCACCACGCGGGCCCAGAAACCGACATGTCCTAGGACCAAAAATTCGAAGTTTTTGGTTCTAGGACATGCCGGTTTCTTCAAGATGTTAACCTTTACCGTTTTCAGAGCAGTGGTGATGAAATAATTTACTTACACAAAGTAAAGTGTCTGCTTGGGTTTGAATCCTAGATTCGTAAGTCACGCCGTTACCACTGGGCCACCAATGCTCATTTTATTAACCGACTTCAAAAAAGGGGAGGATCTCAGTTCAACAAGTACGTAAGCGTGTATAATTATTTCACAGTATGATTATTTAGGTAGTACTTAATTTTAAACAAACTTAAAATAATTAACCATTTCGACTTTCAAAGCTACACTATTTTCAATGTTCCGTACCGTAATTGGAAAACGGAAAATTTACGGGACTGAGGTGTCAGTCACAGTGCCTGTCCGTCCGTCTGTTCGTCTGTCCATGCGTCCGTCCGTGTGTGTTCATCGCCGAATCTCGACTCGCACTTGTCTGTTTTTTATTATTTTTAATAACCGAGTGACAGCCCTATGAAAGTAGGTAATTTTTTAACTCTGTTAGGAAGCTTGCCTTCTGCTCGTTTTTTATTCTTGTGCCCTCAGTCCACATAACAAAGAAAAACATTTTAATGAATATTAACGAATTAAATAATTAAAACCGTTATTTTTCTATAATACATAACTACGTTTTGTAAAAAAGAAATGGAGCAGAAATATCGACGCAATCGGAAGATAGCGATTATTAAAACGGGTCCCTCAATCCTCACCTCCACTGACATATGTGCGTGTGCTAACTGCTTGACGAAAAGAATATCAGAAAGTCTAGTGCACTTAACTTTTAGAAAACAGTTTCTACAAAATAACCGAAAACTAAAATTGTGTATTGCTTTCCTCTTAGCTGATATAATAATATTTAAGTAATCCTATGAACATAGAGTAGTGTCACCTTCACCACAGATAAGAGAAAACTGTTGCGCTACACGTAACATGGGAGTAACGTGTGGTCGGTGCAAGCGGCGCAACAGTTTTCTCTTTCCATTCTCCCCTGTCAACTGTCACGCTATCATTCACTTTCTTCTCTTTCATATCATTCCTCACACAATCCATCCATCTTTTCTTTGGCCTACCTCTCCCTCCATCAACATATTATATTAATCTATCTTTTAGTCACATGCGTTTCCTTCCTCCCCAGATTACGTATCTCAATGTTATTTAATTTCATCACCACTGCTCCCAAAAAGGTGAAGGAAATCATCAAAAAGTCGGAGACATGTGACATCCACCGACCCACACTGGGCCCGCGTGGTGGATTTCGGCTGGCTCCCTTTCACAGAGACGAGGCCTGTGTCCCAGCAGTGGGAACGTTTTAGGCTGATTATGCTTATGCCTTTCAATTCTATTGCAGTATAGATAGATAGTAACAGAAATCACTGCACGTAGTTGACATTACAGATATCAGTAATTGCGATCTCACGGAGGTCAGGTGGCAACTCGATTACTAATATTATCATTAAATAAAGTACCATCGGGTACTAATATCTTTAGTATATAGCTAGGTAGTCTAGGTACTGTAATGTTTGTTAGACTTGACATATTATTATGATTACGTAAGCAACCATAATTATGAAAACTGAGTTTTGTATGCTCTCTAGGCTTTAGTTTAATGCCCGTTTTTGCTGACACTAGACAACACGTAAATTAATGCAGAAATAAAAGCGCGCAGTTGGATATCCAACTCCAAATCGGCGCTAAGCCGAGCGCTTAAAGCATTCATGTTCATAAAACTAACTAGAACGAACCTATGATAAAACAAACAAAGTATAATTTTTAATTTCTTTCTTTCTGTGTTGTTAGATGTTACAGTTTCCTACGTAACTGTTAGCTATTAGTTGATAATTTGTCATGTAACTACTGCAGAGGCGCCAAAATGTTTGTTTAACACCAATAAGCTCTATGACAACATAATAAGGCGCTAAATGATAATGTTTGCTTATTCAGTCAAGCAGTACCAATTGAATAAAAATATTCTGTTAACAACATTTACAGGCATATAATTTGCCAGCTAAGTTACTGTTGTTAAGGTTGCCAACCGTGTAATATTATATCCTGCTATATTAGAGGCCTAAATACTCATATCTAAAGGAAAAATATGGTAGGTGAAACTAGGCACCACGGCTACACATCAAGCTATACATTTCCAGTTTATGCTGATGTCGCATTGTATAAGATTTCCGTACAATGCGAGGTCAGCTTATACCGGAAATGTATAGCTTGATGTGTAGCTGTGTGTACTATATTTTTATTTCTGAATCTAGTATTAATCTCATAAATGGTTTTGTAACCTTTATTTGGAATGTAACAATAGTTATGAGACATAAAAAAACTGTTAATAGAGGTTCATAGTAGCATAAAAATGCATTTAAAGAATAAAAATGTTTCTGAAACATACCAACTATATTTTTTTTATATTTTCGCCATTTACAATTTTTTTACAAGCAATGGCTTCGAAAATACAATATTTGATATTTTAAAAAATTGCCAACCTTACTGTTAGTCTGGGATTTATCCTGCGATAATGAAACAGCCCGAAATACAATTAAACTTGCTGGTAGACTAGTGTGTACCACTGCAAAAATACAAGGGCTCATAATTCAGTCATTTAAATGAAAAGGTTACATAATAGCTTATTGATAAGATTTAGCACGTGTTGATAACAAAAGAAACCGGAATGTTCTGGTTATTATATATTTGGAATGTAATTGTTATGATACGGATGTATAATGCAATCAGATTTTATTGCAATCTGCGTGTCAACACATTTAGATTCATGTTGCATGTTTGCATTTTTTTTTCAGATTAAGTTTGATTATGTAATTGATATGTTTATAGATGTTGCAAGATGGTAAAAAATGATAAAAAGTATCAATCACTTTACCTGCACTTTAATTTAAAGTAATTAAACACTCTTAACATGTAATGGTCATTAACCTTTGAACTATTATTGCTAAAAAGTGAGTCATTGTGTGTGTCCGAAACTACCATTGTGAATGACCTGATTTCCGAAATTATTTACCATACTGTTCTATTATTTCCTAAGTGTGCGTAAAGGAGAATGACCACAACAATATGGACCACGGTACAGAGTTGCGTCAATTCCAAAGTTGTTTTAGATGGTTTATAAATTAACCAAATAACGATCTACAATTGCCATTTTGGAATCAAAACCCGCATTTCCAAGTTTTTTTAGAAAACGTAACTTAACCTCAAAATAGAAATATCCGTCGTGTATAGAGGTAAGTTTATAGCTCGTAGTTTGGAGAGCAGATTAATTAGCATATCTGATGGGATAGAGACTTAAATAAATCAGTATTATGCCTTTATATTTCCTGTTAAAACAGTTACAAATACAAAAAAAGGAGAGCTGTAAAAAAAAAACAATAGAATTCAAAGAGATCTTTAATTTGATCCAGTGACACTGATAGCACTTTAAACATGTAGGTAGGTACATAATCAATCATAGTATATCTAACCCTTACAGTAAGTAGGTAGGTACCTATACATATAGGAACAGCGAATGACTTCATTAATCATTTTCATTAAAAAAATCATCTAAATAAGATGCTGGAGCAGTGATATCATTGTATCGAGCCCAACTCAAAAACCACACCACTGTCGTTATGTGAGCACAGCAGCCAACAGTTCGCTTACCAACAAGGCAGTTGCAACAATAACCTACTATGGCTTGTAATGTATTTGCTACAGCATCATCTCTGCTTATTAATAAATACGTGTAATATGCACGACTGTTCACATGCCTGGATTTAATCCTACCTCTTAACAAATAATTATTTAGGCCTAAAATCAGAGGAATATCCTCATCAATTTCAGTATTCATTTCCACTGAATATATTCCAGACTGACGAACATGTTCCCCGAAGTAAGATCTGGCCTGTTTTAATTGATATGTACCTAGAGCAAACCGCTTAAGGTCAGTAATTGCGAGTCGTGGGAATATATTCAAATGAGGATGTTTGCCATCAATTGTTTGGAAGCTAGCTCTCCTTCTGTTAAGATTTTCTTGCTCTACATATGTTTCCAGATGGTTTACTAGAAAAAGTCTACTTTTAGCTATTGTAACATATTCCAAAGCATCCGCTGGGTCATTTATGGCAACATTAAACTTATTTAATAAGGCACAACAAATCCTAAAATCATCATTGAGGTGCATAGCAGCTCTATTATTGAATACATGGTTACTAGACGAGACCGATTTGCTTGCTGGGTTGTTAATTGGTGTTCATTTTCGAGGAGAGACTCTGGCACGTGGGTCACAAAACCGTGTTCTTGGAGTTCATTTATAACATCTCGAAATCCTCTATCAAGAAGAAAAATATCACCTCTTCTAAAAAATGATCTTATACAAGATCCCTCATTATTTAAGTTTAAACTTGTGATTGTAGCATCATTAAGAGTGGCTTTGTATGGACCAAGACATTCCACAATGTGGCCATCGCAACACACAATCAAAAATGGTTTAACTAGGTTGTCTAGTTTTTGTAAACTGTAAGTTTGTTTCTGAAACAAATATTTTGCACAAAAACATAGGTAGCATCACATATAACTATTGCAGGTTTAACATCTGGTGGCAAATCAGGATTACTAAACAGTCCTTCTGGTATAATCTTATTTCGAGAAGCAACATCTTGTACAGTAAGATGATTAAATCCTAAGTGCAAGGGGACAAAATCAGTCATCAAACAATTTCTTGCTTTTGACATCCACCATTCTAAAGTGGTTCGAGGTTTATTAAAAAGAGTAGCCAACCTTTCATTACTGTCACCAGTTCTTACCTTAACTAAATATATGCACAAGGCTATAGAAGCATTTGGTACCTGTTCTGCTAGATTTGGGATACTGTTAAGTAAATCATATAACTGTTCAGCATTGAATCCAAGCCAATAATGACATAAATATGGAGGCATCATCCTAATATTTGAAAAATCAAATCTGTTATTAGCTGCTCGCTGCAACATAGTCATAATATTATCAAATTGACTACCAGTAAAATCCCTCAATTGGGAGGTTAATTCATTCCAAGAGCCGTGATCCAAGTGGTGACGACAAACACGTGCACTAGATGGTACATAGAATTTATAATGATACAATAATAAATCTTTTATAGCACATGGTACAAGTAGACGTTCATTTTCAAAACAATTAACGAATATGCAGTGGCCAGATGTGTTTTCAGCACGTCTATATAAAGGTGATGTGATTTTTGGTGCCGCTAATTGAACTGCTACTGGTCTTGAAGATGGAAGAGGAGGTGGCTCAGGAATATTGAAATCATCACTTGACACAGCATGTGCACCAGTAGGATGATTTGAATCATGCTGCTGTTGCCTCTGTACTTCTCTCGTAGCTGATCTCCAACATGCAGCACATACACGTTCCATTCTGGAAACCTAAAAAAAATAAGGTGCTTAAATATTTTTTCTGTTAGCCCAAGTAGACAGATTCTGTATTAGGCACTCCATATTCTCAATAAGATACTAATAAATATTTACCAAGTGCAGTGGAACCAGTCTCATTAAAATGTTTCTTTCTTGTTGATCATGTCGCACAGGGTATGTTCTTGGTGCTCGTAAAATAGAATTTCCACAAGGAAAGCAGATTCTTCTATGTCCAAGAGCAGGCAAAAGGCATAGCACTTCCTTGGCTCATTGTGTTAACTCGATTTTGAAGCAGTCCAAAACACTCGGAACAAATTATACTTCCTGGAGACAGCTGCAATCAAAAAAATATATTTGAAATAAAATATAAAAAAAGGTCATTAGAAATAGTATAATAGAATGAGCAAAGGAATGTCACAATCACCAACTTCAAGCCTAACTGAATGGGCCGCACAACATAATTATATTTTGTTCTTACATTAATTTATTAATTTTTGTTTTATAAAAAACAAAAATTAAAATATAAAAACGAGAGAAGTAGGGTAGATTTAAACTGTCTGAGAAATCAAGAAATAGACTGATAGGTATGAAAACGTCAATAGAATGTGCTTACCTGAGTAGGAGTTATCCATGACTGTAACACGTTGATCATCTGAGTAGTAGCTTGTTCCAAAGAATAAAAAAAACAGTTGATACACCGGTTTCGCCGGTCGATTGTTCTTGTTGTCGGTACCTCACGCGAAGTGGTCGACATTTTCAGTAGTCGCTAAGTAGTACAGTACAGTAGTACAACAAAATACGAATCACACACAAACTTCAAACAAAGTGAAAACTTCCTGGCGTAAGATTCACAATTTCACATTAAAGTTAGCGATAGTGATTGAAAACAAGAAATAAACAAATAGTTACAATGAATATCACAATTACTGTGGAGAGTAGGATTCGATCGACACAAAAAAAAAACTAATATTTAAATCGCAATGAACAAACTTAGCATGCACCACGCGCAATTGACATTGGACTTTTTGACAATGACAATTCAATTTGAGACACCAACACCAATGTTGCCACTTTAGATTTTAAATGAAAATCGATTACTCGAATAAATACACTCGCCTCATAATTATTTCAAATGACTGATTTAGTTCTATAATCATTAATTTATTAAAAAGGTTCGATTTATATCAAACCGAAGCAAGATAA
The DNA here is from genome assembly GCA_916610215.1 of Omphaloscelis lunosa. NCBI lineage: Eukaryota > Metazoa > Arthropoda > Insecta > Lepidoptera > Noctuidae > Omphaloscelis > Omphaloscelis lunosa. The sequence continues at coordinate 19,425,444 of OU744260.1, forward strand.
TTAAAAAAAATCTATGCAATCATTCATATGTATCGTTAGCCAACAAAGTGAAATTGTTTTAAAAAGTTTTGAAAGCAAAATAATACGACTACTGTGTGTGAAATACTAATTATTTCACACCACAGTAGTATCATCTCGCTTTATTATTTATAAAAACCCCGCGATTTACCTTTCCAATGACTTTACATTTATATTAATTTGTAATCGTATACAAAAAAAATCGATTAGAGTTGTCAATATATTTACTTATTTTGATTATGGCAACACTTTAACATAAGAATAGCCGGCAGTAGGTCATTCATTTTATCAAAACAATTTCATAACTTATTAAGTTTACAAAATAAACCCCTATACAAAATTGACATTCTAATTGCAGAATGACTTCAAAAATAAAGAAAATAATTGTAATATAATTTTTATCTTGATGCATGAGAAAAACCAGTACCGTTGATGGTCATGATTCTTTTGCTCCTTTAATTTTTTTTTAATTGCTGACAATCTAACGCTCTTTTACCATATGGGGGCAGAAAATTAAGAATTATTTTGCCTAAACCCTGTCAACTTCGCCTATCAGAACTCTACCAGAATAGGAAAGTGATCTTATAAAGGTTCCTTTTCCTTTTCAGGTCGGAACCCTAAAGGAGCCTCACTAGTTTGAGGTCTTCAATAAATCCATAAAACCAGCCAAATTAACGTCAGAGCACCCAGATTCCGCATCTAGTTTTGGTTTGATCCACCTAACTTCCATATTTAGACCGCTGATCATACCTAGAGTGTGATAGCAGTTTCATCGAATATCTTTAAGATAAGGAGCATTTCATTTAGCACGTACCGATAAGAGTTCCTCAACATGATCAGCCAATGTCAATGACTTTTATTCCTAAATTCGTGTTCAAGGTTGAGACAGATAGTTAAAATTGTCGAAGATGTTTTTATCGAGACAGATTGTTTGATTCAGTCAAAGACTTATTGAAATGTGAGAACGAATGCAAACGTGGTATTTTATTTTGTACCGATAGTTTCTAATTCCTAAATAAAGGGAACTTGACATAAGCATAATATAATCAGCATATAACTCCCACTGCTGGGACAGACCTCTCAGTGACAAGGGCCATAATCCACCACGCGAGCCCAGTGCGGGTTCGTGGATGTCATATGTCTTGGAATTGTTGGTTCTAGGACATGCCGGTTTCCTCACGATGTTTTTCTTCACCGTTTTGTGAGGACTGGTGATGTAATAAATTACATAAAGTAATAAAAAATATTTTGTTGGCCACCACAGCCTTTGAAATGGTATTTTAATTGTTTCCTATTAGGTATAAATTGCAAACGATGTTCTGTTGAGTCCTATGACTCAACAGAACATCGTTTCAAATTGCAAGCAGGTTCAAATTGCAAGGCTGTAAGACAAGAAGGCGGTCTCGTGGTTGCGCCAGTTCAAAACACCGACTGTGTAGCTTCAAATTGCAATGTGACGAACAATTAGTGCAACTAAATTGGGTCTCACTGATAAGTACTGAGATATTTCAAATAGGGACACTAAGTTTTGTCTAGAATACTGGTGACTTTTCCTCTGTATTCAAAAACAGGTATCAGTTTCCGAACATTTTCCTTATAGAAGATTAGCTTTATTTCTAAAAAGACATGTCAATGACGTATAAAAAAAAATGCAAATTATATCACACAGTCATATAGGCATTAACAAATTACAGTAATTTTCTATGCCAGTTAACCGCATTATCTCATCTATGCCTAGTTTTCTCATTGTTAATGACGGTCATTTACAAGGACTACTACTTATCTATTCAACAGCAAGAAAAAGATTCATTCAGATAGCAATTTTTTTAGGTAACTAACTCATTATGGGCCTATATAAACGGCGATTTTTTATACGCGCTTCGAAGGCACTTTTTCTGCCTCGAAAACGCGCTAGTTGCGTTTCCATACATGCGTTGACGCGATGGCGTGAAAAATAGCTGAGTGACGCCCTAAGGTACTATTTATGCCTGCCGAGGTCGCGGGATAGTCCGAAAGGGATACCGTGGCCCCTGGCAATACAGGCAACTGAAGAAACACGGGTGGGTTTAAGTCAGTAAGAGTCTGACACGCTCCGCCCAGAGCGGGAGAAGTTATTTGATAATTTACCAATAAAAATATATAAAAAACGGTGGCACTCCGGGAGTGCCGAAAAATTCGGCACCGCGGTTATTAGCGCGTTGATGTCTTTTACTCCACGCACCGCGGTAATCAACGCATTGATGTCTTACTCTACGCACCGCGGTAATCAACCCCTTGATGTCTTTTACTCCACGCACCGCGGTAATCATCGCGTTGATGTCTTTTACTTCGCGGTGTCGGTAACTTGCGTTATAGTATCGCAAAATCAATGGTTTAGTCCCATCTCAAACATGCTCTTTCACTTTAAAAAAAGGTACTATTTAAGGCTCTTTCAAACAGGCGCGACACGCGACGCGACACAAAGACACCGCTCGTCGCGCGACGAGCGGTGTCTTTGTGTCGCGCCTGTTTGAAAGAGCCTTTATGCGCGTTACGTTGTGTCTATTTGTGTTTAACTCTTACATTAGCTTACCCTACACGTACACTTTAAAAACAACCGACTTCCAAAAAACACTACAAAGTGAAAAATAACTTTAATTTTGGAAGTCGGTATCTTTGGTTTTGTATTTTAGTTATTTGCCACCGACTTCCAAAATTAAATTTATTTTTCACTTTGTAGTGTTTTTTTGGGAATCGGTTGTTTTTAAGGTGAAAACTTCTTTGGGGGCGTCGAGCATTTTTGAGATGGGACTAAACCATTGATTTCGCGACACTGAGATGACACCTCATTTTTGTAAACGCGATTGTGCTCTTTATTTATATAACTGTACGGATCAATATTCTATGCAAGTATTTTTACTTTAAAGGTTTCGGTAGAGTTTTTTTTTTTTTTTTGTAAACGCGATTGTTCTCTTTATTAAGATAAGGTTACGGACCAATGTTCTATACAAGTATTTTTCATCCACCAAAGCGATCTTGTTCAAGTTTTCACTTCTGTCGGCATTCCCGGAGTGCTACCACCTTTTTTTTTTGTAAAAAAATTTTTATTTCTCGTTTTTTAGTGGGTAGTTTGTAATTTATCTAAGTTACAATAGTCTAATCTCAACTACCTACTCATCACCTTTTACAAAATATTACTTTTCCCGATGCAGGGACGTTAATCGTTGAGGAGTTCTCCTGGTACTTCACCATCAGCTCCACTTCTCCATATGCATTGTGACGAGCATAAATTGCATTGCAACCATATTAAAGTAATCGAATCGCAATCCATACTTATTATTCTACTATACTATCCATACATACATACTTTCCAAAAAAAAAAATATATATATGATGAACACATTAAAATATATATATATACGGTCGAATTGAGAAACCTCATTTTTTTGAAGTCGGTTATAAATAGTTTAATTCATTTGTCATCTCCATCGGTGCACTTAAAAACGTCTGGACTTCGGCCAAGATACGCATAGCGCGGAGAAGCTCGTCTTGTGTATTGGATCGAACTATTCTTGATCTACTTATAAGTAGTTTTTACAAAAAGCCACCTGCAAGTAATCATCTGCAGTTGTACTGAAAAATTTCCTTAAATCTGTCTAGGACTATAACCTACATATGCTGGAGCCCTCTTTCTATATAACTGCTGCCCTGTGCAGCATTACTTCTCTTATCAAGAATTGTTTCAACTCTTGTGAATGTTCAAAGTGCTTATTCTCAGCCTTATTTGAATAATTATTTTAAAATGATGCAGGCCTTACAGAACGGCTCAAGTCAAATCATTTATTTCAAATAGGCCCGACCCATGTATGGCACTTTTGAAGTCAAAATTTACAAAATAATAGAATTGATTCTAGTCACCCTTTCCAAAAGTTAGTTTTCGTATGGAGAAGAATGGGAAAGAATCTCCACCGTTATTCTTTTAAAATGTTTTACAATAGTTTGTATAGGTACTTACATTAGTTAAATAAAATTATATGAGAAGATGATGCACCTAGAATAAAATTACTATACAGTGGTATAGTAATTTTATTCTAGGTGGAGTAGGTAAAAATAATTAAAAATTAAGCAACGACAGATTATTTAATTATGTGATAGATACATGGTGCTCACATATTTACAAACGTTGTAAAAGTAGACGATTTTCCCAAATTTATATAATTAATAAGTCAGTGTGTGAGGAAGTTATCACAGAATTAGAATTTTTATTTGTTAAACATAGGTATTTACTTAATGGTGTTAACACATTTGAGCGCTATGTTTTGCCGCGAAGACATACAAATTTTAATTAAAATGTAATTAAAAAACTAAAATACTTAAAAAATAAATAAAAAACTTAAACAAATTTTTAGAAATATATATCATTTATAAAATGTTGAACAGTATAATAACATTTTTCTATTAATAGAGAGGTGAGAATATTCTTAAATATTAATACGGGAATATTATTTATACTATCGGGTATTTTAAATTAAATGCCATTCCAAAAAAGCTCTTTTTCATCAAAGTGGTTCTGCATTTTATGTCGCACAATTGATTTTCATATTGAGAACACATTGGAGTTTTTTTACATCGGATTTTTTTGTAAAAAGGTGTATATTAATTTTAACAAACAAAACAGTCTCGTAGGTGGCTCGCAAAGTAAGTAATTTTAAGGATTTAAAATGGGGTGCACAAGATTCGGTAGTTTTAAGCCACACAAGGATCAAATATATCGTTTTTGCGCTTTATAAACTGTATCTTTTTCAGTAGATTGCCCCCAAAAAATTACACAAAATCTCAGAACTGATGCAACCAATCCGTGACACGCTATTAAAAGTGTTTGTGTATTAATTTGACAGCTGAAATAGTGCATATGCAGATTTATTTAATTTTAGACAAAGTTCTTCGATATGTGGTTTCCATGTTAGTTTACTATCAATTTTTTATACCTAAAAATTTAGTCTCGTTTGTATCTTCTATTTTGTACTTATCATATGCAATGTGAACTGGAGGTTTTTCACACCTTTGAAGAAAGTACATTACTTATGTTTTGTTTAATTACTAGGTTATTGCTAGTAAGCCAGTTAATAATTTTACTTAGACAATCATTAATATCACTCTCTAACATGCAGGATTAGTACACTTTATAACAGCCGTACTGTCATCGGCAAACAGTACCATATTTTGAGACATAAGTTTTGGGAGATTATTGATATATATTAAAAAAAGTAGCGGCCCCAGCACGGTACCTTGATATACCCCGTATTTTATAACTCTTGGTTCAGATGTGTAAATGGTTAATAAATTGCTTTTTGGACAGAGTTGTGATATTTCTGTGCACTGGGTTCTGTTATCCAGGTATGACTCCAAAAGTTTCAAAATATTTCCACGTATTCCATAGCCATACAGTTTTTTTAGCATTATTTATGACTCACGTAGTCAAACGCTTTCGTCATGTCCGTGTATAGAGCACATACCGGAGCTCTTTCATCGACAGACGTCATAATATGAGAAAGGAGATTGAACAGTGCCATATTGATATTAATATTTTTGCGATATCCTTTTTGTTCGTTGCAAAATAAATATATATTATAAAAGAAAGTGTACAATGTGCGTGCCGCTAAAACTCAGAAACGAGTGCCGGTACGATCAAGGGAGTTATATGGTGTGGTAGCCCTCTATCACTCGTCCATGAAGAAGGTTCCCGTTTTTACCTGAAGGGCGTGCTTTTAAAGATATAAGGGCTGGAAGTTTCGCCCTCAAGAAATTTCTAGAACAGTCCAGAACATTCGAGAGTATTCCACAACATTCTGGAATGTTGTTGAATGTTCGAGAACATCCCAGATCATTGTGGAATATTCCAGGACACTCGAATGATGTGGAATATTCTGGAACATTATGGACCATTCGAAGACTTTTTGTATGAGTGGAGCTACCTATTGATAGGGGTACATAAAGCAACATTCGTCGTGGGTTCGAACGTTCCAGAATGTTCTGGAACGTTCGAACCCACGACGAATGTTGCTTTATGTACCTTTATGTGAAATAGTCTGGACTGTTCGAGAATATCCCAGATCATTGTGGAACATTCCAGAACACTCACGAATGTTGTGGAATATTTTGGAACATTGTGGATCATTCGAAGTCTTTTTTGTATGTGTCGGGGTACCCCTTGATAGGGGTAAATAAAGCATGTTGCGTCGTGGGTCCGAACTTCTGTTTTTCACCAGTGAAGTGCAGCGAATGAATAAAAACAAGTAGTGAAGTGTGAGTAATCAAAGTGATACAGTGACTGAATATAAATCGAAAATAAAGTGTACTTAGTGTATGTCTTGATAAAAAGCTTTGATTTATATTTTATACAATTAAATTCTTTGCAAATACCATGAATGCCATTACACTGTCTTCAGTTCTGTCAGATCATAGAATACTTAGATCATTTCATGAAATGATCCACCATTTCATAAAATGGTTGTGTTTCATGAAATGGCCAGTTAAAATTTACCATATCGTTCAAACGTCAACGTTAAATGATGTCAGTTGACGTTTGGCAATATTATAAGTAGGCAGTGGCGGTACCTTCATAGAAGCCAAAAAGCCCGGCTTGCCCTAATAAAATCATAATTCTCAAGAACAAACCTAGGCCTACCAATAAAAAGAAATAAAAAAGAAACAGTCAATGAACTCGAACTCAATCATGCATGTCATAGGAATAACCAAATTTCGAAATCTCCGTTTTTTCTGCCGCGCGCACTGACCTAGGTTGCCAGATCTACGCACTCATTGAACTCGAATCATTCATTTAGTAATCATATGAATAAAATTTAAATTCCGCGCGCTTTGTTGCGCGCCAATACAATGCATTCAATTGCGCCTTCTCGCTCACACTCGTGGGCTTCTTATCTGGCTTGCCTTACCTTTCTTGGTCTCGAAGTTTTCGCCTACAAATTGCTATAGAAACATTTACATTAGTTGATATATTGGTAAGTACATATACGCAGATTTGTATGAAATGAAAAGCCCGACTTTTGAGTGCACAGAGTACTTTTTATTTTGAAACGCGACGACGAATTTGTTATTGTATGTTTTGAAATTAATATTTTGAGACTAGAATTTTATTTTCCACGTGCTGAAGTAATGAATTAGTTTTATTGTTTAAAATGATGTGATAGTTATTGCGGCGATGTCATTCCGCGCTTTTGTAAGTGATTATAGTGTTATTTTTATCATCAAATTCGGAGACTGTGTTCGTAAAGGTATTTTTAGTATTGTAACTCTTTACTTCACCGTAACCAACCTCAAATTACTGTAACTATTTCTCGGAAATAAAAAACAGTATCTTTGTTAGTCGAAGAATTATTGAAATACTCGTAGGCATTCGATTGTCTATTATACAAATTTATGTAGGTGAATAGCTGGTGCCATGAAAGCACATGACTAGGGTTGTTTTTATGGAATTCGTAGTTTTAGTAAACCACTGAAAAATAAACCATCTTATGTACTACATCTTGAGATCATAAAACACAATAATGTTAGCATCGAAGAGATTCTTCATAGGTGTTTTGAAATAAATATTAGAGTTGGCTATTGTCATTAAAATAAATTATAAAAAAATATTTAAGTAGGTAATATCTCATGTTAACGTTTTCAATCGGCATTAAATTTTAAACTCGTAAAATTATGCGTACGGCAATAGAACAACAAATCGATAATGTGGGAGCCATCTAGTGGCTTCTGATTGAAAAATTTTGCATGTGACAAGCGAATATGAATTATGCTAAAAAGGTTCGGCTAAGCGGTGTGATTACGCGCATTCATTAATGTAGATGGCGCTTAGGACAGTTACATACTAATGCCAGACCTCTTCGAATTTTAAAGGTTTTTTAACCAAAATTATAATAATGTTGTACCATGAGCAACGTATGAAAATCAGTCAATCCCTCACTTGGCTGTTTTTTTTATCGTAAAAAGTCTGGCGGCTTGCCCTAATTTTGACCCCTAGGCACGCCACTGTAAGTAGGATATCCATGCAAATATTACTGGCATTCATTAACTTTTAGTAATCTGGGTCAATGGATAAATAAAACATTCTAAATAGCTTTCATTCCAGAAGAAAAATAATTTAAGATTTGAATAGTTAAATACTATCCTGTGAAATAACGTTCCTAACTCCATGGTTTTTAAGGTTTCGCTCGTTTTTCGAGTGAATTTCATAAAAGTCACGTAGCTTGGTATAATAACGATAGTTCACTGCACTTTTATCTTCCATTTGCATATTTATAATTGCTTTTTCCAATTGAATTATCGGCCGCCGCCATGAAGCACAACAAAAATAAAGGACATCAACGCCACTACCGGTAGATAATCTGACTATTTTACGATATGATCACTAATGTTTGGCCACATCATGAAGTATTCGTGCGTTAAACTGTTCGTATCGTCAAACGTTGAGTATTCAATGATCTGGCCAGAAAACATCATGATGTGGCCAGCGGTCGATGTACTATTTCATGAAATGGTCGATTATTTCATGAAATGATCAATTCTAAGATCTGGCCACGACATATATCACTGTTTTACAAAAAGTTTTATGGATCAATATGTTTGTTACCAGATTCAGAAATGATAATAACTGTTCAAAGTTCATTTGTTTTGCTTTATTGCGCGAATAAAGTCACTGTTTTTAAAGTTCTTAAATCACAGCTAATTTGTTAATTACTCAACACAAATACTCAATTACACTGTCATCGCTCGTTTGTAAGTTCAGTTTCACTTTTACGCACAGTACATTATGCAAATATACAAAAAAAAAAAAACTATTATTTGACTAATTTAACACGGAGCACGTTAATATATCAACTACGAGCTGTTATTCCTATTTCTTTTTTTTCACAAAATGTAAAATCAATGTCATATAACACAAAATAATAAATTTTACAATTAAATTAGCAACCTGTTTGATTGTTCCAACAGAAGAATGGAAAACCTATCCATTAATATCTTTTGCTAACATTTTAGCAGGTCGGGCAAAGTGTTATCGGGGTTTTCCATCAGGAATTTCTCAGTAGCAGCCCGCAGTCTGGATTTGTGTCCGGTTGATGGCAATAGGCTCGCCCCTTATTATATTGTTATCTCCCAAAATTTGCCATGCTTGCTCCAAAATTTAAACCCGACTTCCATTTTGTTGCAGCATCAAAACCCTATACGATAACGTAGACGTGGTGACAGTGAGAGAGAACACAGAGGGTGAGTATTCCGGCATCGAGCACGAGATTGTTGATGGAGTAGTGCAGTCCATCAAGCTGATCACCGAGGAAGCTTCCATGAGAGTCGCGGAGTTCGCCTTCGTGTTCGCCAAGGAAAACAATAGGAAGAAGATCACGGCTGTGCATAAGGCTAACATTATGTGAGTATTGAAGTCCTAGACATAACTTCAACTTCAATCCATAGTTTTGTACTCCATACCATCCATACTTACTTAATATTAAAAATGCGAAAGTAACCTGTATCTGTCTGTCACCTTTTCACGCCTAAACCACCACCGATCGTTATGAAATTTGACAGATAGAACCTAGTAAAAAATAATTAAATATAAGATAGCAGACAAAATCGCGGGCAACACTAGGCCCACCCACGGCTTCTCTATACAAGGCCTTTGTGAAAGAGTCGCCAGTCGCCATAATTAAAGACAATGTTAAGTATACACCCGCTTCTGTCCGCGACTTTGTCCGCGAGCCTTTATAGGCTCAATAGGCTCGCAATTCTTGAGGAAGTTTATCCTATCTCAAGAATTGGGCTGTCCAATGCAAAAATATTTTTTTACATAAAAACTTACAAACAAACAAAATTTTACCTCTTTATAATATTAGTATAGATGATGGGTCATGAAACGCAGAAGTTTTTGATGTGAGAAGAAAATTGGTCGGTGAAATTGAATGAGAAAACTAGTTCTAGTGTGATTTTGGTGGCGTATTTTACCTATCCAGTCGGCCATTTTACGTTTGTCGCAGATAGCTTGCGGTTTCATTCACGATCTTCTTATAATATCCGTGAGTAATTGAGTTAAAAGCCTTAACTCTATTACAAAGAGTTCCTTTTCAATAGTAAATAGAATGGTAATGAGTGACACTTAAAGAAAAATGTTCATTCTAAAATTACCCTAGTTTACTTGGTTTAAAGTTAGAATTTACTGGAAGGTATAAAATAAATGCATTTTAAGTTAACAATAGCTAAAGTAAAGTGCCATTATAATGTACCACTTCACTAAAGGAATGTTTATGTGCCACATAATATTACACTTAGTGTTGTGTCACGTGACGTGTTGGCTAGTAATGAAACAGTGTCAATTTACTTTTCACACATTGTATTAAATTGTTTCAAATGTAGCTCCGGTGACTGATGCTCCGTTACAAGGTACTGTGGTACTATATGCATAGTCGATAATATCTCGCAACGAAGCAGGCTTCTAAAGCCTGCTTACTACAGTATACGCATTTTTTTGCTTGACCCGTAAACGTCCACTACTGATCATGGATATTGTCATAAGTAATTATTTATAACTAGCTTTCGCCAGCGACTTTGATATTTTAATAAATTATAGCTTATATAACTCAGCGAGAATAAAACTTTCTATTGGTGAAAGAATTTTTCAAATCGGTCTCGGTCAAGTTTATTCATTACAAACAAACAATTAAATACAAAAAAAAACAATACTTTTATTGGCCGAGCGAGCGTAGCGTCTCTGGATCAAGTCTGGCAAAATTTGTTTTCGTGTGTCGGTTTGGACGTGCTCCTCTACAGTTCGTATTTTACAACCGATCTGTACGAAATATGGTGTAAATTTTTATCTGACGAATTCATCAAAAAACATGTGCAGACTGAAAAACATATTCGTAGCTGTTTTATGTGTTCGGGACTGGTAGGAATAAAATTATTTTCAATAACTTGCATGAGGCTGATAATAGAAAAGTAGATCGAAATAGGAATTTAATGAAACCGTTTTAATTTAACCGTACCTCTGTCGTTTTACCACGCTCCGCCACTAGTACCTATACATTATTAAACACGCCGGCCGACAAAGTGGTAAAATAAAATCGTGATAAATATTTGTTTTAGGGTATCTCCCCTTCCTACACGTAAAGTGGGGATGATTTCCTATGTTATGGGGTGTCGTGAAAAGTATTTTTTGACTCAGGAATCCGTTTTCGAAATATTAAGCTTTTAAAGTGCTATTTTTATTGTTATAGTCAAGTGTTGTCCCCTCTGCCAGCTAACTAAATGGTTGTAAGATGACAATTAAACGTCACCATATCATATAATCACATTTTCGAAAACAATATTATGAATTAAAACTGTAATATAATTACGAGATATTTTTTCTGAGCTGTCGCAATTTCAAATGTAATGTGATCATATTTTTTTTTTTTTTAAGCAACGGCATGGAGAGCGAATTTTAAAAGTTTTTGGCGCAGGTCCGCCCTCAATGACGTCCCGCAGGACTCTGAGCGCGAGACGATTTAGCCCGATTTACTAATAATTTTTGTGTTTATTAAAAATAAAACTACTAACATCAAAATCCAACCGTTAAATTTCCTATAAAATACGATTACTTCATGGTACATGCAATATCATATTATTTTGTGCTGTAATTAGGACATGATTTTGCGCCTGATTCAATACGTAAATGTCTTTGCGCCACACGAATCCGCACCCCGCAATACCCAAATTTTATTTAATTTGCTAAAGGAAAGGCATAGCACGTATATGTTTAAACATTTGTATGGTAGCAGAGTTTATTATTAAGAATATGTAGGCGCAAACTTGTAAACTAAAATTCAATATTTCGCATGTAGCAAAGTAAAAACATAACTAGTAGTTCTGCGAACAGTAGACCTCGCGAGCACAAACTTTTTACAACAATAACTTAAACTACTTACTTAAAAGTTATTTAAAATGGTTTTTTGTTTAAAACGGGATATTTTGTAAAAAAAAAAACCAATGCTCGCCAGCACTGCAGCTCAAAAATCCTCGCTTGCAGGAGTGGTACGGTGTTTGTTGTGGCTGCGCCGCGATCGGCCTTTATTGCCCTCAACCAGCAAGTACACCCGAATTATTAACTTTCTTGAACGGGCAAACACACATTGGGTGTAAGGACAACAGACTGTCAAATCGTGTTGTCATTAATTTTTAAATCGGGCCCCAAACTAATCCGCACGTAACTTCAGCCGAATCTTCGGATTTCGTGTTTAGGGCTTTGTAGTTCTAGCGTTCGAAAATATTTTATGCTACCAACGCACTTCTATGATTTGACGGTGTTAACCTATTTTTTTTTTCCTGTCAAAAAAACACGACATCGTTCAATACGTCAAATTCAAATTTAAAAACCGGCCAAGCACGTAGGCCACGCACAATTAAGGGTTCCGTAGTTGGGATCAATTTATCCCAAGAACAACTTTAACATTGTAGTTGAAAAACATGTTCTCCCACATATTCAACTGCAAATGTAAGTTGGTCGATTATTATTCGTTAACTTGTAAAGCATACTTAGTTGTGATAGTTTTCCTTTTAACTTCGTTATACAAGCTGAAATTTGAATGGTTGTTTCTCCGCAGTAAAATGATTTTGTCTTGCTAGTACAATAGATTTATAAAAAGAATAAAAAAAGTTAGAAAATATTAACTAATAGGTTTTAATAAATAGTAAGCAATTTATTGCATTTTGAGAAGCTATTCTGCTCATCGTGCCGAAGATTCGCATCAGATCTTCACCAATTTTTTTTTGAGGCCAACATAGAGTAGTAATACTACCTTCCAGATAAAAAAAGAACCATCGAAATTGGATCTCATAAGGCGGAGATATCCAGTAGCCCCCCTTTTTGTCCCATTTTGGAGGAAGTACCCCTCCAATCAAAAATCCCCGACGGCTAAAAATTACAAAAAATTCGTCAAACCTGTACACCAAATTTCGTCCAGATCGGTTCTAAAATACGACCTGTAGAGGATAATTACTAATTGACACACGAAAGTAAATTTTGCCAGACTTGATCCAGAGACGCTTCGCTCGCTATGCTCGCTCGGTCAATTATTCGTGCAGCATATTACTTGGTCATTAGAATTTTTGTTGTAAGGTTTAACTAAGCCCTATAAGGATATAGGAAATTATTATTTTTCGATATTTTTTTTCTATTTTACTAAGTACCTGGTACTTGTTGATAGGCCTACACTGTCTTCTCATACCTATTAATACTGTAACTTGAAAACATTGTAGAAACCATTTATTTTTAAAAGAGTAACCGTGGAGTTTCTTGCCGGCTCTTCTCTATAGGAAGCGACCAATTGGAGCCGTGCCGTGCGTGTTCATAAGTGCCCTTGCAGGTTTATGTGAAATAAAATATTTTAATTTTTTTTTTGAATTTTGATGTGAAAAACTTAAATTTGTTATTGGAAGAGCTATGGGACATTTTCAGGTTTTTCAGTATTTTCCATTGTTATACAGTACCTATCTGTTAGCATTTTCACTAATAAAAAGTTTAGACAGTACTAATGGAGAAACAGTAAAGTATTTTAATTTAAATTTTATTTAATTTTAAAACATATTATTTACATTTTTAAATATTTATATAAAAAAAAAAAAAAAACATTTAAAAATATAAAAAATAGTAGCCCACCGGTGTCGGGAACAGGGTCCAAGCTACCGGTGGTCAGGGCTCCTGAGAGAGGAACCTCCTAACAATACGCGCCGTGTCCAAGAGTACCGCTTTCTGGATCAAGCCCTTGATCCAGCTGCCTAACGAGAGCCTCCTCAGGTGTTGGTCGAGGCTCTTGGCTATTATGCCATTGGCCGTCACGACTATCGGCACAATGATTGCTGTATCCACATCCCACATGTCAACAACCTCGCGGGTCAGGTCAAATTTTATATTATTGTTATAACACACGAAATATTAGGAAATTCTAATGTATGTTATAACTACTGTATAGCTATTGCATAACTCTAAACAGTTGGCAGTTTTGTACATAGCAATAAATTCAGTAAAACTATCCACTCAGCGAAAATAAAAAACTTTAGAATTATCGAAGGGCATATTCTTCTGGGTCCTGGACTAACGGCTGTAATGGCTATGGCTGCGCAGGGTAGGCTACGCAGGCCGTTAACGGTTAGGTAGGTAGAGGTAGATAATAAAAGAAACAGCTGGATAGGTTAATAGATATAATTTAGATAGGTAGCAGTAACACGGCTAGGTCGTGGGTATAGTCACTGTGAGTCCTGAGCACTCGCACACATAGATAGGAAGGGTACCGTCCTTGGAAGCTCGTGGTAGACGTGGGGACCTGTTCAGCACAGGCTCCGCAGTATGCCGGACGGTCCTCGTAAAGCGCTGGTAGTGAGTGTCGGTAGCACGTGGAGACCGCCTGTCAGCACAGGCTTGCGGCTGTAGGCCGTAGGTAGGCAGGCCTTCGTCAGCCCTCGGTAGCGTGCAGGTTAGCTACGCATGTAAGCATCGTGCAGAATTGGACAAGGGGTCTTGCCCTCAGCCCGTACAGACAACCCCTAGGTTGGGGCACAGAATCCTGAGGTTCAGGGGATAACCTCCATCAGGTAAGTAAGCGGTAGTCCAAATGCAGAGCGTCCTTAGAAAATTAGTGTTGTGCCATGTTTTTAGTGATGTGGTTAATTACTTATAAGATATTTTTGCATCACTCGACTAATTACAGTTGAGACCTCTCAGAACGCTACAGTTCAATACCGGTATTTGACGGTTACCACCTTTATATTTTTTACAAGTATTTTTAAAGGTTACCTTAATTATTAAATATTGTATATAACCGATATTAATACCGATACCGAAATAAAAATTACCTGTTTCTTACACGTGCCGTCGGCATTAGTCAGAGGGCGCTCATCGCCTGTATGTGTCTCAAAGAGAAGAGTCTACCCGCGCGCCGGCGAACAGCCGACCAATCACGGCCCTGGCTGGCACGGCCACGCGTCTCTTAGTTTGCTAGCGAGTGTTGGATTGTTTTGTTGGCTTGTTAGGTCCTAATCCTAACGAATATTATAAAAGCGAAAGTGAGTTTTTTACAACTTGCCGTGTTAGTTAGTAGCAAATCTTGCAAGGTGAATTAAAACCACTTCCTCTTATCCTACGGAGTTGAAATTTTACATGTTGGTTCAGTTTTGAAGACAATGCATTTCTTTATGATGTTTGACCTGATTCTACCCCCAGGATAGGCTCCAGACGAAGGAACTCCACAACAGTCAACGGTATAGAAATGGAATTTAATATACGCATTTAATTATGATAGTTCGTTCTAAAGTCTACAATGACCTGGCTACAGCATCCAGGATTAGCTCCACATGAAGAAACTCCTCAGCGATCAACAACTGTGACACTCAATTTTATATACGCATTCAATTATGATAACCCGTTCTAAAGTCTACCATTACCTGGCTGCTGCACCCGGGGCTAGCTCCAGAAGAGGGAACTCCTCAATAGTACATAGAAGAAATTTTATATACGCATTTAATTATGATAGTCCGTTCTAAAGTCTACCATGACCTGGTTACAGCATCCAGGATTGGCTCCACACGAGGAAACTTCTCAGCGGTCAACAGCACGACTACGCGTGAATCGACTTTTTGGAGGTAGGTGTTAAAAAACTGTAGACGTTGTTCAAATTTGTAATTTTATTTAAAGTATTATTAATTGAAAATACTGATAAGTTTACATCAGAACTTAGTCTACAATAGATAAATGAGTACTCACGTTTGTGGCACATTTATTTGACATTGACACGTTAAATAAACCACCTGCCACCTGATCAACTACACTATCACGTAATATTTGTCAGCACTTCAAAAATCCCAGAATGTTTCAACATTCTGCAGTCTTCGCTGCACAAAAAACACTTGAGGAAAACTTTTTGAAAAAGATGGGTGAGCTTGAAGCTTAAATCCAGTGCGCCGGTCCTACCAAGGACACTTTCTATGCTTGGTCAGTTCCGAAGCCAGATCAGTGAGTGTGCCAAACTAATTGTTGGCTTGGAGACCAGACACCGGCGAAAGGCATTGGTTTTCCAGGGCCTTGCTGAAGTGGAGAACGAAGACAACACAGCGGTAATTCTGGACATTCTGAACACCAAGCTTGCCCTCAACTCTCTCTCCGTGGCCTCAATTAAAGCTTGTCACAGGCTTGGAGCTAAACGCAAGGAGCATCACAGGCCTATCCTCGTTAGGTTCGCCAATGTGGACATCAAGACCGCAGTTTGGAAGGCAAAGACGGGGTTGAAAGGCTCATAAATATCTGTTAGACCAGGGCCAGGCAATCTGTCTTTGGGAAGGCGCGTGAGCACTTTAGTATGCGGTCGTGCTAGACTCAAGACGGCGTCATCTATATAAAGGCATCTGATGGAAATCGGCATAAGGTTATCGACGAGCTGAAGCCCTTTATAGCCAAGTATCCTAAAGCGCCGGGTGCGACTCTTTCAAGGAAATAAAGAAGTGTCAACGTTGTCGGGAACCTGAAAAACACAAAACGTAAATTATAGGTGAATCTTTACTTTGATGTGTTGTTTGTATTTTGTAGTTTCCTAGATTCGTAATCTTTACTTAACTTTCTGTAGTTGGCCTGTCTCATAGTTTTTTTCAGTTATGTGCCCCGTTTACAATTTTTTTTGTTTTTCGATACCCATAACAGTGTATATTTTTCAACCTCAGCTTATAGTTTTTTGGTGTGAATGTCAGCTACGCAGCTTGTCAAAACGTTCTGACGTTTCGTTCCATGATGCACTTCATTTACTAAAACTAAATCTGCTGTCGAATGTGTCATTTTGATTTCATTATCATATATTTTTTTCTGTTGTTTTTGTGTCTTTGTCTATTTATACCTTTGGGAACACCGGTTTTTGCCTTGCTTCCAGTAGAGTTTATAAAAACTGAACTCAGATTTTGTTGTTTAAATGTGCGTAATACCATATTTGTTAATTGTTTTTAGTGGTGGTGTTAGCTGGGGGCTGGTACAGTGCCTTACAGTCCACGTGTTAGTTGCGCTGTTTTTTGCAATAGCATAATTTATTATTTATTTATTTATTATATATTTATTTCTTTTCTGCCAACCAATCTTTTGCTTCTTTTAGCGATGAAAGCTTTTGTTCTTTCAGCTACACCCTTGGTGACAATTTACAACAAAATTTCAATGGTCAGTCACGGTTGGTGAATGTGTGTCAAATTAACGCTCAAAGTGTCCCAAGCCACTACAGCGAGTTGTAATAACAGCAATGATCCCGCCATCCTGATCTCTGAAACTTGGCCCGAACCGCAACTCCTGTCCACCACCTACCCTCTTACTGGTTTCGTTCTTATACGGAACGATCGGATTGGTAAAGGAGGGGGTGGTGTCGCTATATACCTTCGCAGTGACTTTCCTTATAAAAAACTTGCTACTTCCTCTTCACATTATTCTGCTTCTGTTGAATCAAAGGAGCTAAAACCATTATTGGTGTTGTATACTGTCCTCCCACTGTTCATTACTTCACTGCATTTGAATCAGTACTCGAATCCTTGGGTTCGAAGTATGCACATGACATCATCATGGGTGGTTTCAACACAAACCTTCTTGCCCAAAACTCTCTATCTTATCGAGTCAGCTAGTGTCTGAACATGCTGCGCTCAAACCTACACAGCATAACACTGTCGGCGATGACAACTGGCTCGACCTGGTCCTCACCTGGAATCCTTCCCTCGTTTCTTCCCATGGGCAACATGACGCTCCTGGCTTTTCTCATCACGACATGATTGTTCTTTCCTATATCCTGAAACTTCCCAAACCTAAATCCAAGATTCTGTACAGCCGCTGTTTTTCTCGGATGAATGTCGATAAGCTCAAGAAAGATGCATCTGTGGTCAATTGAGAGCCTATGACAGCCACTTCGGTTGACGACAAGGTTGCCATCTTCAATGATGTTGTTATCAATCTATATAACGTCCATGCTCCTGTCAAAAATATAAAGTTAAAACGCCCACCTGCACCATAGATGACAAGAGGCATACAGACGGCAATGCGACGTAGGGACCGCGCGTTTCGTAAATTTAAAAGGGATCGTATTGATGAGAACTGGACATTATTCAAGTCTGCAAGGAATAAAAGGTATTTGAAAAGATGCATCCAACGAACCCAAACACGTCGTTACATAAGTCATGGTGTGTAACCAACCAAGTTGCACCATTCAAGTCATGCTATAATGTAGCACAGGCTATCATAATTGAATGCGTACCTATATAATATAACTGTCTGTGCTGTTGACCGCTTAGGAGTTCCCTCGTCTGGAGCCATTCCTGGGTGCAACAACAAGGCCATGGTGTACTTTAGAACGGGCAATCATAATTGAATAGGTATATACAATTTTGTGTCTGTACTGTTGACCGTTGAGGAGTTCCCTAGTCTGAAGTCAATATTGGCTGCAGCAGCCAGGTCATGGTAGACTGTAGAACTGTATTAATTAAATGCTTATATTAAATTTCTTGTCTGTACTGTTGAATGTTAAGGACTTCCCTCTTCTGGAGCCAACCCTGGATGCAGCAACCAGATCATGGTGAACTTATAACGGACTATCATCATTGAATGCGTATATAAAATGTACTGTTGACCGTTGAGGAGTTCCCTTGTTTGAAGCTAATCCTGGCTGCAGCAGCCAGATCATGCTAGAATTAAGAACGGACTATTTTTATTAAATGCGTATATAAAATTTGATGTCTGTACTCTTAACCGCTGAGCAATTTCCTCGTCTGGAGCCAAACTTAGGTGCAGCAGCCTGGACTTTAGAACAGACTATCATAATTAAATTCGTACATTAAATTTCTTGTATGTTCTGTTGACTATTGAGGAGTTCTCTCCTTTGGACCCAACCCTGGGTGCAGCAGCCAGGTCATGAGGAACTTTAGAACGGGCTATCATAATTGAATATGTTTATAAAATTTTGTGTTTGTGCTGTTTACTGCTTAGAAGTTCCCTCTTCTGGAGCCAACCCTGGGTGCAGCAGCCAGAACATGGTGAATCTTAGAACGAGCTATCATAATTTAATGCGTATATAAAATTGAGTGTCTTAGTTGTTGATTGCGGAGGAGTTTCCTAGTATGGTCCCAATCCTGGATTCTGTAGCCAGGTAATGTTAGACTTTAGAACAGACTATCATAATTAAATGCGTATATTAAATTCCATGTCTGTACCGTTGACTGTTGTGGAGTTCCTTCTTCTGGAGTCTATCCTGGGAGTAGAATCAGGTCATAAATCATAAGAAACGAAAATTGTCTTCAAAACTGAACCAAAATGTAAAATTTCTACTCCATAGGATAAGAGGAAGTGGTTCTAATTGAAGAACCACTTCGCTTGCAAGATTTGCTAACTAACACGACAAGTTGAATAAAAGCTTGTAATAAATAGTACAACACTTACAACGATCTCTCTGGTAATGTATTTTTTTTCTAGTGCCAGCAAATTGTCGGCATTGCGATATTCTGTTTCTTTCTCGTAATCAAAGTAATTTTTAGGTAACCGGTATTAAAACGGTAACCTGAATATAGGTAACCTGTTTCTTCTTGGGTAACCCGGATAGCGGTTACCTTAATTGTAGCAGTAACCTAATTTCTTCGATACCTGTACCGTAATTTATAAAGGTTTTCGGTCCCTGCTTTTGACGCGTGGCCAAAATCGGAACTAACGCCGCCATCTTGTTTCTTTTCAGACAATTTTACAAATGTTTACCAACAGCACCCCTCGTCCTTGTCATTCTTGCACCAAAAGATCCTTGAAGTCATGTATATCCTTTGACAGTAATTTCACCTCTGATTTTTCATCACGTTCAAAATTACAGTGATCTATACTCGAAACATGTTGCTGTTGGGTTACCTGCCACGGACAAACGGCCTTTGCCTTCAGATTCAGAAACGCCGTGTTTTATAAAATGTCGTATGTTATTTCCAGGCGTATGTCAGACGGTCTGTTCCTGCGGTGCTGCCGCGAAGTGGCAAACAAGAACAAGGACATCAAGTTCGAGGAGCGCTACCTCGACACCGTGTGCCTCAACATGGTGCAGGACCCAGGCTTGTTCGACGTGCTGGTCAGTTCATTATCTATACCTATACATATTATTAATTAAAGATGTTTTTCGTGTCTGTCTGTGTGACCACGTTGTTCTTCTAAACTATGCAACGGATTTTGAAGCGGTTTTCACCATAATTTAGATAGTTTCACGTACTAATTCTTATTATAATGATGATAGAGTTTATAATATTTTGAAGTTAACGTTTTAAATCTCTTCCCCCTCCCCTTGTTACACTTTGTTGGCCGCCTCTCTCCCCTTAACGTGTGACGTTATTTATGTATGTGTACTCCAATCTGTATTTAAGATTTCGTCCAAATTTCTCACATTATCCTACTTTGAAATGTTCCAGGTGATGCCTAACTTGTACGGTGACATCATGTCTGACTTGTGTTCGGGTCTGGTCGGAGGCTTGGGCCTCACACCTTCGGGCAACATCGGCAAAAACGGCGCGCTATTTGAGTCCGTAAGTGTTGTACGGAAAAAAATACGGTCTTGTGAACGAAGGAAGATTGAAAAATATTTGGGCGGGTCCAGAATCATATGACCGTTTTCACTGAAACCAAGGAACGCTTAAATATTATAGCACTGTTGAATTTTCTACTCTCGGTCGTAAACTGAGTGTTGAAAATCCAACAAAGCGCTTTTGCATTAATTTTGGTGTCGAATACGAATATTTTATGTATTGATTTGACAGGCAAGATTTTTGTTTTTTGTTCAGTCGTTTTCTACATCATCATTATGATTTAAAAAAAAAAAACCAAAAAAAAAGAAAAGAACCCAAAGTCTAATTCATTACAACTTAGCAACAAAAAATCTTTTCATACAAAAAAGATGGAGGAATGGAATTCGCAGTCTTAGCAAGAATAGGATTCCATTTGACACCTCGGTTTGAAAACCTACAATTACCGTGTTAATGTTTAAACAAAATTATTTTTTGCTATTTTTATGTCAAAATTGAGTTCATACAAAATTTTACTCAATAAAACAATGTCACCATGAAAGTTTCGAGAACTCTTTATAAGCTGGCAAAGCAAACAATTGAAGCTGATCAAATAATCAGTTGAATTGTTAATATTGCCGTGTTTTATAGTAAAGTGAAACACGACAATATTAACAATTCACTAATCACTAATATCTGAATATCTGAGATGGAGGTGACCCTCGAAAAGGATCCATGGAAGGATTTGGGGGAAGCTTTTGCTCAGCAGTGGGACAGTGTAGGCTAACATAAAAAATAGTATCTTTAATAAAATCTCTATCTGACTCAAACGGAGTATACCCAAAATATATTAAATAATATATATTACATACAAATGATATATATGAATACATTGTCAAATTAAAATTGACAAAGGCTGGGGAAGTGCATAAAAGTTATTACAAATTCACTGGTTATATATGAGCATAATCACATGAAATCTACAGTATAGTGTTAAATCATTATTTCAATGTTTTCAAAATTAAAGTGTTTTCGGCTACAAACAAAATAAACTTGGAAAGATAAGTTGTTTCAAATTATTGAGTTTGAACTAACAGGTGTGGGTTCCATGTTCTAAAAACATTTTTTTTGATCTGGCAATAACCGCATGACGATTTATAAATTAAACCGTTACTTATGAATGTTTTTTTTTCATAACCTGATAATTATACATTATGATTATGTGAACTAATATACATCCATGTGAATGTCTAAACTCTAAAATACATAATGTTTCTCACTACATGTGTATGTTAATTCTGGCATTATTGCATGTGCGCTTGATATCTGTATTAAAATTTAAAAAAAAATGAAAGCTCTTTCACAAATGTCAGTGTTCTAAAATATTTTACTGTCTCTTTGGTTACTTCGATACTGCCGCCAAACATCGCAACCCTCTGGTTGTCGAGGCCGCTAGTTACACTCCATCTAGTATTAATCGAACCCGCCGCCCTAAGCGAATCCTTACCGACCCCGACGACCCCATTACCCTCTCCTCTAGGAGAGCAGTGGGGAAACCCGCACAGTGTACAAAAACAGACGCCTCCCGTCATTCCGACCTCGCCGCCGAGGTCCTTTGCGAACGCGACCGAATCCCCGAGTGATACTCCACCCCGACCCTTGCTCGATAACGAAGTGCCAACAGTTGTTGCAGCTGAGCCTGAGGTCTTGGGTTCGATTCCCGGTCAGGCAAATTGTTATCGGGTTTTTTCATCTGGATTTTTTCAGTAGCAGCCCGGAGTCTGGATTTGTACCTGGTTGATGGTAATAAGCTCGCCCCCTATTACGTGGGACTTAAACATTACTGGCGAAAATCTTTGCCTAACCCTTCGGGGAATACAGCCGTGATGTTATGTTATTTCATAAAACAGTGAGAGAAACTGCTAATCACAAAGAGCTTTCAAATATGTCTTAAAAATGCTTTATTTGTACGCAGAGAATGCCACTACAGTGTATACTATGTGTTTTTTTAAAACAATAATAAAATGATGATTACAAACTTTTTAATCAATTTTTTTTTTATGAAATGTTAATTTCGTACTTTCATGATTATTGATGCATGGTATGGCTAGTGGTGACATGTATGCTAAATTACAAAAATTCTATCCACACATTACTCGGGTTCCGTAGTTTTTTGTATTCCTGACGGCCCGGAGTTCTTAAAACTGTGAATGAAATGTTTGGATAGACCGTTATTATGTGTTGTGATAACTATGAATATAAACTTTATATATATTATGGAAAAAAAATGGAAAACTATTTTCAAAAGTACTGTCAATTAATTTTTTTTATTGTGAGAGAGTTTCCGAGAGTTCGACCGTTCAAGAGACGAGAATGTCCATACGAGACTCATAGGCGGGAATAGCCAGGCAATTTATCGCATCACACTAGCCGAGAAACACAAGGACTTACAGGTCGATTTTCTTGAACAGTTTTTTTTATTTACGCTGTAAATTCTGTTTCTGAGACGGGAGTACATTTACACGAGTTAACTTTTTTATTCAACTCTAGAAACCCTTATCGTATCGTGTAAATGTAAACTAAGCATTATGATATTTAATACCTGGCTATGCGCTACGCATCCCAAAACGCTTTTCCGCCCATTAAAAAACCAACCCATAACAAAATACAACTACTGCAATGTTTTCCACTAACACATCTCTTTGGAAACTAATCCCGATTATGGTGCAACTAGATTGCGGTCGATCTATTTCAGATCGATTCAATGTACAACGGTCAACTTACAAAAACCTTTACCATATTTAGAACCTTGTCACATTATACGATGCAAATGGTGACGTCAAAAATGTGAAATTTTCGCAGACAGAGTATAGCAATAGATAAGTCACACAAAAATAATGAGACAAGAATACCCTTATTACATCCAGTAGTAAGAGTAAAAAAGATCTAAAAAAACTTCTTGTCTGACCTCAGTTGCTAGCCTACAACTGGGGTTCAAGAAACGGGTGATTCGTGAAGTGTTACCCGACTACATTAAATAGCACCAGTTTACAAGGGACTGTCAAAATCGCAAGCCGTACAATACTCTTATCTACGAACGCTTCACATCAATATTCAAGTAAAAAGCTTAATGTGACAAAGTCCAAAAGTGAACAACGTTTTCGTAAGGTGATCGTACATGGCAACCGGAGAACGTTCATCATCGACTATCGAATATGGTTTTGCCTTGACTAATATCTATCGCCCGCAATCGAGTTGGCGCGTGTATTTTAATAAGCCACCATAGTAACTTAGCCACGTTTTCTAGGTGCACGGTACAGCGCCCTCAATTGCCGGCAAAGACCTCGCCAACCCGACAGCACTTCTTCTTTCAGCCGTTATGATGCTCCGTCATATGAAGCTGACCAAATATGCCGAAAAAATAGAACGAGCTTGCTTCAGGGTCCTAAAGGAGAGCAAGGTCCTCACTCAGGACTTAGGAGGGAAATCAAAATGTTCCGAATACACGGCGGAAATTATTAAGCATATGGAGGCGCCTGCCTGAAGGGGCTGTGGTTGAATTAATCATGTTTTGTTAGGGACTAGGTACAATGTAGATTCCGACTCTTTAAGATTGAAGTTTTTTTTGAGTATAACATTTTATTGTTATTTATTTCCGCACTTTATTATGCAGTTTTTTTTTTATTCAATCTTATTTACAAAGTTACAATGTACATTCCGAATCTTTAAGGTAGAAAATGTTATTGTTTTTCTACATTTTATTTTACTATTCTTAATAACATTTTATTGTTATTTATTTCTGCACTTCATATTATGCAGTATTCTGTATATAAATTCTTTCATCGATTCACTAGTCCTGTATCAAAATGATGATAAGATACAGTTGTGTGGTAGGAGTTAGTTCAATTATTAGATCAAATTGTTGACCTACTTAGTAGTAAGCATAGAGTTGACTGACTGAGATACTGGCAAACTATACTGTAAGTAAATTGTAGACAAAAAGTCCGCAACACAGCTTTCGCAAAGGAATGATTGGCTTGCAATGGCATTTCCACAATAAAAACTCGCCATTGAATGCTTATGGCTTTACGAAGGGTTTCTTTCAGTGTTAATCATGGACCGAAACCGTTCTACACTTTGCCCTAGCCAGATTAAAGTACACATGGCTTTACTGCACAAACTTGTGACGGGAAGAGATTCATATAAAATGATCTTTTGCTGCTGCTCAAGCTTTTACACTGCTTTTAAATAAACTAAGTACAAGTAATTTTCTTTATTATCTGAGTCAGCCAACTCGCAAACCGGTGTAACTGCCGAATACATATGATCTATTCCAAAAGTATGTGAATGAAAGTACAAAATAAATTTTGTTCGGGTTCAATTCTAAAGCAAACACTCACTAAAGCTACGAATAATAAAAGTCAGGAAGCGTAATTGTAAATTAGATTCGTCTTAATTCGTCGTTTCATTAAAAGATTTAGCTTTCCGTTATTACAAAAATGTAAATAATCGTCACTTCTAAGGCTCCGCGCAAACGAGCCACCGACCACAGCCACCGGTGGCTGGCGACAAGCTGTTTACATGATTTATAAAACATTTTGTATGGCACACGTGTACCCGCGTCTCAATGTCCGCGACATGTCACCGGTGGCGGCCACTCACTACGGAACTCGCGAGCGCGCGCCGGAGCTAGTCGTGGCCACCTCCGTTAGCGCTGCCAAAGGAAGTGCGCGTCGGCCACCCGCGGCCGTGGTCGGTGGCCCGTGTGCGCGGAGCCTAAAGTGTATGCTGCATAATCTAGTGTTTACGCTAGGCATTCAATCAAATTTGTGTCAATCCAAACGAACCGCAGTTACCCATTTTTTCGCTGTAATTCATTTTTCGGGCATCTGTGACATTAAATTTATAAATGCATATATCATTTTTCCTTTAAACTAAAAACAAAAACCTCGCAAGTTCAAGTGAAATTTCAACACACATGCACACACATGTTGTGTTCGTGTAGCACAACACTTTCCAGAGTCGCAAGTATAGGATTACAAAAATATTATTTACACACATGAAAATTGATTCCAGAATTCAACATATCTGTATGACTTCTACTCCACTTTACAGCGCATGACGGCAATTTGCAGTACGTAAATAAACAACGCAAAACAATAATAATTACAATCGTAAATACTCCGCGACGAGACCGCATCGACTCAACAACACCGGCGAACTGTCAGCGCTGCACGGTTCATATTTTGGCCCCGCCCACCGCGGTTCATCCTGCGTGGTGCCATTTTTGAGCTCGAGTCATGTTTCTTGACTTATTATTCGTAGCATTAAAGGAAACTAATAACACATTCCCCCGTATTTAGACGGTTCCAACTTTATATCTCACCTTTTTTTTTCCAACTTTATTGTTCCAATAACATTACAACATAACATTATAATAACGTTACAACCATCAATGAAAGTCGAGGTTATAAATTAAACCTCAGTTGTCAAATGAAAAAAAAGTGATTGTATTCAATAATCAAATCAATGCACTCGATTTGTAAGTGGCACTACAAATTTGTATCCACAGGTACGTTTTCTGATCCATTTGCTTACATTTTCATGAGATACTTTTGTAACAGACTATAGTTAAACATTGTAATTTATTTCACTATTTATGAACATTCCGTTTTGTAGAATTTAGATCTGCTCATGTATATTATATTTATTGATGATTTTTGTGGATATTAATGATACAAATTATTCTCTCAAGATGAGATCTTGGCAGGAAAGATATATCGTTTTTATTAAGGGACGAAAGAGTGAATTGTGCGCTTGTTCGCTTGCTATTCATGTCCACATAAATTATTAAATAAATCTACATTTAGGCCATAAAACCGCTTAAATTGTAGTACTTAATTTTATGAACTATAAGTTACCATTGCAGCTTTTTGTAGTAGGTATAGAAACAATGTTTACAAAAAATATTTGAATTTAAAAATAATGACATCAAACTTGAATTATTCTCCGAAGGGTTTACAGAAGTGTTTATTAAACTCACATTTCGCCGGTTATAAGTTCTATTTTATAAAATATTCTGGCAAATTAGTATTATTGGAGTTTTCTTTGATTCAAATTATTTATATGTTTACTCTGCGTGTCAATCAATTTTGAACTTTAGATCTTTCGTATTTGATTGAAAAGAATGTGAAGACAATATGTGTATTGTTACAATGTGATACGGTGAGGTTGAGAAATACACTTACCAAGGATCTTTTGGCGCTCGAATGTCGTTGACGGGGGCGCTGTTGTTAAACATTAAAACTTGTGAAATGTATTGAAAAAGATGGTAGCGTTAGTTCCGATTTTGGCCACACGCCAAAAGAACCTTGTACCTATACACAACCTGAGCTGTCGTCGACGTTAATGCGGTTGTGTATGCATCGTTTTTTGTTTAGTAAATCAAAGTATTGCTAGTTTTAAAGCTATGTATTCCTTCATTTCTCATGTAATGTAAGATTCCAGTAAAAATAAATCAATGCAGCTCCTTGCTTTGCCATAAATATGCTTGAATTTAGTAGGCTAGTTAGCTATAATTAATATTTACTTTCGTGTGTCGCTATTTGAAATAGTTCATCTTACTACTAGATCGGATCTATCTGACAATCTATATATATAAAAATGAATCCCTATTTCCCTTGGTCACGACATCACGCTAAAACGGCTGAACGGATTTGGATGAAATTTGGGATTTGGATAGACCTTGACCCGGAGAAGGACATAGGATACTTTTTATCCCGATATTTTTACGGGATCGATACTTATGCGGGTGAAACCGCGGGGCGCAGCTAGTAAAAAATAAAAGATTCCGACGAACCCAGAACCACTTCCTTTTTTTTAAAGTCGGTTAAAAACGTACAACATCGCTAGTGAGTTCAAAAACTTTGATATTTTTGTGCTGTCCATGGGAAACTATATTTATATATTCTATAGCGGTGATATATCAAATATTTCACGTTGTGCTTTTTGAAAGCACTTTACAATCAACATAATTATTGTTATTATGGGTCGTAAACACTAGGATTTTATAAGTTACTTGAACGTAACGTGAAATTCTTACGTGTAAACCAGCCTTAAAGCTTAATCACATATTCACTCCTTTAACAAATTTGTTAGTTCATAACTCCCATGGAACATAAACTTAACTACATCATTAAAAGTAGTATTTCTACCGTATTTTACATACTTTGTTAAGTTATTTATTTTATGAAAGTACACAAAATGCTGTGAAACCATGATTTTATTGTATTATTTTAAGCTTAAACATAATTTATGTAAATTAGTAGCTGAATAAATGCATTAACAGAAATATACAATATCATTTATTACCTTATCTTTAGCAAAGTATTCAAATTGAAGTAAGTACAGTCAGGGAAATTAATTGATACGCTACGTCAATTTTCTTCGTATAGCTATTTCGTGATTCGATTATACAGACTACAGGCAAAACCGCTTAAAACGACGTACCGGTTATTTCGACGAAATTTTGAAGTCCCAGCATTTTTTGGTTATAACGATTACCGGCTATAACAACCGTAATTAGACGGTCCCTTCGAAGTCATTATAAACGGTTTTGACCGTATTAAAGTTGGTAGTTTATTTGATAAACAATTAACTTCCCTAACTTTACGTAGTTGAAAAATCGTCCAGGTCCAGAATTACAAATTCCACAACATTTATGTCTAATTCTTAGAAAATAATTGTTGAATACCGCTGATTGCTGACTGGATTGTGTACCTTTACGTTTGTTGCTGTTGTGCCAACTCAGGGATGTTGCAACAGTGACATACTGTAGCTACTCTATATAAGTTTGTTTCAAAACAGTACCAAGTACTCAGTACCTTACTAACATAGTTGTAAGTATTATAACCTTTTTTTTTTGAGTCTGACTTTACTGAACTAAAGAAATAATTACTTATCTGTTCTAATGGCATTCCTTGGCGTCCCAGGTGCACGGCACAGCTCCAGACATCGCTGGCAAGGACCTGGCCAACCCCACCGCCCTGCTGCTGTCATCCATTATGATGCTGCGACACCTGAAGATGCGAGAGCACGCCGATCGCATCGAAAACGCCTGCTACGCAGTACTGCGCGAGGGCAAGCACCTCACCGGTGATCTCGGCGGCACCAGCAAGTGCAGCGAGTTCACCAACGCCATCATCTCTAAACTTTAAGCTATTCGAACATAGTTCCTTTGCCCTTGAATAGGAATCCTTTAAAAAAAAATTCCACAAGCAAAACATTGGCGTTAATTCAGGGCGTAAAATATTAAATACAATCTAATTGTATATTGTAAAAAAAAACAACAGGAGCGCCACCAAAGCTTACTGTATCCTTAGATAAGTAGTTATTTTCAACAAATAGTTTTACATACAGTATTGCTATGCAATCATAGTATTTATTTCGTCATAATTGAGAGCAATGTTACCAAAAGTATAGGTATTGTAAATATATTTTTTATTGTTATGAACTTATGAAGTATCCGGTCAATTCAACTCTGGGATAGAGTAGATGCTAACACGATATCAACATATTTATTTTGACGATTTATATCGGATTTATTTCGTCCAACATCTCTAATCTCATCAAAGGTAAATAACACCGAAAACCACTTTAAAAAAAATTAAATCTTTGAATTTTTTTACTCGAGTTTTATTTATCAACAAACAAATGTCTTGTAATCACTGATGCTGTTCTGCAATTCTGCGAGCTAGTATGGATCCAAGCTGAATGTAGGGCCTACGAGAACTTTGTTACTCACCACGAGTATTAGCATCACGAATTTATTTGCAAACATTCGTTGCGGGAGCTTTTGTTACGCGACGAACATTCATTCGCGAATCCAAACAAAAAAAATATTCTTTATTAGCTGTGCTCGCGTACGAATGTCTGTTGTGTAACAAAAGCTGGTGCAAGGAACGTTTTAAAAACAAACAAATTCGTGAACCGGATGCTCGCGGTGAATATCGTAACCCCGCGACCTATTTAATAGCGATCGCTGGGCGAATACGCGATCTTCGCGCGCATACGTCACTTGTTCGGAAAACCGGAAAACGCCCTCTGTCGGCGAGACCACGCGTTCTGGTTCACTGAACAAATAGTTCGAACGATCGTGTATTCGCGCCATTGCGGACCCACCCACCATACCACTGGCCATACTCCTGGTGGTATGGTCAGAAAATAGTTGTGGTAAACTAGCTTATTACAAATAAAAATATGTCATATACATACTCCTATTACGCATTTCGCCATTAAAAATCATGTTCGGAATTTGTTCAAGGCATGGCCTACTGATAAACTTTGTACATTAATTATAAAATCATCATTAACTTTTTGATTATTTCGGCGTGTTTTAGGAATCGTCTTTGCCTTATGTATATCTTGCAACACATTCAATAATCGCATTAGCGTTTTGATATTCTTGTTTAGTAATTTATTTATTTTAGAATGAAAAGATTCCAAAACATTTGTGGTGCGATGGTGTTCACCAAACATGCTGAATATTTTAGATGAATAAATTTTGAACCAAAACGTTTCGATATAGCTTATAAACTTTTACATTTGCTTCAATTGTTCACTTTCTGCTTTTATATATTATATTCAAATCCTTCCTTGTAATACTTCATCATCAGGATGAAGCGGTAAGGCAGCAGTTAGGGCCACTATTCTTCTTTCAGGTTTGTGTATTTTTGAACGATTTTGCTTTTTCCAAATATTGCGAACCCAGTGGAAATAATTATAATTAAAGTAATTTTTGGGAATATTTTTAAAATTGCGTTCATTGCCGCTTTTTCGTAGTCACAGTGTATTTTACAAGGACTCCAATCAGGTATTTGGGTCAGAGTCATATGAAATAAAAATAAATACCTAACTAGTTTCTTTTCGGTCGGACATGAGTGCCTTCAGTTGTTTCCGAGGTACTGCTTATATGGCCATGAATATTGAACAATTGAGCGAAAGATGCTGGACAACTGTAAAATGTGCCGTCAACAATATATTCTTTAAGAATTTTCTTTCGGTTATCATTGGTACGAAGTTACCAAAATATGAGTTTCGTGGCCCCCTATTATTGTGGTAATAATCGGCTAATAGAAAATCTTTATGGACCTGTACCCTAATTGCGTAACTTATTTTCGTCAGTTTAACATCATTCATTGCGTTATTTACGTTGTTGAGCATATTTCTTTTTTCCAACTTATGAAGGAGGATTAGCAATCTATTTCAAATCACAACAGATTGTGATTGTGTTTATTACGCAACTAGGGTAGGTACTGGACTTCAACAAAATTTTTGAATATAGGTAGTCTTTGATAGAAAGCAGATTTATTTCTTGCGACATGTGGAAAATGTTTCACGCTTAAAATACCCATTGCCATATTAAATCCATTGTCTATAAAATCACTATTTTTCTTATTGTATATTCTTTGGAAAGGTTCGTCAGATGATAAAACTTTTTCCCGCAAATCACATATTTCCTTTAGTATTTGATTTTTATCTAATTCGCAGATCTGATATTTTTAGTAATGATAGTTTTATTATCCTAAAATGAAAATTAATAATAATAATAATCTAATATGTAGGTATTTTTCACAAATAAACAAACTGTTCTTTCTATCTACCGCTTACCTGTGCAATCGTTTTAGTCCCACGACATTTTGTTTGGAAATAATAATGAACACCGCCATATCACTGAACCGTTTTCAAATGTTTTGTGGCGATGATATCTATTCCACAAAGGAGTGCCTTTCCACCATTTATGTTAATAAAATTTAGTTTTTCCATATTTTCTTTTTGTACTTCCATTTTTTAAAATATAATTGTTCAATATTTATTGAAAATATTTACTATTTAGACAGCAATTACATTGTCAAATGAGCAGAGAAGAAAACAAAAGAAATTGTATTATAATGTTATTAGCAGATAGACTTGAAAAATAAAAGTTTATGCAAGGAGCTTTTAATTTCGTTATACAAAATGAGGATAATAGCAGACGGAATGACTATT
Source organism: Omphaloscelis lunosa (assembly GCA_916610215.1). Classification (NCBI taxonomy): domain Eukaryota; kingdom Metazoa; phylum Arthropoda; class Insecta; order Lepidoptera; family Noctuidae; genus Omphaloscelis; species Omphaloscelis lunosa. Next base: position 19,457,064 of record OU744260.1, read on the forward strand.
TGAACTTGAATTACACGATTCACGCATGTGTAACAGATACTAATAGTTATAAATAAGAAGACAATCCCGAGTATATTTTATGCTCTTGTAGGTAATCCACAACATTATTTTCTCAGTGGTATAGTTTTAGACCCACCACCACCAAGGGTATGGCCAGTGGTGTGGTGGGACCGCAAAGTATTCGTGCGACGATCGCTTTAATTCGAAAATAGGACACAGGGCTGTCCCTGTTTACACAAAAATAATTCGGTAGAGTGGGGTCGTGGCCGTCGTCGTGGGTATAAAATGTACATTCGCTAGTTTGATCTAAATCGACCATAAGTGATTTTTGCTTAAAACCTTTTTTTTTTTTTGGCTTGGAAATCATCAAATAACTTCTCCCGCTCTGGGCGGAGCGGGAGGGTGTGTCAGACTCTTACTGACTAAAACCCACCCGTGTTCCTTCGGTTGCCCTGTTGCCGGGGGCCACGATCTCCCTTTCGGTAGGCATCGGCCCTAGCGGACCCCGTCAATTCTGCTGACATCTCTTTGAGGCGCGCGTGGAACACAACGCGCCGTCGACCCGGGCCTGGTCCTTATCGGACGGTGAGCTACCCATTGCTCACAGTCCGCAAGCCCGCGCCTACGGTGGCCGGAAATCGGCTTGCGACTCCCGACGCCCTGGGCGTCTCCTGCGGCGGTTAGGGGCGTGCGGGCGCGAGATTTGCCTCTCCCTCACGCGTTCCGCCTCCTCCTTCGCGAGCATTACCGCTTCGCAGGAGGTGACGGCCTCCCATTTCCTCTCGCTCTGTACCATGGCCTGAACCAGGGCCGGACGCGAGAGATCGCCGCCGCCGATCGCCTCCACGAGGACACGGCAATGCTCCGCCCAAGCTGGGAAGACCTCCACCGTATGCTCTACCGTGTCCTCCGGGCGATCCACACAATGATGACACCCGGGCGTTTCCTCCCGCCTTATCCTGTGCAGGAACCTCCCGAAACAGCACAGGATATGCTTAACACCTACCACCTCAATAGTTTTAACTTACAATATCTTGGACACCAGAGTTAAGTAATATAAATAAGTACCTACCATTGTTGATATGCTTTAGTTAAGTATAAAGGGTGTAAAAAGATCCTTCACGAAGCATTCGGTGTATGAAACTACTTAAGTAACTTTATGCAAAAATTATTGCTGGGAAACTTTTTTGGTGTGAACCTTAGATGAATGATTGGTCTCGGTAAACTTTTTCCAAAAAAAAAACAACCGACTTCAGAAAATACACTACATAGTGAAAAATAACTTTAATTTCGGAAGTCAGTGGCAAAAAACAAAAATTCAGAATCAAAGACACCGACTTCCGAAATTAAAGTTAAGATTCTTCCGAAGTTAAGTCGGTTGTTTTGTTTTCTTTTTGGAAAAAGTTTTTATTATAAAGAAGACAACCTGATAACCCAAATAGACATAATCGTGTAAAAGAATGTATTCTTGCAACACTACAAAAGGTTAAATACCAAGAGAATGCAAGGCTTTCTTTACCGGACTGAGGAAAAAACACCCTTCAAAACGCATGCAGGTACTTTATTTATTTTACAGGATAAACAAATTATAAAAAAAACGCATTTATACACAGAAAAAAAAAATACTTGAATCAAGTGATATTATTTGAGTTAAGATCTTTTGGGTTTTCGATATAAGGAAAGTCGAAAATGTCTTCGATTGAGATATTTTATGTTTCATATTATAGTTCTTAGTCCAAAAACTACTTATTTAGATCAAAACTTAATTGTCTCTTGACTTAAAATCTAAAAATTGTTGTTTCGAAACATTGTATCTCAATCGAAGACGTTTTCGACTTTCCTTATATCGAAAACACAAAAGATCTTGACTCAAATAATATTCGGTAGGTGTTTCAAGAAATATTTTTTTCAGTGAATACGTTTCAAATGATCTAAAGCTCTTTTTTTAAAAGCTAAATGACTTGACTCAAGAACGACAATATCTTGTTCTAAATAGCTGAGATAATTCACTCAAGAGCGTTTTATTCTTGTTGTAAAAGGGATAATATTCCGCTCAAAGAAGTAAAGCTCTTTATCCAAAAGCTAAATGACTTGACCCAAGAACGAAAATATCTTGTTCTAAATAGCTGAAATAATACACTCAAGAGCGTTTTATTCTTGTTGTAATAGGGCCCATATTACGCCCAAAAAAGTAAAACTCTTTTTTTAAAAGCTAAATGACTTGACCCAAGAACGAAAATAATTTGTTCTAAATAGCCGAGATAATTCATTCAAGAGCGTTTTGTTCTTGTTGTAAAAGGGACCACATTCAGCTCAAAGAAGTAAAGCTCTTTTTCTAAAAGTTAAATGACTTGACTCAAGAACGACAATATCTTGTTCTAAATAGCTGAGATAATTCACTCAAGGGAGTTTTATTCTTGTTGTAAAAGGGACAATATTCCGCTCAAAGAAGTAAAGCTCTTTTTCCAAAAGCTAAATGACTTGACCCAAGAACGAAAATATCTTGTTCTAAATAGCTGAGATAATACACTCAAGAGCGTTTTATTCTTGTTGTAATAGGGCCCATATTACGCCCAAAAAAGTAAAACTCTTTTTTTAAAAGCTAAATGACTTGATCCAAGAACGAAAGTATTTTGTTCTAAATAGCCGAGATAATTCATTCAAGAGTGTTTTGTTCTTGTTGTAAAAGGGACCATATTCCGCTCAAAGAAGTAAAGCTCTTTTTCTAAAAGCTAAATGACTTGACCCAAGAACGAAAATATCTTGTTATAAATAGCTGAGATAATTCACTCAAGAGCGTTTTATTCTTGTTGTAAAATGGAACGTATTCCATTCAAATCACATACGTTTTTTTTTTTTAAGCGTGTTTAATTCTTCTCGTGAAAAGTTACATTCTTGTCGTAGAATGGAACGTATTCCTTTCGATTTACATAGAGCGAAAAGAGTTAAATATGATAGCTATTTAGAACAAGATATCTTCAAATTAAAGTAAGATATCTTGTTCTTAGTAAATAATTACGATGTTTATTTAACTCCTTTATGATAAGAGCTTTAGGTAAATTGAATGGAATACGTTCCATTGTACAACAAGAATGTAACTCTTTACAAGAAGAATTAAACACGCTTAAAAGAAAAACGTATGTGATTTGAATGGAATACCTAAGTTCCATTTTACAACAAGTATATAAAACGCTCGATTATATAAATCAAAAACATACAAGTACCTAAACAAATCTAATCTATGTACACGCCAAATCATTTTCGAAACCCATTTATACCTATTAAGATGATGTTTGTACTAAATAATGAAATGAAAGTCAAATGTAAGTTTATCATTTTATTTTATGAATTAGTTCTAAATGTAAAATGTATTTTTTAAAATTACCAACATCCACTTTGCACTCGGTACACAGCATTTTATGGAATTATTTTACTTTTTTCGTACAAAATTGACGCCACAAAGTATTCTCTAACAGTCAACCTTAGAACAAAAGAGATAAATTTTAGGCGGTGCATATGTAAACAAGAAATTACATTTAGGCAGGGATTTATACACATCCATAAGACCAAATGTCAGCTCTAATTTCGATAACTCAGTACCTACATTTTTTTTTACATTTGACGAACTTTTATAAAACTCAACCTTATAATTTTACACATCTAAGTTTAAAACATCGACTATATATGGTGGTACTGAATCATACGCTGTATGGACTTGGTACACTTTTTTTTGAATGATTACAAGGAGGTGCTCAGCCACTTGGGGATACTTAGCGTGAAAGACGTGGTATATCTTGAACAATAAGTCGAACGCCTTTGCAGCTGACTGCATGTGGTATTTGACATCATCAATTACGATGTATATCTGGGAGAAGTTTTGCAGCGGTCCTTGTATGAGCACGTATGGTTGCACGGTGTCTTTCCGCGCTGCCGCCTTAGTTTTCTGGGTTTGGATTACGTTGTCGATATCTCCGGCGTCCTGCATTAAAAACACAATTTTAGAGATTAGGTACTAGATTATTGAAACTGAACAAATTTAGCAAAAACATATAAGATTTAATTCAATGATAATCGAACATTGATCTGGCATCAAATTAAGTAGGTTGTGAGGTAGGTATGAATGGGATCGCTTTTCATTCGTAAACCTCTGCTGCTAGGTCATTGACCCGGCCTCAGCAGTTCGCTTAAAGGTGTAAAAATGCATGGCAGAAGTTATGCGTGCATGATTTTAGTAAAATTAAAAAAAAAACTCAGTAATAAAAAATTACTGGTGTTTATTACAGCGGGTCTAAAATGGCCGCTTTATCAGAATCCACGCAGAATCTTAGTATGAATCACGTTAAAAATTTCAAATTCTTAAAATGGACTTTATGTCTATAACTATAAAGTCCATTTTAAGAATTTTTAATTTTTAATTTGATTAATATTACGTTTCTGCTAAAGCGGCCATTTTAGACACCCTGAGCATAGAATCACACTATCTACTGCTATGACAACATGTCTGTTAAATTCACCAGGTTTACAAAACCACAGCGTGTATATGTAGGGTCAGAGCATTCAAAGTTATTTGTATGAAAAACCAAAAAGAATTTAATAATTTTGATAAAGCTGATAATGGTGTCGATTCTATTGTGCACAAACTAAATTTAGGCTATTGCTATCTTTTACTAAAAGGCAGTGCGAGAAAAGGACGGCTATAGCTATGAACTAAGTTAGAGATGTCAAACTAGTTTACGCCTTGCGGTTCACCGTGTTTTAGTCGACATGTTTTTACCTGCACCCTTCATTTGTATGGAAATATTAGTTCCACCTAAATTTGACAGCTCTAAAAATTTCTTCCGTCTCTTTCTACTTTTATAAGAGAGAAAGAGATAGCAATAGCCTAAATTAAGTTTAGTTGGTGCACAACAGAAACGACACCAATAAGTACTATTTCGTAACCTGTGCACTAAGCAATATGTTGAATAGCTTTTGCCCACGACTCCGTCCACGCGGAACTCGTTAATATTGTAGCTTCATACAAACTTTTACCACCCATTTCACCCCTTTAGGGGAAGATTTCCGGGAGTAAAACTATCCTATGTCCTTTCCTGGATCTCTCTCTCCTAAGGAGGGGAAATAGGGGGCGGAAGATTGAATGGAGGCGCGATATAAACGACTTCTACGAAAAATTACATATTATTATACAAACAACATATTATTTTTGCACCACAAATATGGCAACTCCACTAAGTGGACGAAAACCGGCGGAACCACCCTATATCCGTCCATTCAATTTTAATTGGGTAAATGTAATACTTACATCTATTTGAACCAATAAGCCCCGGATTGATTCAGAAGTTGAGAACTTGACTTTTCGTGATTTTCGGCCTTTGGGTGGTATTAAAAAACCTAACAGGTAAATCTGGACAGGTATTCTTTTGTCTGAAATAAAACATTTTAAGAAATTAATACAGATTTTAATAAGACAACCAATTTAAAATGCATTTTTATTGATCATGTCAAAATGAAGTGTATTAAGTATGTTAGGCTCGGCTACTCAACCATTGATATCACACCAAAACACATTATATTAAATAGACCAAGTTCTTTTTCACTACTTTTGGTGGCATATAAGAATTTGGCCTATTTATTACATGTATGTTTGGTGGGATACCAATGTTATATGTGGTATTGGTGAGTAATTTGTTCATAACCTCGATTTACCCAACTCCAAAATTTAACTCAAGATAGACTTGCATTATCGCATGGCACAGATGGGTACTAGGTACTAGGACGATATACCAACATGGCTACTATAAATACTTGTAAATAGATAGATTTAAAATTCTGGTACAAATATTAGTGTTAATCACAAAAATATTTGACCTAACCGGGGATTGAACCTGGGATCGCTAGCTTCTTAGGCAGGGTAACTACCCACTAGGCCAACATAGATTGGATAAATATTTACGTACTTACCGTCGTCAATGATATTTCCTAGACCTTCAATGATTGCTTTTGCATCTTCATTAGTCACCATACTCTCTCTAAGGTTCAAAAGTTTCGAGAAAAAATGTTCCCAGTTTTTATAAAAGTTAAGTGACTTCTCTTTATATTGTTTCTCAAAATCTAAAAGTATCTGTAACAATAAGGAAATATGAAACAGAGTTGCATAATACAGAGTGAGCATTCCAAATGGGACAGTAGGGTAAATGTTGAAACTAAGACCATTTGAAAAAGTGTTCATTCAGTAATTCAAATAGAAAGCCTGATTCTAAGGAATCAGGCCATCTATTTCAATTTTTTTAATGTAATTATTTTGAGAAATGTTTTACCAGAGTATCTGCTTTGCCGTCTTTTAAAATGGGCCATGTTTCAAGAAATTCGTGTACAGTTTGAAATTTTTGTTTGTGCCTTAATTCAAAGGTGTTATTCCACCTTTCACAAACTTGGTCCCATGGCTCATTATTATGTTTCAGCCAAATAGCGTCATCATTTGAGACCGCCTCTGAAATAAGTCCCAGAAAAAATGTATCGTAACTTTTCCATACTTTGTGAAAGTGAAGTAGAATTTTGAAGTATGCACCTTCCAATCTCAAAAAGAAGAAAATCTCTTAAAGATAAAATGCAGAAAACACCAATTAAAAGAAGAATATTTATACCGAGACTAATCCTACAAAATACGATGCCAAATGATTATTTACTACATCTTTAAGACTGAACGGATTGTCTTTTCATGTTTCATATAAACCTGACATTTAAACATGGAGTATCTTTTTTGTGTAAGTAGCCCCAAACAATACAAATCAACTTAGCTCAATGATAAACATATTTTACCTTGATTACTTTCCACAGATTCTGCATCTGAATCCCTAATAGAGTAAGTGGATTTAGTGCTCCTACGCTTTGCTCCTGATATGTAGAGCAGATTTCGGACCTTGTCCACTAATTTGCCTTTAGAGGGCACATATCTTCCTGAGGCAGATTTGGATGTTGGCACAGCTTTCATATAGTATGTGTAAATACTTTCTGTCGGGAAAAGTGAAACAATTTTTGCAGCTAGCAAATTGAATTCCTCTGGTTTGATGTTGCTGAGGAAAAAAAAATCTGATTATTTCCATTTGTATTGAAATATAAATGACATTATGTAAACCAGACAGCAGTGTTCATTGCCTAATATAAAATGAAGTTATTTAGAATCAGGATCACAAAAATACATAAATTTGTTCCCTTGTGACACAATCTCATACTTTTCACATAAGTACCTACATTTCTGTCACTGGAACCGCACTAGGCAGTATACAATCCAAGTGGATTGTATACTGCCTGTGTGCTTGGCATGCAAGTACCGAACCTAAACTACTGCTGTCTGAACTCCTATAATTACTTGTAATATATTTTATTAGCTAGATAAAGTCATGAACACCAATATGTAAACACTTGAGAACTTTTAAATGAGTTTTTCTCCTGCTATTCGGATTAAAACTTCATGTTGTTACATAGTATTCTAGAACTCATATTTTTATGAAAAAGATCCTACTTCCAAGTTAAAATCGTTATTTCTCGTGAAAATTGCTTTTAAATCTAGGAAAATGTATATATATTGGTGCTCATGACTGTACTTGAGCAGTACCTACATACAGGGTGTAAATTAACCCTTCACACATACGTCAACCAAGCATCCTGTACATCAAACTAAGTACCCCTACGCAAAAATTTTTGCTGGGAAATGACTTTTTTTAGGGTCAAAAAATCATTTTACGGTAAAACTCAATGCAGCACTCTTAAAACGTTGTGCTAGTGGATGCTTTGAATAGTAAAAGGGTCATGGAGGTAATTTAAGTAAAGTTATAATCTGAAAAACTAGTATTTACAAAAACAGCTGTGCAAAATTTGGAACTTTGACCTCAATATCTCTGTAACTAGGGGTTCCCAGGCATGGTCTAGAACAAAAAAAATGTTCGCAGTGGTGAGGAGAACAAATGCCCTTCATTTGCGTTAAGGGTACTTTTTCACCCTTTATGTTAAGGTAAATGTGCAAAAAGGGCATTTACCACCTGGGGTTGCAAAATCTTAGGATTTACTGCACATTTACCTTAAATAAGCTTGTATTTCACTAATCTACAATGTGTAGTAACTACTGCATGGTGATTACTGTGTGTCTAGACTATTCTACTATAGCTACTTAACCTACATACGCTACTACTTAATCGTATACTTAAGAGGAAAACAAACTACAATAGTTCTACAATGGGAAAACATAAGTGGTTCAATAATTACTTGTTAACAATGAATGTGTAGTGATGTTTCATCAAAACGTCAACAACGATGTTTCTTTTTTGTGAATTCAATTGTTTGTATTTTTGATAATAATTTAAAACACTATTTCCCTGTGGAGATGATTGGAGGATAGTTTTTAAATCAAATTCTGGCAGTGAAAGCCTACTTGGTATATTTAAGTAGGAATCCAAGTCTAAAGTGATATCCAACAGAACAAATGATTGATCTTGATCAAATTGCATCGCTTCTTGACAGTTAGCTTTAATAATCATTAAATCTTCATTTATAGAAGATGTGGTTTCAGTATCAGCAACTGAGTCTATGTAATCCTGTAGTTTACTTTTAAGTTTAATTCGGTGCCCAATATGCGGGCAAAGTTCTTTCAAATAAATATCATTTGAAACCAAATATTTAAATTGTTCTTTGCTTATATCATTTTCTGTAAAAAAAAACTTAGTGTATAATTGAATATAAATTATGATTAAGAGCTGTAATAAACTTAGAAGTTTTTTTTTTATTTTAGCGTTGCCAGTAAGTGTGACCCAAAACACTACTCCATGAAATTAGTTTTGTTTTCATAAGTAGCATGGTCAATTATGATGACAATGGAATAGTATACCTAATATAGTACTTATTTAATAGGTATACTTTTTAATAGGTTATACATTACGCTTTCACGATTTACACACAGTTTTAACAAAACGGGATGTTAGCGTATTAATATCTAATTTATACAAGGTGCAGTTTTGAACCTGCAAAACATTTTAGGAGGTTGTTATGAGACTCGTAAATAATCATATAACAATACGATACCAAGTCAATAATCAATAATACTTTTTCTTTTCGATTTTTCAATATTATTGTTTTTCAGAATAACTCTCTTAATAACCCTCTTCAAAAAAACAGAATCACCCATTGCGATGTATCGCGCGTCATGTCACTGTGTGCGTGAATGCGATGACCAGTGACGTCAGCCTGTACGAGTCTCCGCCCACATTTCTATGAAACGAACGCGGCACGTACGTTAAACTAAAATGAAGGTCGTTGCTATGGTTACGGGGAGCCCCCGCGATGCTCGTCATACCGCATTTCGATTAAGACTCGAAAATCTGTTACTGCGCATCGAAGGTTCAACCAACGTGCCGCGATCTGTACAAGTTGTTGTAGCTACAACAACTTATAGCAAATAATTTTACCTTAGATGTAGTTCGAATTTGAAAATCACAATGTACCTACATTATTGTTTTAAATTTCGCTAAATAATAACTCATTTTTAAGCATCATTACAATGCCGTGGCCAATCTGCCGAGCCTGTTCCCAACTATGTTAGGGTCGGCTTTCAGTTTAACTGTATGCAGCTCACTACAATGGAGTGCCAGTGAATCACGTAGGGCGACTGCGTATCAGACCTCAACAAACCAGTTACTTGATAACACGATACCCATTTGTTAGACTAATTGTCTGACTTTCTGGCTTTTGACTACCCGTACCAACGACCATACGGCAGGGCTGTAAGGTCGTTGACCCGTACCGACCCGTGTGGTACCTAACGACCGTCCGAGAGCTACAAATCAATTTGAACCAAAGGCTTTAATTAAGTGCTTACCGAAACACGGGATTTCAATGATGTCCTAGATAAATTTAAAAAGTACTTACATCATTATGAATTAAAAAAATAACACAATGGTACTTGCTCAGTTGCGAACCCGCAACCTCATGCATGAGAGGAGAAAGCCTTAACCACTGGGCTATTACGATAAATAATAATAGTAGGAATTAGATACAACTGCGCCAAAAAAAGATCACGTTGGCGTCGTTAGTTACCTATCAGCTGATGAATAAAATGATAGGCGGAGATAAATAAACCTTACAAAGCACGTAAGCAGTTCCTGTTGCACAATTGTGAAACTACGATCGCGAGCGCGTGCGCGGGATTTAGGTAGGCACCTAATAATAATAATAAGGCATGTAGGTACTCGGCGCAGTCGGCGCGCTCTGTAGGTAAATTCAGCCCCAAGGACGGTTTTTATTTGTAGATTTAAGATTTTCCTTCCTACTTTTTAACGGGCTGAGGACCGACAGAAATACATCAAGATAATTTGTGCTAATTAAGTAGGTAGGTACCCATGTGTTAGGGATTTTAGGTGATTCATTTTGTCTGATAGGTATTTTTGGCGTAGTTAAAAATTTTAAATCAACTTATTTACACTAATCAAGTTGATTTAGCTAACATCGTATTTACAAATTATTGTCTATGTACAAATAAATAAATAAATTACCTACTTATGTTACCTGGAGATTGTTCAAAGTTTCCACCGTCACACTCCAGGCACAGTCTAGCACAACGTTGCTGATTTTCCTTCAGCTTACGTAACACAAACACATTCGTTTTTATTGTGTCGAAAGCACTGATCTGCCGATGATCGCGCAGTCTCTGCGTAGCAGCCAGCATTACCCTGTGTGAGGGACGTTGCCGATTGGGGAATAACTCCGCGAACATTTCGATGGCTCGAGATACATTGTCTCCACTGATGGCATACAAGCGGACCATCTCCACCAACTCTACATTGGAGTATTGGCCCGTCATTTTTACAACTAGGTAGTAGGTAAGTACCTATCCCGACCGTTAATCGAAGGCGCACTTGAGGGGCGGAATTTGCAAGCGTATGCACATACCGGCGTCATCAAATACACTAATAAATTGGCCCGATTTATGCATTTGCGATGGCCGCGGGGGCGTGGCGGGGGAGAGGGAGCGGGCGGTGGTTGGTTCTTTGGATTTATGAAAGAAATGTCGGTTGCGTTTGTTTGTGTGTGTGAAAGCGCAGTTTAAGGACACGTACAGATTGGTCGCGTTTTAAAAAGGGGAGTTCACACTTACCGATTTCCGTAAATAAGAATAAAATGAAAAAAAATACCTGCCCATTTTATTGTTGATTCGGGTCGAGAATCACTAACATAATTACCTCCTAAAATGTTTTGCAGATCCAAAACTGCACCTTGTATAGTTGCTAGCACAGTCGACGCTTCATACAAACGTAGTTTGGTTCTCATTTATTTTAAAACGGCATGCTGGAAAAAGATTAAACAGCACCTACAGGTACCTAGTAGGTAGGTAAGTACCTGTAGGTGCTGTTGCATCTTTTAACTCCGTGTGTCGTACCTACATAGGCGACGACACACGGAGTTGCGCCGCCCGCCACCGAAGCGGTCGGTGGTAAGCGGCGCGCGGCGGCGGTTTCGAGCGGATTGAATTTGAAATTTTGTATCACGATCTTACCTACATGGCCTACCGGACTACCCACACGGAACCGCCGCCGCCATAGTTCATTATAAAAATGCACAACTTACTTTTGAAGTTCTCCACGACTTCTGATGGCACATCCCAGGATACCAGGATGTTTTCTATAGTTCCGTCCTCGTCCATTATCATATTCAGCTAGTTTTAGTATTATTCACTCACTATATTTGCAATTCACGACAGAAAAATATTATTTGGCGACCCGACGCAACTCATGCACGCAAAGAACGAAATGAACGATCAACGAATTGAATGCAGTGTTGCCAACGAAGTATCAAGCTTCCCACTAGAATCGACCTCTAAAACCACCAGAAATCCACTAATCAAAATCGCACAATCTCGAAAAATCACTATTTTTTTCCACTAACTTTATACCTGGCAGATTTGTGGTTAGTGCGAAAAAAAAAACAATATTTTAAGATACATTTATTAAAGAAATAACTATAAATTTACAGATTATGTAACAAAATACTCAATAATACCTGTTGGTTTAAAGATGTCAATGAAATTATATTAATAAGTCATCTTCAGATGAGTCGTTCCCGTCCGTAACATCATCATTAATCTCCGATTGATACGACTCTTTGGTACCAATTAATTTTACAATACTGTTTGGGATTTCATAGTCGTTGCAGCATTTCCCTACTACCTTCATACCGCAGCGTACTCTTAATATAGCAGTTAAAAGATTCAATCCCATCCTGTTTCTCTGCTTGTTTTTTATTATATTCATACTGCTAAACAGTCTTTCCACATCGGCGTTGGAATGCGGCAAGATTAAAAGGGTGATCGCAAAAGTCGCCAATTCATGAAATCTTGAAACTCCTTGTGCATCCTTGAATTGCAAGACTTCATACCAAAATCTTTTTGTATTTTTGGTTTCATGCCATTTCAACAAATGAATTTGACGCCATTGATCGTCCACTTTCGCAATGAATTCAGAACTTTTGTGTAATTGAGCCATAATGTCGACCAGATTTTCTTTGTTATGACTAAGTGCTTTTCCGACACTTATTCGCGAAATTTTGTTCATTCATTCCACATTTTCCGGGAGCCTATTTTTTATTTCTTCAATTAAACTCACTATAAATTGCATGCACCGAGTCCGCATTATTTCTTGTTCTTCCGTTGGTAATCCCTTTTCTCGCATTTCGAGTATATGTTTTTCAAATCGGTATCCCAGATAGCATTTTGGATCCAAAAAGTCGCGGATATTTTGGGTAAAAATATTAATTTTGTGTGTAGGTAACGTAATCTTGCTCACAAGCATATCTATCAGGTTGGTCAATTCGCCGCACAATAATGTGTGGTCTGTATCTTTTGACTTGAACATTTTATTAACTCTGTTTATCTCAATCAATATTGGATATAAGAAGGAAATATACGCATAATTCATCTCGTTCGCGTACGCGTACATAGAGTGCAATACCTCTGCCGTATGACATCTTTCATGTAACTTAGCTATAGAAAAATGAGTTTTCAACTCTAGCCATTGCGTGTATATTCTTGACACAGCAGACTCTATTGACAGCCATCTTGTTTGGCATGCCTGAACAATTTTATGCGGTTTTTGTCCTTCATTGATGGTTTTATATAACTCTTTATACGCAGTTTGTCTAGGAGATGAACGAGCAAACCAGTCATACGTCTCTCTAATTAAGAACTCCAAATTCCTTGGTAAGAATTGCTTGGCAGCAGCTGATACAGCCAGTTGCAAAGAGTGACATAAGCAACGTACCAAAACTAAGTGTGGTACTTCTTCTTTCAATTTAGTAAATACCCCATTATTTATGCCAACCATCACAGAAGCATTGTCTGTACCAATTCCCATTAGATTTTCAAGTCGCAGATCAAATCGTTTTAGTGTCTTTTTGATAGCAGAGATAATACCTTCAGCATTGCACTCAGTCAGTTCAACAAGGTCTAGATAGGTAGATACTATTTTTTGGTATCTAATACTGTAATAAATTATAATTACACCAAGGTATTTCTGTATTGCAATATCTGTAGACTCATCAACCAATATACTGTAGGGTTGATCTTTAATATCTTCTTTTAAAATTTGGGTAAAATGCAACGCCAATACATTTTTAATAATAGCACGTCTATTATTAAAAATGTATTGATGTACAATTACACTTGGTTCAGTGTAATTGTACTTTATCGATATCTTTTTCATGACTGTGATTAATTACCTCACCCAAGTGGTCAACCACACGGATGCTAGTATGCATGGCTGTGAATAATGCGAGTCTGGCTTCTTCCTTTTTCTTTTTTCCTATAGGTTCTGATTTGAACGGTAGCTTAGGTTGCGTAACGATAACCTGTAAAAAGTAAAAAAATGATTTTTAATGAAAATATACAAAACCTCCTCTATAGTTGAAGTTACAGAACGTGCTAAACCATGTCACATCACACTATTTGTTTAAAAATATCTATCCTTCTGGGGCAGTTGGTTAAAATAAAAATAGTTCCATGACTATTGAACGAAGCAATTATCAAACATCTGGTTACCTTTGTATTTTGTTGATGTTTCTTCGACATCGCATGCGTTTTTAAATCTCCATAGTGACTTCGTAAAATCGTTCCACAAAACTTGCATTTCGGTACTTGACCAGCAGTACTTTCAATTACTTGAAGCCAATCTTTTAAATGTGGGTCCTGAAGTCAAGAATCCCGAAACTTTTGCGTATACTGTGGTTTTGGCATAGTTATCAATGACGAAACACGAAACAAAACCACCAACAACAACACACTGAGCGCGAACGAAAATTGAGACATGGAATGGAATGGAAAGCGAACACGGGGAATTCCCGATAATAGGTTTTAGATTTTTTTTTTAAATAGTTTCTGGCCTTTTGGCCGTTTTACTCACTAGATGAAAGTGTTGCCTGCACGATGAAAATAAACTCCAAAAACGATACGAGTGGACCTTATAAGCGTTGTTCGAATGTTGAAGAAAAAAATTTTTAAATTCTTAAATTCCACTAGATAAATCCACTAACCACTAAAACCCATATTTGTCCGCTAAAAGGCAAGTCAAAACCACCAGATTTAGTGGAAAATCCACTAAGTTGGCAACACTGATTGAATGGCGGTTGGCAGCAAGTTTAAAATGTTGCCAGTACTTGATTTTTATTTTACCCAACATATAGAAATCTATTGTACCTACTGTAGATTCATAGAAAAAACTAATTTTGAAGTGGAACTTCTTTTATCGCAATGGTACAGTAGGGGTAGGTTCTCACTCACCTCACTATTAGGTAAATAGTGAGGCCTGGGCCTTTACTCTGAAATCCGAAATACTAACATCGTAGCGTGCTGTCTTACTCCCTCTCGGATTATACACCATATGAGTGGGTAGAACGGCAGGACATGAAATTGGATTGAATTTGTTTGGAAGTAGGGTAGCTAAGTAAATGTTTTTATTTTTTCTCACGGTTTAATTATTTATTATTTTTAAATGTTTGTTTTATTTATGACATGGGCGCGCCGGTAGCACTTGCACCCCCCTGTCAGGAAAGATAATACATAGATTTTTTTTATTTCTTCTAGATTGCTGTCCAAATTTGTTCATCACCTTGCCAATCAGTTCAGTATCCTTCAGTATAATACATGTATTATTATAAAATTGGCGGATTTACCAATAGGCAGGGCGGAAGCCTAGATGATATTCTATTAGAATATCATTGGTCCGTACACTGACTTTATTGACAACCAATTTTTTTTGTTTCCACAAAGTTTCATCGCCGTGTTTGTGAACTAGATTATCGAAATTGTACCCATGATATTTTATGCCTTTTATATTTCAAAAACCATAATTATCAAAAGCGTGGTGGCAAATGAGATTGCAGATGATGATTATGAGATGATGAGAGGTAAGTCTGAGACTAAGGTCTGAGATGATCGGGTAAACAACATAAATAATACAGCAACACTGCTCATAGTAAAAAAAAAAACAATCTCTTGAAGCAAGATTTAATTTTTGTTTTTGCTGCAAGAAATAATTTCTTGGTGCAACAATGCAAAGAGAATACAGTCTTGGCTCAAAATTCATGAATCAAAATATTTTTATTTCATAATCTAAGTGCATCAAAGAATTTTTAACTAAGAAATAATGTCTTATTACAATATTGCTTTTACTTTCGATGGTCTTAAATCAAGATTCATGAACTTTGCTGCATCAGTAGGTAGGTATAAACAATATTGAACAAATACCTATACCTACCCACCTATTAGTGATTTATAACCGAATTCCAAAAAAGGAGGAGGTTCATCTGTATGTATTTTTTTTTGACGTGATAACGTCTTATAACCGATAGAGTTGAAATTTTGCATACAGATGTAAGTTTAGTAACAATGCAATAATCTGGTACTGTTGAGCTGGTCTCTTGATGAAGTCAGGAGGTAGGTAGATAGTGGAACTGTAACTCCACGGCGAACAGCAAAGACACGAAATTATGTAAATGTATTTAACTATAATATAAGTAGCCTGTTCTAAACTCCATCATGACTTGGCTGCTGCTCCCAGGGTTGACTTCCGGCGAGGGAACTCCTCAACGGTGAATAGTACAGACACAAAGTTTTGTAAATGGATTTAACCATAATAGCCTGTTCTAAATTCTATCATGACATGGCTGATGCACCCAGGGCTGGCTTCCGGCGAGGGAACTCCTCAACAGTAATTAGGACAGACATGATTTTTTTATTTGTGATAAGTAGCCCGTTTTAAACTTCGTCATGACGTGGCTGCTAGATGATAAAATTTGTTTTGCACTCAATAACGAAAAATAAATTAATATAACTTTTAACATAACGAAAAATTCTAAGCACTACCTGAAGTAAGTCGGTGCCAGGCCAGTCAAGTCTCTGGGAGTGGCGCGAGGAGGCGAAACGCCGGGGCTTAACTCCGCTGCCGCGAGAAATCGCGGCACAGCGGACGGAGCTCCGGCGGGATCTCATGGCGTCATGGAGAGTGCGATTGTCGCAACCCAGTGCTGGGAACGCCACAATTGCGGCGATAAGTCCCCTCTTTGAGGAGTGGCTAGAGAGGCGCCACGGCGTCCTCACCTTCCGCCTGACACAGGTCCTCACCGGACATGGCTGTTTCGGGAGGTTCCTGTTCAGGATAAGGCGGGAGGAAACGCCCGGGTGTCACCATTGTGTGGATCGCCCGGAGGACACGGTGGAGCATACGGTGGAGGTCTGCCCGGCTTGGGCGGAGCATCGCCGTGTCCTCGTGGAGGCGATCGGCGGCGGTGATCTCTCGCGTCCGGCCCTGATTAGGGCCATGGTAGGGAGCGAGAGGAAATGGGAGGCCGTCACCTCCTTCTGCGAAGCAGTAATGCTCGCGAAGGAGGAGGCGGAACGCGTGAGGGAGAGGCAAATTTCGCGCCCTCACGCCCCTAACCCTAACCGCCGCAGGAGGAGACGCCCAGGGCGTCGGGAATCGCAGGCCGATTTCCGGCCACCGTAGGCGCGGGCTTGCGGGCGGTGAGCAATGGGTAGCTCGCCGTCCGATAAGGACCAGGTCCGGGTCGACGGCGCGTTGTGTTCCACGCGCGCCTCAAAGAGATGTCAGCAGAATTGACGGGGTCCGTTAGGGCCGATGCCTGCCGGGGGTGCGAAGAAAACCGAAAGGGAGATCGTGGCCCCCGGCAACAGGGCAACCAAAGGAACACGGGTGGGTTTTAGTCAGTAAGAGTCTGACACGCCCTCCTTCCACGCCCCCTCCGCCCTCCTCCCACGAAGTTATTTGATGATTTCCCACCCAAAAAAAAAAAAAAAGGCCAGTCAAGTCTAATTGGTAGTAAAATATATTAAGTATGTAGTAAGTAGGTAGATACTTGTAAGTACCTATACTTATCAAATATTTCATTCATAGTCATAGATATAATAAAGAAGTTTTTACATTTCTGTGGTCATAGTCATAGTTACTCGTAGGTATTTATTGTTGAGGTAAGTACAAATCAATGGTCTTATGATTGATAAAGTTACACATAATTAGCTAGCTTTATAATGTTTAAGTAATTCGGAATGTCCAGTAGGAATTACTATACCTACTACTCGGTGCCAGCCAAGTAGGTAGTAGATAGATACTATGTAGGTATGTACCTAGTAAGTAGGTAGATACTTGTAGTTTGACCACATCAGATGAGACCACACGTTATTAAATTTTATTGTAATGTTAAAATTATTCACTCATTGTCGTGATTAAAATCAATAATAGGAATAATAATAATCTGTGTAGGTAGTAATCTGTGTATCTGAGGTAGGTCTATCTGTGGCATCGTAGCTCCCAATCGATTGGACCGATTTTGCGGTATTTTTCTGTTCGAAAGCTGATGATTATTTTATTATTTAAGATGGGTCAGCTCTTGACCTCGAGGCTTCCTGAGCAAGGATGAGGTTTAAGATGGAGCGAGCCTTCCCAGTAGCGCTGGCTCTCCCGCGCACCAACGGACCACAGCGAACTGTTTGGCGCCAGACTTCGGCGGGAGGATGGTAACTAGCCGGGCGGTCCTTTGCAGGCCCTTCCACCAGTGTTGATATCATTCAGCCGTAACCGCTAACAAAAGTCAGCGATTCCGTTGCCCGGGGTAGACCACTAGGAGGTAGATCCCACCAACACCAAAATGCCCACGGTACATCCTATAGAACAAAGACAGACACGAAACCTCACGACGGCGGCTCTAGGCGTCGAGGCCTCACCAATAAGCCTGCTAGCCCTACGTTCCACCGAGTCCAGTGCGACAATTTGGTATTTAGCTGAGTCATCTCCTGAGCGTACTCCAAAAGGGATCGAACTTGTGCTTTGTAAGTATAAGGTCAAAAGCTGTCCAGGTGTAAAGTATCGCTTAACCTTATTTAGGATGCCCAACTTCTTGGCCGCGGTTTGAAATTTAGACTCGATGGTGATGATGGTTACCAGCCGACTCGTTTCTTATTGGAATCAATAGTAGGTGGTATTTTTACTCAAAAATAGGTAGGTACCAAAAATGTCTACATACTACAAGAAAAAGTAATAAGTTTCGGTTTAGCTGGATCTTAGGTGAAACCAGTAATATCTCTTACCGAGAAATATGTTACTTGATTTAAGAATGTCATAATACTTGACTGTGAATTTAACTGAATCTTGGGTGAAACTAGTAATATCTCCTACCGAGAAATATGTTACTTGCTAAATGAATGTCAAAATACTTATCTGAAAATTTAACTAATTCTTAGGTAAAGAAAATATTATCTCCTACCGAGAAATATATTACTTGCTTTAAGAATGTCATAATACTTGACTGTGAATTTAACTGAATCTTGGGTGAAACTAGTAATATCTCCTACCGAGAAATATGTTACTTGCTAAATGAATGTCAAAATACTTATCTGAAAATTTAACTAATTCTTAGGTAAAGAAAATATTATCTCCTACCGAGAAATATATTACTTGCTTTAAGAATGTCATAATACTTGACTGTGAATTTAACTGAATCTTGGGTGAAACTAGTAATATCTCCTACCGAGAAATATGTTACTTGCTAAATGAATGTCAAAATACTTATCTGAAAATTTAACTAATTCTTAGGTAAAGAAAATAATATCTCTTACCGAGAAATATATTACTTGCTTTAAGAATGTCATAATACTTGACTGTGAATTTAACTGAATCTTGGGTGAAACTAGTAATATCTCCTACCGAGAAATATGTTACTTGCTAAATGAATGTCAAAATACTTATCTGAAAATTTAACTAATTCTTAGGTAAAGAAAATAATATCTCTTACCGAGAAATATATTACTTGCTTTAAGAATGTCATAATACTTGACTGTGAATTTAACTGAATCTTGGGTGAAACTAGTAATATCTCCTACCGAGAAATATGTTACTTGCTTTAAGAATGTCATAATATTTGACTTTGAATGTAAATGAATCTTGGGTGAAACTAGTAATATCTCCTACCGGGAAATATGTTACTTGCTTTAAGAATGTCTTCATACTTGACTGTGAAATTTAACTGATTCTTGTGTAAAACTAGTAATAACTTCTACCAAGAAATATATTTCTTGCTTGAAGATTTTTAAATTATTCATTTGAGATCTGAACTGATTCTTAAGCCAAGGTCGAATCTATATTGGTACAAAAATTAATTGTTGAGTCAAATCCACACAGCTGAGAAATAATCATTCTTAATGTTAGAAATAAATTGGTTTTGATTTGAGATATAAGTTTTGACATAAATAATATTTCTTTTGAACAAAGATTTTCGATCTTGAAATTGAAGAATTCTTCATTTTTGAAGCGTTAGTTGGATTATCTTAGTACAAGATATATATATTTGAGATCAAGAAATATTAGGTGAAACATAGTTGGTTCTTGGTTCAAAAGAACATTTTTTTCTGTGTACCAATGTCCAAATGGGAGCAAATTCTAAAAAAACTCCGAGATAATCATAACATTGCCGTTAACCGACACGCAAAATGAAGGACCCACGGTGAATGACGCAATGGGAATCCTTAAAAGCATGTGTAACGGAATAGCCCCAAGAACAGACCAAGTGGTAATCGAGCTCTACAAAGCTACGCCACAAATATTACAGGAAGCCGTCACCAACAGTGGTGTATTTAACCTAGAGCCAAAAGGGCCATGCGGCCCCGGCGCAAGCTGCACCTCACGCTACAATGTCTAAAGCAGAAGTTAGAGGGAAAGCGATGAAATTCCTGGCGGCGCGCCGCCAGGAATTTCAGCGCGCCAGCAGGAGTCATAGCATTCACGCGGCGCGGCGACAGCGTCGTCGCTCTGAGTACTCAGGCAACCAAACAAACTTATTTTATTTTAACAAATTGTATCAATTCAATTTGTCACCGTAGTGCACACAAATTTTGTGTGCACTGCGGTGACAAATTCTAGTGCGGAACGTTCGTTTTCCGTACTTAAGAATAGTTTTTATACTTGCCAAGTGCGAATCGGACTCGC
This sequence comes from Omphaloscelis lunosa, assembly GCA_916610215.1. Lineage (NCBI taxonomy): Eukaryota > Metazoa > Arthropoda > Insecta > Lepidoptera > Noctuidae > Omphaloscelis > Omphaloscelis lunosa. The sequence goes on from OU744260.1 coordinate 19,477,595, forward strand.
AGTCGAAGGTTTCCGTACAACCGTACAATACTTACTAGCAAATAAATGAAGATACCGAACGAAGAATATTTTTCACAATTAAAAAAATCGCTAAGTTAAATTTGTATTTGATAATGATATTGTGAATTTCAAAGTTATTTCTTGCAGTTGCAAAAAATCGCCCATAGGTATTTTGATAAAATATAAAAATACCTTATGTATACTATTTGTGGTCTGCCTTTATTATTTGTAGATTAAATACAGTATAGAGGACATGATAATTATGCAGAAATCCCAAATTCCTAACTTTTTTACTTGTGCGATAGAGGTCGTACAAAAATGGTCTAAAACTGACAACTTTGACGGTCCCCTTATTCTTTATTTAAAAAAAGAATCACAAGATGTGCTATCTCGCACACGTTCACAGACGCGGCAAACCACACCTGTTAAATGCAGTACAAGGCCAAATTTAAGAAAGTAGGCCGACCGATTTACACATGGAACGACATCCTCAGGACATGGCGCACTTCGACAAGGAAATCAACTTTTGGATGGTCACAGCGGAAGACCGATACAAGATTAAGAAGGCAGCCAGCGAGATATACAAGAAACCTGAAACGGACAACAGCGAGTCCTCTGATGAAGACACAGAAAACAGCAAATTGTAACACAACATAGCACAGCAGTGAGATAGAAAAGAGCCTTGAAAGCAGCCAAAGGATTCGCAGGCGATGACTGACTGAGCCAATCGGTGACGACGTCGTAAAAAGGGGCATCTTTTTACGATATCCATAGATAAATATCACCCGTCTCTCCGCTAGTCCATTGCCTTCTCAAGGATGCATATCCGGTACGGCTCGCAAATCCTTCCTTATCCTGAGGGCACGTCTTCCCATGGCCTCTGAAACATGAGGCTCCAGAGGCTAGTGCAAATCTTGAGGTTCATTCGATTTATCGAGTCTGGTTAAACCACGCTGGGATCGGTAAATTTCATTAATTCCACAAAGGGATGGATAAAAGTAGAAGTAATAGAACCTGCACCTACTATTTTTTCCATCCTTACCGACCCTGACGACCCCATTACCCTCCTCCAGGAGAGCTGTAGGGAAACCAGCATAGGGTACAAAATAGACGCCTCCCGTCATTCCGACCTCGCCGCCGAGGTCCTTTGCGATCGCGACCGTGTCCCCGAGTAAATTATACTCCCCCCCGACCCTTGCTCGATAACGAAGTGCCAGCAGTTGTTGCAGCTGAATCGTAGCTTTAAATTCCCAGACTAATAATCATGATCAAAACTTTGATCCAGCCCGTCCCATCGTTGATATCCTTCCTCCGGTTGACGCCCTAAGCCGAGGTTCGTACCCCACAGGGGGTGCCCTTAGCGAGCGTTCACCTAATTTTAATTAGCATAGTTGAATAACCCCTTTTTTTTGGGTGGGAATTCATCAAATAACTTCTCCCGCTCTAGGCGGAGCGGGAGGGCGTGTCAGACTCTTACTGACTAAAACCCACCCGTGTTCCTTCGGTTGCCCTGTTGCCGGGGGCCGCGATCTCCCTTTCGGTTTTCTTCACAACCCCGGCAGGCATCGGCCCTAGCGGACCCCGTCGGTTCTGCTGACATCTCTTGGAGGCGCGCGTGGAACACAACGTGCCGTCGACCCGGGCCTGGTCCTTATCGGACGGTGAGCTACCCATTAAATTGCTCACCGTCCGCAAGTTGAATAACCCCTGGCTGGAGGTTATAAGTGTTGTAGCTTAAGGCACACAGGAAAGCCCGGTTAATTAGTCATGATCTCAGTAGTCAACTACGAGAACAAAAAAAAAACAATATTTTCCTTTTTACGTTGAACGCAATCTGCATGTCTGAAATGCCCTGATACAAAAGTTAACAGCAATGACAAGGTGTAAGCACTATGATTTTGACCACCAAATATTATTTAATCTTGAATGCAAGAGCTCAGAGAAACATCATTCGGCAACAAGTAGGGAAGAGGCCATGGGGGTTGAGGATTTTAGATGATGAACTGTAAACAGACCGTGGTTTGTTAAAAATAGTCTCTGTCATTGTCAAACTATGTCAATGTCAAAAGTGACAGAATATACAATAGTGGATTGCGCACGTTGTTTATACTTTTCTAACCTATTTCTTATTAATAATTTCGATCTTTTTAATGTATTAGTGGTGAATTATTAAACATGGTGAAGCGGGTAAGTGCCCCAAATATATTCTTTCATAACAGCAAAAACTGTAGTATTTTTGTTATCTTTCGATGTGTTTATTGTATGTTGGTAAGCTCAGCCAATTTTTTTTACAAAAAATCTGTTGTTAACTGTGATTTTACGTTTTAGGACGCAAAAGTATCTATTTCTGAAGAGAATGGAGAGGTTGAAGGTATCAATGAGAACGGAAAACGGTCTGCTGAAGACGAAAATAAAGATGGGCCAAAACGCGTAAGGACCAAAAGTTTATACCGTCAACCAACAGTAAACGAATTAAACAGACTACAAGAGACAGAAAACTTGTTCAACTCTAATTTATTCCGCTTACAAGTTGATGAAATAATTGAAGAAGTAACAGTCAAAGAGAAAACTGAGAAAAGGTTCCTTCAGTTTTTCAAAGAATTAAAAACTCACTTACTGTCTATACCAGAAGATGGTACTGAATACGATTTGTCTGAACAAACTCTTTCCAAGAAACTCAAAGTAAAATTACCTGTGAGTGAGCAGTTGAGTAAAACAAAGTGTGTTTTTAAGTTTCATAAATTCTCCAATGTTGAAATTGTTGGATCTTATGCATTAGGGTGTGCAATCAACTCGAAACTGAGAATTGACTTACAAATAACAGTTCCAAGTGAAACATATACAAAGAATGACTCGGTTAACTACAGGTATCATAAGAAAACAGCAGCATATTTAGCTTATATTGCGGCACATTTATCTAAATATGAATCTGTCGAAGAATTACATTATTCATACATTAACGGCTCTGAGAGTAAGCCTGTACTTAACCTCAAGCCTACAGGCAAGCTAGGCAACCACTTATCAGTCTGTATTAACTTGGTATGCGAAAGTGATGCTTATAAGCTACACCGCTTCAGTCCTGATCGTAACAACCTGAGAGAAGCATGGTTGTTCAATGAAAACTCAGAAAATAATACCGAAGTCGGTCCTCCAACACCGTATTACAATAGCAGTATATTATCAGACTTAACTGCATCCAAGAATGAAGAAATCTTGAATGAAATCTTGCAAAAAAGTGACAATTTGAAACAAGCAGTTACATTACTAAAGATCTGGCTACGTCAAAGGGATCTGAAAGTGTCTGGACATGTTGTTGCTCTGTTGGTTGCATATTTCGTGCAGACAAAGAGGGTAAACAACATCATGAGCAGTTATCAAATTGTGAGGAATATTTGGATAGCATTAAGTAAGTTGTTTTATATTTAAAAATCATGTTTGTAGGAATTCTTGTCTCTTCATCTTCTTTTAGTGTGGTTAATGACTAACCTGGTATCAGAGTTATAAAGCCACCCATGGGCCTCTGACTTGGCTTCACATGCTGTCGGAAATAAAGCTCAGGAATGCTGGTTTCCTCACGATGTTTTCCTTTACTGTTTTTTAAGCAAGTGATATTCTTGCCTCTATATTTTAATTATAGCTTTTAAGACTCTTCAAGGGTCTCATTGTTGTTAGCATTGCAGAAGTCACAAATCCCAAGCTCTTGATTGAAGTAGATCTTAATTTTTATACATATATGAAATCTAGAACACTTAAAACAACAGTTCTAAAGATTTTATTACAACAGAGACTGCAGTACACAGTAGTAATTGTAAGTATGTATGTTAAATTAGTATAATAAGCCTATGTTGTCCCACTGCAGGGCAGTCCCTTCCAACATTCCACTTTTTCCAGTCTTTCTGCAAATGTGACTTTCAATTCATACATGTATGCGTAAACAAATGAATAATCAAACCAATCATTTTTCAGAAACATCTGAGCTAGACACAAAAGGCATATCGCTACATAAAGGCACAGAAACATCGCCATCTCTTGAAGTTTTCCACAAGCACTTTCCCGTAGTCTTCATAGACAGGACTGGCTTCTACAACATTTGTTGGCAGATGTCTAGGAGCACTTATAATGCATTGAAGAGGGAGTCTGCGTTGGCTGTTGAAATGTTGGATAATGGAAAGATAAATAGTTTCTTGCCGCTTTTTATGGTTCCAGTGAAGCCTTTGATGCAGTTTGATCATTTATTGAGGTAATAAGAATTTAGCTCTCATTCATTAATTGTAAAAAAAATATATATATATATATATCAAGTTTCTATTAAAAAGTAAAAATTATGTTTAAAAGTAGCAGGAAAATGTGTCTACTGCAAAAAATAATTTTGGTCATGCACTGCAATAAACTGTGTAGTGTGCAACAGATATTTATTCCTTGCCTGAATATTTTTGCATGCAGAAACTGGCTTAAAGAGCAATGTTACGAAATTCTTATTTATTTAATACTTCAAGCACAGAAATGTATGGAGGAGGACTTAATGCCATAGGCCTATTACATCATATCTCATCTCTCATCTATCTACTCCTTATCCATATTCAATTGCAAAAATAAAGTCCGAAATTGGCTTCAATCTCACGATTATGAGGCCACTGAGAGACTCTTGGAAGTCATCTCATAAAAGCAGCTCAATATGTCCTAAATAGGTATAGCATATTAAGACAAGTTTTTGTATACCATACACACATTCACTGCATACCCACACCCACACACCCACACCCACACACCTTCACACCCACACCTAGGCACTTACACTCACACCCATAGACCCTATTTTTGTTGTCTAATTAATTAATTATTTGCTGTTTATTTTCTTTGTTTTATATTATTTTTTGTTTTTTATTGTTCACCCCATTATCTTTATAATCTTTAGTAGTATACATTTCTATCAGTGTAACTTGTCCGTGTAGTTTGGAGGCCTGGAGACCTGTAACACAGGTATTCCTAGTACAGGCTCCAGTCTCCACAACATCAATGTATTTTTTGTGTACACAATGATGTACTATACAAATTTTCATTATGTGGTGGAGAAAATAAATGTTTTTATTATTATTATTATCATAAGCTGATTTAATCTCAGTAAAGTATTTGCCCAAAGACTAGGCACGTGCCCTCGTATAATAGTGACTGTAATCAAAGGTGTGGTGCTAACTTGCGGTAACTCTAGAATTCATTCCTGTATAAACTCCTGCTAAATAAAAAACCTGAATACTTAATTCTCTTTCCAGATTCAAAAACCTCAAACAGATCAAAGATTCAGTGCTATCTAAAACGCCGAAGGAGTCGCAAATCAACCACGGCATAGAACAGCTGTCACTTGTCACTGATGTCATCCATTCCCTTCTGACCAAAGGGTTGGGTAACCGAGTGTATCTAATTCAACAGCTAGTTGAGGCTGACTTCTCCTGGCCAGTCAAGAAGAGTTTGGATAAGGCTAGGAGTGGGTAAGTGGAAACATTTTTAGATGTAAGAAAAGTAGTAGTATTTGCAATAACAGCCAATCTTCTGGTCCAAACTCGCTAGAAATTAGGCCTATAACCGTACAGTTTCGAGGCGAATAATAAGCTGATGATGATGATTCTTTTTGGAAATAATTGTTTCATTTTCTATGGCAATGGCCTGCAATTCAATAAATTGCCGTAAGAAAGCATTCTAACGTTATACATATCATTGCAGGTTCGAAGAAAAACTATCCTTTGGATTTGTATTGAATCCAGAAAATTCAATAAACGTAGTTGAAAAAGGACCCCCAGCTAATTTACCTGAAGCTGAAGAGTTTAGGTAAGTTTCTTGTTAATTTATTTTTCTTTTAACTCGTTTTCTCGACTTAAGACTTTGTCTAGAAAGGGAGAATTTAGCGCGGATCGATTCGAATCCCCCACACTATACTGGCCACATTTAAACTTGGCCACAGTCACGTAAGCGGCGAAACGTGCGACTTTGTCTATCTTCTAGTGCGAGAAAGAGAAGCAGCTATTCAGCCTGTATAGATTTATCTTTTTATGTCTCGCATTAGAACAATGATGACTAATGACATAATTATAATATTCCATTGCAGAGCTTTCTGGGGCGATAAGTCAGAACTCCGTCGGTTCCAGGACGGGTCTATAACAGAAACGTGTGTGTGGGAGGGAGAGAGTATGACAGAGAAACGTACTGTCATCAAGCAGATAGTCGACTATCTCATGAAGTTGAAGTTTGGTAAGAGAACAAGCGAGAACAAGTGAAGGGCCATATTTACCATCCATCTTGCTGTACGTCCCGCCAAGGCCGTGGTGCTGGACGTAGCGTACACACAATAGTGCGCGCATCCAGCGTGTGTACGTCCGGTTAAAGCCGCGGTCAGTGCTGCCAGATTAGGGGTTTTTTTTTCGCGATCTTACCTCAAAATTCCCTAAATCCCTGTCAAAATACAAATAGCCCTGCGTTATACATAATTAACCACTTTACCCTAAAAAAAGGAGAAATCCCTAAAAGTGGAAACACTGGCAGAATTTGCTGTACAGCAAGTGAATACACGATCCAGCACGCAGGATGCTGCCGTTGTGGCCCCCGGCAACATGGCAACTGAAGGAACACGGGTGGGTTTTAGTCAGTAAGAGTCTGACACCCTCTTCGGCTCCGCCCAGAGCGGGAGAAGCCATTTGATAATTATTTCCCACCCAAAAAATAAAAAAGGATGGGCGGTTGCTATGACGTACCTACGTCCTGGTTATACACTCCAGCAAGCAATTAATAATAATTTTGACGTACGTCAACTCTATTCGCTGTCGTTATTCGTCATGCGTCGTGCGTGGCGAGACGTACAGCAAGATGGTTGGTGAATATAGTGCTTTAGAGTGCTACAAGGATCTTTTGGCGCCTGAATGACGTTGACAGGGCGTTGTTGGTACTTAAAAATTTGTGAATTTGTCACAAAACTTGTATTAACAAAACAAGATGACAGTGTACTGAAACTGTACAAGAAACTTGTAGCGTTGTACATACTTAAAATTGACAGCTTTCTGCCAGCTTTTTTTCCAAACGCCACACTGTATACTCGCTTCAAAAATAAATTGTTAGTTCATGATTGAAGATAATGATAATTGAAAGGTTCATGAAAAAAAAAAGTCAAATAAAAACCGATTTCGGAAATTAAAGTAATTTTTCAGTTTGTAGTGTTTTTTTTTGGAGGTTGGTTGTTTCTTTTTGTAAAAACGTTTTTATTTTTTATATGAACCCTTTTCAAAGGAAAATAAATATTTTTCGCAGTGCATGGCCCCAAACCCTATCGTATTAAGCCTGTTCTATGTGCGATACAATTCCTGAATTTCTTGCCAAAACCTCAAAGAAATCTATCTTCCACAGACATAAACCCATCAGACCTATTCCATATATCGGACCAACTGGACTGTGTACTAGCACGCAAGCAGTGGGCGAGTGAGCGAGTATTGTACGTGGATGACAGTTCATTGGCCGCCCAACAAGCTTTCGACGCACTGCGGCGCGACTTGAGGCAGCTAGTACAACTGCCGCTCGACATTAGTGCAGTTTATGGTGAGTAGTAGTACATTTATAGACAGTGAGCGAGTACAGTAGGGACAGGGAGTACAGGCGAGGACAGTTCGAGACGTAAGCCGTAAGCGAGTTAAATAGTTTAAAAGATTCTGTCTGACCCAAAATTTCTCTGGACCTGTAATTTTCAAACGCTTATAACATTAAAGACTTGTTTTCGTAAAAAACATTTAATAAAAGTTGTAACTTTGACCTTCAAAATCTCCGGAACCAGAAGGTTCCCAGGTATGGTCTAGTACAAAAAAATATAACGAGACACACGTCATAATAACGAGAAGAACAAGTAACTCTCGAATTTGTTATGGGTGTTTTTATTACATACCACCTTGCAGGTGAGACTGCGTTATCTGTAGGGAATGAATTTAAGATAGATATAAGAAACTAGAAAATATCCTCGTTTGCAGGCGTGTCTCCTATCTTCAGCTACTGCGCGCCCCTGCCGGGCCTGCCCCGCGCCGCCCCGCGCCTCCCCTGGCAGCGCGCCCGGACATGTCTGGTGAAGGACATGCAGAGGGACGGGTTGGCGACACTGCCGGAGTATACACCTGTGTGTAAAGCTATATTGGAACTTGGTGAGTTATTAACTACTAGTTATTGACACTTTATTTTATTTTTCCATTCTGACATTTTTGCAATTTTTTGACAATTTTATTTAATGAATATTTTAAAAATTATTGTATTTTGGATTTTTATATGTGAGTTTTATAATTTAAATGTAACTATGGACTAGATTATGTCTGAAATAAATAAATAAATAAAAAATAAAATAATGATTGGATTATAATAAAAAAATACTTGTAATAAAAAATCAAAATTTTTCTCGATCTGGCAAAGGCTTTTAACACAGTCTCTGTCCCCAGGTTGCTAGTCAAACTTGAACGAATGGGCATGAGGGGGTTACAGCTTGAACTCTTCACAGACTACATTAGTAACAGATTTCAATGTGTCAGAGTTGGCGATAGTAATTCAGAATTCATTTTTGCGCACTCCCATATGTGGTGTAACATCCGGTAACTGTCCGTTGCTTGATCAGACGAGCACCATTAAGTACCTTTGCGTCCTAATAGATAGCAGACCTAATTTTGCTCCCCATGTAGACCTGGTTTCTTCGAGGGTTCGGAAAATAAAATATATTTTTTTTTAATCGCAGACATATAGCTAGTTCGAAAGTACTAAAAACTGTTATGTCAGTCACTATTGGTATACAGGGTGGCAGGGACATCGACGCGAAAACTGTTACCATGGATTCAGTACATGATTCTGAACCCCCCTGCGTTGAAATATTTCGTCGGTTTTTAAATAAAATCTGCTGTTCCATACATTTTGACCGCGTAGGTATTGCACTTTTCAATCCATGGTAACAGTTTTCGCGTCGTGGTCCCTGCCACCCTGTATTGTATAACTTCCTGGGGCGGCGCGTGTAAAACAATAATTTTGAAACTTGAGCGCGCTCAAAGAGCGTTGCTTAAAGTTAGACGTTTCTTCCATTATTTCATCCTGATCTTTACAAAACCTGTGAAGTATTAACAGTAAGACAGCTTTTCATACTTCATACTATCCTCAAAATGCATGGTTTACTGAAGTTTGACCCTACAGCTTTTCAGGAGAAACGTAGAAAACATACAGTCTGCGTATATATACGTAAAGCTTGCCACACTCATTTTGCTCAGAGATTTTTCAACTTCTTAGGTGGAAATTTGTATAATAAAATCAAATATATCCTAAAAATATACCCTTTAGCTAAACAGCAATGTAAAATGGCTTCGAAGCCTTGATTATACTTATACGGAAAAAATACTCGATATTTTGAAAATATAATTAACACACTGAAACCGTAGCTACACGTACGCGTACACACTCACACACTATACCTACACTACACACCACACACATTCACACCCTATACCTACACTACATACACCACACAAATTCACACCCTACATCTACACTTCACCCACCACACACATTCACACCCTATACTTACACTACACACACCACACACACTCACTTACATCACTCACCGTCAAGTTTTAGATTTAAGTAGTTTCTTTCATAGTCGTTATTTTAAAAAAATTGATGAGGTTTGTAAGTTTTTACACCTAATTTAGTACGGAAGAGCACTGATTTCCAAGATACAGGTTTTACCTTTTTTGGAATTCAGAGTTTTAGCCGTTTACTCACTTATTGTACCCTAGTTCTTAGGAATATAACTGTATTAGGCTATATTTTATTGAGCTCAAATAAACGTTTATTATTTATTTAATCACGTTATTCTTAGATCATTTTCGTTTACAACCGCCACTGAATGGTTTTATTCATTTTTGCTCCATAAGGCAAAGCCTAGCGTCCGGCAAACACGTCTGGCTATAGAGCTTCCCCGCTTTGCCAGAAAAAGTAATTTTTAATGATTTGAGAACCGAAAAATATTGAAAAAAGCCGAAAAACTTTGCCGCTCGCCTTTTACAGTTTCCTTAAACTATTTCAAACACCTGGCATTTTATATTTCGTTGCAACGAGATGAATGGTAAGTCAGCCTATTCCGGATATCAAGAACCTCAAAATGGAATATTTTTTCTTCTTATTTAAAATATAGTGTTCAATCTTTAAAATTAGGATCAAAATCGACAAAAATCTAGGCCGATTCACATGTCATTTAGTTCAAATTCAATATATTTTATTTCACATAAACCTAGAAGGGCACTTATGAAACGTCAGAATCTAGGTGCTCGGTTCCAATTGGTCTCTTCCTATAGAGAAGAGCCGGCAAGAAACTCCACGGTTACTCTTTTAGAAATAAACGGTTTTTACAATGTTTTCAAATTACAGTGTTAATAGGTATGAGAGGACAGTTCAAATCTAACGCCCAATTTCAGGTTACAGCGGCAAATGGCCAGGTGACATCCACGCCTTCAGATGCCTCAAAGCCGCCTTCCACCTTCAAATAGCAGAACGTCTTACTAAACAATACTCCATACCAACCCAAGCTTATGCTACACACATCGACGTACTGAAGGATGGTCTCGTATTTCGTCTAGAAATCGCCCATCCGAAAGAGATAACCTTACTAAAGAGGGAGATGCAGAATGGAGTGGTGAAATATAAGGAGAGTGAAGAGAGTATTAGTTTACAGTGTGATACTGTGCTGATGCCACGGTTGAGGGGGGCGCTGCATGGGTGAGTTGATGAAATTAGTTAGTACAATCGCTCTTACCATTTATGAAAGTGAAGTTGTTAAAGAATTGTAGATACAACATAAAGTCGACTTCTTTGCCTTTTAGTAAGCATATTTTGCTAATTTATGTTGGTATTTCATCCGGAAAAGTTCAGCTGGGTGTGCTCTGGACTCGTGTTGTAGAACTACTTACTATTGAATAGGAGAGTGCAGGACCGTATCATACACTTTATTAAGAAGAATTTTTTGATTTCAGAGAGGGTAAATGCAGAGTACAGATCTATAAAAAGAGTATTATTTATTGTAATTTTTTATACTTTTTAATTTTATTGTAATTCGTCATTAAAAAAATAATTTTACGGTCTTAGATATTCTCAGTCAGAATTCAAATTGATGAAGAGCTTTCAATAAAGCCTAGTTTTTCGCTTCCCGCCACTTTGCAATCATGACCTAAAACAGGGACATATCATAATGGGGCCGTTATGGAGTATATAGGTTGCAAAAATGAGCGTAACGAGCTCAAAATTTTTAGCATCCTGCTTCGAATAAGTTCATAAAGAAATAAAAATAAGTTCTTCGATTTATGCGGAACAGTTTGAGAATTAAGAGAACATAGGATGCAAGAGCGAGCGAAGTGAGCTCAAAAATTTTAGCACCCCGCCTGGCATAGATTAGACGCTCTCAAGGAATGCTGAAGTTACAGGAATTCATTCAAAATAAAGTCAGAGTCAATAAAAATACAGTATTTAAGCGTACCGTTACTACTTTTGTAGATTATGAAGTACGCCTATGCGAAATAGATTACAATTACTTATCTGTATTAAAGTACGCTAGGGGGGGGGGGGGAGATTCTGAGTAGTAGTATTGGTCTATTTTTAATTTTAGTATTTGTGCATTTGCGATTAGTAGGGACAGATTTGATTACTTCCGCACAAAAAGAGGAAGTTAAAGTAAGAGTTTCAATTGTGTGCACGTACAAAATTCAGAAGAAACTCCTAATAAGAACCATGGTTTTTTAAACAGACCGAGAATTTTTGTAATATATTTGTGTAATCATACGTTTTTAATTTATCACCCCATATCTTTCCACAGACTACACCAAAAGCATCCATCCTTCGGCCCCACAGTCTGTCTCTTCAAGCGCTGGCTGTCCTCTCACCTCCTGTCTCCTCCCCACGTCCCCGACACAGTGGCCGAGTTGTTGGTGGCCAGTGTGTACATGCACTCCGAGCCAACGCAACCGCCAGCATCGCCCACTATCGGACTTATTAGGGTGTTGAAGTTGTTAGTGGACTTTGACTGGCAGAGAGAAATGATCGTGCTGGATTTTAATGAAGATATGGCACGTAAGTGTTTGTTAATTTTGTTTTTATAATTAAATTGATATTAGGTGCCAAAAAGGCTAAGCTCGCCCTCTAAACATGAGAATTAATCACAAATTGAGAAATGTGGGTGCACCATAAGTACGCGGTGTACCTAACCCTTCGGAGATCAAACCAATTTATTTGTAACTATCTTCTGTCTACGACTTCGTCCACAAGACTATAACCCTCCTCAAGAATTGAGCTATCCTATGCAAAAATATTTTTTTAAATCCGTCTGGTAGTTCCGGAGATTACCCCCTACATACAAACTTACAAACAAACAAATATATTGCGTGATATTTTTATAAATTGTAGCCTAAAAGAAATTACTTAAATCGGTTCAGTCGTTTTGGAGTTTATTCATTACAAAGACAAATACAAATCTTTTCTCTTTATAATATTTGTGTAGAAAACACAGGCTAGGTGAATCAGATCGGAATATCTTATTAGCAGGTACAATTTGGCTCACTGTTTTGCAAAAAGGTAGCGAACAGAACTTAGGGAAACAGCTCGTGAAAGTTAATTAAATGGTCTAAGGAGTTTGTGGAATAGTATTAGGATTAATCAATAAATTATGTTAGACACGTAGCATTTCAAAGTAAGTCCACGTTCGCACGGACGTAAAAATATCGTGGCGGGACTTTTTGGCACACTGGATTTTCAACGCTCTGCTTAGCACCGAGAGTTGAAAATCCAGTGTGCAATAAAATCCCGCCGCGATATTTTTACGTCCGTGCGAACGTGGGCTAAGAGTGTCAGATGAGTCCAAGAAACTGGTCTGAACTAGCTCATATCGAAAAACCTAATAATTAAAACCTTTCCTTCAATTTCAGACGAAGAAATAACCCAACTGGAGCAAAAGTTCACTGCCGACCCAGAGTCTGCGCCTTGCATGCGCATAGTGACGGCATACGACGGGCCCCTGCCTTCCGTGTGGAGCCGCGCCGCGCCGGCCGCGCGCGTGCTGGCGCGGGCGCGGCGCCTGGCCGACAGTGCGCTCAACTACCTGGATGAAGCCGTCATGGTGGGGCACAAGGATAATATACTGGTAAGGGACGAATTTGTGAATAAAAAAGTAAACTATGTAATTGCTTGGAAAAACCAGCGAAGGCCTCTTTGATTGGAACTGACCACCAAAGTGTTTTTTAAAGTGAAAATTTCTTTAGGCGCGTTGGGCATTTTTGATATGGGAAAAAACAATTGAACTCGCGATACCGTTACCGACACCTCATTTTTGTAAACGTGATTGTGCTCTTTATTTATATTATGTTACGGATCAATGTTCTATGCAAATATTTTTTTTCCACCAAGGCGATCTTGTTCAAGTTTTCACTTCTGTCGGCATTCTCGGAGTATTTTTTTTGCACCACCAACGAGCTTGTCGCTGCATCGCGATCATCGGCAAGATTAAATTGTCCCATACAATGAGGGTTTTTTGGCAGCACTGAGACATCAGGTCTGGGCACCTGTAAAAAGTGTCAACAAAGCCTATATTTTCTTTAGCTTTTTTCGATCGGTCTACAATACGGCAGCAAAAGTTTATATTCTGGTAGAGTAAACCTAGGCATAGTTCTACTACCATTCTATGCTTTGCTGTATATCAACGACGCTCTGAAGTATTTTTTTAATTTCCAGGGCATGTTCATCCCGTCATACGCGGGCTACAACGTACTCATCCACCTGCACCGCACACTAGTCCCGCACTCCGCCGAGCGAGTGGACAGTGTGCCCAAACTACAACGTCTGCCAGACAAGCCCACCGAAGAAATCATACCTGTCGTTGAGTTTCATCCTGTGGTGAAGTATTTAGAAGAGTTAAGGGTGAGTAGACAGACAGTTTATAAAGGGATTTAGAAATTTGCTTGTTAAAATGTTCTTGTGGCGGCATCGCCACTTGTGGACTACGCATCACACAGACGTCACGCAAAATTCTGTATCGCAATCAGGGTTTACCGCGTGACTCGCATATATACAACGTCCCGACATCAATCGCCCGGCAGTAGCCCACCAGACAACTCCCGTCTAGTCGGAGGATCCTTCCCTTTCTATGGAGGACGAGTGAACGTTACACCCTGTTCCTTATGCCTCTATATTCTTTTATTACATTATTCATTGATAAGCTCTGCAACGAAAGTTGGTTAGTACGGAACCTTTTAAATAAAATCTAAATAGAAAATACTTTGATACTGCTCTTTTATTCATTTAAAAGTCAAGAATTTAAATATATTATTGTAATTTCAGAGTGCGTACGGTGACTTCGCCCTGTTCTTCCACGATCTGTACGGAGGTGAAGTGATCGCTGTGCTGTGGAAACCTGACATCAAGGACGAGAGGGAGTTTCAGGTATGATTCGTTTTATTATCAGATCTACTTACTATTAATGGCTCACTAATAGTAAGTAGATGATGATGATGATGAGTAATTGTCTTTATTGGGAGAAGTTCATTTTTTTTTCATTTTTGAAGAAACATACTTGAATTTCAATTTTAAAAACGTTAATTCAAAGTTAATTTTAGATTGTCTAAAGCAATTTTAGTTGCAATGGAAATTGAACTTAGTTCACAACAGATTTAGGATTGACAATCTTCTAGCGCCTAACGTGTGTCTCCGTTTTGGGAGCCCGCACGTGTCTCCCGGACAGCTGTGAAACCAACCTAACACATATTCATGCGAGTAAAAGAAAGAATTCCAGTAGAATGAGAGTGAAGACGCAATCAACAGCTAGCAAATTATTATTATTTGTTTTCTTTCAGTTAATAAACGCGAACGCGCTCAAGCCATACACTTCAAAGGGTGAGACAAAATACAAAGTGAACATCGAAGCCTTGGTAGAAGACTTCAGAATATTAGGCGAAGGACTTGTCAAAGATATTACTGTTAATTAAATAATGTTTTAATAGAAATAAACATTTATTTTAAGTATAAAAATGGGTATTATTTCAATTGACAATCATTTAGCAAAAAAACAATATTTTCTGATGGCATTGAATAATATATTTTATTAATAGTGCAATAAGGTGCAAAGTTATACAAACATTGACACAGACATCGAACTGCTCTTCAGGCGTCCAATGTCGGGAGATTATAGAAAATATGGTTAAACAATAAAACTAAACGTCAGAATAAATAACACTATATTTGTGTTAAGGCTTATAAACTATTTACAAAAAATCGTTTAGGTATTATTGACTTATTCTGCTTTGTACTGTGTTTCGGTGGACTTATGTTATGATACTTATGACGCAAAAAAAAAAAACAATACAAAATCTCAGAAAATGTACACACCATCGCTACTTACTCAATTACCCACTTAAATGATTTTATGGTCACCATTTGTAGTAAAGTCTTTTTTTTGTTGTATTGTAATTTCAACTTTGTCGCGTACGACATTGAGTTCATTATCCAAAAATTTATAATTATTTGAGATTCTGATTTCAAGTACTATAGAATTACTTAACACATAACATAACATTACTCCTGCATTCTCCGATGGGTAAGGCAGAGGTGTTCTATAGTACACCAGCATTT
This sequence comes from Omphaloscelis lunosa, assembly GCA_916610215.1. Classification (NCBI taxonomy): domain Eukaryota; kingdom Metazoa; phylum Arthropoda; class Insecta; order Lepidoptera; family Noctuidae; genus Omphaloscelis; species Omphaloscelis lunosa. Next base: position 19,493,255 of record OU744260.1, read on the forward strand.
CAGTTATGTTGTTAATTATTGAACTTTAATAAAATAAGGCAAGGTGTCCAAGGGTGCAGGGTAGTTCCTTATCCACTCGCCGCCGCGCGCCGGCCGCGCGGGGTCGCCCTGGCGCAGCCAGCGCCCCGCCGGCAGGTACACGTCGCGCGACCGCGCGCCGCGCTCTATCACCGGGGCGACGAGGATGTTCTCGCCGAGGAGGTATTCTGGAGAAGGATAAAATATTATTTTTGTCACATCTATTCAAAAAGAAATAGTTTATTCTTTGTAAACAGGGACTAAAATAGTTCTTTAATCCCTAGGGACTAAAAGTGATTTGAATTTGGAATGTAGATATTGTTGTAAAAGTTCCAATAATCAAAGAGATCAATCACAAACATTGTATGAAAAAGTAACAGGCTTTATGATATAGAAAACCGCGCGAGAGCAAATTTTTTTTTTTTGTGAAATAATAATAAACGCGTGAAAAGTATTCCGCCTTTGTTCGTAATTAATTACTCAAAGTCGGATTTTACTTAGTTTTAAAAAATACTAGTTTGTCTTCCTCAAGTAGTGAGAAAGAAATAAATAAACATAGGTACTACTCTTATTAAACGTAACTATTCTTATTCATAAGTTGCACTTACTTATTTGTCATAGAGGGTCATAAAAAGGAGTGTCCACCTCGGGAGCAACACTATTTCAAGCTCGATTGATGTCCTTTGAATCTCTCGCTACGCTCAGGATTCAAAAAAACACCCTTGCCATTAAAATAGTTGTTTGCTCCCTAAGGCAAACAATCTACTATTAAACATTTATATTATGTCATGACTGCCTCGTTTGTCTAGTACTCGTAAGTCCGTGTGCTGAGAGTAGGGTCCTTATAGTTTTGATCCACGTCTCGGGTAAAATTGAATCGAGTTTTTCCATTTAACCCCTTTAGGGGATTAATTTTCAAAAATCCTTCTTTAATGTTCATCTTCGTTAAATAAGGAACTTTGTACAAAACATGCTCCATTCAGAGGTTAAGCCTGTGCCTTATTTGTCAGTGAATTTAAGAATTTTGGTAAGTAGAAGAAGAGGAGTATGTATGAGGAAGTCTAAAAATGGCGCCGTGGACCGAGAAGTTGTGGGGAAAATGGCTATCGGTGTATAATTATTTAATTTTCCCATGGGTCGTGACGTTGTCGGGAACTTCATGAAACAAAGAGATAATGTGAAAAAAAATTAGGTACTTACAGCAATTACTATACAAGATTATTATAGCTATTATTGTCTTGTCTTGGTCAATATTTCCTTTCAATGTCGCGACGGTTCATTGTACCTGTAGTACCGGTAATCACAGGCATCACGCGAACATTTGAAACTAAGATCAATCAGGATACTGTGGTACTGTTTTCTTTTTTGTTGGAATTCCGTCTCGAATTTTTCCGGCAAAGAATTGGGCGACCCCTACTAGTCGACCTAGGTAATTAAGGAACCGGCGGTAATCTCCCAATCCAATCTAAGAAAAGTGGGTATTCTTTTCTAATTATCTTAGTGGGCTAAAACTGGAAAAGCTATCCCTTTTCTACCTTTCTAATAAAAAAAAATATGTTGACAAGTGTAACTTACCATCAGAAATATCATGTGCCTCGGTATCATTGGGCGCTATCCACCAGACGGGCGGGTTGACCGGCGCGCCGTGCGTCACCGCTCGTGTGCACGCCGCTATGATGGCCGGCGCGTACTGAGCGTGCAGTTCTACGTACCGCTTGCTTATAGCCACCGTCTGATAAATAGAAGTAAAGTATGTGGCAAATGTTTTTGAAAGAGACAGACATATAAGGTCTATGTAAATCCATGTTTCCAAATTATGTTATTTCTACTTAAATAAAAATCAACTTAATGCAAGTGTAAATAAAGTAGAATTTTAACTGACTAGTAGGTACTGCCGAAAAAGTCATAAAAATATGAAGTTGTAGCGCAAACTGAACATTATGTGCAGGCATTACAGTTGTTTTTCCTAAAACTCGTGTTTGTTTATATGTTTGGCAAATAAATTGCGAACGAAGATTAGGTAGACACACTCGACAAAGTCAAACTTTTCTAAAACTCAATGTGGTGCTTACTGTAAGTTGGTTTTATTTGAAAGATTCTCAAATATCGGCCTGTTTCGGATTCTCCAAATAGAATAAACTTTAATTTGCTTTAACTGAAAGAATTTATTTTAGCCGATGGACGAGCAAGCATCAAGCAAAATTATATCGCGTAAATAAAAGGGAAATGAACCTCAACATTCCGACCAAAATAAATGAAGTACGAAAATCTTTTGGAATGATAGCCACCTCTTAAAGCGTCACCAAGCGTCACAAAAAGTGTCACCTCTAAAAGCAATCAGTCTACGTTTAGCATAAGCATATGCAGCCTATAAGGTTCCCACTGCTGGGACACAGTGCTCCACTGCACCTCTCTGTGAGAGGCTGTAATCCACCACGCGCCCAGTGCCGTTGGTGGATGACACATGTCTTTGAATTTTGGGTGCTAGTGCTAGGTCATGCCTGTTTCCTCACGATGTTTTCCTTCACCGTTTTGAGTTCAGTGGTGATGGTGATGGAATTATTTACACAAAATAAAGTGCCTGCCTGGGTTCGAACCCACGACCTCAACTCGTAAGTCGGGGCCGTAACCACTGGGACACCAGTACTGTTCAAACTAGATTTAACTAACCTCATTATCAAACTCCCAAGGTACATAGGAGAACTGCATACTAGGCATGAAGGTGTTAGCCTGCAGCCACCTGATGAACAGCTCCTTAGTCGGAGGTTCATTGTAACCATTCCCTCCGATCATGTCGGGAAGAACCAGCGGGTATCCGTTCATGTTCATCTGGAGTAATGTGGTGATGAGGGTCGGGAGACCGTTCTCGTAGGTCCAGTAAGTGTCCTTGTCTATCATGCGGATGAAGACTGGCAGGTCCTGGGTTCTGGAGAAAATATATTCGGTTTGGCAATCGAAGCAACCGTTAAACCATCGACACATTTCTGACGCGGGATACACCAATCAAATGAATCTGTTCAGGATTACGTCAAATCACAACGAGTTTTGATTGCCTAACACTGCGTCAGAAGACGTCACTACACGACACAACACAGTAATATAAATCCGGCTTTATTCATCCAAGATATTTATTGATTATTATTTGTCCCTTTCGCTGGAATGGAGATAGATTAAAAAATATGTGACGAATGAAATGGACTCCAAGATTTGAATGCTAAAAATCAAAGCTATCCTTCTTTGTGAGGAACAGACCCTAAAACTACGGCTCTTCTACAATCCTGTTCTTTGTGGTCCAATCACCTCATCAGGCAGTGCGCTGCTACTGAAAACATTGAAGTAGCAAAGTGGCTGCCATATTTAAATCAATGTCGTACCATCAATATAAACAAGAGTAACATACTTTCAAAGACTAATACAAAATAATATTTATGTGTAAGTGCTGGAGACCTCTAAACTCATATTATAAGTGGAAATCATACCTGTATCCAACTCTGACTTCAACAAGGGGTCCGAATTGCGCGACAGTCCTCACGTAGTCAGCTGATATCACGCCGGGCTGATCTCTGATGTCGCCTTGTAAAACTGGGATCTAAGAAATTGAATTGCATAAGACAACGAAATTCTGACGAGACTAGAAGAAATAAATAAAGGAATTTAGAAAGCAAGAAAATACCCCTATTTATAGGTAGCTCTAAAATTATAATTATTAACATATAAAATATAGGGTTAGGGAGTAGTTTTGTCAGATTTATTTATTTTGGATATACAAACTCTTTTCCTGCTGTTTATTATGTTAGTCACACACAAATAGATGTAGCTAAACACTATTGCTGGTTGATGCGGTTTAAAACCGTAGTCTTTCTATTGTTTCTTCGATCAACTGTAGAAATAATAACCTGCTAGGTAATAAGTATTGCTTACTTGAGGCGACCAGCCAGACTCTCCACCATCAAACTTGAAACTGTCGATTCCAGAGGTATTCTGTAGGAAATGCAGTCTGTCCAGGTACCACTGCCTCGCAGCAGGTTTGGTGAAGTCGATGTATGACGTGGTCGTCTCGTTGTCGTTCCACCAGCTGGTCTCTACTGAACCATATTCTGAGGATACCAGGAAGCTGAAGGGCAAAATAATTTAGGTGTAAAATTACTGACAATGGTATTTGAGGAAAAAGTTTTTGCGTCTCAACATTATGATATTGGGTGGCTTCATGTGGTCTTTAAATATTTTTGTTCAAACTTACCCGTTAGCTTTAGCTTCCGAATACCACGGCTCGCATCCTTTATTAATAAACGGATGCGTCCACATCGTTACTCTATACCCTTTCGCCCTCAAAATATCCACCGTATTCCTCATGTTCGGAAACCTTCGGAGATCTACCGTCTGTGACCCATAGCAGGTCTCCCATAGGTCATCGATTTCTAAATGACTGTTCGGGAACCCATTACTGGTGATTTCATCAGCGAATTGCAGCACTGTATTGTGGTTCACATCTCGCTTATACCTTGCCCAGGTCGACCAAACTGGGTATGTGATCATTCTCTCGTCAGGAATCCCTGTGGGCTTCTCCAAATACTTTTCGACCGCATATTCGTGGGCCTTCCTTACATCTTCGAAAATCCCTATCGCATAAATCAGGTCAGTTTTATCTCTTTTGTTGGAGTATGGAGATTTTATTTGTGCTATAAAGCATGCAGCGTTTTTCTCTAAATCATTCTGGTCTACGAATAGGGGAACCTTTTTGTCGAAGTAGTAGAAAATGCCTTCGGAGTTGAGCCAGTAGGGCTCTGCCACGCCACAGTTGTCGGCCTCCTTTGTGACGTAAGAGTAGTTCGGTAGGACCAGACGCTCTATTGGCCAGTACTGACGCTTCTGCTGTGGCCCGCCGTACCAGTGGTTTGAACCTATAACAAAAAAAAATATATGAACCTCTAGCTTCACGGCTGATAAATATAATTTTTAGACAATTTTTCTTTTGTTATACTTATTGCATAATTAATTTTCCTTCAACAATCGATGAATACAAAAGAAGATTTATGTTATTTATTTGTCAGATCTCAAACCGAATGGATCGAATGATCAATTTTCCCACCCTTACGCAAAATACGCGTTTGGAGGTGGAGTTTCGGACACCAGCCCGTTATACGAGAAATCAAACCAAGTGAAAATAAACATATTCTTTGAATTTCATCTCACCAAGATTGACACAGTCCTCCAACCCGACTCCCTTAGGCGCCTCCCAAGTGAAGGTAATGATGTACCCGTGCCGGTCGCCCACAATCTCCTCGCTGCTGATCCTCACGGTGGTGTCGTTGGCGAACTGGATGACCACGTCGCCGTCCTGCACCACGTCCTTGATGGCGCCAGTGCGGCGCCCTACTACGGCTATTACTTCTGATAGGCCCTCTGCAGAAAGTAATTTTTGTGACTTCAGTTTAAGTTACATCCGCAGTGGTAGCCCGCAAAATTCTTTGTTAGGTTTTTTGCAAGTTGTAGGTCAATGTCATGTTGTAGGTATCTTGGTCAAAATACGATTCGCGACCATAACAAATATATATATTTACAGAATTTTAATCATTATGCTGGTTCCACACGTTTGCCACTTGCCACAAACTACAATCCTATACAAACGCTTGGATAAATTAGGTGATGCAAACAGCGATATCCACACGATTGCGAGTGTGCTAGTGTGTTGGAAGGAAGCAAGTATGACGGACGTCAAGCTTTTGTCGGCTATAACCAGGGTTGTAAAAAAAAACAGTTTTTTTTAATAATTTTAAAACAAACAGTTCAAAATGATTTAAACAAGTTTTTTTTTTCAGCGATTTATCAAATTTATTATCAACATAAATCGATCAGGGCTAATATAATTAATTTCTAGACAATTTTAAAATTTACCTAATTAATTTCTTTTCGAGCTATTTCAAGTCCTAAAAATTTATAACTTTTCATTTATTTCCATTCATTCGCGATTTAAAACCATGTTTTTGTTTGTTTAAAACATTATTTTAAATTTCTTTTATACTGAAATTTTAAACAGTTAATAAAAAAACATTGTTTCATTTAAAACTGTTTTAAACGCTTTTTTAAATAAGTGTTTTAAAACAACTTGTTTGTTTTATGCCAACCCTGGTTATAACGTTTGATGTTTACGAAATGTGATCATAACTATTTTATTTTTTATTTCTGCAACCGGCTTCTTTAAAATTTCACTTAACCAATGCCATGCATCGGCTACTTTTTTATCTTCGTGGTCTGTATGTTTCGGATTCCAGATACATGTCATGGTTCTTGTTGCTAACATTCCTGGAAGTGCAAAATCTCGCTTAAAGACCAGTTAGGTACTCGTTTCGATAGGCTAGCACTAAAGGACGGTACGCGCGCACGTCTACTCGTAGCCAGTTCGCAAGGTGCAAGCGATACACCGCACAAACGTGTAGATGGATCCCAAATGCTTAACGGAAAGTTCTTTGATTTGTGCATCAAGAACCGACACTCGATCGGATCGGTCGCAAGCGCTTGCAAATCTACACAAGCCAAGGCAAACGCTCTATCCACACGTTTGAATTTGTGATGACTTGGCGAAGTTTGCCAAACGTGTGGAGCCAGCATTAGAATCATGAATACATCTCTCTAAGTTAGATTTGTTCCATAGAACTTTTCCATAAGAGAGTTGAACTAGTTGCGGGCTCGAACTCACTGGTGGGCTTGGTCATGAACCCACTGTCTCACCTGACATCTTGTCCGACAGAGATAGTATCAGTGATGAGCAGTTAGACGCTGGTCTACATGCACAACGTCTAGTTCGCACGCACACAATCACCGTTCCGAACTATTTTAGTAAAACGAGCGCGTAAAAGATTACGAAAAGTCCTTTGGAAAACCGAGTTTTATGATAAAAACCACTGCATAAATCAATTACAAATAAAGTTTATTGAAGTCTTCGATAATTAAGCTTTGTCGGTACCGACTTTGTTTTGGAGATTTTACACTTCTTTTATTACTTATTTGCCCCCAAAGTTGCGTAAAAATTAGCAAGAAAAACGAAAATTTTTAATGGCTTTTTTATTTTACTATTCTGTTACCACACAGACAAAATTAATAATGAGACAAAACGGTATCATGTTTACCTTTGGATGTACAATGTCAAACACTAGAGTAAACCCCCCCCGAAATTTGTATGGAAAAAATATCAAATTGTTGCACCTTAAATATTCTATGCTGTTTCGTGCTATGCGGCGATATTTTTTTGCGTCTTTATGGTTTCCGCAGACAGGCGCAACGCGACTCTTCCAGAAGAACAGTTTCTATGAAAACTTCATAGATGTTGTTCTACCAGAATCGCAAGCCTTTAGACCAAACGAATGAATGTATACTCTCACTATCGCTCAGGGACAGAGCATTCTTTCTTGTTTATAACTATAATAAAATAAAACCAAACAAACCAACCTATTTTGAAAATCTTATAGTTTAGAGGTTTTTGTGTTCCAAACCTTAAACCTGATCGGTTTTTTGTGATCTAAATCAATCAAATAAAGTAACTAATTAAATTAAATTAATCAATCAAATAAAGTAACTACCTACTAAGACCATAAAATGATCTATGGAAATTATAAACAAGCTGTGCCCGCGGCTTTGCTGACGTGACTATGTATTCTGTTATCATTATAAGTTAAGGTTCCGTGCATGAATTCGACTGATTTTGATCAATTTTGTTCATTGGTTGTGAGAAAGGGAAACAGAATTTAACAAAATTATTTGTGATTTAAAAAGTCGAATTCTTTGTCTTTTACAAAGTGAACTGGGATTTTTCAAATAAATTAAGGGTTCGTGGAAAATCACAAAAATTCGCAACAAGTTTTCCAAAAAATAACGCGAGACTGACGTTTGATCGTTTCGAAAAAACTCCTTTTGATTTTGAAAATTAAAAAATATCATCAACATCATTATATGGTCTACTTGTACATAGGGGAACCACTTTTTTCAACTTCCATACAAAATATAGCAGAATTTTTTTTTTGTTGAAATAACCATTTTTTATTAAACACTGTCAGTGATGTATTTTTTTCTATTACTTAGCAAACCATATCAAGATATTTAAAAATCCTACGTTAGTCTTCAGCTATCCTTGAAATAAAATCAAAATTTTATTTTATGATTATACTATATCTTCATTAAGTAAATCAAGGGCCAAATAAACCATATTTTCGAGAGCGCAATAGTGATGCAACTATTAAATTAACAGTTGCTGTGACTGACACGAATGGCTTAGAACCACGAAAACTGTACGTTTAGGTACACAGACTTAATGTTTAAATTATTTCAAGCTTTCTTACAATTAGAAAAGTTATGGAACAAAAAGGGTTTTTTTCGTGCACGGAGCCTTGATGGGAATGTGAACTTATAGTATATTCGTAATATCCTCCAGAACATCAGTTGATTTTGTTTATATTAAACGAAAACTTGTTGGCAGTTGTTGGTACATCTTTGATTTTAAGTATACGAACGAATGAAAATAGTTGTAATTAATTATTAGCTAATATTGATAATTTTATCGGCATACAATTATTTCACATGCTCTAAAGAACAGTGACACTCACTTCTTTTCAATAGTAGGTTGAATCCTCCCAAGAGGTTGTTCTCCAGCTGCGCCTTAACGTCAGGCGCTTCCAGGATCCGGATGTCGATGGCATGCGCACACGCAGCCAGCGCGGCGAACACAACTGTGGGTAGATATGAAAGTGTATCAAAACAACGTGTGTTTTCAACTCATGCTTGAGCTTCCTTAAATAATTTAACCCTTTCCTGTCCCATGATCACAATACGTATGAAGCTGATTCTGCCCGCGACTTCGTCTGGTTTCGGAGATAAGCCGAGGTAGTTGTCAATTTTCATATATTTTCTTAAATATCTTTAAAAGTATGTATTTACTTTAAAATTATAAAAAATAATTATTTAAGATTCTCACAGTTGATATGTCACACGGTGTAGAAATAAAACTTTTATTTTTGTGACAGACACACGAGTGATCCTATAAGGGTTCCGTTTTTCCCTTTTGATGTACGGAACCCTAAAAACAAACGCTTCAGCATTGTTATTAGTAGTATAGATTCTCGGCAATTGTTACCTACGTTCTCAATGAGAGAGGGAGCTAGCTGATACTTCAGAAGTAGATACCTACCTAATTATGGTATACTTTATAGGCAGGTAGGTATTTAAGTACCTACAAGTAATTTTCATGCCGCAAAAACATCTTTAGTTCTAACTTCTAACGTGGGTGAGGCGCTAAGTAATTAAAATAAAATTTCTCAAGAAAGAGTAGTGTTAAAATAATGAATAAAAAAAACATGTTTGTCCATCGATTTTAATAATATGTTTGCAGTATTAAACTATAGTTGCGTGAGTCGTGGAATGAGTCCATTTTTTGTCCCATTGTCAACTCGTAATTGTTGTGACATTATAATTATGTTTTACTTAATAGGTAGTTTAATAGAGCGGTTAAGCTTTATGTCATTAAAATAATACGCTTGCCTCGTGGAACTTAGTACTTTTGTTTTCATAGACACGGATTCAAGAACTGTACAGAACGTTCACATAAAACATGTCCCTTGCCGTCATATTGGCACCATCAAAATGACGACTGATAGAACAGTGCTACCAATCGCGTCACAAGAAGAAGGAGAAGAAGTTAACATAATAGTAGTCTACGCAAGTTATAATGAACGCACTATATTGAAGACGAGGTATTGGCGCAATAAATAATTGACTAACACCCGGTTTCTGAATTTAGAATTCGAAGTTGAGAACTTACATCATAGCATAGATATAATCAGCCTATAATGTTCCCATTGCTGGGACACAGGCCTCCTCTCAGTGAGAGGGAGTGGGCTGTAATCCACCACGCGGGGTCAGTGCTGTTTGGTGGATGTTACATGCCAGTTTCCTCACTATGTTTTTCTTCACCGTTTTGAGAGCAGTGGTGATGGAATAATTTACACAAAGAATTGTGTCTGGTTTGGTTCGACCTATAGAAATATTGTATCTAATGTTCGAACCCAAGACCGTAAGTCGCGGCCGCTACCACTGGACCGCCGCTGCTCTTAAATTGAGAACTTGTACAAAACTAATTTAGCAACTTGAGGAAAGCACGCAAAATATTAAACTTCTTTGTAAAATCCTGTCTTTAAATTTCTTTGTAAGAAATTTAAAGACGCTTTGAAGACTTAGACACTTTGAAGACTCTCACTTTAAGACCAGCCACTGCACTCCAAAGACAACTTCCACGAAAACTCCGCCCCCATGCACCCCACCACTCCACTATGCGCTAAACACTAACAAATCAGAAATAAAGTTGAATATCGCGTGCACTCTTTGGTCACGTTCGAGCACGGAACGACGGAACTAAATGTCGTAAGTCTTAATTCTTATTTCGTTTATAACTAAAGTAATAATTGATCTAGAGAAAAAATATCTTATATCTGGATAATAAACTATATTTTCTTATTGTCCATAATTATTTTAAACATAAAAGTCAAATAATCTTGATTTTATTTAAAATAATATTTTAAAAAACAAAACATGATTATCGAATAAACAATGAATCGAGCGAAAATGTTCCAATTACGTAACTGTCTTATATATGGAAAGAAAAATATCCAATAAACCAAAGTTCCATTTTGATTGTATGCGTGACTTTTTCAGAATATTAATGCAAGTAACATACAATTTAGGGAGCCTCCTCTTAAGTACCTAATGCTAGAGTTTGACATGTTCTCACACTAAATTCTAAATTCAAGAACCGGATGTTAGTCTAACTTAGCCAAAACTGCGGGGTAATAGCGTAACACACTAACAGTAGCAATAGCTTTCATTTTGACAGTTCAACAACATTCATTGCGTTATTTACGTTGCTGAGCAGCAAATAGTATGAAACCATATGAAGCAATGAATTAGCAATATCCTTCAAAATCATTCCTATTGTGATTGCAACGCAAATAAGGATAGTTCATGATTCAGATGTAATAAAAAACGCGACATAACGTAAACACACACGACTTCTACTCAATTTTCAATTAGCTTGCGATTTAACGGGTTCCTCTAGTCTAAAATCAAATTTTAACCTAATCATATATAAAAATTAAATTAAATCTAATTTAATTTAATCACTGTAATCAATTTAGCTTATAATAATTTTTTTTTCGGTTATCTAAACTATGTATTACTTGTTTTAATTAATTAATTGTCTTATTATCAGCGTATATAATGTAGTGCATGCTGTGCTTTTCTATAATTCATGTGGCGCTTAGCTTAAGTTTGCAATGTACGAATTGTAAAGTAATAGTGTACTCATTGTTGAAGAGCCTAATAATAATTAAATAAGTAGATAAAATTGGGGCTTGGTTGAGTGAACTCACTAAATCCAAAATTTCGGACTCCACTGACTGAGACAGAAGCATGCGATACGAAAGTGGGACAAAAATGAATAAATATAAGCTAATTAAATATAGCCATCATTACCTGTTGTAAGTAGAATACTTATTATAATGTCAGAAACATCCCTTAAACCTTTTTAAGATTTCTAGTTTTTGACGGTGCTTGTTACCTAACGCACCATCTCCGAGAAGAAAAATCGAAAAAAAAAAAAACACCCATTTAGGGTTTCTTATTGAGAGACTAGCTAGAATATTTTTGCTTGTTTACTTGTTTGATTTAGTTTAAAAATAAAAGGCAATTTTTACCCGACTGCGGCGAAGCCAAAAAGGGAGGGGGTTATGTGTTTGACCTGTATGTATGTATGTAGGTATATGTATGTCCGTTCCTATGTTCCCTCGTAACTACGAAACGTCTGAACCGATTTTGATGAATGATATGTCGGTAGATTCGTCCTTTTTGTGCGTGTGTGAATGGGTGTATTAAAATTATAAAAACCAAAATGGTGGAGCCATAATGTACATAGGTTTAACAAAAAAACTCCCAAGCCTATCGAGTGGGGTATCAAAATGAAGGGTTTTAAAAGGTCATTACAAAAATATATACAAATTATATGTTATTCATAAAATAAAAAAAAACCGACTAAAATTGTTCTAAACACGTTTTAAATATTTCGCCTATTTTCATCAAAGGGCCAGGGAGGCAATCCGTTTGCCATCAATCACCAAAAAATCCAGACTGCTACAAAAAAATCCTATTGAAATAAACACAAGAACACTTTGCTCAACCGGGAGATCGAACCCAAGACCCTACGATCAGGCGCTCGCGACCAACGGAGCTGACGAGGTCGTTGTTATTTATTTTAAAATTGTACTCACAGATCATGTAGACACCCATCTCGTCGGCAGGACACAGGTTGACTGGCCCAGTGAGTCAAGCCAGTCGGTTATTAAGGCACGCATCATTATCGCATTGTCCAGCACGCCATTAGCGCTCAACAATAACAATCAGTAATCTTCGCTCATTTCCATCACATTTGCATGTTTCTTAGTTTTCTCAATCTGATAGCTTGGGAGATCCGTTTAAGATCATATTGAGAACAGAGTGGTGTAGATCCTGCTGGTCCACTAGCATAGTAGGTAACTTACTATCATGCTTGCTTTTTCCGAAGGGATTGGCAGGAGTGTACAGTCATCATCTGCCTAGCCTTTTCCAAAGTACGTAGGGGTCGGCTTCCAGTCTAACGGATGCAGCTGAATACCAGTATTTTACATGGAGCGACTGCTTGAACTCCACAACCCAGTTACTGTGTAATACGATATACCCTTGGTAAGAGTGGTTGTCAGACTTTCAGGCTTCTTACGACCCGTAACGTTCAAAGATCCACGAATGACAGCCGGGACCAACGGCTTAATTAGCGTGCTTTCCGAGGTACGGAGGAGACAGAGCAGAGGCAGAGGAGTGCAGTCACGAGCATAAATAAGTAACTTACAGTTACAATACACTCAAAAGCGTTTTTCTCGTGAAATAAAAATGGCAACAGAAAATCGCTTATGAATCTTGCGTTTTTAAGCGAAAGGTGCTCGGAGTGTACTGTGCAAATGTGAACCTCACCAGCTATGTTTAATTCAATCCTGTACCTTGTAATCGGGTGCGAACCTATTACCATTTACCTGACAAATATCCAGACTTCGGACTGCTACCGAGAAATGCTTTATTAAAAAACCCAATAAGACCTGACTCGGATATCGAACCCGGGACCCCATGTGCAGCAGTAAATCTTGCGCCACCCAGATTACAAGACCAACAAGGTAGTCTTTCCCTATATTTTGTGTCCTCTGCTGGAAATAGTACATGCAATGTTTGGACTTTAAAAGAGACCACTGAGTTCGTTTCAGCATTTGATTATCTTCTCAGGGATCAGTCAGCCAGGAAATATCGGACCAATCTAGTTTTAAAATAATGACCATAAAAACTTGTATTTTTGTCAGGCTGCCCAACTTAAATGGGACTGGGCAGGACATGTCTGCCGTATAGCACAGAACTGGTGCCCTGAGACGGTGAGGGGGTCGCGGCAGACCACGTAGATGGCGGGACGAGCTGGACAGGTTTCGTCAACTGGAAGGTGGACGTGTGGGCTCGCGCAAGATGGAAGGAGTGGATGGAAGCCTTTGCCTAGGAGTGAGACAGCGTAGGCTAGTAAAAAAAAACTTGTAAAAGTGTCTCAGGACAGATGTCCTGAGACACTTTTACAAGTTTTTTTTTGTTTAAATTATGTTTAATGTTTTTTGTTTAATTTAATTTAATATCAATGTTCTCAGAAACCAAAATATATTGCGTAACGTTTGTGAACCATGAATACAGGGCTTAAATACAATGTAATGTATACAGTCTACGATCTACGACAATTACCTCCCTCTATAAATGCGTGATGAACGATAAATTAACAGTTAAACGCTGCAGAATTATCATAAAATGCATATAGATGTATCTCGACGGAAACCGTTGTTCTTTGACACATTGAGAACGTTTAACAAGCAAAAACTTAGCATCTGATATCAGAATGATGAGCTCAGCCGCGTGTCTACTTCTTCTGTCCTGTGGGTCAGCCCGACAGCTGCAGTATTTATTTTTTAAATATCGCAGCAATATGCTGAGATGGAGCCTTTTTGGCCTCGTACAGGTCGTTATTATAATTTCTTTTGTTTTCATTTATTCAAAAAAAAAAAAATGTAAATTTTGTTAGTTTTAAATGCTCCTTTTTTATTATTGTTTATATTTCCTGTGCGTGTTACAATATTTTATTTAAACGGGCTGTAAGAGCGTAACTATTTTAGCACAAGAAAATGTTCCTGGAACTCTGCGCTTAACTTTTTAAGTAATTGCTAATAATCAATTCATAGATTTTGGATAAATGGTACCGTCAGCTAGAAAAACGTCAATTCTCACGTTTAATTTTTATGATGCCAATCGATGCAGTTTCGTGTATGGATTAAAATACGCTTCTGGACCAACAGATTTTGACCTCTGTAGGTACAGAGGTCAAAATCTCTGTAGGTTTTTCGATTTGACTTTTTTAGTAGGTACTAAAAAAGTCAAATCGAAAAAATAATTCCCCATATTATATTTATTATTGGGGTTATAATAAATATAATATGGAAAATGATTTTCCCTTATTGCCCCTTCTCAAAAATCCAAATACAGGCTGAATTTTTTTGTACCATAGTTGATATTCATGCCTCCTCACTGCTAGAGGGAGTGGGCCATGGTCTACTACGCGGGTTGATAAATTAAAAAATAAATTAAAAACATGTTATTAATTCTATCCATGGATAGTAACAATTTATTAATAGCCCAATCTAATCTAATAAACGGGAGACTTCTTAACTTATTTTGTTTTAATACTTACTTTATTATTTACATCATTCCTTTTCTTATCGTGCCCATGGCAATCTTAATTGTGTCATTCCAGAAATTAAGCTACGAGTACACAATAGCTTCCATTAGTTCCTGAAACGTATACGACTACTAATGAAGAATATTAACAATAACTGCCACAAGTACCAGTATTACAGAAAAAACAGGAGCTACAGAACTGCTTTTAACAAAGAATGGCAGCACGTTAAGTGGTGCAGAATAGTTTGTGAGCGTTGTGGGACCTACGATGACCTTGCTGGAGTCGCCCTGTTCTAACCAGGTTCCCTCCGGAAGGTAAATATCACGACTCCTGGCGTTCTCTGTCACCACCGGAGCTACCAGGATGGTCTCGCCGAGGAGGTATTCTGGAAGAAAGGAATATTTATGAAGTTCATGTTTTAATTTGAAAATATTAATTATCTAGTATCAATGTTGTGGGATGGGCGTGCAAATCGTACATGAACGTAATGCATAAAGTTTAATGTTTTGTGCTCGTGATTATAGGTAATTATGTAGATCTATTTTGTCACATTTTTCTTATTAAGCACCTACTACTTACTAAGGGCCTCGTTGGTCTAGTGGTCGCAAGCGCTACTGCTAAGTATGAGGTCCTGGGTTCGATTCCTAGGTCGAGCAAAATGTTATTGGGTTTTTCTATCTGAAATTTCTCAGTAGCAGCTCGGAGTCTAGATTTGTGCCCGGTTGATGGCAATAGGCTCGCCCCCTATTACATGGGACTTAAACATAACTGGCGAAATGTGGGTGTGCCTGTTACAGGGACCCCTCTGCCCAACCCTTCGGGGAAACAAGGCGTGATGTTATGTATTTACTAAGGGTTAATTAGTTTTTTGTATGCAAGTGTTTCTGCGACAAATAAACTTTTATTCTTTGTTTCTTTCCGTTGATTTTATAAGGAATAGAAGTCAAAACAAGCGACCGGCGCCAGCGGTCCCTTGATCGAAAAAGCTGGCAGTCATGTGGGGAGGTCTTTGCCCACCAGTGGGATGATGTAGGCTAACAGTAATAGTTAACAAATTTCAAAGTGATTTTTTTTTTCTAATATCAGCCCGAATCTTATCTAAATAGAAAAGTAAGGTCCAATTTATTAAGAGTAGAATTCGTATTGAATTCTTAATGTTTGCACCAAAACATTTCAGTGAAGGCATATCGAATTCCCCTCCCCACCTGTTTTTTGCCCTTTAGAAATAAACAGTGTGTGACTTACCATCCCAAATGGCATGGGCCGTGGTGTCGTTGGGTGATATCCACCAGATGGGCATGTTGATCGGCGACCCATCGGCAACAGCCTTCTTGCAGGCTGCAATGATCTCTGGAGTATATGTCTCGTGAAGAGTCACGAACGTCTTGCTTATGGAGATAGTCTATAAAATAGAAAAACCACGAATGAATCATTAAGACGTAAATATATGCCAGTGACCTTGTGTGGTTAGCTTGCGTGTTCTGTACTGAGCTCACGCAACGCGTCGTACGTCCAGCCAGTAATAGGACTCTGCCATCAAGGAGCGCTGTCCCAAATGAGACGCATTATTAATTTATTATTAATAAAACAACAATTATTTTAAAAAAACACGTATACTAAAAATTCAATATTAAAATTATCTTTAAAATAGTGAAAGTTTCAGAAAAATACGGTTGATAGATTTTGCGTGATTCTCAGTTTTTTATCCGCGTTAGACATAACTTTACAAATTATTTCTCTATGTAACCATAATCTAAAATATGCCTATATTAAGTTATTAAGAAAATGCTCTAATTTAAATTATATTTTTTCAAAATGATACACTGCTCGTTTAGACGTCATCTTCAGAATAAAATCATTAAAAGTCGGTTATCGGCACCTTAATCGACTAGGTCACTCGGTGTTTACTCTTTCAACTTATCAATCAATTCCCTTTCAACTCTATTGAAAGAATCATTTGACTAAATAGATCTTGTCAACTCCCACCGATTTTACTTTTTAACATGGGTTAGTGTCCGACCGAAACACGATTTGTAGTCGGAACCGAAACCGTAACCGAAATTTCGGTTTTTGTTCTAGTTTCGGTCGAAACCGAAACCGAACCTTCAGTCTGACACTATGCCGTTCATTTTGCGGCAAGTGGGAATAAGTAAAAGTAAGTAAATTCATCTACAGTTTAATATCATTTGTGCATTAGAATCTGTTTTGTTGTCTCACGCATGTACTTAGTTAGCGCGGTAGATTGGTAATAATGAAAAACAAAACTGACCTCATTGTCAAAATCCCAGGGTACATAAGAGAACTGGAGACTGGGCATGAAGACATTAGCTTGCAGCCACCTGATGAACAGCTCTGAACTCGGAGCGCCATCGTAACCGTTCCCACCAATCATGTCGGGAAGCACCAGGGGGTATCCGTTGATGTTCATTTGGAACATAGTCGTGATGACGGTCGGGAGACCATTTTCGAAGGTCCAGAAAGAGTCCTTGTCAATCATGCGGACGAAGATCGGAAGGTCTTGGGTCCTTTAGAGTATGTTAATGATTGAAATTAGAAGAAATTTAATAGTCCATAATACCTCAAAATGCTTAGCATGATCTTCCGTTATATCGAAAATACTGCAGCATTCATTTTGAAATATATAGGGTAACTGTTAATTAGTGACCAATACTTAAACCCGTGACTTTACTCATCTTTATGAACAACTTTTACTATGGGACCAAACCTGAAATCGCGAAAGCAAATCAGCTGTTTCCGTACATTTACGTTCGCGTAACTCTTCAAAATGTAGGGAACAGCAATTTTTTTTTTTTGTTAAAAAAAAAGTTTAATTAGATCATGAAACTTTGCATAATAAAGAAATTGCTTGAACTATCGGCGCCTTGGTACTTTCTCCCTGCCGCTCAATCTCGCTCTCACTCAGTCCGCGAGCAGTTGTGTGCGAGCGAGATAAATGGTTGAATTTGAGCTGAGGTATTATGGACTCTTAAAGATATTATTGGTACATTAATCTGATACATCAAACACCTCAAAGCAAGCAAGAGCTTAATTGCTCATAGATAATGATAATGTAGCGTGACCAGGAAATTAAATCATTATAATTTTTCTTGTTTGCAGAAAAATCTTGTCATAGTTAAAAGATAAGCCAGTAACTAATAGGCTTGGCAGTGGGGCTGATAGCCCAAGGTACGCTGGACGTACTGAAACTTTACGTATACATAAAACAAAAAATCCGTACAAAGGCGGACTTAATGCCTGAGGCATTTTCTACCAGTCAACCTTCGGAATATCTTTTGCACTTTAGCAGTTTAACTAGTTGTTAATGTAAAGCAACCTTCATCCAGCTCTGGATATTGTATGGCTGATAGGATTGTAAAGACTATTACTAAACGTATATGCCAATGTCTAACTTACCCGAATCCTACCCTCACTTCCACGAGGTTTCCGAACGCTGCAACAGTTCTGACATAGTCTGACGATATGACGTTCGGTTTCTCGTATATGTCGCCCTGTAGAACTGGGATCTGAAAAAAAAGATTATTTTCTGAAGACTTTTCGTCATTAAGTGCAGTCAAACAGTGGATCGGAGCTGTTTGATGAGTTCAGAAAATATATGGAGACAAGACATTGTTTGTAGCGAATCTTCAAGTACTTACCGAAGGCGACCAGCTAGTTTCTCCACCATCAAATTTATATGCATCGACACCAGTTTCCCTCTGCAATCTAATCAGCCGAGCCATGTACCACTTCTGAACAGCTTCTTTGGTAAAGTCAATGTATGTAGTGGTAGTGCCGTTGTCGTTCCACCAATGCGACTCTACATTGCCGTCCTCTGCAGACACTATGTAGCTGGTGGTAGAAAGAATTGGATTATTATCATGAGTGTGAATTATGAATTTCCACAGCGTACTTTGCTTATGAATTTAAAAAATAGACTCACCCTAGTGCCTTAGCGTTTGAATACCAAGGCTCGCATCCTTTATTTAAAAATGGATGCGCCCACATCGTCGTTCGGAAGCCTTTCTCTTTCAAAAGGGCAATTGTGTTCTTCATACTTGGGAACCTTGTTGTGTTCACCGTCAGAGAGCCGTAACATATCTCCCATAAATCATCTAGCTCAAATTGACTGTTCGGGAAACCGTGCTGAGTGATTTCGTCAGCAAACTTTAACACCAATTCATGATTCACATCTCTCTTATACCTGGCCCAAGTTGACCAAATTGGAGATTTAATCATGAGTTCATCTGGGTATCCTGACGGTTTATTCAAGTACTTTTCTATGGCATACTCGTGAGCCTTTCTGACGTCCTCAAAAATCGCAATGTCGTATGAGAGACTATTTACAGCTCTCTCGCTTGAATACGGTGCTGCGACTTTAGCGATGAAGCAGGCAGAGTTATTTACTACGTGTCCTGAATCGACAAAGAGGGGAACCCTTTTGCCGAAAAAGTAGAAAACTCCGGCAGAGTTAAGCCAGTAACGCTCAGCGACGCCGCAGTTGTCTGCTTCCTTAGTGACGTATGAATATTCACTTATATTCAACTTTTCGATCGGCCAGTACTGTCGTTTCTGCTGAGGACCACCGTACCAGTGGTGTGAGCCTGTGGAAGTGTAGGCTCATACAATTTCGTTTCGGGAAATAAAACAGTTAGCAAGATTGCTCATGAAAGTTAACAAATGACAGGCAATGTCAGCAATAAAAGTAGGTTAAAACCACACCGAAAGATCTGTTTTCTGTTCAATTTATATTAAAAACATATCTAATTATTGTCTCACCATAGTGAACACAGTCCGTAAGCTGGGTTTCCCTTGGAGCATCCCAGGCTATGCTGATAACTTGTCCTGTTCTGTTGCCAATGGCGGCCGCACTGCTGATTGTAAGTGTGGTGTTTGCGCTGGAAAACTGGATAACTGTGGTGTCCCCCGTAGTTGAAGAAGACGACAGAGCTGGCAACGTAAGACCAATCCAGGCGATCACCTCAGGTGCATTGGTTCCTGCAGACATCAGTCTAGTTTTGAATTTTTATGAAGCCAAGTTAGTTAGCGAGTTTGTTCACCCTAGATAGGAGACCTTGGCGAGACCGAACTAATGACTTCTGAAGGTTGCTGTTTAAGAGCCAAAAGAAATCAGTCTATTGAGAATACTTAAGTTTAAAGCGAAGTGGAGTGGTCATATAAGTTTTAGAGTCAATTTAGATTTAGAACAAGGTTATTTCTGCTAGATGGTTTGATTATCTCCTCTAGTTCCGGCACGAACTATAACACAACAATAGTTCATGCTTTAGTGCACAGATTAGGTACTGGCGAAATGTCGGTGTTCCTACAATATTATCTATAAGAGGTTGTAGGTTTGTACACCAACATTCCGTTTACCTTTTCAGGCGATATATTTAGTATATTTAAATAAAGCATTAATAATAAGTGAAGTTATAAGGTTGATTTTTTATACTTACCTCTTTCCAATACGATATTGAATCCTAAATTGGTGTTATCCACTAACCGCGCCTTCGTAACACCAATGTCAAGGATGGTCACGTTGATGGCTTGTGTGCACGCCACCAGAACGGCAAATACCACTGTTTAAATAAAAGGAATAATATAGACCTTGGGAAAGAAGTTTTCATGGAAGAAACATGACCTTAATATCATGAGTATTGGCGTAGACCTCCCAATACTCATGATAAATATGTGAAAACCATGTATCTATCAACATAATCAATTTATCTGTTATTGCTTAATTTTAAATACGTGTACCTATTTTAATATAGTAATTTAATTCCAGGTACGTATATCATCTTCAAAATGCATAGAATTGGTAAACAAAGGACAGACAAAATAAGGCCCGTACTAATTTCCTTTACAACCTACAACAAAAAAGTTGAGGTACTAAAAACAAAAAGATAATGCCTGAGAACACTTATATCACAGAAGATTTATCCAAAGTAAGATTACAGAAACGAAAAGAATTGCAACCTCAGGTTGAGCAAGAGAGAGAAAAGGGAAACAAAGCCTATATCAAGAATAATAAAGTGTTAGTAAAAGCTAAAGACTACGAGAAGAGGAAAAGAGACATTTCAACATCGCCCACTACAACACCGCAACTACGAAAAGATAGTGGAAGAACTCTAATAGCTCCTGCAAAGCAACAACGAACGGATCCATTTTAGTATATGAGATCCAGATCTACAATTCACTAGACATTGGTAACCGAAGAGGAAAAACAACAACCACAACTTACAAAAAACACACAATAAATAAAAATCTCAATCCGGTCGGTCACCGTGGGGTCAGAGACCAAAACCCCCAGATATACTGTCAAAGAAGGAAAATTCACACAACAGAAATAATAAAATAAATGATTGCATAGCAACATTATAAATACAAGGACTTTAAAAACACAAGATACATTATACGAATTGGACAATGCACTACAAAAGGGATTTTGGAAATTAAATGGGATATCATAGGTTTATCGGAAATAAGAAGGCCAGGTGAACAAATAGAAGAATACGACTGTTATATTACAAAAAAGAAACTTCGGGACGATACGGCGATGGATTCTTCTCCATATGAACTGCTTTTTGGAAGGAGCGATTAGATTTAATTCTGTTTTCTTGTAAATGTTTACGTTCAAAAGTGCCTTTTAATGGCCTACGTACTTGGAATAAATGATTTGATTTTAACTTTGAACGTTCATAACGAAGGAATTCCATCAAAACAGATTTTCAGTCGAGCACGGAAATATGTATTTAGTAAAAATTAAAACAAATAACACGTTTTGAAACACATTGTTTATACCGATAGCTTCTCAAATAGCGCAGTTTTGGAACTGTTAAACTTCAGGGTACCTTAGACTGTACCTATATAATAACAAATTAAATAAAACAGCTGCTTACAGAACCGTGTGCCTATCATGGCAGCAGATCAAACTCGACTGTCCCACAATCAGAGCACCAATATAACAATAAGAGAAACGTATCGGCTCCACTCCAGGGAGTGAAGCAGGCCCTTCACAGGCCACTCGTATTTATCTAACAAAAACAACATCACTACAGGTAGCCGGTGTATTTCCATCAGTTAATGCATGCTTTTAAAATGAACAGTCCTTTAAAGACCGGCTCTTCACGTGACTTGGATCAATTGAACAGCCGATCTTTGGCTGGCCTACTTTTCGGATAAAGCAGCAGCATTGCTGTCCAAAAGGGCAATGCTGGTACTCTATACTGTAGTTTTTTGGACGTTTCCTGTTGACAAAGATGTTGATGACGTTGATTACCACGGTGCGTGGAGTAAAAAGCATCAACGCGTTGATTACCGTGGTGCTGATTTTTTTTTCCACTTCTGTCGGCAGTCCCGGTGTGCCCTTGTTTTTGTTTGTTACGCGATTACTTCGCTAATTATGAATTGATTTTAATGATTCTTTTATTGTTTAGTAGGTCATACTTCACAGGTGGTCCCATATAAATTTGATTAACTTTGCTTGGGTAGTTTTTGGGTTAGCTTCAATAATACGTTTCTTACCCACTTAGTATGTGGATGATATGATAAGTTCCTGTCACTTTTATTCACATAACAGGTAGTGATATTCCAATTTCTGTGCGGTAGGTACCACCACAACTGAAAACCACAACTAAAACATCAAAAAATAAAAACTTTTTACAGTGAAAAAGAAGTCTGTTGTTTATGGGTAATACAACTTTAACTTAAAAGGTACCTCGGTTCATCTCTTTTTTAACAAGCTTGTGCAGTGCAGTGGTGGCTCTCCATAGGAAAGGGTTTTGTTTGGCACTATAGTAATTTGTACTTTGTGATTTCGATATTGGCGAGTCTGGTAACATCCCAAATAAAAAATTCCGTTGGAAATCCTACCCGAAATTCAATGCACCCATGGTTAACTTGGCTTGACTGTTCTATTTATTAAAGCCTCGGTTTTGGGGGACTCATCAGTCTCCCGCAAGATTGTCTTCGTAGAATCGCATCAGTAGATGCGAACCATCGGAGCTTTTGATCACTTTCGTATGTGTGAAAGTATAAGGAAACAAAGTCGGGAATTATTTTTACGTTTTCTCAGCCTCAAGTTGTACACTCCTGCCTGGTGTCCTTAACATTTATTAAGATACTTGGTAGCTGAATCACTTTTCGAAATAATATCACCTACATGTACATGATAACATCACTTGTAAAGAACAAAGTCAAGTGTTTGGTAGTCACACATTATTGCTAATGTGTAATCAAGGATGCGAAGATATGATACGAAAGATAAATAGTACTAATAAAAAGATGTACAGGAGTCCCCATGGACAGACGATGGATGAAAAACCTCTTGTGTTCATAGCGTATAGAATAACGAAGGGTGAAGAGGAGGATGAGGATTTGATTCGATTTCTCGTTTGTCTAGTGTTCGCAAACGTGGGTGCTGGAGTTCAATCCCCAGGTTAAGGTGTTTTTGGATTTTTCCAAAAGGCATAGATATTTCAGTAGCCACCTGGATTCCGGATTTGGCTGAATCGGTTGTTGATGATGATTTTATTGGATGCGGTTACTGTGACAAAAAATTCAAAGGAGCAAAGAAGATTTGTTAACACTGTTAGTTTTTAATACCTTGATAACATTGGACACATTTTATATCACCCAATGATGGATGATAAATAACAAAAACACCCAAAATACAATCAAAACTTTTATTTAATTATTTACACTTAACCAAAATACTTATAACACTCTAATAATATTAGCAATCAAGCCTAAAAGTACTAGGACGGCAGAAGTATAAAGCGGTACACTTGAATCGGTGGAATTCGTCTTGTCTCGGACGAAGTACGGCAGCACGTCTATGGGCGCCGGGTAGTTCCTGAGCCAGACGGGGCCCTCGATGACCCTGTCTTCGTCACCTTCCTCGTACCAAGTACCGGCGGGAATGTAGATGTCCCGGGACCTAGCACCCTCTGTGAGCACGGGGGCTACTAATACAGTTTCAGCGAGGATATATTCTGAAAAGAAAAGGAAAATTGAATGGTCTTATATGTAGCATCAGTAAAATGTGGTGGTTGTGTGATCCTAGTGCGTTTGCGTTGACCGTCCTAATATAATTATATACCGCCAAGAAAGTCCCCTATTACCTTAAAGACACAGTGAAAATCGGTGTGGATCTAAGACCAAACCTTGTGCCACACCTGCGTTCCACTAAAACTAAGAATATGTTTTGTTCTCTTATCCGAAATTCGCAATTTATAGGTACTTATTACAATTCTTTTTACTCTCCTTTTTCGTCGTGTCTGCAGTCCGCACAGGCTTTACGATAATTGTTTTTTGGGAGTAGTTAAGTTACCATACAGACAAAAATAACTGTCAATATGTCAATGTCGCCTGAGTAACCACTCATTATACAACATACCACTCAACAAGGCTGTGTCTTACCATCCCAAATCACAAGAGCCTCTTCATCAGTAGGGTCTATCCACCAGAGCGGGGTGTTGACTGGGGTTCCGTCGGCGACTGCCTGCTCCATCGCCTGGAAGATCACGTCGGCGTACTCGGCGTGAAGGTCCGTATACTTCTTGCTTATGTTCACCGTCTGGGAAAAGTTAAGCAATCCTGGTTACTATTTTCGGTCTCAGATGATTATGTTGCAAATGGTTTGTTAATTCTTTGCTTTAGAGAATACTATTACATGCATGGAAAGCCACTTTATTGTTATCAGTTTTTGTATTAGTTTAGTATACCTAATGTAAAAGAATTTCGTTTCAAACACCTATAGATCTTGCAATCCCTTTAAGTAATTCTATTAATATGTTGAGAATTAGCAAGTTTATCAAGGTATCATTATATTTTTTTCAGAAACTATAAATAGTGTTAACCAACTTTTATAGCAGACTGTACAGCTTGTTACATTGTTTCAACTGTTGTCTACTTTTCTAATTAAAATAACAATTAATCATATAAAACAGACAGTTTTAATCACATAACAGTTTATAACAGATAGTTGTGAAACTTGATCATGCCGGTATCTTCGTGCTGATAATTTATTGTGATTGGCTGCGACACAAACAATCAGTGTTACGCATATAACAATTCTTGTTAATCGTCAAAAGCAAATTGCAAATGATTTAATTTACGAAATATATACTTTAATTCCTGGTAGGACATAGGACCTGTTATCCCTTCCAACATAACACCTCCACTGAAATATCGGACACATATTTTTTTTTGTTGATTTCATCTTATCTTTAATTTTTATCGTCCTTCCCTTGCTCCAATTTATTATTTTTTGACATAGTTTATCAATATTCAAAATCATTTTTTTTATTTCTGACCAAGGGATCCATATAGTTTTAGTATGAACTTAGCCTATGTTAGTAAACTCAATAACTTAAAAATACAACAATTATTCATTAATTGGCTGAATGAATATGTGCACGGACATGTCTGCTAGCCCAGAGCCTGATAATTAGTCCATCAACCTTGTCCGCCAGTGTAGCTTAAATACTGTTAGGGCTACCCCTGAATCGCCGCATCATCGATGCTCACCGCTTGCGCATGATGGCATGAAAGTCTTCTATTCGCGTTTCCGCAATTATGGCCGATGCACTGCAAAACCGAGGCAGCCCCAATAATATCCTCAGCTCATTATTACACTACATGCGCGGAGCGTTGTAAGCCTTCTGCGTATACCTAACCCACAAGCTGCACGAGTAAAACGACTGGCAATAGGCTCTGAAGAGCGTCAGTTTTACCTCGTCAGTGCACCGTGCAAACCTGAGGGCAAGCATATTGCATCGGGCTGCCAACGCCCTGCGCTCCCTATTTTACATTTATTTAAAAGTTAATTTAAATTATCCTAACACTCAAACACAGTTCGAATATAATTCAAATTGCTAACCTCTTCATCAAAGTTCCAAGGCGCGAAGGAATATTGCATCACCGGCAAGAAGGTATTGGCTTGCACCCATCTGATGAACAGCTCCTTAGTAGGCAGGTCAGCCTGCTCATGATCCAGGTTGTAGCCGTTGCCGCCGATCATGTCCGGCAGCACGAACGGGTACCCGTTCAGGTTCATTTGGAAGGTGGTCGTGATGATGGTGGAGAGCCCGTTATTGAGGCCCCAGATGGAGTCACGGTCTACCATGCGCACGTAGATTGGAAGGTCTTGGGTCCTGAAAAAAAGATATTATGAAAAGAGAAAAAGAAAGAAAAGAAAAATTGTTTTTTCTGCACAATTATGACGCACACTATGATAATGTGAAACATATATGTTTTAGAAGGGGTGAGTAGGTCTCAGTAAACGGTATCTTTGGCAACTGACGTCAGTATAAGTTACAAAGTGTGTATTGGTTTAGCTAAAAGTGTTCACTGTTACGGCGCAGACGTGACCTGCTGTGTATACTGCAGATGTTGATGACGTTCATTTATTGAATGGAAACTCTGCAGAAAAAGATACAATAGCGGTTGTATCTCTACATAATTAGTTAGTAGGACTTCAATCTAAGTAAGTCTCACATTACCTGAAGCCGGCCCGAACTTCGACCATATCTCCAAACGCGGCACAAACTCTAGCATACTGCTGAACTAGATGGTGGGGCTGAAGCTCAATGTCACCAGTTTGGATGGAAATCTGAAAAGTAATATGAAACACGTTATCAAGCTCCTAAATAGATGATGGAACTGGCCATACTGCGTACTTAGAGGTCTTGACCAAAGTCGACTGTCAAAGTTGAGAAGAAGAAATGGAACAAGTTGTTTAAATATCTACTTCGTCCGCGGAGATCATGTGTAGTCAATATATTAGGCAGTTAGTTTGAAAACTCTGGTATAGAGAAACCGGTCAAGTGCGAGTCGGACTCGCTTGGCTTTCCGTACAACCGTACAATATATAGCAAAAACGCCGAAAAAATCACGTTTATTATTTGTTGTTATAGCGGCAATAGAAATACACAATCTGTGAAAATTTCAACTGTCTACCTATTAAGGTTCATGAGATACTGCCCGCTGACAGACCGACAGACGGACAGCAGAGGTTTAGTTATAGGGTTCCGTTTGGCACCCTTCGGATACGGAACCCTAAAAGAATAAATGTGCACTTAAATATCCTTACTCGTTTGACGCGACGCGACGGCGCGGCGCGACGCTGCTCCAACAAAACAATTTCTAAAAAAACTTCACAGTAGAACAATTACCGGTGTCGCGTCGCGCCGTCGCGTCGTGCCAGGCTTCACGAGGCTTAGGCTGGGAATACGCGTCCAATTTTTTATCAGATATTCGGATCCGATAGTCTGATCCGGTTATCGGAACAATGCAAACTCTCCGACTATAGGATGGGACGTGTACAAACAAAATAATGGCTCCAACGCCTTCCATAAGCCTTCGCCTTAGGTATGTAAGCTCTTTGACGTATAAACGAGATTATGAGTATCTAAGTAGTTTTGATACCTACTTAACAAACTCGTATAAATTATCATTTCGAGTTGTTTATCGTTGTTTTGATTTCAAAAGCTTTTACAATGCGATTATAGGCATGATAATACATTTTATTTAAGTGAGGTAGGCTCGTGATCCTAACAATATTAAAAAAGGTATCTTCATTAGGACAAGCAATGCCCATGACAGCAATATTTTTTTTTTCATTAAAAAACCGTTTCACCCTCACCTCAGGTGCAAAGCTAGCCTCTCCGGCATCAAACTTCACGCTATCAATACCATAGGTGTCTAGCAGAGCTCTCAGCCTGTCAGAGTACCAGGTAGCTGCCCTAGGGTTGGTGAAGTCGATGTAGCCAGCAACGGTTCCGTTGTTATTCCACCAAGATGTGGTGCTGTTTAAATCCTGGTCTAAAACGAAGTACCTGGAAAGAGTGATAATTGCGGTTTAAATCGTTAAATATGTCTGAAGATAACGTAACTTATCAAGGCTTTTTTTTAAAAGAGTGCTTTTAAGTGAGATAGTTTCAGGTTCCATCTCACAAAATATCATTGATGAGTAAAGATATTTTTGCATATCTACAAAATAATGATCCCTGTAGCTGTTTAGCGCAATTATGATGTAAATATAACCATCTCTCTCATATCATATCTATTTTATGACACCGTGACATCACAGCGCAGCGGTCCCTTTCAGAATACCAGCCCAATCTGTTACTATACTCCATGACACAAGCACTGGGATGCTTATTTTTAAATGCCGCAGCATCATGCTGAGATAAGAGCCTTTTGGCCTCGCACAGAACCTTCTGTTTTTTAATTTAATTTTCAATAATTTTGTTTACCTACTTTTTATACTTTTATCATTGTGTTTAGTTTAGTTTGTGATCTTCCTGTGCGAGTCTCAATAAATACTTTTTCTTTCTTTTCTTGCCCTTCCTATCGTTTGTTTTTTCGTGTGGGTTTTAACTTTTACGTATAGTATTATGTTCACCTACCCCTTTTCTAATGCCTCCGAGTACCAAGGATCACAGTTCCTGTTAATAAACGGATGCGCCCAGATCGTGACGCGGTACCCCAGCGCCTTCAGGTCTCGCACTGTTTGATTGAAATCAGGGAACTTCCCTTCGTTCACTTCTAAAGAACCATAGCATGTCTCCCACTGATCATCAATCTCAAACTGAGAATTATTGAAGCCATTATCCCAGATTTGTTCTGCGAAATCGAGAAGCTTTGTCGTGTTGATTTCTCTGGAGTATTGCGCCCATGTCGACCAAATTGGGTGTTTAACCATTTCGTAGTCTGGAGTCGCTGATGGCTTGCCCAAATAATTGGCTACGGCATGCTTATGTGCTTCTTTCACATTTGGCAGGAACCAGAGATCGTATGCCAATAGTGTGCGAGGTCTGTTGACCGTGTAGGGATCTGCTAACTGTGCTCCAAAACACAGATGGTTGCTCAAAATGTTCTTGTAGTCCACGAATAGTGGGACTTTCTCGTGTACTATGACGTATTCTCCTGCAGAGTTGAGCCAGTATCGTTCCATTATCGCGCCATTGTCTGTTTCTTGGATGTAGCTTGGTTTATAGACTTGTGTGGCTGTCTCTATTGGGTATACTTGGTCTACTTGCATTGGGCCCGCGTACCAGTGTTTGGAACCTTGAATGAGAATAGCAATAACATAAGATCGCAGGCATGAATAGGCTCTTTTTGAGTAGTAGGATGATTCATAGTATTTCTTTGCAAAATATTGAGACTTGAGAGATAAAATTATCAGCAGAAGCACAATCAGGAGTTGGGAGTCAAGATAAGTTGTGTCACTATGTTAAGACTTTACACTGACATAAGATCAATCATTGTAAGTTTATTAAGATCACTAACTCAAATCTAGAACTTACCGAAATCAATGCAATCCTCCAGTCTGGTGGTCTGGTCAGCTTCCCAGCTGAACTTGATGCCTCTGGCATTAGAGCTCTTGTCATACAAAGTGTGGATGGTGAGGTTGACGCTACCGATCGTCACCAGTATCCCGCCTTCTATATCCTCAGTCGTGAAGGGGGAGACCAGCGTACGGCCTATCTGGCCGATGACCTCGCGCTCATTATCTGGGAGGAATTAAGATAAATAAAAGTTTTGAAACAGGTAGGTAACACAACATTACGCGCGTGTATTCGCCGTTGGGGTAGATAGAGGTAAACACTTCTGTTTTTAGACTTTTCGCCCAGGACTGGGCCCTTTGCCGATTGCCGTTTTAGCTGACTCCAGACTGTTTTAAAGAGTTCATAGTGGAAAAAAACCCTGCCGGTTTCCTTTTTGTTTTTGAACTTGTAGGTGCTTACTGCGGGAAACATTAATCGTTATCATAATTGTCAAAGACAATGTGTCGTTACTGTGAGGATGAGAACAATAAATTCTGTTTAGCACCATGTCTTATCCATCTCGCGGTCAGACAGTCTTGTAATTTGCGTAAATTAGAATAAATTTTGTTGTTTATTGCCTTGGGAGATTAAAATGGTAGGTAGGATAGAGGTAGGACATACCTACTACTTACAAATATAGTTGTTCTGGAAGAAAAGCTTTGAAATAAGACGTTTTGTACGCCATGTTAGGACGAAAATGTACGGTACGTACTTACCTTCAATTAGAACAAGTTGGAATCCGCCAGTCAGGATGGGTACCAAAGTGAGGGTGACGTCATCAGCGCGTACGCTTGGCGTTTCTGTCACTGCAGCCGTATGCGCACGCGCACCGAGTGTTAGTAACACTGCGTAAAATTTAACGTTCCTTTAATTTTTATTATTCAATAGGTTCTTTGTACATGGAAAAATACTTAAGTAAACAGAAAAGTTTGGGGGATCATTACTTCACGCCTGTATTCCCAAGAGGAAATAGCAGAGGTACAGTCAACTGCAGATGGTAACGATTTGACACAGTGCCTTCATGTCGTGGCAGTAAGGGCGGTTTTCTAAAAAGGAAGTGTTACTACTGATGTGCGGTTGACTGTACATATATGTCCATGTCTTCGAGGAACATACAGACGGTTATCATCAAATTTAATCACTTTCTGTATTCCAAATTTCACTAGTTATGTCATAAGTGGAGAGACTATTATTAAGTTGGCGTCATCCGGACATGACTCAAGAATTAGGGTGGCTTCTGAGAAATTCCTATTGACAAAACCAAATACTTACAATAGCCCTATAAACGGGTTTTGTCGACGGAAGAATAGAAAAAATTACAGATTCACAATCACAATCTGTCATTTTGTCTATTCTTCCGTCGACAAAACCCGTTTCTATGGTGGTCATGCTACGCTTGCTGGGATTCCAACCCAGAACTCTACGCTCACTACTACCTACAAATAAACACTAGACCACCAAGTCAGTGAATTTTGTATGTTAGTAAGAAAGTAAGTAGGTACCGACACTTGTGACATCAGTACCTAATTATTATCTTTTACCCTCTCCTACCTATAATTTCAAGAACCTACTTGAAAGGATATCATTTACTTTCATAATTGTTTAGCAGACTGAGGATATCAGTGTAACATAATATTTTATTTCTCGAGTCTGTTATTGAATAAATGCAAAATAAAATATTCTTCAAGGTCGAAGGTAAAAAATGAAAAATCATGTTTTCAAGTTTATACAGCTTTTTACATAAAACGTCTACTTTCGTAAGGTATAGGTGTTAGTATTTTTGTGAACAAAACACAATATTGATTTGATCATTTTGCTAGAGATCTTACATAACTATTATAGTTATTAAAACTTACTAAAAAACACTTTCAGAGCCGCCATCGCGTTCCACCAATAACTATCGACTGTCGCTTTTCTTGACGTTATTATCTTTATCGATATCTTGTTATCTGTATCATCTTACAACACTATCTCTTGGTCGTGAGCTGAAATCATCTGCAAGATAATTCTAGATGATTTTACAATAATCTACTTACTTATGATTTATTAACCATTTATGTATTAAATTCCTCTCAAAAATTAACTGGTTTCGTTTTTTTTTGACCTTATGTACTTATTCAGATTTTAATCTGGGTGTGATATGATATGACTCTAGTTGGTTATGATAAATCAAATCTAATATGTCAGAAGTGTCATCATATCGTCCACAACACAATGAATTGATCTCATTGTTAGAACTTATGTTATCCTTAGTCTGTAGTGTAATTGTATCTTTTGAAAATTATAATCTGTTAATTAGTACCTTATATGTATATATTGTTAAATATTCTATTCTTAAATAATTTATGATAATATGGACTGTAAGGTTGCTTACATAAAGCAACAGGTTTCCGGCACAGACAAACCCGTGCGGGTCGTTACCGATCGGTGCAGGAATGCCTACATAAAGAAACAGGTTTCTTTATGTTTTCTATGGAAACCTGTTTCTTTAAACCGTTTGGCTCGGTCCAGGAAGTCGGCACCGACAAGTTTAAACTTGTTTCTTTATATGTGAGCGCATAAGATAACGTGAGAACATTATACACACATGCGTAGCATGACAACCTTAGAAACGGGTTTTCTGCGGGTTTTCTCGGCGGAAGAATAGACAAAATGACAGATTTTAATTGTTTATCTGTCATTTTGTCTATTCTTCCGTCGACAAACCCCGTTTCTATTGTGGTGATGCTAAGCGTGCTGCACCGATCGGTACCGACCCGCACAAGTTCGCCTGTACCGGAAACCTGTTTCTTTATGTAAACACCCTAAGTCTGTAACATTGTCTGAAGTAAAATATTTATTTAAATCATCCTAGTGGCGATTTTCCAGTACCCTAGTCAGCAACAAAAATAGGTTAACAATATTACTTGTTAGCTAGTAAAAATAGGTCATTGATTTTTGACGGTGACTGTAAACCACACTAGCAGCTGCTAAGTTGGTAATTAAAAATTTCATATGTATTATGTTGTCCTGCACGCGTAGCATGACCACCGTAGAAACGGGTTTTGTCGACGGAAGACAAAATGACAGATTGTGATTGTTTATCTGTCAGTTTGTCTATTTTTCCGTCGACAAAACCCGTTTCTACGGTGGTCATGCTACGCGTGCTGGGAGTCGAAATAGACTCTACCATGCATGAAACGGATGGACATAGTTATTGTATACATAAGCTTCCTGATGTTTGCAGATCTTTTATTGAGTTAATTTGTTGGTTTTATATATCATCAATGTGTCACCTCTTCTTATTTTGCCTTGTTTCTTATCAATTTTATCTCATTTCAAGTTGTCCCTGTCCTAAGTAATCTTAGTAACTGGGTTTTTTTTTATGTTTGGACTTGATCACTGCGTGACGTGAGCTTGAATATGTTATCACTTGTCAATCTATTTAATGTCTTCTATAAAGGAGGTAATGATAAGAGATGTTTACTTCTGAAAGCGATTTTTTAAATAGGTATCCTTTTTGTATCTCTTCTCTTGAAAACCTCTTATACCCATCTAGGGTATTCTTGGTGCGTTTTCATTTTTAGAAACAAAAATTCAGACCCGGACAAATCAAAGTGTCCATATATGTATCTGGTACACACGGCTACTCATCAAGCTATACATTTCCAGTATAAGCTGACCTCTCATTGTACGGAAATCATATATAATAAGAGATCCCCTTATACTGGAAATGTGTAGCTTGATGTGTAGCCGTGTGTACCTACATTTTTTGCCTGCTCGGCAATCGAACCCATTATACCTACGTACCGCAGCAATGATGACAGCAGACACAGCCGCTTTTAAAAGACAAAATTCTAGAACTTTAGTTAGGGGTGATAGTCAGGGGAAACGCCCTAGACAATATAAAAAAAAAAAACTCCAAAGCGAACTCGGAAGTCAAGGTTTCTTTGGCTTTGATCACGGGGTCTCATGGTAGAGTCATGCCAGAAGTGTAATAATGTAGGGCAAAGCCTCTTATTAATGACCCGCCCCTCCCAACAGAGAGCATAGATGCGCTAGTTTTGTTCCAACGGTTTAGAAACTAACTGTCACGTAGACAAAAAGACCTTATCGTTTTAAAACGTGCAATTTTTGTAGGGTGATAAAGCAATTAAAAAGTCGACTTGTGATCGGACTATACTTACCTATCTTGAGCCCTATCTAGATGACCATTCGATAATCGTATGGTCATTGACCTACATGACCAAGGTCCTAGTCTCCTGGTAGCATGGCTGTGATTATGATGACATTTTTTAAGCTATGTTAAGCGTATCAGGGAATCCGAGTGACTTCTCAAATTATATTGACAGCCTTGAGAAATTCAGATGAGGGTATGATATGACCGCCTTTATGTAAAATCTCACTACCATCCCAATCCCAAATCAAAGCAATAAAAATAAAAATCGTTTAAAATTCAATGAAAATTAGAAATAATAATTTATTAACACAACATTCGAGTATTACATAAATAACATTCATTCCTCGAGCGTGAAGTATGGCAACACATCGAGAGGCGCGGGGTAGTCCCTGAGCCACACCGGCCCCTGCACGAGGTCCCCGGTGTTGCCGTCACGCCACGTGCCGCGCGGGAGGTACACGTCGCGGGACACGGCGCCGGGCTTCACCACCGGCGCGGCTAAGATGTGCTCGCCGAGAAGGAATTCTGGAAGAAGAAAAGAGGATTAAGGGTCATTATTAATTACGTAAGGCGTTTGGGGGGGAGGGGGGTTCGAGTCGATCCGAATCTCGCCCAATCTCACGTGTGGGAGAGACGTTTCGGCAAATACGACGTAATTGTTTTCGTCCCACAAGAGAGTGTAAAATTGCGAGAAAACTTAAGTAAAACATGTTGCTCCACTAAAATGTGGCTAGCTAAAAGCGAAAAACGAGAGGTGTCATGGGATACCCGGTCGGAACGAAATTCCATTTACTGTGTACTAGCTGATTACCATTTTGAAAAATCTCACGTAAAATTAGGGGTGGGGGAGGGCGTGGAGCCAAATCTAAGGACATCTCACCAGGGAGGGAGGGAGGATCGAAAAAGTGCTAAAATCACCTGTCGTTATTTGGTATGAGTTTCATGATTAGCTGTATTTTAAGCGTAAGTTAGAAGATCCCTTGCAAATAATTACAGTATGGTAGGAATTTATTGCAGAAAATAAAGGATTTAGAAGAAGCATTCTTTTCATTTATATCAACAATTTACCCAGATAAGAATTTAAGAAGTCTAAATATTTTCGCTCCTTAAGCGATCATCTCTCAAAGAGGCTCCAGAGGTTTTGCAGCAACATCAAATCGTCTAAAGTTATTGATGACACGAGGGCACACTGCACCAAAAATAAAACCAGTCTATAAACCCAATTATCTAAGTATTTGTCTTCACTGATTTGATTGAAGGACTTGTGTAAGCTTTTGGGGAGGCATATCCTTTATCTTTTTTATTTCTGTTCTGTGCTCACGATTACAAACATGTTTGTTTGTTTTTTATTCGAATTAATTTAATCTTTTTTGTATGCACGTGTTTTTGTGACAAATAAACCAATAATAATAAAAATCACCAATAATAATAATAATAATCTTTCTTTCTTACCGTCGGCTACAGCGAGCGCGTCCTGGTCGTAGGGGTCAAGCCACCAGATGGGCGGGTTGACGGGCGTTCCAAATTCCACTGATTTCTCCATGGCGGCCACGATCGTGTCGGCGTAGTCCGCGTGCAGGTTGGTGTATTTACGGCTGATTTCTACCGCCTGGAGAAAATGAAGGAGTGTTAAAAAAGTTGACAAACATATTTATTAGGTACATATTAAAAGCCATTACAGGCACAGTCAGGGCTTTTCAAGTCGGTAGATTAAATGCATTTATTGAATCTAAAACCGATTGTAGCTACTTTCTTTTCTGTTTCCCACTGACATGAGATCACAAAGTCTGTATTATTCACAGCATTTATTGTGAAATCGGCAGATGAAAAATGATCGTCACACTCAAATTCGATTTTAATATCTAGATATTCATTGGAGATCAAAACGATCGAATACGTCGTTAAATCGAATATATCAAATCGTTTAAAATTGCCTATATCCCCAGCCGATTGCCAAGAAGGTAAGCAAGCAAAGCCGCAGCAGGTAAGGTAAGCAGTTTTAATTATCAAAATGCTGATTTTACTATTTTTAAGCACCTACCTCATCATCATGGTCCCAAGGCACGAAAGAGTACTGGAGCGTCGGCATGAACACGTTAGCCTGGAGCCACCTGATGAACAGCTCCTTGCTTGGACTCTCATTGTACCCATTGCCTCCAATCATGTCTGGCAGGACCAGGGTGTAGCCGTTGAGGTTCATGGACAGAAGGGTGGTAATCAAAGATTCCAACCCATTGTTGAAGTCCCAGAGAGTGTCCTTGTCTACCATGCGGATGAATACTGGCAGGTCTTGGGTCCTGAAAGAGACGGTTTTGAGTGAGGAAAGGGGTAATATCGATTCTTAATTATATGACACAGAGAGTGTTGAAAAACTAACAGCATCATAATCTTTGTTGATATCGTAGCGTATTTGTTTTCATCGCAATCTCAAAGGATGTTGTTTCAATTAAACCATTTACAGGCAATTTTGAATTGTCAAGGAGTGGAGCTAGTTGCCCATTCCAAAGCGTAGTAGGTACCTATGGAGAAGAACGGGCAAGAAACTTTTTATTATAAAAAATTAGAAAAAATTCAAAACAAACTAAAATTGCATAATCTCTAAACGCTTGGTATTGGATAACGGCTCATGACGACGGAAGATTATCCCAGGACAGTAAAATCTATCGAACATGCTTCATTTTTTTCTGGAACCTTTTAAAAGAACCGTTCATTTACTTACCGTTCGCAATATGATTAGTAAGAGGAGTAACTATTCGTTTTGTGTTTTATAAATCTGACAACTAACTTAACTATTTGGATATCCAACAATAATAAAATAATATTATTTTAATGTTGTTTTAAAAAACAGAGCAAAGATCTCACCTCATTCCGGATCTGACTTCAATAGCGGGTCCGAACTTGGCGACGGTGCGCACGTAAGCTTGGACGATGTGTCCGGGATGCAGGTTGATGTCTAGGCCTTTTTGTACTGGGATCTATAGAAGAAGGAATGGTTACAGTTTCGGCTGGAGTGGGAACTAAGGGGTTAGTGGCACCAAACATGCAGTTCTCGCAGTGTAATGAATTTATGATTACGAGAGGAGACTGTTTGGTTTAGATATAAAATTGTCGCTGCAAATGAGGACCGGACATGTTCAAAAAAAATGTGGTAATGGCCAGTGATTTAAACCTCGCCTCTCATACACGAGGTTGTGGGTTCAAATCCGGGCAAGTACCAATGTGACTTTTTCAATTCATATGACTGTATTTTCTTAGTTTATCTTGGAAATTGGTGAAGGCTAAGCGTGACGGGTAAGCGTGGTGAACTGGTAATTAATGCTCGTGCCTTCTCTGTATGTGATGAGGCCTTTGCCCAACAGTGGGACTATATAATAGGCTGGTATTATTATAAATGAGGACCGTTCAACTTGTGGATCATTGGGCTTTCTATTACGCTGCGACATTAATCTTCACCACAGCCTTGTCAATCGTGGTTACAAGTAAAAGGTAAGCATGTCTACGTATGCATTTAAAAAACTTATATGTCCATTTGATCGTAGAATTTGTAGATAGTATAACTTCCAGTAATATAAAAGGACTTTATCGCAGAGACTTACTTGAGGAGACCAGCTGGACTCTCCAGCATCAAACTTGATGGTGTCAATGTCATAAGTATCAATAATGTTTTGAATTCTCTCGGAGAACCAATTGGCGGCGTCAGGGTTGGTAAAGTCGATGTAGCCGGGAATGGACCCGTTGTTGTTCCACCAGGACGTGTCGGGACTACCCTGCTCATTGAGAACCAGGTAGCTGAGGCAAGAAGGGGTGATTGTTAAAAAAGACGACAGTTAAAGTTCTTTTATTCGATTTAGTTCTTAGGGCTTGCTTGATGTAAGTTAATTACGATAATGGAAACGTAAATTAGTTAAGTAGTATGTATGTTTTTCAACTCACCCCTTTCCTAGAGCCTCAGAGTACCAGGGCTCACAGTCCTTGTTGATGAAGGGATGCACCCAAATAGCAACCCTGAAGCCAAGACTCTTGATGTCCTGTACCAGTTGTTTCAAGTCAGGGAGCTTCCTAACATCCACGAACAGCGAACCGTAGCAGACTTCCCAAAGATCGTCGATTTCAAACTGTGCGTTGGGGAAGCCACTGTCCTTGATCTCATTGGCGAAAGCCCAAAGCGAGTCCTGATCGATTTCCCTCGAGTACCGCGCCCAGGTTGACCAGATCGGGTACTGGATCATTCTATAGTCAGGGATGCCCGAAGGCTTGCCGAGATACGTGTCGACGGCATGTTGATGAGCGATTTTAGGGTTGTCAAAGAACCAGAGGTCGTATTTAAGGATGTTTTCTGTACGCTGCGTGCTGTACGGATCGGTGACTTCAGCGATCAGACAGATATGGTTTTCTAAGACGTTGTGGTAGTCGACGAACAGTGGTACTTCGGGAGCCACGTAGATGTACATGCCGTCGGAGTTCAGCCAGTAGCGCTCGCTGACAGCTGAGTTATCTTCTTCTTTGGACACGATGGAGTACTTCTTCAGTTTGGAGTTCTGGATGGGCCAGTACTGCTCTTTCTGTTCGGGGCCGGCGAACCATTGACTAGTACCTGACAAAGAGTGCTATTGTTAGTAATATAATAAATAATCTTAGACATAGCTACATACAGTTAAAGTCTCCTCAGGTATACTAGGCATTTTATTCCATTAATCTCTTGTTGAGCTACCAATAAAATTCATGTCGATGAGATTCTATTGCAAACATTGTCAGGTGCTTCGGTTTCGAGCACTTTTATCAATATTCCGATAAGCTTGTTATGATAGCGGATTCTATACAATATTTTTAGATAAGCACAAAAGTAGTAGGTAGCTCGTGGAAGATACCAACTCAAGTGCTGCGAAAAAATGTTCTTGGAGAGTGCAAAAAAATATTCCTCACCATAACTTTATCTATAGGTATATGTACAAGTTAATTGTTTGTAAAGCCCAAATATAGCCAATGTAACAAAATAAATTATTTTGTGTCCCTATAAATAGAATAAGATTATTTGTAAATACCCTTCTAACAACCTACGTACTAATAATGACCTTGAAAAATCAATCAAATCAGAACTTTACCACAACTTCTCCTTCAAAAGACCTGAAAAGTTGAGGCTGCTTACCAAAATCGAAGCAGTCCTGGAACACTACGTCGCTGGGGCCAGTCCAGGTGACGCTGACCTTGAAGCCGCCTCTCCAGGTGTCTCCGGTGGTTTCCATGTTGAACCTCACCCGGCGGTCTTTGACGACCGCATTGCGGCCGATGTGACCCAGATATTGGGGGCTGGCAGCTGTTGGCATACAAAGTGGGGGTTTGAAATGCAAGACATAAAAGTAAAAATAATGAAAACACTTAAATCAGTAAAGACGAATTTTGCTTAGCATCGAACTCTTGTACAACAAACAAGAACAACCCTTGTTAAAGGCTTAATAAAAGCTTAATAAAGCTCAGGAAGCTCCGCAACAATGAAATGATTTCACTGTTAATTTACATATACCACCACCTCTGACTTTTCGAATTCATGTGCGTATTGTATAATTATCACTTGCTTCAAAAACGGTGAAGGAAACCATCGTGAGGAAAACGGCATGCCTGAGAGATATTTCTCGACGGCATGACGGCATGTAAAGCCAAGTCAGAGGCCCATGGGTGGCTTTAAAACTCTGACACCACGTTAGTTACACGAAAAGAAGAAGACTGTTAATTTTAAAATGAGTAATATATATATTTTTAATAGCCTGTCTTGGGGACAGCCGACAGAAGTAAAACTTAAAACTGGTATTAGCGCCATCTAGCTTCTATAGTCAGCACTACGGCGCGGCACTATGCGAAATCATAAGTTTATCCCCTACTTAAAAAAACCGGTCAAGAGCGAGTCGGACTCGCGCACCGAGGGTTCCGTACCAGTATACGTCAGAGAATTTTAACACTGCACACCGCCGCCCGCCGCCGTGTAGAATATTGCAGTTTTAGGTCAGCGCTATCTCTTGACCGATAGTGAAACTAATGTAATTTATGTATTTAGAGATATCGTTTTATTTTCCTTGTAATCTTTACATAAACTTCTGCCACATAGAATAATTTCAGATTTTTCTCTATGCAAACTTCGGAGACAAGGGGGCGGACGGTATTTTTTAAACATTTTTCGTCAAAAGTCGAAAACTATGCAGCATTAAACAAAAAAAAAAAAAAACTGGCCAAGTGCGAGTCGGTCTTGCGTACGAAGGGTTTCGTACCATTATCTATAAAAACGGCAAAACAAATCACGTTTGTTGTATGGGAGCCCCCTTAAATTTTAATTTTATTCTGTGTTTTAGAATTTCTTGTTATAGTAGCAACAGAAATACATCATCTGTGAAAATTTCAACTGTCTAACTATCACGGTTTATGAGATACAGCCTGGTGACAGATGGACCGACAGACGGACGGAGAGCGGAGTCTTAGTAATAGGGTCCCGTTTTACCCTTTGGGTACGGAACCCTAAAAATTATTGAGAATGTGCAAATAGCGCTTTATCATATGATACCCCACATGCCCGAGTAGCCCCACTACGAATTTTTAAGAAACCCGTCCAGTCCCTGTTGTAAAAAAAAAAATCTTAGTTGCAAAATAGTTGGGCAAACGTCATCTAAAACGATTCCAAATTTCAAGTTGATAACATTAGTAGTTCTTGAGATATCCAGCTGTGACAGACAGACTGAGTCACACCGTAAGGGTTCCTTTTTACCAATTTGGTACGGAACCCTAAAAATCGCTCAACGCGACTGAAGAAGTTTCTACTTCAAAATACACTGAATATAATTGTTAACAAAATACAATTGTTTATTTATTTTGTATATACATAATATACTAAATAAAAAAACAACCGACTTCCAAAAAAATATTGTAGTGATTTTTGAAAATCGGTTTAAAAAGGAGCGTTTTTTAGTATGAGTAAATGACTTACATCCTTCATTCATCAAGAAGAAGCTGCTGTCGGCATTCTTGCGAGCGTGGAGGCTGTGAGCGTGTTGGGAGTTTGGCACAGCGTAAAGCGCCACTGTCACTCCTGTAAACGAACAAGTTCATTAATTGGGTGGTGTCATCTGAGTTAGAGTTGGTGCCCTCAACTTCAAACGAAAATAATCCCCTCGAGTACCTATATCGTATCTACTGTTGAGCTGATTGCTAATGTTGAGCACTCAGATTTCGTCAGGTCCGTTCACTGGGAAGAGGCCTGTACCCTTAGGGGTTTATTTATAAACAATGCTTAAAGTTAAGTAATGATTAGCGACTGTTTAACCATACATTTTTGACGTTTGAACGTCAATTAACTTTAAGCAACGTTTATAAATAAACCCCATAGTGCGTAACACACATTTAATCACAATCCGAAAGATTTTGAATGAAATTAATCCATTGCTTCACATGTTTGAAACATTCGTAAATAACGCAATGAATGTTGTGTCAAAATAAAAGGCATTGCCATTGTAAGTCTTACGCAATTAGACCCAGCCTGCACCCAATATAGGCTGAGTATTAGGACATAGCAACAAAAAATATCCTACCTGCCAACAGGAGTATCACCTGCATCTTGTCAAATGGTACTGACTACTGACGATAATCTTTCGAAGTTGAATATATTTATTTGTCTCATGGACCCGTATCTAGGAGCATATCTGTGCGCATGAAGAAACGCTTGTCAGATAAACGATGAGATCAAATCCCCATATGGTTAATGCGGAATACTTTTGGGATATAGGATGTTGTTAAATGTTTCTGTGTGTAATAATGTTAGTAGGTAGGTACTTTTCATGCTCTAACTTACTTACAAGACAAATGATGAACAATCAACAATTAAGATAACATCAGATCTAGCAGACGGAAATTCATAACCGTGCCGGTTAACCCTAGAATACTAATCTTATTTTATCACCGCTATTATTAATGATCGCCTAGGAGGCTATTTTATAAATAAATCGAAATTTTGTAATAAAACGTTTACTGAAATGTATGAATCAGGTAAGCATTCTACCTTTCTTGTACATATTATTTTATTATTTCTCGTACTATTGAGATGCGCTAAGGAAGCCCGCGAAATATAATCAATATCTCATTTAGGTATCAAAATTCATTATTCATAATACCAGGTTAAGCTACGCTTGCCGGGGCTGGTCCGTGGATGGGTGACCGTCTATACATACCGAGACTCCTCCGTGCCTCGGAAAGTACGTTAAGCCTTTGGTCCCGGCTGTCATTCGTGGATCTTTTACTGTTGTTACTGGTCGTCAGAAGCCCGAAAGTCTGACAACCAGTCTTACCAAGGGGAATCATTTACTGGGTTGTGGGGGTCAGATAGACAGTCGCTCCATGTAAGATACTGGTATTCAGCGGCAGAAGCCGACCCCAACATACTTGGGAAAAGGCTAGGCAGATGATGAATTCTAATAAAGGGTAAGGTCTAGTATATTATCTGTGGTAAGGTTCTAGTGGTCGCCGCAAGCGCTATTGCTGAGCATGAGACCCTGGGTTCGATTCATGGGTCGGGTAATATCAGGATTCTAGTCTTAACTCTCTCGCTTCGCTCAGGAGTTAACTTACAGAGCCGCGCTTGAGAGCCTATAGAATCCTTCGTTGCGTTCGGAATTCAAAATAGCGCTTGCGCTCGCGCCGTTACAAGACACTGCTTTATCCCCTTAGTGGAGTTAGTTATCCCTTTAGTTATCGTTACAGGTGGCCTTTGTCGAAGGACAAGCTGTTTAGGAAAAAAAGTGCACCGAACGTCGATATCGTAGGTCGATATTTAAGAAAACTTTATTAGGTAGGTAAGTATACGTAATATAGAAAAATCATTTTAGAAAACATTTTGGAACCAGCAATAAAGCCTTGTTTTATTTTATTTACCTGTTTATTTAATCAATCTCCTTTGTGAATAATCTACAATAAAAATGTTTTAATTTTTCAATACTTTTTATTTTAGTTCAACCTGTATTTGTTATAAAACATTCAAGCTAATATAGATTTGGTTTCCCCTAGAGACCGGGGACGCAAGTCACACTATCTACCCATCCACAAAATCTTATCTCCGATATTTGTGATAAGAAGATATATAACATCATTCAAGTGTCTTGTTTGTAGGTAATATTTATGTAACTCATTTTACTCCATAAATTCAAGGTCCCAATGATAGGCCCCCTATTTGCCTATTTGCCATTTTCCTTCGTTTTGCTACACTTAACTAAATACAAGAACGCAATGCCAATCATATTCACGGCTGACAGGAATCTTGGGCATTCGCCTGCTCCAAAAACTTATCCATACATTATGTGCTTAACAAAGACACCGCTCGTCGCGCGACGAGCGGTGTCTTTGTGTCGCGTCGCGTGTCGCGCCTGTTTGAAAGAGCCTTTATCCATTTAGCCGCGAATGTCCAAAAATGTGCCCAAAAAAAGATAGTGTGAAACGCAAACGGCAACGCCCGCTACCTAGCTGACTTGTTCATTAAAAACATCTAATTATCTTATTTACTGGATGATGAACAGCTAGGTAGCGGGCGTTGCCATTTGCGTTTCACACTTTCTTTTTTTGGGCACATTTTTGACATTCGCGGCTAAATCGTTATGTAAATAATATCATCATAAACGTATTATACACACATACAACAATATACATATTAGGTACATCTTCAACTGTACAGATTTGCTGTACAGACATTTTATAATGTTCAAGATTGTAAATATTATTCGTTGGAACGCAGCCTTTTAATCCCATGCACAATGCAAACGAGTTGCCTTCGCGCGCCCCAGGCTCATAGACAAGGAACATACTCTAGCTCATAGAGAATATATAATTATGTTCTGTGTCCTCAGCTAACGCACTTCGCGCATAGACTTTTAATAAGTATGGACTGGAAATACCTACAAAAAAAAGGTGCATACCTACAACTCAAAATGTCGCATAAAATGGCTGCCAATGCTAGGGTTGTATCATTCAGGGAACATGGTGTTACTA
Source organism: Omphaloscelis lunosa (assembly GCA_916610215.1). Taxonomy (NCBI): domain Eukaryota; kingdom Metazoa; phylum Arthropoda; class Insecta; order Lepidoptera; family Noctuidae; genus Omphaloscelis; species Omphaloscelis lunosa. The sequence goes on from OU744260.1 coordinate 19,536,600, forward strand.
TTTCGAGTATCGATACTAGTACGTAATAGTATAACGAATCTTACTAGATATCACGGTTGAATCATATTTAAAAAAATATTAGCTAATAGTCCGTTGTAACAGAAAAAAACGAGTATTGACAATTTATCACTTCTCAAACAATTTTCCGCATAATTATAATTTCATTTATAGAATTATTACTTAGCAAATAAAGTTTTCACAAATATTTGTAACGCAAACCTAATGTTTGGCAAGTGAACGTTTAAACAAAGCCAAATATTTAGTATCGAGTGAGCATGCAAGTCTTATGCCTGTTTTCACCTTCACTAAGTGACACTTAAATGAATCCCTAATAAAAGTTCACTGTTGGATTTTCAACAGTAGACTCAGCGTTGAGAGTTGAAAAACAGTGCAGTTTTATTTAGGTATTCATTTAAGTGTCACTTAGCTGTCGGTGAAAACGGGCATTAGTGAATTAAATTTTTAACAATTTTATCATAAATGAACATTCGGAATAATACACATCCTTACATATTATAAAACAAAGTACACCGCCGCGTCTGTCTGTCTGAACGCGAAAAATTCAAAAACTACTAAACGGATTTTCAATCAATTTTCACTAATGGACGGAGTGATTCATGCGGAAGGTTTTAGTGTATAATTCATTAAAGTGTTGTGTAAATTGGCTGAAATTTGACGATTATTGTTGAAGATGTCGGATAAAATCATGCGGACTGGGATCTTTATTAGCGTGAGCCGCGGAAATCATAAAAGTTACATAAAATGTATGTACTACAGTATTGTTCATCTTAAAAACTTCAACAAAAAAATCGTATACACTACATAAAACTCTGCGGAACGGTCTCTCGGTGCTATGAACCAAAGAGTACAGTTTGCTGTAAACCACGGGCCGGACCTAGCAATATCATTTCAGCGCAGCGAAGGAACTAGTATCAGAAACTATTACGGAAACGGTACAACACTATTCCACCATGACATATCATTGTAAACAAACGAATGAAATTATGAAATAATAAAAAGGTCTGTTGGACGGAAATAAACCCATATATTAAAATTTAAGCCGTATTTAATGATCACCTAGCAATGTTTTCATCGAAAGTTTATCACTTTATGTACTATTGCATGAAAACCGGCTACTAACCTGTGCAAAGATAATTGAGGTTGATTTTCCTTCTTTCTTGCACCACACTTCACAATACAACACACAGGCATATTGAATTGGTGTTTTCCAACGTATATATGTAGTTTTAAAGGAAAACTCCACGTAATTTTCTCACAAATCTCAATAAAACAAAAAGTAAACAACCACTTGACAGCAGAACTACCATGAACTTGTCGCATATTATGGCGAATATGGCACTTACCTACAACTGTTACTACGTCTCAACAAAATGTTGCCATTATGAGGAACAACTGAAATATTGTTGTCTCTTTTATCAAATACGATTACCACATTAGAAAGAGTGAAATAACACGATATTTCACATTCTAGTTCGTTTTTCACCCATATTTGTATAAGCAAACTTATGTATAGAATATCGCGGCGCCTCCGTGTTTTTACTATCTCAATGACTTCGCGCCACAAGTCTGGGGTTCGAGCATCTCACAGTCAGCAGCAGCACAGCTGTCATTTTCAATTTGACTAAAAAATAACGATAGGCGTGCTTTTGAACAATGGCAGATCCCAGAATTCGTCAGATAAAAATAAAGACTGGCGTTGTGAAACGCTTAACCAAAGAGAAAGTTGTGTACGAAAAAGAGGCAGAACTGCAGAAGAATAGAATAAAGAGGATAACAGACGAGGGCCAGGACGAGCACAATATCCGAAAGCAGGAAGAAGTTTTGCAGGAGTCGCTGATGATGGTCCCAGATTGTCAAAGACGGTAAGTTTAGCGCTACAACTGCTAATAAGAAATAGAAATCTTTTTTAAATTGGTGTTCCGAAGACTTTGTTTGCGTAGTTTCACAGCATTTTTTTTTTGTAAAATCACAGGTGTGCATGGAGGTTAGGATACGTTACGCGACATCTGTTCCTTGTTGGCGTTCATAATCATTGAAGCGTGATGATTCATGTTTAGAATATTTTGTGTGCGTCACTAGATACCTACTATATCCTTGTATTTTTTAAGTTCAAGTATGCATCATTTTGTGGAACTGTTTGCCTTACCTAATATCAGTTTCTAGTCATGGATAATGAATGATAATAAATGATGTAGGTACTGCCAATTTCTTCCATATAATTGCAATTACAGTCCGGCTGTTAAGAGAATGCGTTTTAAAACATCAATTTCATACTAACGAATATGTGTTTTACAAATTTAAATTTGATCCTTAATCCTACTAGAAATTGTCCAAATGACAGGTGTCAGGAACGCATTCTCTCGACGGCCGGATTTTAATCAATAGAGATAATGTGATATAAAACACAGTACAGATTTCCGGTGCGGGGGTAGATAGACATTTTATGATGTTCAAGGTTGTAAATATTATATCGTTGGAATGCACCCTTTCATTGCCAAGTTTAAGCAATGTGCCATGCAAACTTGCCTCTCGCACAGCGCAGTTGTCATTTGAGTTTGACATAAAAAAACGATAGGCAAGCTTTTCAACAATGGCAGATCCCAGAATTCGTCAAATCAAAATAAAGACTGGCGTTGTGAAACGCATAGCCAAAGAGAAAGTCGTGTACGAAAAAGAGGTAGAATTGCAGAAAAATAGAATACAGAGGATAAAAGACGAAGGTCAGGACGAGCACAATATTCGAAAGCAGGAGGAAGTTTTGCAGGAGTCGTTGATGATGGTCCCAGATTGTCAAAGACGGTGAGTTTAGCACTTAAAGGGCTTATTAAGACCAAGAAATCATCATGTGTTTCGAAGAGTTTGTCAGCGTAGTTTCATTATCACCGCATTTTTCTTGTAAAATCACAGGTGTGCAAAGAGGTTAGGATCCGTTGCGCGACATCTGTTCTTTGTTGGCGTCCTTAGTCACTGACGCGCGATGATTCATGTTTATGATCTTTTTTATGCTTCACTAGAAACTACATCCTTGTAATTTTTTACCTTCAAGTATGCTACATAACTACTGTAGTTATTAGTATGCAGGTAGACAGTTCAAGAAAATGATACAAACTTTATTCATTACTTTCTTGAACCGTTTGCCTTAGGCACCTATTTTTAGTTCTTAAGAATTGTGGATAATGAATGAAAATAAACAAAATACAGCCAGTTTCTTTCAAAACATTGTGATTATAAGTATACATTACACTGTGATTGTGGGTACTTGGTGTGAGACATAGTTACTTTATTTTTACCCTTGTATAAAACTTGTTTGAATTTAAATCATTCAGAGTATTATCTTGTTGCAAATGACATCTGATGTTTATTTCTCTCCTTTTCCAATGAGCCAGCTGTAATCTTTTATTCACTCTTTATTATATCATTTCACAGACTGGTGAAGGCATTTAGTGATCTCCAGACTACATTAGAAACTGAACAGGATCTCAAAGAAAACCCGGACTACATCGCTGCAAAACAAGTACTTAAAGACGCTGAGAGTCAGCTCCCTGAAACTGTGGCTTTATAATTTAGCACATTATTTTTCTACTAATTTAAAATTACAACAATCATGTCTTATAATCCTAATTTTTATAGTAATTTTGGTGAAAATAATTCTACATTCCAACATTTGCCACCATATTTTACACCACCACCAGCAAAGCCTCCCCAACATTGTATACCACTTCCACCACATTTTGTACCACCCCCAGCACAACCTCCCCCAAATTTTGCACCACAGCACACACAAAATTGTGTACCACCCCCTCCACAGTTTCCCCCATTCTTCATTCCTTCTGCTACCCCTGCAGCTAAGAGAGAAAAGGCAGATCAAGAGTTTCTCTCAACTTTTGAAAACAGAATACCTGTGAGAAAAGTTGCAGAGATCAATGTTAAACCCCCAACATTATCGTATGTCCGTGAAGAAATATGTAAAATGTTTTTTGCTGTGATAGACTTGAAAGCTAAACTGAAGCATCTAACAGAGAACATGAGTGCTCTAACCGAAGAAGAATGGAGTTCTCACATGAAGCAAGTTGAAGAAAATAAAGCTCAAATTGGTAAAATTCTTACCCTTGTTACTGGCCCATACTCGGAAATGCTACGGAAGCTTCTAGCAAAAAGGACATCAAAGAGGTTGCGTTTAAAAAGACTTCACTTGGAGAAGAAAAGAGAAAAGGAGGAGCGAATTAAAGAACTGAAGGAGAAATCTAGGAAGATTGATGAGAACTTACAGAAAATAAAAGATGATATTAATAAAGCTAAACAGGTAACTTGTATATTTATTTTTTAATTTTATTGAAGATTTCATGCATTTTGATGATGGTCCAATCTTTTAACCCTTCATTGTTTTTGAAATACAAGTTTTAAACCATCTATTTATAACAGATCTTTTAATATTACAGGAAGCAGAAGAAAAACTCCAAGCAGACATGGTATTGAAAGAAGTTCTTCGCAAGAAAAGTGATGCAAGGAAATGTCTGACCAAACTAGATGCGGTACTGAAATTACGTAAAGCTAGACAGAACACAGCCACAGGCCGAGGGGAGAGTGTTTCTGATAATGAAGCTACTGCTTTCAACACACACATTGGTAAGCAAGATACCTATCCTACTTTTGCAATTTAGTTTAATAAAAATGTAAACAGGTGTTTTTGAAAAAATAGAATAGCACTAATCAACTTAATTGACACTACTATAAAGTTAATATAGAAGATGAAATAACATTGATTGGAAACAAGGATTTGAATATGGAATACTTCATTTCCCAAGCTAGACCATATTTGAACATGGGAATCCTTACAGACCACATCACGAAGAAATAAAGTGGTGGTACTACCAATTACACCTCTTCGTAGATGAAAAACTTACCTTTTTACGCAAAGTAGAATGCTGTTCTCTTCGATTATAATAAATCCTTAACCCAGTTACCTTTGAATTCTAAAACGGCACTTTAAAATAATTTTAGAAAGCTTTTGGTTGCTGTACTAAATTACTCCATAAAGTGGCATGGCATGATAGTTACTAAGTGGTTTAAAGCTCGAATTGTGTTAGTGAATTTGTTTGTTCATCTTTGAGTATAACTACCATTTGTACCTCTATCTTTACCTTCCCAATTTAATTTACAGACAAACTAAAATCTCTGTGGGCACGAAAGCTCATTCTATACGAGATGGAAGAAGGGGTATTGCGTGCCCAACTGAAGGCGGACTCACAGAGGAGCACACTGCAGGCTGAGATGGAGCAAAACATAGCTTTTAACCTGGCGAAGTGGAGGGAAACGCTATTTGGTGGACAATTGCCTCAAGTTGACTTTGGAGGCGACGTCGCTAGATTTGTTGAAGTCAGGTAAACAATAAGCTCAACATTTTGAAACTGGAAATCAATGACTATATTTTAAGGGGAATGAATAAATAAATATTTTATTTATTTGTATAGTTCCGTAAAACAATAGTAGCTTAAGTTATTCCTTATAGCTATCTGCCAGTGAAACTCGCTAAAATCGGTCCAGCCGTTTCGGAGATTAGTCAGAAGAAACAGACAAAAACGACATTTTTAAAAATTGTGTTTTTGTTGTATGTACCGTATATACTTTCATATGCATTTAGTAAAAAACTGGTATTTTGACATTACAAACAGACACTTCAATTTTATTTATTTGTATAGACAGGCGGTAAGAACTTACTCTCGAAGGTCTCCCAATCTCAAAGTTTTTATATGTTAATTCCAGACTTGACATTTTTTTTACTTCCAACAAGAATATTGGAATCAGAAGACCAATATTCTTATTTACTAAATTATGAAACTAGTGTTGTCACTCTAATGAACAGGAAACCAAGCAGTTTAACAATATGAACAAGTCAAACTTAAAAAACATTGACTGGACAAGTCCACTCGGATCTCTGTGGTGCTTTGGTCAAAATACCATTTAAGTTGTTTTTATATACCTTGTTTGTTTGTATAAACCTACTTACAGGAATAAAATCTATCATTATCATTCACATACCAGTGTCAATAAAATGACTTTTTCGTTTTTTCTAGATCACAGTGGGACCGCTACATAAGCTGTGAAGGAACTGCCCTGCCCATAGGTTGGGTCCCTCCTGCCTCAAGGAATGATAACAGAACTGCTTGAATTAATGTTCTTTTTTAAAAACTAGTAATTGGGATGTAAACGTAATCTAATATTTATTTGCATTTTATTGTATGTGGCATTAATTTGAATGCTTTTTTAATGAATAAATATGCATTTATGATAAAGTTGGTTTTAGTGTCCACGCATGTTATTCAAATCTAAAAACGGTAAGAGGTTACTATTGTAAGAAAATACATGGGTATAACCCCGTGTCCTAATACTTATAGGGTGGTCACACATCTGACGGAAGATGCGTCGCGTATCGTCAGTCGCGCCAGATCGGACAAATAGATAATAAAACATTCAATTTTACACACTCAACCGGTCAGATGTGCGACTACCCATGCAATTGTAGCGTTCATTTTCTTCCCTCGCCGTATTTCCCATTCGAGACTTGGTTGTGTGCTCGCTTTTGTAGCAAAGTAGAAAAAAATAAAGAATGATTTTGATTTTACAAAACCGTGTACAGGGTGTGGCTGACCTTTAATTGACCTTGACCGTGACCTTTGTCTAATATTATGGGTGAGTTCATATTGCATGAAGCTTTCTGCTTGTTATAAGTTCAAGCGGCAACAGAATTTTGAATGGTAATCTAAAGCGCTTGTTCCACTTGGCTGAATGTTGTCTATGTAATCAATCGGCATACGCTAAGAAGTTTTATCGATCGTAAATTCGGTTAAAAAATGGATAACTTGATAAAATGAATAATGTGAGTGTGCGTGACCTTTGTCAAAATCACGGCCTTCGATAAACCCGAGCGTGTCGACACGGCAACAGAGCTCCTTCCGGTTTTCCGAACAAATGGGTGACAAAACGGTAATAATTAATGATCGCAACGTTCGCGTATATGCGCGACGATCGTTTATATTGTGGGCACCTATACAGACAGGAAGGTATCATAGTTGTAATAAAATACAATAATCAGCATACTCAAGTCTTTTACTCGTCACAATTTCCACTTTTATGGATTATTTAGTAAGAAATTATATGTAAAAACACACGGACACAGTCCTTTAATTATATACTAATATTATGGATATTGTGTAACTATCAAATTAGTAATAACTAATTACGCCATAGTACTTATGTCTTCTGACCTCACATTAAAATTGCACTGATGCCGCATTTTCGTAAATTTTTTTCATGGATAAGTGCGGCTGTGTGGGTCCGTTCTAAAGGTGGATCCAGACTTGGCGAGGCATGCGCTCCGCACGGCGCACAACGCATGCCTACGTGCATTATGTACTACAAATATTCCATTTGGAATAAGATTTGACATTTAAACAAACGTTTTTTTACAGTCCGTTCAACCGATTTTGACTCGTAGCTCATGCCTCGCCACGAATATAAAGGTACACACCTTGCGAGGCATGCGTTGTGCGCCGTGCGGAGCGCATGCCTCGCCAAGTCTGGTTCCACCTTTAGACATACATACTATGAATAGTTTGTAACTATGTATCCGTGAAAACGGGACGACTTACTAATTTAAATAAAGCCCCTAAATCATACTGAAACATTTAAAAGAGTAAAGACTGTGACGACCTAATTTGTTTGAACGAAGTCGTTCAGACTTAAAACTAATTTACAATTTACATGAAAATAATGTATAAATGAACGAAGTAATGGTACAATAATAAAGTATATCTAAATTATATACAGTTTTAGACATAAGCGTCCCGTTTCGTCTACAACATTACTGAGGTAAATGCGGTATTGAATCGCGAAGTGACAATTATAATAGTCTCGTGTTGTTTGAAGAACAGTTTACAAGGCATTACCAAGACCGAGTCGACCCAAAACCAATCTACACACGATTTTGTTTTACAGCCAAGAAAATAAATGATTATCATAGCTTTTTCAATCGCCTTATAACTTTTATTTGAAGAATAAAAATTGTGGTTTGACACATTTTCTATAGAAACCTGTATGTCATATTTATTCGTCAGAGAAGTTTGTTATTTCAGGATTTTTAACGTTACGTTAAGAATGTGCCTTTATGTAGCGCGAAATTCAAATTTAATGACCTGTATAAGGTACTGACAACAAAAAAAGCATTTTATAAATTTTTGGTCCGTTTGTTCCGACTAATCTCCAAAACGGCTGGACCGATTTTAACGGAACTTTCACTGGCAGATAACTGGTGATATAAATAAGGAGTAACTTAGGCTACTTTTATTTTAGAACAATAATTAAGGTCCACGCGGGCGAATCTGCGGGCAGCAGTTTGTAGAATAATACAGTATGTTAAATAACAGAGGGCGTTCCCTTAAACGCGTTAATCTATATCATTAATACATTGAAATAAAAATATCAGCATAGAAAAATAAGTATAAAAAAAACCGAATGAAAAAAAATAAATAAATGGAAATAAATTTGAAACGTCCTGTTTAAAATCAAAATAGTAGCGCGGTAAAGTACCTAGCGTATTCGCGCTGCCCAAACTGGCAACGTCGCTATTTTTAGTTCCGAATAAAATAAGGTGAATATTGGGGGGCGGGGGCGGGGCTAGGCGCATCAATAGATCGCCGCACACGCGAGTCGTCATTCATAAGTTTGTTGCGACATTGCCATACTTCCACATTGAAATACAAATGCGCGTGTACAGAGTGTTTCTTTTACGTATCAATTTAATATTTTTTTGTGAATATTTTATTATAAAAAAAATATAAAACATTTTGTTTTTGAATGGTAATATTTATTTTAGCATGTATGGATGCTATACTGTTGCGGGTAAACGGGAACGCCTTTCGTTAATTAACATACTGTATAACTATTAGAATCATCAGTAGAATTGACAAACGTCATAATTTCACGAAACAGTCATGCATTAGGGTTATTTGAAATTGGAGTTGCATTGACGAATGTAATGATTAAAATTTAGAAAAGATATTTGTTACCGTTGCAGATCTTATTTGACTAACATAAACAGTTATTTGGCTATTGAAAAATCGATCCTTATTGCAAAAAACGTAAGAAAATTCGAATTTCGTGGGCTACCCTGACGCTGTCGCCTTAAATTAAACTTTTTAGCATTTTACATAAATAGGCACAATTTGCAATACAGATGTTTTACAGGACATTTTTTTTTTCAGTAATAATGTTCAAAATTTACATTCTTGGCTAAAAAATAAATAATCGTTCACTGTTTTACATCAATATCCAGCAATTAGAAATTACTGCGGCAAATTCCTTTCAAATACTTGAATTTTGTGACCATTTCATACAATAAACATTATTAGTTTTTAGAGAAGTTTTACCGCAGAAATTCTTTATCAGTTAGTGTTGTAGCAGTGATCATTTTTAATAGATCTTTTACATATTATTTACCAAACCTACAGGGCGTTTAAAAAAGATACAAGATCCCTTAATGTTCCGGGGTACTTGTGAAGTACGGTAATTTTGACCGGGTGTATCCTATCTTTTTAAACCCCTCTGTAATCTTTTGAGATGAATTTTCTATTGCACTCTTTTACACATCAATATAAACAGATCTGATAATTTTACACTACCTCCCTCTTAATATTGCTATGTCAATTACACAATTCCGTACACTTTTATACGATAAACCATTTTGCTATAAATACTAACATTTTTTTACTAATAGTTACTTGCCGAACAAGGTAATTAGAAAACTGACGTGACATCAGGATCCGAGGGTAAGCAGGCGAGGAGGCCGTATTCGACGCAGTTGTCTAATTATCTTGGTAGGTTTGTAAAACATTTGATTTACAACAAACCAAAACGTCCCCTATAGAACACTAGATTTTCTTCGAAGAACACTAGAATCATCTGTCTCGAGGAAGTTTTTTTAAAAATTAACTTTACAATACTTTTATCAATTTACATACCATAGATAAATAAAAAAATAAATCACGCGTCAATTTTTATACATGAGTAGTCCATTAGGCTGTCGATTAGTAATCATCATCCCTGTCCGTCTTCGTATAACATTACAGCACGCCATTATGTCCCGAAGGGTTAGGCAGAAGTGTTTAGACACTCACACCATGTAACCCGAAGACAAATAAAGTAGAAAAATTAACTAAGTATCTTCATTGATACAACTCATCAATCACAAAGAATTATGTAGCTGTTGATGCCAAAATAATTTGTCTAGTATCACACAGTACTAAAATATTTTAACATTTTATATCCAGGGATTTTCCATCCATGAAAATGATGATTACAACAAGTGTTCCACAAAGCCTGATGTGCCATATTTATGGCCGAGTACTGTTTATCTGTACAAAGATCGTTTGGCGCCCGGAAAAAATTGGAACTAACGCCGCCATCTTAGTTTTTCAATACATTTCACAAAACAATTGCACAAATGTTTACCAATAGCGCCCCCCTTTCAACGTCATTCGAACGCCAAAAGATCTTTGTTAGTATGATAGCTACAATTGCTATTTCAATGTGGCTTCGTCATTGTAGCCTGTAGTTTTCTGTCATGAAAAGTATTTCTTTATGTCTGAGTAGGCAGTTTTTTTGCTGATATTACCTTGCTGCATGTTTGAGTGACCTAAATATATTATTGATATTTGGTAGTTGACATCATATAAATGTAGTTGTTTTACTTTTTATTTCCTGTGTTGATATTCTTCAAACAAGTATTGGTTCACATTTCTGGACCTGAAGGTTTTTGCCCAGCTTGCTTGCTTGCGATTGGGTTGAAACAACTAACTTCTTCCATTTCAGCCTACAACTGAAAAGTATTACAGACCGGCGTAGTTACCTTTACGCGGAGCGGGCAGCGGATCGTAGTCTATCATGACGATAGTTCTACGTCTCAAACCCATTATGTGGAACAGTGTGGAATGTTCTCATCCTCCATAGAAAAGGGAGGACCCACCGACCAGACCGGTGTTGTGTCTGGTGGCTAGTGCCTGACAGTTGAAGTCGGGTTTTTGTATGATATGCCAATCGCGCGGATAACTTTGGTAGCGCGATATAGGACTTTGCGTGACGTCAGCTGTGAAGCGTAGTTCGCGTGTGACGTTGTAGATACACCATAACTGACGAGTATTCTCCATGCAATTAACTGCCGATGATGCAAGGCTACTGCCACAGACCGGCGTAGTCTATAAGCGGAGAGGGCAGCGGATTGTATTCCAGAACAAACGAGTGTTGTCGACCAATTGACTGATGTGAGGCTACTGCCACTGACGTAAGGCTACTGGTAGACTGGCGTAGTCTATAAGCGGAACGGGCAGTGGGATGCACCTCAAAATGATGATTGTTCTACGACTGACGAGTATTCACCATGTATCTGTCTGCCGATGTAAGGCTACTGCCACAGACCAGCGTAGTTCCCTATAAGCGGAGCGGGCAGCGGGCCGCCTGCTGTGAAGATCCTCGTCCCGCTGTCGTCGTAGCAGTGCGTGTATATCGCGGGCACGTGCTTCACTTGGTTGAAGCCATCTGCTTCTTCGTCGGGAAACTGTAAAGAAAAACTCGAAACTTAAAAGTATTTCATAATATTTAGAGGGACTTTTGAATTGTCAAGGAGTCGGTCGGTTAGGCAGCAAGTTACCCATTCCAAAACGTAGCTATTAAGAGGGTTTTATAAAATTGTATCTAAGACAATGGATACAAAATTAAAAAAAAAGGTGGTTGTTAAGTCAGGGAACGGATTGTTGCTAAATGAATTGATTATCAACTTAAGAGCGTTTATACTGAAAGTGGGAAACGTCGCAAATAGCTATTCAATCGATCTAGCGACGATCGATTGAATAGCTATTTGCGACGTTTCCCATCAATATTTTAGTTCCTTAGTTAGCCATATTTCTTATTTTCATACAGTAATATTGCCTAATTAATCAAAACAGATAAATATTTGACAGGTATTTGCGACGTTGCCCACTTACAGTATAAACGCTCTTAAATGAAAACAGAATGTCATTCTTTGGCAGTCGTATGAATTTGCTGTAACACGGAAAATTGCCGTATTGCCTAATCAGCTATAAACTATAAATTTTCCTGACTGTACTGTAATTTATACCATAATTCAAAGAATGACTAAGTATTTTAATAATTACTAACTACTTTACATGTAATTAGGAAGATTCATTATAAGATATGATTATAATAACAAAAAAGGCCTGTTGTACTCACCACATAGCCTCTGGAAGCCTTGAGTGTGACAGTTTTGGTTGAATGAATATTACTTTCCAAGTATTTGCCCGCACGCAGGTCGTAGAACATTAGTAGACCTGTCGAAAGAAATACATGTTTAAGGATACGCTAGTCTTTCATTCTTCTATACAAACGTAGTATGGTGATTACTCGTCTGTTTGACGGTGTACGTTCATAGCTAAATATTATATATACTTGTCTTGTTATTATCTAGCCCTGTATGGAAGCAGAATTGGAAAATTAAATATTGGTTTGAAAGTTATGAGCGTCGAAACTTCCACATTTCAACACTAATTTTAACTCATCTTTGGGCGTAAATAAATAAATTATGTAGTATGAAAATGGCAAAATAGAAACCGTACAGGGATAGATAAAAATTATTCAAAAGTTCAAATAATTTTGAGTAGATACATTCAGTAGTTTTTCCATAATATCTATACGCCCAAAGGTTTGTTCATGAAATTTTATGCGCTCTTTTTCGTTATAAATCATTGAATAAATTAAGCGAAATAAATAACTACACTAAATAGCATGCATATTAGCCACGCCACCAACGAGTTCGGCCCGGCGACTAGTGCAACCTTAACGAACGGAATTAAGAGGAAGAGTAACCATGAAGATTTCTGTCGATACATCTCATATCTTATCATATCATATCTTAATGCATAATTATTGTCTTTATTACTTGTTTTTTTTGGCCTCTATATGGTCTAACGTAATTTTTGTTAAATACATTGTTTAACTGAATATAAAAGATTTCGAAGTCATATTCTCCAATGCATCAAATGTCTTTTAAAATAAAGAACTACTTCGGGACTGATAGGGCAAGTTTCACCGATAGCACTTCAACTTTACTTAGAGGCGTTCCATATGAATATGAACTTTATTCTTATGCCCATAGTGTTCACATTCGTATGCTACGCTTACTTAACGGATAAAAGTCAAAGTGCAGTCTGTGAATTTTGCCTTATATAGATCAATATAATTGTTAAGAGTTTGACTGTTAGTACTTACCCAGGCCAGTACCAATCGTAAGCATATTGCCTCTAAAGCTGGCAGAGCGGATGCCGCACCCGTTGTACCGCGACGTAATTTTTTTGACAGACTGTAGCGTGCGACAGTCTAGTAGTAATGTGTATGACTTGCAACCTATTGCGTACACGCCGCTTTCCTGGGGAAATAGGGATAGCGTTAAAATAATATTAGATTATTCAATAATGGGATAAAGCAGTGTCTACTGTCACGGGCGCTATTTTGAATTCCGAATGCATCGAAGGAGTTCAGAGTTAAGAATAGAAAACCGAGTGCAGCGAGGGATACCAGCTCGCCCAAGACGAAGACACCTTTATCCCTGAATAGAATACTCTATTTTTCACACCTTTGTGAGGTGGTAATAATAAGCAATTCGATTTCTGTATTTTGTTATTTTTGTAAAAGTTTTCATGCGAATTTTTGGTTAAGTTCCAAATTCAAACCACATTATTGACCAGCGGGTTATAATGAAATTCAGTACAATAATATTGCCAGGCTAAATGTCAGGGCTATAATGGCTTATTTAAGGAGATAGGTTTTCATGACATATAATTTGATATTAAAACTATATTAATAGTCACTCGCCCTGTGACTATAAAAAACATATCTGTCAGAATGGGAGTCAAAAGAGTGTGGTCCGCTAGTAAAACGGTAGTGATTAACTGTTATTTTGATATTGATGTTATCAAGTCTTTGGCTAACAGTAGAAAGACAGTCGTTAGTGGAACATACCTGCGTAGCTAAACACACGAGGTCCTGACACGAGGGTAACTTCCTGGAGAGTGTCTGCCGGAAGGTCTCAGCGTTGAACACGTGGATGTAGCCGTTCAGCGTCAGCGCCGCGATCTCGCGCCAGCGCTGGTTGAACGTCAGCGCGCGGACTTTCTGACCTAAGACATGTTACGTTGTAATGCTGACATGTAATGTACAGATACTAAAATCAAGGAAGTTATTATTTATTTAAGCTTTTAGAAAATACACAGGCGGACTTAATGCCTTGTGAGGGCTTTACACTGGTGACTATAACCGCACGATTTTCACCGCACGGCGCACATCGACTGTCTATAAATCGCAATTCGGCTAGGTTGCAGGTGACTCAAATCGTAAGTTCCAAAGTAGAGTAGGTTTCGAGTTTTGTCGTTCATGTGAAGTGAAAACGCTCAGTTGCAGGCGATGAAATGAGCTTCCAGTCAAGTCTTGAATAATAGCTTGTCGAACGATTTCAGTACACAGTGCGACTGTTATGGTCTGTTACTGCGATTTTTATTGACCTTTGAAATTGGGTGGCGATTTGGTAAGCGACCAGCCGCACGACGAAAATCGATATAGTGTAAATCCCCCATTAGGTTTTTCCAGCCAATCAAGGGTAGTGTAGAGATAACATAGCAGATGGATATAACGTAACTCACAAAGTGTTTGTGAAGATGTTTGTTGTGTTACCCTGTTAAGCTTATACATCACCGTGTTATGACCGTTTTTTATTTATTTAGGCGTTCATTTAGGTGTCACTTAGAGTCGGTGAAAACAGGCATTAGAATACCAATACAGGATACATTCTATTTGGTCATTAAGTAGTTCCCCTGGTTACCAAACCAGAACTTGCAATTTAAATTTCTGTTTAATTTTTTTAAATTTAAATAACTGGATTTTTGTCTTCGGTACCTTCTTTTAAAGTTGGAACTTAAAGTGTCATAATTACGTACCCGAGCGACACTCCTTGACACACACAGGCGACACGTAGTGGTGCATGGTTTGCGTGGTCGGCGCGGCCGGGGCCCTCCACAGAGCGAGCTTGGAGTCTCGAGATCCAGTTACTACGAACTCGTCGTCCAACCAACACATGTCGAGGATCTAAACAACGATATACGTATTACTAAACCGAATATACTTTTTTCCAACTCAGGCCCGTTTGCAACACAAATTTTGAGACCGTTATTGGTTAAAATTATCACTCTTGTATCTTTACCAATAATGAAGTAAATATATATCATAGCTTTGCATAGTAGACCCTCCCATATGGAATTATCTATCACAGGTAAAATTAGCTTACGAATCTATTTTTTGTCAGTAAAAAATAATACCACTGGTAAGCAAAACGATTCGTTTTTGTTTATTGGAACCGACTATTATTGCATTTAGCGCTAAACGATTAAAACATTATTCTGTCTCTGTTATCTCCAAATTATTGATACAAATGGAACGATGAATTATATGGTGTAAGCAGGCCTGTAAAAATTTAAAACAAAATTCGTTGTGAAGCTGCAGCATTCAAGTTTGCCACAGACGAGTTTGAAAAAAAACTTGGAATACTCAATATAAATGTATTGCAAAGGCAGTGAATATCGTGTTTCACACCACCTGCTCGACAATGTCAAATTATATGTCATGCAAACCTAACCTAAAGTAAGTCATTTAAGATCTGAGGTCTAGCAAGGCATTAATATTGTACTGAATTTAATTATGACCCGCCTTAATGTGATTTGAATTTGGAACATAAAGTAGAAATCGCATACGAACATTTACGGTAGGTAGTAAGTACTTGTATTTGCTCCGTGGTAAGTACATACTAATTTCATGCATTCACCATTAAGATCTGCACTAAAAAATAAATTGTTCGTAAATCGAACTGGCCACCACGAGTACCTAGAATATAAATAAAAGAAAAATAGAACACAAATTAAAAAGAGGCGCGAATACTGAAAATTGCTTTGCTTTGTTATACAACAAATTACTTAACTACAAATTCTCACAAAAATGTCGAGTGACGATAATGATTTGCCTCCGGAGTACATTAAATCCGAAGCCATTGGCATTGCGTTGGCAATCTACTCCCAGAAAAGTCCAAGGAATCGTACATGAAAGCCTACGACGATTTTTACAAATGGAAAATTACAAAGGGTGTCAAGTCTGTATCTGAATCAGTGCTTTTAGTCTACTTCCAGCATTTATCATGTACAAAAAAGCCAAGTAGCCTATGGTGCATCAATTTGATGCTCAGGTCAAAAATAAGCATTAAAAATAATATACAAATGAATACATACTTACACCAAATTACTGGCATTTTTAAAAAGGAAATCAGAAGAATATCGTCCTAATAAATCAAGTTTTCTATCGGGAACGTACTCGAAACATATCGGAAAACACGAAACAAGTGGCAGCTATCTAGCAGGGGTGGACGTTGCACCGTCTGATAAGGCCCAGGCCCGGGTCGACGGCGCGTTGTGTTCCACGCGCGCCTCAAAGAGATGTCAGTAGAATTGAAGGGGTCCACTAGGGCCGATGCCTGCCGGGGGTGCGAAGAAAACCGAAAGGGAGATCGTGGCCCCCGGCAACAGGGCAACCGAAGGAACACGGGTGGGTTTTAGTCAGTAAGAGTCTGACACGCCCTCCCGCTCCGCCCAGAGCGGGAGAAGTTAGGGGTGGACGTTGAGACGACGAACCGTTTACAAAGATCGTTTTGTGATGATGAAACCGTTTTACGTCCTAGGTTCAACTTCAAACAGTCTTCATTGCACAAACCAGTCTTCGAAATACTTGGTGCGATTTTTATTTTACATTTAAGAAAATACAGTTATTTACAATGATTGAACTATCTATCACACTCGTAAAACAGTCCTTCCAATAAAAAGTGAACTCTTTACAAAATACATTCAATAATGTATTTCATTGATAGAGTTTTTGGTATTGGCATTATCCTTATCCAATAAAATATCTTATTTGAAAATTGGGTATTTAATTTCGATTAATATATGCCCTGACATTATACCATTAAAATGAATACTTTAACATTTATCACAGATTTAAAATTACGCGTAACGAATGCGATCGTCGCTTCGCTTCCTTTTAAACCCGGTAGTACCGTGGGATATTTTCCGACATTCACGTGAGCGAAGCTGCGTGCAAAAGCTAGTTATCGATAAAAAAAAGTAGGCAGTCATGGGGACAGCCGACAGAAGTGAAAACTTAAAAGTGGTATTAGCGCCATCTATATTTTTGGCTACAGCACTAAAGCACGCGGTGACGCGAATCAATAAGCTTACCCCCTACCAAAAATTTCTCAACGCGCCTAAAGTTTTCATTTCAAAAAATGATAATATTAATAAAAATGTGGACTTTGCTACTGCTAAATCAACATAACTCATAACGAAGTCTTTTTGTTTGTCTGTATTTTTCAGTTACACTCCAAAATTCCTGCATAAATGATCTACTTGAATTTAAAATTCATTCATTCATTCACTAACAGACAACGTACAACCTAAGCCAATGGGTATTAGTATGAAATTTTGCACACGAGTTCTTTATATAACGAAGATGAGCACTAAGGAAGGATTTATGAAAATTCATCCCTTATAGAGGTTAACTAGGGGATGAATGTTTTTATAGACGTTTGTCATTCCATCGATGTGAAATCATATTGGGGCACGGTTTGTTTCAATTACCGGCACCGAAATTGAGACACTTATTACATTATTAAAAGCAAAAGAGTACTTACCCAGTCTTTATGCGCCTCGCCCACACACACGGGGTCTAAGGTGGGTAGACTGTATATCGCTAGCTCACACGAGTTGCGCGCGCCAGTCGCTAGTAACGTTCTGTAAGGAGAATATTAACTTGTACGTAATGCAGGCAGAAATGGCGCTACAAAAATTTAATTACATCATAATCAAACCTATTTTGCTGGTTTCTAAAATATTGTCAATTCTCTGGATGTTAAATATCATGCTATTAGTTGTTGGTAACTAAAATCACATAAGATTAAGTAAATAGAATTTCAGAAATTAGGCGTTATTGTGTTTATAATCAACTTCAAAGAAGATTATGTAAACAAATAAGGTACCATCGCGGTAACGCATTTCTAACCACTTTGAAAACAAAATCCCCTGCACACGACCCTTTTTTCGTAGGTAAGCGTTACTATAGCGACCGAGCGCTGCAAGCAAGAATAGTCCAGACAGTGTACAGATATGCGTTTCTTCAATAGTACATTTCTGAAGACGACGGCGATGGAACTTTATAATAAAAGCGCACAGGAAAATATTACAGTACCTCGAGGGGTTGATCTGCAGCGCGTGTATGCCGGTCTGGTGGTCGGCGCCGGCCCAGGGCGCGCGCGGCCGCAGCGTGGGGATGGCGTCCAGCGTGCGGCGCCGCACGTCGTACACCATCAGCTGCGCCGCAACGTTATGATATAACTTACACTTATCTACCAGCACGCGGAGTAAGACCACTTCTATCTCTATTCTGCTAAGAAAAGACGTAATATCTTTCTATCTAACGTAACATCTTTCTTCCATTTTTGACATCGCGCTATATAAATCTTGCTTGAATTTGTCATTTTGTATCTCGTTTCTTCCGATTCTACGGTATTCATGCTACACTAGCTGGTGACTTGAATAGTGGAACAAGATTGACATGAAATGATTTGCTATAGTTTGACCGAGACCACTGTACCGCGCGTTAGGAATGCGCGTGGAAGCGAGGTGTAGCATTGACGAATGAGCGGCGGGACGCCGTGAGCGTTGACTAATGAGCGGCCTGCACTGCCCCTCTGTCTCGCCGCGTAAATACCTAAGGCGAGGTACAGCGGTCAAATTATAGGTAAGGTAAAACAGCTGACCATCAGTTTTAACCTACAAAAACTGGTTGTAAAGTTGTGCAAAGCTATTCAGATTTTCAAATTAGAGAATAGTAATTTTTTTTAGCAAACAGCTATTTTAATAGCGAGAATGTTTCTTTGAATCCTAAGCGCAGCGAGGTATTCAAAGTACGTCATTCAAGCTTAAAATAGTGTTGCTCCCGAGGAGGACACTCTACTTTTTATCACCCTCTATGAGAAAATAAATATCTTATGAATAAGAATAATACCTCCGTTTATTTATTTCATTCTCACTACTTGAGGAAGACACTCATTTTTTTTATAAAACGTAAAATCCGAATTTGAGTAAACAATTACGAACGAAGGCGGAATGTATTTCGCGCGTTTTTTTATCATTCAACCTGTTACTTGTTCATACGATGTTCGTGATTGGAACTTTTACTAACAGTATCTACATTCCAAATTTTCACTTTTAGTCCCTAGGGATTAAGCTATTTTGGTCCCTATTTACGAAGAATAAACTAGTTCTTTTTGAATAGATGTGATAAAAAAGTAAATTTAATTACTAAAATATGTTTCTTTGCTATTTATTATTTATTACAGTTGATTGAGCTAGACGATAGGTAAACACTGCCTAAGTAAATCTTCTTGTTGTCATCTGTTAGGTTACATTTTACTACACCCAAGGGTAGTAAAAGAGTGGCTTCATAATTCAAGTAAGTATTCAGTTTTATACCTTGTTACATTTAGTGCCGAACACAACTTGTCTGTCAGAGAGCCACTGCGAACAGAACACTTTGTTCATGTTGCCCAGGTTGATGGGCGTCTCCCGGAACATATCGTGGGTGAGCATGTGTCTTGTGGCGTACGACGGCTCCACTGAGCGAGGCTGGAACGAAAAATACTATTATTAAGATCTTGTAAAACACAGTCATGTGATATGCAAAAAATAATTGAATCTAAATGGACGGGTTTTTTCTTAGCAGATTGTTCAGAAAGGTGCAATTCTTGGTGATTCTAGTTCAGGCGGCTAAGCTGTTTTAATACCTAGGATTTAGGCCATATTTGCGAAACATGATACAAACTACTTAAAATACTGCTTTCATGTTGTAAATTTGACCCCTCAAGCTGGTATAAATCACAACTGTTCGAGTGACTAAAAACATGTTTTAGTATTCTATTCAGATAGGCATATTTTTATCTATCACAGTGAACAGGAACCAATGCCAAATAAAACACATGAGTCATTTGTGTGTATTTCCTAAAAAGGAAATTTAATGATTGTTTTGTGTTTTCACTTAAAATATTATTATAGATAACCAGATTACCATTCTTTCATAAGTACATAAAACCTAAAATCCAGTGTAATCTCGTTATATTAACTATTACTATATTAAATAAAACCGGCTAAGTGCGTGTCGGACTACACACAATGAAGCGTTCCGTAGTTGAGATGAATTTATTTATCCCAAGAATAAACTTAACATTCTAGTTGAAAAACATGTTCTCCCTTACATTCCAACCGCAAATGTAAGTATGCACAATATTGAGAGATTTACCTTGGTATTTTAAGACCATAGACTTCTTATAGGTTTTCCTGTAAACTATGAGTAAAGAGCCATACTATGTATATTTTTCAAAAATGTTGGTCCAGTAGTTAAGGAGATAAGGAGGGAATCGTCAATTTTCATCGAATTTCTTAAATATCTTTAAAATTATTAATTTTAAAATTATATAAAAAATATGTTTAAGAGTCTTGCAACAAGCCCTTTCATGTGATAGGTCACACGGTACTGTTAGATAAACTGTTTTTTTTAATCTTCTTGTTTGCCCCTCAAAAGTGACCCCTATATTCAAAATTAATTTATTTACGTTACATATTCATGTTTGGGTCACAGAAATACATATATATGTGTACCAAATTTCAACTTAATCGGACCATTAGATTCGGAGCAAATTGGCTGTGACAGAAGGACAGACAGACAAACAAGTGATCCTATAGGGGATCCGTTTTTTCTTTTTGAGGTACGGAACCCTAAAAATACCTGACCAAAAAAACACCTCACATAGTCATAAGTCAAGGGCATCTGAGCCAAAATGCAACAAGATAAGATTACAGCCATACTAGCAACCCGTCTTTGATTCGCACGTTTTTTAACTTGACAAAACATCGAGATTCTTTATTATAAACACAACATTACGCCTTGTTTCCCCGTAGGGTTGGGCAGAGGTGTCCCTGTAGCAGGTTCACCCACATTTCGCCAGTTATGTTTTAAGTCCCATGTAATAGGGGGCGAGCCTATTGCCATTAACCGGGCACAAATCCAGACTCTAGGCTGCTACAGAGAAATTTCAGATAGAAAAACCAATAACACTTTGCCCGACCTGGGAATCGAACCCAGGACCTCATGCTCAAAAGTAGCGCTTGCGACCACTAGACCAACGAGGCAGTCATTCTTTATTATATGTTAGAATAATATTAATATACATATTATGCACATAAACCTTTCAAAAAAAGTTCTCTAAATGATGGTGAAAACCATATCAAAATCTGTTGTGTAGTTTAGAAGAAAAACGTGGTTACACAAACAGACGAAAAACGATTTTAAATTTTTATAATAGTTATGTATAGATGATGCAAATGTTTTGATACTTATGATTACAAAGTTAACCATACATGCAACGATGTAACTCTTTGTCATCATTGTTGCTTGACTTGAGATTACTTATTTTATTTCAGTATAATTCATGCTTTTCAGTAGATTAAATGCTTATGTTTTGTAGAGATGTTGGGGTTTCTTTCCAAATTTTGCATATATCCATAATATCTGTACATCTATACAAAATAAAATTGAATTGTCTGTTTTTAATGTAAAAAAAAAAACAGCTTTTTACTAAATGCATATGAAAGTATATAAAATTTTAAAATTATTTTTGTTATATGCCGACTACCATGCGGGCGAATCCGTGAATGAAATTGAAAATCCATTTGGTAGTTTATCAAGTTCAGACAGACAGACGCGGCGAGGGGATATAATATGTAGGAAGTATGTCCATGTTACCTTGTCAGCAATATTCTTCTACTTGTGTGCATGTTGATGGCAATCTAAATTGTATCAGCCCAGAACTGTGATGTGAATTATTAGTAGTGCCCATTAGATCTTGTAACGTGTGTTATCAGGGCACTTATGCAAAGATTGGCAAATAACCCATTGTTTGTGGAAAGAAGTATAAACTCAATAAATGTGATTAAGAAAAGTTGATTCGGAGAGAATACCTTGTGGCATTAAATCTGCTTTATGTATGAAGTAAAGATAAATAATGTGAATCTGTATTCTACTTTGGAGTAGGTATACTAGATTATGATTAAGATTATATTTATGAAAGAGCCTAGACCCTACAACAGGGCATCCCAGTGTGAGGCCAAGGACTTTGATCCATATTTTATCATCAGATAAATAAATAAATCAATGTTATTGTCACACAATAACATTGATTTATTTATTTATCTTTTGTTGAACAATTGTTGATATGAGTATCAGCTTAATACAATAGACACAACATGCATTCTTAAGCCAAAACCATGCATTCTATATTTTAAAAAATGTATGATAAATGTATTTTCTTTCATTACTTTACTAATAATTTCAAGTGTCAATGTAATTGATATTTAAAAGTTGAATTAATACCTCAGCGGTCTGCATTTCTCTTGACCGTACATAGTCAACAAAGTTATAAGACGTTGATAATATCCTATGTTGTTGCGTTGGCGTTTCTTCTTCACTGTCACTGTCTGAGTAGCACACAAAATCTTCTGGCTTGTCTGGTTTTCTTTGCTGTTCTAACCTGAAAAACAATGACAAAGTAGGTCAAGGAATGCAGTTAATATTGGCATTTGTGGTAAAATTAGGCAGTATGTGCTAAAAATTAAGCAACTATACACATTTGTTGATGTCAATACATTTATTAATTATCAGAATTGAAACATAATAATCATGCATTGCTGCAACTAAGTGGTAATTCAAAGGCAATGCTCAATTCACACACTTGATTACATCCTGCCATTATTATTAAAAACAATGAAGAAATAATGATCAATAACCCAAACATCAAAGTTTCATAGTGTAGTGTCTGAATAATTTTAATTATTGCCCAACTGTGATCTTGTATGTATGTTTACATTTCTGTCCTTGCGAAAATCGATTAAAAAATAACACGAAGAAAAAAAACAAGGCACCTGGCGTGGCTGCGAAGTGCCAATGCCCTGAGGAAAGCAATATTTACCTCAATGCCCTAGCCTTAGCTCTCCTCTCTTTTATCCTACTGGGTATGTAACAGGACGGGTATCTGCCCTCAATCGCTCGTCTCACCGTCTGCGCCATTTTAATGCCAGTCGAGTGTTTCAATAACCACCGTACACACGGTCAACTAGTCACTTTCGTTTTGTTCGGCTGTACACACACCAATAGTAAGACATCTTTCATTGTAGAATGGAGTCAGAACATTCACATGCACTTTTATTCACACGTTAACGCTTTGTACATTAACTAAACATATTAGTTATAGTCTGGTTATAAAAATATACTATGTATAAACTCTAGAAATACAATAATAACTCTTTATTTTCGATATTTTTTTAGAAAATACTATACTACGCTGACGGAAAGCTGGCTGTCATTTGTGTTGCCAGGTTCACAGAATACATATACCAGAGAGTATATAATCACTTGACATATACCCTGACGGGGGTTTACCACAGATTAATAATTAAAAATAATTTTGAATGCTTGTATCGATTTTACAAAAGCCGATACTTAAAAATTAAGTTATTACGGTAATTATTATGAAGAAAAAAGTTTAGTGAGCTTTATAACCGTGATCTTCGTAGTTCAATAATAAGAGAAATATTTCATAGTATTGAGACAGTACTACTAAAAAAAAAAAAAAATCAAAATATTTTTATTTCACTTATGAAAAACATGGACACTTATGAAACGTCTGAAGCTAGGTGTACGGTTCCAATTGGTCGTTTCCTATGGAGAAGAGCTGGCAAGAAACTCCACGGTTAGTCTTTTGAAAATAATTGGTTTTTACAATTCTTTCAAATAACAGTGTGACTAGGTATGGGAGGACAGTGTAGGACTTTTAATAAGTACCAGGTAATTAAGAAAATAGAAAATGGTTAACAAAGCAGTTCACTAAGCCTACAGCGTTTTCACATTCACAAAATAGAAAAGAATCTATACAAAAGATAAATAAATTAATAAAAATAAAAACCTATTTTAATTAAACGCAATTACATGATTGCTATTACAACTGTAATAAATCTGAATAATTATCATGTCCACAAAAGCCACTAATAAACAGTTGAAATTAAATCGTAGGTATATAATGTCAAATAATAGGATGAATATGTCAAGGACGAATGTGAAAAAATTAAAATTAAAATAAACATGGTAATTTGGGAGCAGTTAATAGACTCTTACATAATTATGCTGTTAATGAAGTACCACGGAAGCCAAATGTGCAGAAGGAATTATTGCTAAACTTCCTTGTCTTCAAAACTTCTTTGTCTTAAAAACTTCCTTGTCTTCAAAACTTCCTTGTATTCAAAACTTCCTTGTCTTCAACGTAGTCTTTAATTTTATAATATGCTTTCTGGATAAGGACACGTTTGATGTGGATTTTGAACTTTAAGTCATCGTTAAGTTCTGTAACCGACTTTGGGAGGTTATTCACAGACTAAGTAGTACTGTTTCCTCTTTGAGGAGTGGCTAGAGAGCCGCCACGGCATCCTCACCTTCCGCCTGACACAGGTCCTCACCGGACACGGTTGTTTCGGGAGGTTCCTGTTCAGGATAAGGCGGGAGGAAACGCACGGGTGTCACCATTGTGTGGATCGCCCGGAGGACACGTTGGAGCATAGGGTGGAGGTCTGCCCGGCTTGGGCGGAGCATCGCCGTGTCCACGTGGAAGCGATCGGCGTCGGTGATCTCTCGCGTCCAGCCCTGCTCGCGAAGGAGGAGGCAGAGCGCGTGAGGGAGAGCCAAATATCGCTCCCTCACGCACCTAACCGCCGCAGGAGACGTCCTGGGCCTCGGGAGTCGCAGGCCGATTCCCGGCTACCGTAGGTGTGCGGACGGTGAGCAATGGGTAGCTCGCCGTCCGATAAGGACCAGGCCTGGGTCGACGGCGCGTTGTGTTCCACGCACGCCTCAAAAAGATGTCAGCAGATCCTACGGGGTCCGACAGGGCTCATGCCTGCCGGGGTTGCGGTTTTGTCCGAAAGGCTTACCGTAGCCATTGGTAATACAGGCAGATGAAGGAACACGGATGGGTTTTAGTCAGTAAGAGCCTGACACGCCCTCCCGCTCGATCCAGACCGGGAGAAGTTATTTGATAATTTCCCACCCAAAAAAAAAAGTATGAAAATGGTAAAATGTCAGGTAATAAATAAAACTTATTGCAATTATCTATCTACTTGGAATGGTATTGACAAAAACCAAGGTTGCGACTGTTGAGCGTGGGGTTCAATTCCCAGGTCGACCAGTGTTACTAGGTTTTTTTCATTAGGAATTTCTCAGTAGCAGGCTAGTAGCCCGGAGTTTAGTAGTTGGTGATTTGATATCCTCGTGCCTTGGAAAGCACTTAAAGCAGTTCGACTGAGTTCGCGAACATACTTGTTCACGATAATATCTTCTGCGTACCTGGCTAATCTCCGTTGAGATTGGCCGCCGTGCCGTAATTTGGTCGGATATTAATATTATTATTAAATCAAGGTTGATGCACATTGACTCTAGGCCAAATGAACTCTTTTTTATTGGAACGGTTGTTTTGGAGTTAGAACATGGGTAATTTTCGTTTACTTCTTTGCGATAATAAGAGCATAGAGAGGATAGGTTACCACCACCAAATAAACCACCATTCAGTTAGGTACTGAATACTGATACGATAGAAGACGAAGGATGGTTACTGCAGCTTCAAGTAAATTGGTTAAGGAAAAAAAATATCAATAGTCCAATACAAAACTTCAATACCTACTCGACCCAAATGAGATGAGTGTTTTTTTTTTCGCGAATACCATAATAATAATCCCACCGCCGTATCTCTACGTTGACGTCGTGGTGGGGCTTGCGCGCTCCGAACTCTAGGCCTGTGCCGGTAGAGTGTACTTTGCCGGAACGGATCTGGGATGAGGAGCCAGATCAAGAGATATACAAAAACCCGCAGGGCAGCATGTGGCGAGCTGTTGGGCAGTAGCGACCCCACGGACCCTATCTCCCGGGAGAAGTCTTGTTCCTCACCTCTGGCTTGCCTTTATTGGCCGGCTGGAGTGAACACTGACGAGGAACGGAGGTTCCATCTCATTCTTGCCTCAATCGGCCGACTGAGTCGCAAGAGCAAACGTGCTCGGAGGAAGTAAGTATTCACTGGAATACTTCCTTCCTGGAGCACGGAAGATGGTCCAGATCTTGACTATCTTCCGGGCTCTTGGATTGTTCTGAAAGCCGTGAAATACCTCTCCACTTCTCAAGCATCTCAGGACTCAGGACATGTTGCCCCCTTGTCGCTACGTCACTATACGCTAGCGGCAGTTTTCGGGGGCCCATTAATGAGTGTGCAAGTCACCCCCTGCTATTTTATCCGTGTACTTATAAAACATTGACCAGGCAGCGGAAATAGTCCTTCCATAGTTCCAGGTAACCAGTCCACTTTAGCTACCCAAACTCATAGTCCAATATTATCTTTGTTTCCATATCCTGCAGTAGTCGTACACCAACCGGGGGGTGCACTTGCATAGTGCATACAGGGATAATCGTCGGTTGATGCTTCATTTCATTAAAACGCCTAACGGGCCTCTGCGAGTTGGCTTCGGCCCCTCGTACTCCTTCCAAAAGTCCGGGACCCCAGGATCCCGAGAAATTTAAAAGACTAAAAAAGAAAAAAACAATGTTTATTCATCAAAAATTACAGACAGTAACAGCAACAATCAATGGGTAGACAGTTACAGTACAATGTTGGTCCCATGGAGAAAGTTGTACTGATCGATGGTCCGTACCGCACCCTTAATTTTGACCACACCTTACTGAAACATCCTGTATAGATAGGTATTCCTGCTTTAAATACCTATTTGTTACTTTTGCAGATCTGCGCAATTTTTTTTTGCCCAGAGACCACACGGCACCACAAATAAAAATAAAATATTTCTGTTTAAATCAGTTCACTTTAGTTGAATACTTATCTACTAAATGAAATACTGAAGTAGGTACATAAATAAATATTCAGCAGTAAGTATTATACTGGAATTGCTCACAAAATCAGAATATAATGTTATCATGAGAATGCATTTCGCTATGTCGCCATTTACATAATCTGACATTCGAGAAGTGAACGCGCAATCTGGACGTTCCAAGGAAGGCTTCTTAGCATAAGTGGTGGCTTGTATCGGGCTTCCACTATCAATATAATTCAGGTTGCATTGTTACTGTATTCTGTTATGAGGTGTTTTTGGCAAAATGGGTTTTTCAGATCTGTGATTGGCTGTCTGAAATAGTAATAGAAAGGCAGTCATATCACTAGACATGAAAATTTCTACCTAATCGTACTTTTTATGTCTCTATGGACTGTTGGTTTTTATTCAAATTTTATCAACCTGTGTTGTCTCACGGCTGGTTACAGGCGCGGTCCAAGGGTGGGGGTCCTGGGGGTCATGCCCCCCCAAAACTTTTCACGCTGTCGGATGCCTGAATAGTTTACTTATATTACAAACTTTTAAAACTACTACAGCCACGGGTTACCGTGGCTCACTTACCTGCAGTTACGATGGGCATATTAACAAAAAACACTAAGAAAATAGACAGTCATGGGGACTGCCGACAGAAGTGAAAACTTAAAATCATGCAACAACAGTGTTTCTTTTTTTAATTTTTCAATTAATCGTAAAATCAAAAAAATAAATTTCTCAATTTGTAAATTAATATTCTTAACATTAGTCTGGTTTTCCCATAATTATATTGGCACTCCCGAGCAACAACAAGCGCAACACGTCATACGCATAGGTGCTCCATAAGATTTTCCCCTATAAAAAATCGCTCAACGCGCCTGAAGAAGTTTTCACTTCAAAAAGTCAATTATAAAAAATAGAGTATCTTGGATGCAAGAGCGAGCGACGCAAACTCGGAAATTTGGGCACCCCGCTCGTAAGGTTTGAAAGTCTAAGGTTAAGGCCAGATTCCAAAACCTAAGTTGCTGTAAAACTGTTGCGTTTAAGATTTTCTTCATAACTCGACAAAGTAAGTTCTATTTCTGTATAATGGTCAAGAGAAAACAGAATATTTCAGGGTGGAGTGCTAAAATTTTCAGGATCATTTTGCTCATGCTCTTGCCTTCTACATTCTCTTAATTCTTGAGCTTTTCTTCATAAGTCGACTAATTCTTAGGTTTTTTCGAATGATCAAAAGAAAATCTAACCTATCGGAGTTTGTGCAAAGTTTTCGAGCTCGTTTCGCTCGCTCTTGCATTCTGCATTCAGTTCAAACAGTTCAGACTGCGACCAATTCGCCTGCAAGTATGTAGATAACTATCATCTGTTCACTGTAATTCTGTAGCAGAACAAATAGAAACTGTCAGTGTCAATTTTAGAGTAGGTATCTTCGTTCT
This sequence comes from Omphaloscelis lunosa, assembly GCA_916610215.1. NCBI lineage: Eukaryota > Metazoa > Arthropoda > Insecta > Lepidoptera > Noctuidae > Omphaloscelis > Omphaloscelis lunosa. The sequence continues at coordinate 19,565,212 of OU744260.1, forward strand.
GCTATCGATTGAGTAGGTATAAGATTATGCATTTTTTTAACCACTGGCTGGTAATATGATGTTGAGATAAATAAAGATTTATTATTATGATTATATATTACTAAGAAAAGAGTAGAAACGGAATAGCTTAATCCCGTACAGTCCCATACAAACGTTTTTATTCACGAAGCTTTTCAGTCTAACTATTAACATTGTGCTAATCGCAGTCGACTCTCGAAGCACAGTAATCACCACACCACTTAAACTGTTGTCATCCCAGAGGAAATGAGTATCGGGAGAAATCTTTAAACCAATTGTTCAGTAAGAACTTTAGCCTCGAAGCTCTACGTGTAAGCCGGCACTGTTACACCGGCTCCAGGTGCAACTGTGTAGGAATCTTTATAGTTACGTGATGCGGAAAATACGGTTTGTGAATACCGTTTGTGATTCAAATGAGAGAAATATCAAACTCTATGTAGGTAGGTAAGTATACAGGGTGGCAGGGACATAGACGCGCAACCTGGTACCATGGATCCAGTAGTACATTTATCTGAAAACCCGTGCGTTGAAATTTTTCGACGATTTAAAAAAAAAATGTTTGTTCCATACTGGTGAAATGTGGGTGTGCTAAATATACACCTCTGCCTAATCCTTCGAGGATCGCAGGCGTGATATTATGTTATGCATTATTAATATTGACGTTCGGTAATTGGGAGGTATTATTTCCCGGTAATGCGGTGGAACAATAAATTTTACTACAACTGCATGCCGCCACCACGTTGTAGGTATTTTCATGAGGTCATTGGCATACTGCTATGCGGTTGGAAACCGCTGTGCCCAACAATACCGACGATTTCCGCGAATAAAAATGTTTTAGCGCGAAATACCTGTCAGTATAATAAGTCGCTTATGCATAGAGCGCGGGAAAAACAATTTGAATTTCGAGCAGGGAAAAATTTGTTTATAAAAGTTTGATGTTACTGTAGCCTACTCTTTTATTTAATACTAAAGCTGTGTACTAAGTGCACTTTCTTAAATTACGGTTTTTAGTTTCTATGCATAACTCTAAAGAGAATGTATCATTTTACTATTAGTACCTATTAGTTTTCATGTTTGTCATAGCCTAGACAGGTTGCTGAAGTTTAACTGCAATCTTTTCATTCAATCAACTTTTACGAGATAATAAAACTTGACTGCAAAGCTGCAGACATTATATTTATTTTATACTATTTGAATTTAGGATTCTACAATAATTATTCCTAGTAAAATATTGGAGCAAATCCTGATCTTTGTCCTTTGCACCATTTTGTGAGGAAACACTCTGAGCACAAGTATTTCTTTTAGAACAAAAAGGTTAACATGATTACGAAACCCACATCATCGTGCCAACCAACCTGCCTAGCCTGAAACCTTTTCCTAACTATTCGAAGTAGTTTTACCTAGCCTATTGGTACAATCATAAAATTGAATTACTTGCCTACCGAGCCAAACTGGGGCCCCAAAATGTAGTTACAGCCGAAGTGCGTCGGCCCCCGAAACTTTCCTTTTAATTAGAGACCTAAAAATAGTTGTCAGTGGTGCCGATTCTCTTATCACAAATGCCTCTAAACTAGACTAAAAATCACCAAAATTTTGTTTTTTTTCCTGTCAAACGACGATTTTCCATTCTAAAATAGACCAAAGTGACATAACTTAACAATATTTCAGTTTGACAGCACTAAGATGGCACTGAGTTATTAGTTTAGTGGAAATGGCAATTTTGTTGTTATGAATTTCATGTTTTTCTCCTGAAATTTTGATCGTCTAACTAGATCTGATTATTTTTAATCGCGATTAAAAGGTGTAGTATAAAATTTTTAGTATAAAAGTTGCTGTCATGAACATAAAATTCACACCAACATCTCGACTTCAGGTGCAAAATCAGTCTGTATTTTTTTTTTCTTTTGCTTATATCTCGAAAATGGTGTGTCCTAGGTTATTTTTTTTTCCATTCAAAAAGTGAAAAATTCCACATAAACAAGTCGAGGCTGCACCCCCAGCGCGCCTCGGGCTCAAAAAAAATTCTCGAGGTAGGGCAAACAAGAAAGTACCACGTGGAGTCGCGATTGTCAAATTCAATTTAAGTTGTGTCAAAATTATTTTTAAATTTAGATAAATATTTTAGCAGAATAGCTTTAAGATTCTCATAGCTAAAAAAAGTAAGGAATTTTAGTGACAGTTTAGTTCGGTGTACAGATAATTGGCACCATTGTCGACCTAAAGTACCCGTCACGAGAAGCTATAAATTATGTAAACAAACATCTTTTACTACGTAAACATTTTATACTGCGAGATAATAATAAATTGACCATATTCAATCGACATGAAATATAGACGGGTTACATGAAAGTAACAACCTATTTAATTTAGTCGGATCATATTTTAACGACGCAAAGCGCTATCGTTTGTGTTTCTTGGTACCGGAACGCCTCCGTCGCAGGGATTGTAAACAAAATACAAATTTTAAATTTGACGAGGTAAAACAATGATTACAAGAGGGACTGCAGCAGATTACTTCGGAAAATTGGAAGCGTTGTGTGGAGCATGTTATCAAGGAAGACGATAATTTTTATTCCAAAATCGATGAGATGATTGATAAAACTGTAGACAGCTTCGTGATACATGTCACTGATTCAGACACAGAAATGGAAACATCTGAATCTGACGAATAATTATTATTAAATAATATATGTTAATTAATATTTGTTACTTAATAATTTATTAAATCTTAAACAAATTCATTTTTTTTTGTCGGTCCAAATGTTGTGAACTCCTGAACACTTGTTTACAAAATTTATAGCTTCTCATGACGGTTACTTTAGACATAGTCAGCCACCTGACTGAGCACTAATGTGGGTACTACAATTTTTGTACTGAATTTAGTACAATAATACTATTGAACGGAAAATTTATTTGCGGTAGTAGGTAATGTATCGATTGATTTTGAGTACTCGCATCTATCCTTGTTTTTGCTGATGAATAAAATACGAAAATCTTAAAATGTTTGCGGTTCTGTGAGAAGATAAATATAGTGCTAATGGGCAATTTGCTGTACTACGTATCAATCTGCCTAGCCTTTTCTCAACTATGTTGAGGTCGGCTTCCAGTCTAACCGGATGCAGCTGAATACCAGTATTTTAGATGGAGCGACTGCCTATCTGACCTCCACAACCCAGTAACTGGGTAATACGATATCCCTTGGTAAGACTGGTTGTTAGACTTTCGGGCTTCTGACGACCCGTAACGACCTTTCAAAGATCCACGAATGACAACGGCTTAACATGCTTTCCGAGGCACGGAAGAGTCTCGGTATGAAGCTAAAGGTCACCCATGTACGGACCAACCCCGGCAAGCGTAGCTTAACCTCATGGATCTGTCCGTGCAGCTGTTAATAATAAATAAATAAATCCTAAGACTACGAGAAGGCTTCCACGTAATTTTTTTTTCTGAAGTTCAGACACTTTTTTCAATTTTTTTCGAATAAAAATTACAACGTAGATAGGCAATTATTGGTTACCTATGTTGGAAAGATAGGCATTGGGAATTATAATGGAAAAGGTTCTCCTAAAAACTACTTACCTAGGTTAGGTAACATTCTTGAATTACATTTCCACTGAGTATGTATTACGCTTTTAAATCCCTCTACTTAAAACCTAAAGATAGGTAATTAAAATTCAATGCATTACTGGGCTCTAAAATTATTTACTTTAGAGTAATGTAACCGTTGCTCTAAATTGCCCCCAACTTTTACAAAACAGTAAAATTGCCAGCGTTGATTCATAGATGGCGCTACTGATATGAACTGGTGTCGGCATTCAAGTTCTTGGAAAATGACTGATTAGTTTTTAATTGCAGCGAAAGTTGGAATCTTCGTTAATACTGATTGTTTGGCGCTAATGGGACGTCTGCTTTAATTTGCAGAATATATCACATCATTAGGTGTTATTAAGATTCTTTCTAGGATTGATGAAATACTGAAGTCTACGAAGAAGGTAGGCCATTATGATCAAGATTGTCGTATTGTACCTACAGTTCGATTCAAACTTAATGGCGGCTCGGAGGTGCGCTACTTGCTGCGCAGTACACCAGCCCTCACCCTCGCTGACTCTTGAATTCGTTACTGCGCAGCGACTTGCCTCATGTACCTAGTGCTGAATCGGCTGAACGTATGCTTCTGATATCTAAAAAGTTATTTATTTACAGTATAACTTCCGTCTACAATATATTGCAAATTGAATAGGTCTTCCGCCATACATATTGCGTCAGAGCTGCTTTACGGTTGGTAAGGTTAGGGCACTAAAAATAAAAATCGTGATTGTTTTCTAACAATTGGATATGGTAAATAGTCACGCAACTTATGTGTCCTTTTGGAAACATTGTGGAGCCAAAGTGGTAATAGGCGTAAAAGTCGTTTACAGTATAATATTAGTAATATTTTATATCTACTTAGATAAGACTCAAGGTGAGCCTGATTGTGATCAATTAATGTCTGATCTCAATACCTATAATAAATTGCGGCCAAAAATTTTTTCGTTGGCAAAAATGTAGTACCTACTGTGACTGTCTGCCATTTGCTCCTATTTAATAACAAAATATTATACTTATTTTAAAATCGGCACATGGTTCGGGCTTCTCAGAAACACATAAATCCTCTATTTAATGGGAAACAAAGTACGAAAAGGTCAAATGCAATATTTCACCGAATTCTAAAGAAACTAGTAAAATATCCAATTTCTTATCTCGACTCACAATACTAGTGCCAACATCTGGTGGAGCTCAGGCAATTCAAACGGACCCTTTTAAACAATTGAGAATTTGAACAAAAACAGCCATTAAACTATTCTGCGAAACTGTGGGAAGCTGAGGCAAATACGAGGCTTGAGAATGTTAGGGATCTGAAGAATAAAGTCGAGGCAATTGATTTTAGAACACGATAGAGTACGGACGTCTGCATCTAGGCTAGTTAAATTAGTAGACTTGGTGAATACCAAGAGGCCATGTCCGAGTGGGCTGTCGCGAGATAACGCGTATTAGTTATTAAGTTACATATAGTTGGGTTAAGGCCCAGATTAGACTAATTTAGTAATTAATGTAATATGTGTGTGTGGGTGTGTATGTTGGTGCGACTGGGTGAGTCTTTCGTTATAATAATTATCCAAGGCTGGTAATATATTTGAAGTTCTTGTAACTAAACAGACAGAGACGTGTTGCTGGGGAGTTTGTTGCGCCACTTCTTCTCCCCAGCTCAAACACTAGGAAGTGGTGAAGGGAGGGCGCTTTGGGAACTGTCTATAGATGTTCAGGAGAGTTGATCCACAACTCTATTAATTAATGATTCTTGAATTATGATTCTCTACTCTATTATCTAGTACCTAAATCTTGGATTATGTATCCATTGCCTCTGACCAATTAAAAGGGCTTTAATAGAGATTATCCAAAACTCTATTAAATAAATAATGATTCTTGAGTTTCGATTCTCAACTCTATTAGGTAGTAATTCTTGAATGTTGTATTCGATATCTCAGACCAATAATTCGGTCAGACTGACATGAACGCGTGTCTTGCAGATGTGCTTGTTGTGCAAAGGGCGACCTTCCAGGGGATTGGGTGAACACATCTATCTTATATTCAGTCCAAGGACTGATAGGGACCATGTCTCCTTAAGAGCATGATGCCGACGCATGCCGCTGGAACTAGCCGCCCGTTGTAGACAAGGACGGTCACACGTTGCCGCAGGGAAAGCCGCTGCGTCACGTTTATCAGTTCGAAAGAACTGCTAGGGACCATGTCTCCAAAAGAGCATGATGCCGACGCAATGCGTCACTTATGGAAGTGTTGCTCTGAGCATTCCGAGTGCAGATGTGAGGTATCGTGTGAGTAATGACTGACCAAATACCTGTTACGCTAACGTAAAGGTTACTCACAAGTTTATATTATTATAACGACATACTTTGCATCCCTCTATTATTTAATAGCTTTCTAAAATCACATCCAATGTATTTTCATAACTATGAATTCCTGTCTTATTTACAATATCCTTCAATCCTATCCTTGCCTTATTAATGGGACAAGGTATCGGAGTTCTTCTTATTTAGGAATTCATTTCTTATATCGGTGGGAGAGTGACCAGTCTGGAGACGAGCTCTACAGGGCCGTACGGGGTGGAGTGCGGCCCTTCCCCTAAGGGGGGAACCGACCTAACCACTAATATTAGCATAATTAGGAAAAACGAAAATTTTATCAGCCTAGGGTAATTCAGGTACAGTCACATGTGGTGCCGTGACCAGGATTCTCGTCATTAAATGTACTGATTCACTTCAGTACAACGAGAAAGAACAACTTATGGGTTACTACGATAAAAACACAACGTAATTTTATGGTCCTATTAATTGTTAGAAACGGCAAGAGTATACAACGTTACAATAACTTATGTTTAATTAAGTTACGGTTTGATGATGGTGTTTGAATTCTTCAACACTGGTAGCGGGTTCAACTCCCGCATAATTTGTTAATTGATGTGCTTATATTTGTGTAAACGAATCTTGGGTTCGATTCCCGCCTGATGTATTGATTTATAAGTGCTTGATTTCCTTTGTCACGGCTCGTGGGTTCAATTCCCGCATGAATAGTTCATTGTAGGGCATTGGTTCCGATGCTACTGATAGTGGGTTCGATTCCCAGATGCACGGATGTAATTTTAAGTAGGTTATGGTATGATTGTTGCTTGGGTTCTTGTGTTACTATTATAACGGGTTCGACTCCCTGCAAACGTGACCTTTGTATCTAAGGTTTGTGAATAGGAAATGTGTTTGTGCGTTTGAGAGAGATTTACGTGTGTGGAGTGAGTTTATGGTATATAAGGGTGTGTCCCTTAATATGGTTAAACTTAATATTATTAGTAAGTAAGACCTACGAAGCGTGAAGCTTATAAATTCACAGTTAATTTACCAGCAAGGTACATTTATTATCGTCATAGTACGTAAACAAATCTGTCTAACTCGGCAATCAGCAGCCTATGCTTTATAATTGAATAGATACTCGTGTGGCCTTATTTCAAATTCCAGGATATTTAAGTCTCCACTTGGCTGCGCCTACGCTATGTCTTAACCTTTGGGTTATGCGTTGCGATTGGTTTAAAGTTTCCTGAAAATCAGCCGACATCGGCTGACTTCAACAGCAGTTGCTGTAGCGTATCTCCAGTTACGAAGCTAAGTTTTACTTTTATCAGACACTTCAGTTATGAATTTAAGTTTCACTTTTATCAGACATTCCAGTTACTCTTAGCTAAGTGGTATGATTTTGTTATCTCACCTAATATTATAGGTTTATATGTTTTAGAGTTATGGTACTATAGTTATCAGTTCAAAAATATACCATAGATTGTTCTTGTCAACATTTTATAACCTGAGGGGATAGTTAATAGCATTGTGTGCTAATAAGTTAATAATTGTTTGGACAATCTAGAATGCCTATATTTTCTAATCAGTAAAACTTTCCAACTCTTATTAGATTTCAAAAGGTACTCTAACCTCTTAGAATCAGAGGGGGGCGACCAATTGGAATACAATCTAATATGTTCATGTGCGGACTATTTCAGCTACTCCTGGATACGAATGCGGGCAGCTGATTAAGCTGACTCAGCATCGAGCTGCATAAGGAGAGGCCTCTGTCCACCGGGAACTGCGATAGGCTGAGTTCAGAACGAGGGAGCACTGTAGGTAGCGTGCCACGCTAACACAAATACTCTTAAAAGAGACCCTGGTATGTAAAACAACATTATAAGCATGCACAGGTTTTCTGAACTTAACTGAGGCGCGGTAATGTTATTTAAATTATCATGAAAAGAGTATTTGCTAGAAAAATAATATTTCAGATACATTATTATAGAGCAATTGTATCTGTATCGATTGAAGACGCTTCTGCAAAAAAAAAAAAGTTTTTAAAATTAACAGACATTGCATCTTATTAAGATTTTATTGGATTCGAATTCCAACTACAATAACAGTTACTATTTGATTAGATAACCATATCAGATAGCTATGGGTATATATATTTTATATCGCTTTCATTGAAAGGCAGAGTCTATCCTATTATGAAATCTCATCCGCTGTACTGCGTCACGCGTCTGATTTTCAGAGGGGGGAATGTGACTGTCTGCCATTTGCTCCTATTTAATAACAAAATATTATACTTATTTTAAAATCGGCACATGGTTCGGGCTTCTCAGAAACACATAAATCCTCTATTTAATGGGAAACAAAGTACGAAAAGGTCAAATGCAATATTTCACCGAATTCTAAAGAAACTAGTAAAATATCCAATTTCTTATCTCGACTCACAATACTAGTGCCAACATCTGGTGGAGCTCAGGCAATTCAAACGGACCCTTTTAAACAATTGAGAATTTGAACAAAAACAGCCATTAAACTATTCTGCGAAACTGTGGGAAGCTGAGGCAAATACGAGGCTTGAGAATGTTAGGGATCTGAAGAATAAAGTCGAGGCAATTGATTTTAGAACACGATAGAGTACGGACGTCTGCATCTAGGCTAGTTAAATTAGTAGACTTGGTGAATACCAAGAGGCCATGTCCGAGTGGGCTGTCGCGAGATAACGCGTATTAGTTATTAAGTTACATATAGTTGGGTTAAGGCCCAGATTAGACTAATTTAGTAATTAATGTAATATGTGTGTGTGGGTGTGTATGTTGGTGCGACTGGGTGAGTCTTTCGTTATAATAATTATCCAAGGCTGGTAATATATTTGAAGTTCTTGTAACTAAACAGACAGAGACGTGTTGCTGGGGAGTTTGTTGCGCCACTTCTTCTCCCCAGCTCAAACACTAGGAAGTGGTGAAGGGAGGGCGCTTTGGGAACTGTCTATAGATGTTCAGGAGAGTTGATCCACAACTCTATTAATTAATGATTCTTGAATTATGATTCTCTACTCTATTATCTAGTACCTAAATCTTGGATTATGTATCCATTGCCTCTGACCAATTAAAAGGGCTTTAATAGAGATTATCCAAAACTCTATTAAATAAATAATGATTCTTGAGTTTCGATTCTCAACTCTATTAGGTAGTAATTCTTGAATGTTGTATTCGATATCTCAGACCAATAATTCGGTCAGACTGACATGAACGCGTGTCTTGCAGATGTGCTTGTTGTGCAAAGGGCGACCTTCCAGGGGATTGGGTGAACACATCTATCTTATATTCAGTCCAAGGACTGATAGGGACCATGTCTCCTTAAGAGCATGATGCCGACGCATGCCGCTGGAACTAGCCGCCCGTTGTAGACAAGGACGGTCACACGTTGCCGCAGGGAAAGCCGCTGCGTCACGTTTATCAGTTCGAAAGAACTGCTAGGGACCATGTCTCCAAAAGAGCATGATGCCGACGCAATGCGTCACTTATGGAAGTGTTGCTCTGAGCATTCCGAGTGCAGATGTGAGGTATCGTGTGAGTAATGACTGACCAAATACCTGTTACGCTAACGTAAAGGTTACTCACAAGTTTATATTATTATAACGACATACTTTGCATCCCTCTATTATTTAATAGCTTTCTAAAATCACATCCAATGTATTTTCATAACTATGAATTCCTGTCTTATTTACAATATCCTTCAATCCTATCCTTGCCTTATTAATGGGACAAGGTATCGGAGTTCTTCTTATTTAGGAATTCATTTCTTATATCGGTGGGAGAGTGACCAGTCTGGAGACGAGCTCTACAGGGCCGTACGGGGTGGAGTGCGGCCCTTCCCCTAAGGGGGGAACCGACCTAACCACTAATATTAGCATAATTAGGAAAAACGAAAATTTTATCAGCCTAGGGTAATTCAGGTACAGTCACACTACTTACAACTTCGCGTTGACCTCTTCCACTTTAATTTTAAAGAATATCTCGTAGGCGCTCAAAATATTGGCTACACCCCTCTAGCCGCCAGCTCTTGTCATTGGAAGCTAGCCAGACGATCGCGAAAAGTATACAATTTGCTGACTCAAACTAAGGTTTCCTAAGGTTTGCCTATAATTTGTTCGACAAGCATTATTTTATCGGTAAATGTCGGTTTTTTTATCTGTTGCTTTTATTTTATTTTCGATCATAAGTTTTTTAATTAATAGTAATTTTGACAACATTTTTTTTTTGCGTAGGTTTTGCACATGAATTTGCCTGTCCTGCAAGCATTGCCCAATCCTTTATTTTTACCTGACTGCCTACGAAGGAGGGTAGATGCTGTTTTTAGGGTTCCGTACCCAAAGGGTAAAACGGGACTCTATTACTAAGACACCGCTGTCCGTCCGTCTGTCACCAGGCTGTAATCTCATGAACCGTGATAGTTAGACAGTTGAAATTTTCACAGATGATCTATTTCTGTTGCCGCTATAACAACAAACACTAAAAAACAGAATAAAATAAATATTTAAGGGCCATACAACAAACGTGATTTTTTTTGTCGTTTTTATAGATAACGGAACGGAACCTTTCGTGCGCCAGTCCGACTCGCACTTGTTTTCAGTGCAACGGCAAATAAAAATAACGGCAATTGAATTCTAAAGTTAAAGGCACTACACTATTACATCATGGCTTATTACATTAGATTATACACAAATTGAAGATCTTTTCAAAACTATTTCATGACACAAAATTCCCTTTGCAACGCATATACAAGCATCCCAAACCACACACACACATTCACTCCACATCACACAAACTCACCCCACACGCTTTCATATACATTCACATACATCCTCCCTTGCATGTATTCTTAATAAATTACCTCATTTCACGATTTCTATAAACCAAGCTAAATGAGCACTACTGCAATATTATAATGTGGGAGATTTTTATATAAATATGATATATGAACCCGATGGTCTCCAGTGCAACAAAAATAATGTACAACTTTGATTTGGGGGCCTGGTGACCTGATATACAGGTTTTGTAAAAAACTTAGTTTAGGCACCAGTCTTCCACAAATTAATTATGAAATTGTGTCTGAAGACTATGTATTACTATCCCTGTAATTTGTGGTAAGAAAATAAATAAATAATTATTAAATTATTATTAATTATACTATATTGTTTCAAAGCCTTAATTATTTTGATAAACCCTAAATATAATAACAGTTATCAACGTCGTAAATAGCTGACAAATATTTACCGGATTTGATTAATTTGGCAATATTACTGTATGGAATTAAGAAATGTGGCTAACTAGGCATCGATCACTAATAAAGAACTATTAGTGATCGATGTAACTAGGGAACTAAAGTATTGATTATGAAATGCAATAATTAATATCATAACACCGAATATTTAGTTTTAGATGTAAAACAAAGTATTTGCAATTCATTATTAATATTCTAGTTCGCTAGTTAGCCACATTTCTTATTTCCATACAGTAATATTTCCCCATTAATCAAAACAGCGAAATATTTGACATCTATTTGCGACGTTGCCCACTTTCAGAATAAACGCTCGTAATTAGAGCCTAGATAAGTAGGTACCTTCATGAAATTATTACCTTACTACAGCAGCGTGATTTTACGAACAATAATATGTAATTACCTGCCGAACCTTATCCAACAGTGGGAAACAAAATACAAAAAAAAAGGTTGAAAAAACTATGAGCTGCAGCTCTCAGAAGCCAAACCATACTTTCTTTCATTTACTTAAACATTTGTTTAGCGCCGCGATTATAACTTAATTCTGCCCAGTTTCTGTGTGTTTTGTATTATAATCGGGTTTGGGACACAGCGGCGTCAGTACTTTGGCCATGCGCCAAAAAGGACATTCGTTTCGGATGCTAAATGAAAACCTATGAAACTTATAATAGGGAATATAGTTGAGCAGTAAAGTTGGGCCTTTTGTGTAATTGGACAAAGAAAATGACATTAATTATATTTAAGTTAGGTATTGATGTAGGTTTTATGATAAGTGAACTTACCTAAAGTCGCATAACGGAAGAATTATTCAAATTATTTCCAGGGTCCTGCGCCTAAACATAATTAGAACATTTCCTGAGGAATGTTTCATGGAGATTGTACCTCACTTAAATGGCCATTCATGAAAGTTTGAGAATGGGTAGTCACCACTTTAAAATCACCAATTTCTTGCGGAACTTTTATGCAAAACTTGGAAGATTTCATTGCTGGATCTACACAAACAGAACCATGGTCTACAAAGGAGTATTAAATTTTGTAGAGTACCTACGTACACTGCTGTAAAAGAACCGACGACACTGAATCATTAGCATACTGTGGAACTTTTTTAAACATTCTGCTTGCAAAGAGGTTCTCTTCCCGACTTTATTGCTTCCAATTTGACCTGCTCTGGCCCCTGACACGACACACCTTCTCCAGTCAGTTGGCACCGTTTCAAGTATTCGCAAACGATTCTCATCCATCTTAGCTTAGGTCTGCTTCCTCAGGTACGTATGTCACGAATACTTGAAAAAAATTACGGCATAGATCTGTTTTTGTTATAACTGGAAATTAAAACAATCTTTAAACTATTAGCAGCCCCACGCTGATATTATCACTTCGCTTATTGCTTCATCATTGGTAGCCTTTGTCCACCCACTGCTGAGTATAAGCCTTCTGCCTTTTGTGCCACGCTTTCCTGGTCTGTGCGAGTTTCAGGCTTATTGAGTTTCTATATTCCGCAAGTTTGTTATCATCCTTATGATTTACAGGAGCTATTTGTAATATGGGATAAGCATTATGATTAGGTAAATTGTTATTATTTTATTGACGACCATCGGTTAGAGAGATGTACCGTATAAGCATATTTAACAAGAAATCTAATATAAGATTTTTTTTTTTTTTCGACACACATATGAATAATTTAATTTAAAAAAAAACAAAACTAGTCTGTGGTACATATATCGACAGTATATAAGCTATGAAATCTTTTCGGGAGAATTAAAACGGCCTTGCCACATTAATATTATGAAAGCAGAAAAACCCATGTTTCGTTTATCGAGAAAACAGGTCCGTACGGATGATACTGTGTCCTTGTGCCGAAGCAAATAGACGAATTCAGAGAGTAAATACATATGTATTGTCGAAATACAACATGTATCTCTTAAGATTTTGTTACTGTCCCGTACCTAAAGGGTACGTGACCCTATTACTAAGCCTCCGCTGTCCGTCCGTCTGTCACAAGACTGTATCTATTGAACCGTAATAGGTAGACACTTGAAATTTTCACAGAGTGATGGCCGCTACAACAACAAATAATAAAAATAAAACAAAATTAATAAAAATATGGGTGTCATACAATACAACCAGCCCATACATGAAACAGTTTTTTTTTCCGTGTTTTTTTGTTACTAAAGTATTTACAAAAAAATGTGTAGTGTTAAATATTGTAAGGTGGTACGGAACCCTTCGAGTTTTTAATGGATTGAAAGATCTTTCAGGGATATTCTCGAAATTAGTGTCTTTTCTAATTCAAAAGGAGACAGGCTTTTAGCAAGCGAGTCGACTTCTACTTAGAGGCCTCTTCAACACGATTAACCAGAAATTAATGCAAATGGTATAAATAAGTATGCCGTTCATTAGTTGCCACATGCCCCTGGCAACGAACAGAACACGTTGAGTCTGGTCTGATGTGGAAAACTATTGAAAGGTCCTCCAATATCACTAGACGCAAAAAAAGAAAACTTTTCGTTTTCCATCTGTCTAAAATGATAAACTACACTGGTGAAGAGGTCACTAAACGAATGGATAACAACATTAAATTTTAGATAGCTACTGTTAATTAAATAATAACAGTAGGTACGGTGCCCTGCGGTCACTAATCTACAAAGTGATCCTACTGCCTCGTCCACATGACTTCTATTTTAGGCAAAGTATGGAACTGGCCTATTTTGTTTATTATTTTACTGCTCCTTTTCGGTCATAAAAAATCTTTGCCAAATAAAGAGTTTTAAATAAGGTATTTCAGCGACGAAGTAACAAAAAAGCAGCTGTATATTATAATATTATTTTCTCGAACTACCAATATTGTAGTGCGAGGTGGGTCAATGACCGCTATTGCCACGCTAAAGCGACTCGGGTATAGTGGCATGAGGATAGATTACATTCATATTCTCTAGTCTTTGGCAATAACAATGACTTGTTATCAGATGTATTGATAATTGTCGTTTTAGCTTGGCAATAGCGGTCATTGACCCACCTACATTTTCTAGCATATTTTATTGTAAAAACAGAAATAAAGACCGTTAAAGTCCTGAATCAATATCTATTGTAATCTTCAATATGTTCCAATATCGAAAAATATTATAGTGATCTTATAATAGTTTATTGTTTGGGTTCCTACAGAGAGATATTGGGGAAAGAGCAATGACCGCTATTGCCACGCTAAAGCGACTTGGTTATAACTCCGTTTTCGACTTTATTTTGCTAGGAAAGAACAAAAAAAAAACCTATACAATGATTTTTATAGAAAATTTAATAGTTTCCGTAAACATACAAGATAAAAATTGGTCCCGAACAAGCTTCACCGCGGTATTTGTATTCTGTATAAAACAATATAAAAGAATACCTACGTGGTTCCCCAGTCCAAAGCTTTCCGCTCAAAATCAGATATAAAATAAACTCGTTCAAGCCTGCCACAGTTTAAATATCTACCTTGTGTCGCAGGTTCAACCACTGGGGATTGTGACTTTTATATGTATAGACTTGAGGTTTTTACCCTAACTCCTGATGTGTGGTTTAGGATCTCGGAGATATTTTTCTACCCTTTCTTTGCACTACCTACGCTTATTTTAAAAGAGCTTACCTGTAGCTTTCACTTCGCAGTTCTTTCACTTAATTTATTTCATCCTAAAACAATTCACAGTGTGTTTTTTTCTAGAAAATAAACATTTTTGATTTGATTTGATTTGATTTAAATAAAATAAAAAAACTACTAAATAAATGTGAAAGTTTGGATGTTTAGATGTTTGGATGATTGTCACTCAATCACAGAAAAACGGTTGAATGGATTTGGATGAAATTTGACACAGGTAGTTTATAACCTGGATTAACATATAGATACTTTTTATAAAAAAAGCAGTGTTATTGAGTTTTTCTATCTGAAATTTCTCAGTAGCAGCCTGGAGTTTGGATTTGTGCCCGGTTGATGGCAATAGGCTCGCTCCCTATTACATGGGACTTAAAACATAACTGGCGGAATAATAATAATAATAATTTATTTCTCTCAAAAAGGTACAAATTTGGTACATGGTATTTATGTTACAGGCAGAATTCAGACCTTTGTGAGAGCTGGAGTCTATACTGGGTTCGGGACCTGTATGACAAATCTCCAGGCTCACACACCCTTAAAATTACAACAATTAATTTGCACTTACGTACTACAATACAAAATTGGAAAGCTCCAATTACTGAGAGGAAGGGAAATTAATATACAAAACAAAAGGAGATGTGCTATGAGTGTCTTTGGGGAGTGTTGTGTGTCCGTGAGTGCAATATAAGTCCTCGAACCCAGCACCCACGAAGGGCACTGGGCGCGGGCACCTACATGCCCGAGAGTGTGTGTGTGTCTGTGTATGGTTAACAAGATGAAACGCGATTAAATATTAATTTGAGTAGGTGCATATTCACGGTAGTCGAAATTATTTTAAAATATTTAGTAAATGTTCAGTCTCTGCGTAATCCAAGTCAAGTAGCCATTGCGTAACAGTTTTTTTACATTTTGATCTGCACATAGGGTGTATATTTAAAATTTTATTAACCTTGTTATAGACGTAGCTACTAAGGAAAGGGAAACTACGTTGGGCCGAACGACAATTTGTGCGGATGGAGGGACAAACAGTATGTTTACGTCGTTGGGAGACAATTTTGCACGGAGCGTAGGTAGTTTGAGAGTGTGTAGTTAAAACAAGGTTAAGGATAAATAATTTTCGAACAGAGAGAACCGTACTTGTTTTGTAAAGATCGATGGTAGGAAAGCGGTAAGGTAACCGCCATCCTACTTTCAGGAGCGCCCTTTGGGCACGTTCCAATTTAAGCAGGTGAGTTTTTGCTGATCCACCCCAAGTAATTATGCAATATTGTAAAAGTGATTGACAGAGGGTGAGCTATACAAGTCGTAGCACCGCAGGGTCCGCAGCGTGACGCAGGGACTTAAAAATGTAAATCAACCTGCGCAGTCGTGAAGTAAGAGAGCAGCCGAGATATTTGACAAAACTGAGGCGAGAAAGACAGGGGCAATTACAAACAGTGAGGTGAGGTGAAATACAAGAGTGGGCAATCAAGGAATAAGGAGAGGAAGGAGGTTTACCAGCGGCAGTAAAAGAAAAGGTTAGGTAATTAGTTTTGTCAGCATTTAAAGTAAGCAAGTTTTGAGCCAACCAGACAGTGACAAGGTTAAGTCCGGATTGTGCATGCCGGAACACCAGCTCCCATGAGTTTCCGTGGAATAGTAGGGCAGTATCATCGGCATAGGTGAAGATGGATGCATTGGGAAGCATTAGCCGGCAGAGCTCATTTATATAAATGAGAAAAAGGGTTGGGCCGATGATACTGCCCTGAGGGACCCCGAATGATATGGGGAGCTCGTGGCTTGTCCAATCACCGATCCTGACGCACTGCCGCCTACCTGTGAGGTAACTCTCGAAGAGAGCAAGTTGAATGCCTCTAATGCCGATCCTTTCAAGTTTAGCAATTAGATTGGGGACAGATATCGTATCGAAGGCTTTTTAGCCAGATCTAAGAAAATACCAACTACTTTCCGCTTTTTATCCAGGTTGGAGAAGATGTTAGTGGTTAGGTCTAGCACAGCATTATTTGTGGAGATTCCGGAACGGAAACCATATTGTGAAGAAGAAAGAAGATGATTTTGCTCTAGGTACTTAACCAATCTGTTATTCATAAGCCTCTCAACTAATTTGGAAAGTGTAGGCAGAATTGATATGGGTCTGTAATTATTTGATCGATCTCTGTCCCCACTCTTATGCACAGGATGCACTACTGCCAGCTTAAGTGCATCTAGAAAGATGCCGGAATTAAATGCCAAATTACATATATGAGTCAGATGGGGGCTGAGAAGATTTTTAAATTTCTTAAGGAACGAGCCCGATATGCCATCAGAACCTACCGCACAATCGCTTCTCAACTTTCCGATCAAAATATCCAATTTAGATTCGTCAGTTTCTAGCATGACAAAACTGTTGTGGTACGGGGGGATATCACTGGTTTGTGGAGGTAAGCATGCTGAGACGAATGGTACGTTTTCAGCTAATGTACGTCCAATGTTAGCAAAGTACGAGTTCACTTCATTTACAGAACGCTCTGGATCGGAGGGTGACAGAAGAGCGTAAGGATGTGTTTTAACTTTAGATGTATAGGTGATAGATTTTATAGCAGCCCAGAGTTTTTTATTATTATTTTGTGAGTTAGTTATAAGGGCTTTATCATAATTAGTTTTAATAGTTTTAAGTATCTTAGAGCAATAATTGTGTGGAGTGGAATGTGGGTGAACCTGTTACAGGTTACACCTCTGCCCAACCCTTCGGGAAAACAAGGCGTGATATTATGATACTTTTTATTCCGATATTCCTACAAGATAGAGACTTACGCCAGTGAAACCGCGGGGCGCTGCTAGTATTACATAAGAAAAAAATAATTCGATATATTTATACTGTCGACAAAATAAGATATTCAGAATATTCTAATTATAATATAGGGTCAAGTGATTTTAAAAGGGAAGTTCGTTCAAATTAAATGTATTAGTGCCACTCGTAATATTGAAAAATACTCAAATTATGTAAGATAGTAAATAAAACGCCTTCAATGATACAATTATTAAAATGATTGTATTTCAAGCAACAAAACATGCAACAGCATTTTTCAGCGGTTTGAAATAAATGGGTGCAGAGGAAATTACTGACACATGCTTCCCAACTTTGTCTCTAAGGTCAGCAAAGTATCTCAGCTATATCTTTCACGTTGCAGGTGTCCATACGTACCGGAAACGCGCTCTGAAAGTATAGCCATACTTTAAAATAAACTGCAATAAAATTCAGGTTCGTATGATATATTGAGGAAAGAATTTGTTGACAAAATGTACAAACTTTCTACCACAACAACACACTACAGTAATCACAGAATAAGTATTCATTATGTCCCGCACATAATCGTAAAGTTTTATGTGCATTTTCAGGAATATTAAAGAGGCGTCCCACCTGAGACGGCTAAAGAAAACAACATAAACTTCAGTATTGGAGGGCTGCTACAGTTTTGTAAGCGCTTTTGTCGTAAAAAATTTGAGTGTGGTGAAGTGTTCTTGTACCTAAGTTAACCATGTTACCGCCATGAGGACCCTTTTAGGACTCTTTAGTCTACTGCTACTTTTCTCGGTCTAACAATGACTTTTCATCCAGATTGTCTTCATAAACATTTAGATATAACTATTTTGGGTGTTCAGTTTTTGGAAAAGCTAAGCTAGCATAATCAGCCACTGCCGGGACACAGGCCTCCTCTCAGCGAGAGGGAGTGGGTCGCAATCCGGCACGCGGGCCCAGTGCAGTCGGTAGATGTCACATATCTTCGAATTTTTGGTTGTAGGACACGCCGGTTTACTGACGATGTTTTCCATCACCGTTTTGAGAACAGTGGAGAACACAATTCACACATAGTAAAGCGCCTGGGTTCGAACTTCAACTCGTAAATCGCCACCATTGCTCAGCTAAGCTATCAATAAATTAAAAATAATCAAGATAATGGTGGGTATAATCCCAAAGACACGAATTATACTAGCTAATATTATATCAAACCAGATCAATCACGTCTAATTATTTTTTTCTTTTCGCTGTAGGTATATGTTTGGTCATTGATGGTGGTGTTCTGTGTCCTAACCCAGTGAACCCACAAATATCATTCAGATTTGTTCAGCCGTTTTAGCGTGAAGGCGTAACAAGTAAACACACAAATACCTAAATAAACAAATATACTTTCGTATTTATATCTAATATTGAGCAGGATATTAAAGGATAGTATAACTTAATATGCTAATTATAACTTACACACTACACACTCTCACCCATACTCACACATAATCACACGTAAACGCGCGACTTGGCCATTTTCTATACATAACACTCACTCATTTACAAATCATTCACTCTTTCATTTTCGTATAATTTTAAGTTACCCATTTATTTTTATTTCTGATGCATATTTACATTGTCTACATTCAATTGCATAAAATAATGATAAGTGGAAGCGCGCAGTCTCCTAATACAAGCAATTCCTTGCTTAAAACGTGATCTCCAATAACACTGTATCTAAATGCCTTTTGTAATTGTGTTATTTTATTTTTATGCTACTTCTGATTCTACTCAGCCCGGCTGTAAGCTTTAAGACAAAGCCGAAAAATCCTAAATCCTAAGTTTTATTATCTCTCCTTTTCCTTTCAAACGGTTTATAGAACAAACGTGACAGTGAGATAATGATAAGCAGTAAGAAAGTTAGCGTTTTCTTTACAGTTAACTACCCACAGAGTTACAAGTTTCAATTAAAATACTTAAGAGTTGAGTTGTATTATCCACATTATCTTTCCTTTTAAACTTTGAGAAGTTTTTATTATTTCCAACGGTTTATTTTCAGTAAAGTGACAGGCCTTGAGGGAGTTATTTCATTGTATATTGATAAAGTCTGTCGAAAATTTTCTACAATATAGACGCAATTTCCGTTTAGTTAGCACCAAGAGGAAATCGGTTTGATGATTAACATAATTTTATTAAGTATTTTCTTGAACTTGTATATACTTTAGCGACAAGTACTTAGAAGGTATTTAGGTACCTACTTTATTAGCTTTTACCTCAAGTAGAGATGGAGTTCTAAGTACCTAAAGTCATATCTACATTTTAACTCGATTCAGTATGAAAATATTACTTCAGTAGACATATAAGCATTTTGAATAGGTAGTTTCCCTCCCTTAGATATTTAAACATTCAAAACAAGGAAGCGAGTCATTAAAATATAACCAAGTAGCGCCAAACCTGGAACATTAGATAAATGTAATTCGTTTATACTGGCAACTCTGAAATACAAACGGTTTTGTTGCGTAGTAGAGAGTAAATAACGGTTTTTATCGGAATTTTACGGTTATCGCAACATTATTGCTTGTTTGCTTTCCGTTCGGCCGGGGCCAAATGAATTGTCACGATTCGTGGATAAAGTTTAAATTAGGAAGGATTTTCGTCCATGTTTGTTTTAGTGGATTGTTGGTCTCTGCTTTTATTACAAGCTTTATATTAACTTGCCTTGTTAGTGTGTTAGTTAGCAAATCTTGCAAGCTGAATTAAAACCACTTCCTCTTATCCTACGAAGTAGAATTTTTTATTTTTCCTATCCTAATATTCTAAGTCACATATCCATGAATTTTGAAACATTAATTCCGCACTTTTGCAAAACAATAAAATAATATAGAGTAGTTACTAAAACCATATCCTATTAAAACCAGTAGATCAATTGCTAAAACCATATTTTATAAGTTACCGACTTATTAATCAGACTAAATTAGAAAGTTGTAAAATTACACACCATTACCCGAATTTTACTTTACAACCCACGGGAAATAAACTCATCAATACCACTCACGTTTCTAAAACGGTACACACACACCCCACTTTCATGACAAATAATTTCAATCTAGAACATTCCGTTCCGCAGCAACTAATATTAGACCACCTTCAAAACTAGCCCACATTATTACATAACCCCTATAACTCCACTATTTTATATCGCTATTCTAAATCTACGAAGAAAGGTGTAAGTATAGCTAGGTAGGTACACCATGCATGAAAGGTGGCGCACGGCGTCATCGATCAGCTGGCGACCTTGCGAGGTCAACGGCCTCTGAAGTAGGTCGTAGGGTAAGTGGTAAAGGGCACGGACGTCAAGTCAACCTTTCAAGTAACTTCGTGAAGGAAGTGCAGGGATTTTGTTTTGAATCGACCTCACAAAGGAGGTCATCTGTATTTTACACAACAACCTGAAAAAAGAAGTGTTATGTTTTTTTACTAGAATTTGTTATTAGAAAATTTCCTATTTTGGAAATTTTGTGTAGTTTTATTTTTGCTAGGTAGGATTTATTATTATAACTCGATCGAATCATTGATATTTGTAATCTATGGAAAGAAATAATTAAAACTATTTCAACTGCTTTAGTTTTACTCAAAGAAATAAATCCAATAGAGCTCCAAGATAAATGTTGGACTGTACTCAAAATCCATTAATAATCGAAATCGTCTTTTAATTATACTTCCCATGTTCTGCCAATAATTACTTTGCAATTTAGCATATCTCACTCTGAATTCCGCAACGCCACGAAAAGATAATTACGTGCGACACCATATTTATGTTACATAAAACATTGCACCATATTATACGTAAATGGTCATAAAAACCTACCTACTTCTATTTATATCTATTTGTCTCACGAATGTTATTCAACCCCAAGCTTGAAGGTTGTAACTATACAGTTCACGATGGCCACACCCGTGCCATGGAGCAGGTACAGTCACTAACACGGCTCATTTTAAGTTTTAAACCGTTTACTGTGTAGGTTTATAACACGATATTGAAAAGTAAAGTGGGCCTATTAGACATTCAATAAAAGTTTTATAAAGATTCCCAGTCGCAAACATAATGGCTTAGTTATTGATTATTAATTAATAAAGTAAGGTTTTAATTGTGTGTTTTTAAACATTTTTATATAATTTGGTTACATTTTTCAGAAACAATAAGAACTTAGTATATAAAAAAGTGTAGCTGCGATTATAATAAAAAGTGCCGCGGGAGCATAGCGTTGTTAAAAAAATAGGTCGATAGCAACAGGAATATTAACCATGATTTTAACCTATACCGTAGAAAAAGCACATATTTTAATCAAAATTGAATAAATTAGTATGCCATGCTAAGTTACATGTATATGCGACATTAGCTCCAAAGTATATCCAAAAACATGTTCTCGACTTCTATTACCAACCGTACAATGAATCGATGTCTTTTGTTTCTCCTCCCTCCACCCCCCATGGCGGCTGACCTTTAGAGATAATAGATAACACGTGTTCCGGAGAGCGGTGTCCCTTTGTCAAGGTGTCGGCTTGCGGATTTACCGACCCTCGCTTCATTAGAGAGAAAAATCGACCAACTGCGAGACGGGTTTGCATACGAAGGGTTCCGTAACACCGTTCAATATTTAGCTAATAAATGAAAATAAGAAATGTAAAATATCAGCTTCAATGATAAGTTTGTGTTTCATAATGAAACTGTGAAATACAAATTATTTTTGCAGTTGAAGAAAATCGCCCATATATTTAAATAAAATACCTTATGACTAAAACTGTCAACTTAACGTCCACCAAGTTCTTCATTTTTGAAGTAAAATAATGATCTACTTGATGAGCTCTAGACAACGACACCCCACATGCCAGGGTAAAATTTTTTTTTCTTCAAAATCATAAGTTTATTGTATGGCGTATTTGTTGTTATAGTGGTAATAGAAATACACAATCTGTGAAAATTTCAACTGTCTACCTATTGTACGGTTCATGAGATATAAGATAAGATAAGATAAGATAAGATATATTTATTTGCTCAAACATGTGTACACATACAATAATATAAATGCATGCAGGATAACATAAAAAGGAAAGGATCAGTCATGTTTGCCACCTAATATGGCGTGCAAATATTATGAATGATTAATTTGAAGTCAAAAACATTATTAGTAAACAACAAAATAAATTATAAACATCAATATTAGAAAAAAAGATAATGTTGCATCAAAGTTTATGTCAATATAAATTCTTCTGTCAGAAATTCGTTAATATTGTAGTAAGCTTTGTCCATTAGATATGATTTCAGTTTATTCGTCAAATGTAAATTATTTAGCTCCCTCCAACTTTTGGGTAACTTGTTATAAATAATGGGAGCCATGCAAAAAACACTTTTGCGCATAAGTGCCGTCCTACTCCTATGCATACAGAGCTGACTTTGATCACGCCTGTTTCTTGGAAACTTATTTGCCATTCAACTTATAGCCCTCTGATAGACAGACGGACGGACAGACGGACAGCAGAGGCTTGGTAATAGGGTTCCGTTTCGCGCTCTTCGGGTACGGAACCCTAAGACCGGTAATGAATGTCGATTTAATGTATTATTTACGTGTGAAAGGTGTTTTGATGGGAAAAATCCAGGATATTTTGAGAAAAAAATTGTGAGTGATATTTGAAAAGGGTTTCTAAATACTGTTAATTTGTCCTTGTTATTTTCGTGTCAATAGAGTTAGTCTTAGAACACAATTTTAAGAAGTTTTGACATTTATTTAAATGCTTCAAATCTTCAAAGTGAAATAATTAAACAAATTAGCTATTTCTGTGGGAGCTGTAGCTAAATACTGCTAATTTTCTTTACAGAAACGTAACTGAATTAGAAAAAAATATCACCAAATGTCAGATAGAAAACCATGCATAGGTACCTACATATTCTTATGGAATTTAGTAGAGTTAACATTATTATTTCATCTTAATTTTCAAGATAAATCTGCATAAACATACAAACGCGGTAGCGAACCTGTTTACATTTCATAATGACTTTTCGAAGTCAAAACTTGTGGGCACCGTGTGAGACCTTCCGCATTCGCACTATAGGTAGGAACTATTCGAGAGATTTATGTGAAAAACTTACACGTGCATGAGATCCCGACTTTGATAAAAAGAAAGTAAACTTCTACGTAAAGTTTAGTTTATGAAATTTGCGATTTATTTCGACATTTTTCATATGCCATAAATATGGGATTTTGAATAGTCAATAATACTTTTGACATTCGCTTAGACTTTGACCGAGATTAGAGTCTGTCTTAGTAAATTACTTGTAGAATTTCGGTTTGATTCAATACTTACACGAAGTTCCCATAGTTAAAAAAAATAGAAATCTGCACGTCGTAGCATCGTAGCTTTGCTATGCTACGCACCGTGCTACGGCGTAGGCCACGCGGTACTATGATTTTGTAGTCAAAATCCCTTCGGTGTTGAAATTTATTGAAGTCTGCTGTCTATTTACCCGACAGCATCAGAAAGAGGTTATTATACAAGTTAATTTTGTATCCCGACCTAACATTAAGCACATTTAATATCTCCAACATGTCCAAGAACTCCAGAAAACTCCGTATCACGTCGAAACGGCGGAGGATATAAAAGCGAGTAAATATCGACAATACGCGTACGCGAAGAGAGCTGAGTCACATTACTACAGTGTACTTCGAATCACTACTCCATTACTTCGCAAGTAATGGTCTGGAATCGCACTCACCGCTATCACAGTTGAGGTTTACAGCTGTATGGGATTAGAAATGTTGCTCTTGATAGTTTTAGGTTTTAGTGCTTTAGGTAAGTTTTGTTAGAAATTCGTTCTTGCCATTAAAATAAAACAATTATTTTACAGAGTTTAACAGTATCTTCCTGTTGGTTGTCAACGATATTACTGTGTTACATTTCATTTGGTTAATATTTGTGAAATTGTATAGAAAAATCAAGATGGCGGCGGTAGTTCCAATATTGAGATCACCAAATCATCTATCAAACGTGGTGTTTTATTGATTCAAGTAGGAGTAGCAGAGTCCTTAGATGGGCTTAGTTGATGGATATGTTCCTGTTCCGATTGGTAGAAAGGGTTGAAAACTAGAGGAAGGAAACTGATTGTTTAGGCTCTGTTAAGGTGACAGCACTTACGTAGGCTAAGCGTTATTCCTGTCACTGTCGTACAACTGCAAAATTAAAAGTGAAAGACAGAGACGGGAACATCTCTAAGTCGAAGCTCGAGCTAAGTATCTTTCATAGATCTCTCCTTAAGTTTTCTCAATATTTCAATTTGTAACCTACAGTCCCTTCATGGAGTTTTAACAAGATCTTTCATAATTATATTCTCAAGTTATTTCTAATATTTATATTACTAAACTAGCTTTTACCCTCAGCTTCGCCTGCGTGGAGTTCGGAAATTATCCCACGGAAACATATTACCGGGATAAAAGTAACCAATGTCCAGGTTAAAAACTGTCTGTGTGTCTAATTTTATCCATATCCGATTAGCCGTTTTTGCGTCAATCTGGAACATACATACAGACAAAAATTCATCGTTACTATTTTATTATATAAGTGTCGGAAATACGTTACTGAGTTACTAACCGGGACGCCAGCGCCGCCTAGCGGCGCTCGACAGAGTCTACAACATAACGCTCGGACTGGTCGGAGCTGAGCAAAGTTCATCGGTGGCGGTCAAGCTGTGAACACGTTTAGAAACTGTCGCGCATTCCGTATAGTGTCTTGTACCTACAGTGTGTGAATTGCTAGTTTAGTGTGATTAATTCGATAGTAAATTAAAATTTGATCTGGACTGTAAACAGTTTTTCTATTGCACAAAAACCAACACTACCCACAGTACGCCCACAGTAGTTAAAATATGGCTGATAATATAAGTCTTCAAGTCCCCCAGTTAAGTGTGCGCCTCACTGTGATAAAATACGAAATTGCATTCCCAGAATATAACATCCATTAGACCTAGACGAGTCGTTTTCTAACTCCGAATTTTCAGGATTTTCATCTAGATGCTTTTTTAATTTAATTACAAAACATTACGCCTTTTATCTCCGAAGGGTAAGGTAGAGGTGTATACCCACATTTCGCCAGTTATTTTTAAGTCCCATGTAAAAGGGAGCGACTCTATTGCCATCAACCGGGCACTAAATCCAGATTCCGGGCTGCTATTGGAAATACCTAATAACACTTACCAGACCTATGAATCGAATCCAGGATCTCATGTTCAGCAGTAGCGGTTACTACCACTAGACCAAAGAATTAGTTAGTATTGTCCATTAATAATGTTGTGTAAGTTCTGTTGAATTCTGAAATTCATTGTTGATGTTTGTAGAGCGAATATATGGTTATTAAGATCGTGTTCTAGGTGAGAACAGTCAGCGCCCCTACATAGCGTTGGAATGTAGTGGTTTTCATAAACGCGGTCGAACGCACTATTATTAGTTTATTGTAGTACAAGTCGTGTGCCCGATGGTATTTTCCATAAAGATAACCCCTCCTCTATTTAACCCCTTTAGGGGATGATTTTCAAAAATACTTCCTTAGTGCTCACTTTCGTTATATGAGCAATTCTTATGCAACATTTCATGCTTCTAGAGCACAGCCTTAACCACCTTTATTTTTTGAGTAGGAAATCATCAAATAACTTCTCCCGCACTGGGCGGAGCGGGAGGGCGTGTCAGAATCTTACTGGCTAAAATCCATCCGTATTTCTTCAGTTGCCATGTTGCTGGGGGCCACAAACTCCCTTTCGGACTTCTTCGCAACCCCGGCAGAGCTTTAACCGCCTAGCGGTTGGTTGTGTGTTGTCTGTCAGTGATTCTAGTGAGTCTAGTTTCCACAAATTATTTCAGATTCGAGTGAAGACAATTTTGTATAACGAAAACCTTACCCTACCTACTTACTCTATTTCTGAACTTGTTATTGCCCCTAAACCCAGTTACCTCTTTAAACCCTCACAGATTTATAAGTTTCCAACTTTAAGCTTGGTCCCAAAACCCAAAGAAAGATATTTGTTGAACTTATTTCAGCACGGAAGCTGCAATGAATAATATCCTAATGTTTCTTCCTGCATATACCTACTAATATTTCAGGGAATGTAAGCCGCGCTTTCGCCAGCTCTCTTGTGGCGTATATCAAGTATTCAGGAGCTTTCTCTACATACTCCGCTTTAGGCACTTTCATAGTTTCAGGGTTCCGTTGCTATTTGCGTTCCAATTTGCTCCGAATCAAATGGACCGATTAAGTTGTAATTTGGTATTTCTGTGACCTAAACACGGACATGTAACGTAAATAAATGAATTTGAATATGGGGGTCACTTTTGGGGGGCAAATAAGAAAATTAATTTTCAAATTGTATCGTGTGTCATATCAAATGAAAGGGTTTGTTACGAGAATCTCAAATCTATATTTTTTATAATTTTAAATTAAATAGATTTAAAGATATTTAAGAAAATAGATGAAAATTGACCATTCTTTCCCTTATCTCCGAAACTACAGAGCCTAAAATTTTGAAAAAATACAGAGAATGGTTCTACACTCATAGATTATAGGAAAACTTATAAGAAGTCTATAGTCTTAAAATAACATGGTAAATCTATTAATATTGTGCGTACAAACTTATATTTGCAGTTGGAATGTATGGGAGAACATGTTTTTCAACTACAATGTTAATTTTGTATTTGGGATAAATTCATCCCAACTACGGAACCCTTCATTATGCGTAGTCCTATACGCATTTGGCCGGTTTTATTGTATATTTCAGAACTTATGAAAAATGCATTTGCCACAACATCTTTGGACATTGGCCACAACATCTTTTTTATTGGGTGGCAAAACAAGATGGCAGCCTATCTGATGATAAGCGGCCATCGTCGCTTATGTGTAGAACTGGAGTCACCGCAGATGCGTGGCCATCTCAGAAACAAAGCTTTCTCATGGTACCTGTAGTTACACTAGTACCACTCTAACGAGAACAGCAACGCCGCTTGGCGGCAGACATAAGTAGAACATTATGTTGTCCTTTTAACTTCTACATCAATCGTCATCTGCCTAGCCTTTGCTAGGCAGATGACGATTGATGTAGAAGGTAAAGACCCAACTATGTTGGAGTCAGCTCCCAGTCTAACCGGATGCAGCTAAATACCAGTATTTTACATGGAGAGACTGCCTATCCGATCTCCTCATCCCAGTTACTGGGTAATAAGATACCCCTTGGTAAGACTGGTTGCCAGACTTTCGGGCTTCTGACGATCAGTAACGACTTTCAAAGATCCAAGAATGACAGACGGGGCCAACAGCTTAACGTGCTTTCCGAGGCACGGAGGGGTGTCGACAAGTAAAGATGGTCAGCCATCCACGGACCGTGTCCCTTGCAGCTATTATTACTTAGCCACGAGCCTCTCTCTTTTAACGTCTACATCAATGTAATATACAAAGGTCACGTTATGAGTGTTGTGCGTCAAAGTTGAGCTCATAATAAACTTGTGTGCCATTCTTCATTGTTGTACTTATAGATATTTGCCTAATAACGTGCTGGCGGGGTTCGATGCGGTATGCTGATTATTCATAATTAACATGGAGGGTAGGTATACACATACGTACTTTAGAACGGTGGTAGATGAATGGTTATAAACAGTGAAATATTATGATGAAGGAGTTTGAGTCTAGTTATATTTTATTTTTGTTTTCTAAGCTAGCTTGACAGAATGAATCTGGTCTTTGGCGTAGATTCTATAATATGCGATTCCGCATTGGGCTTGGGTTTATTATGTATTATGCCAATTGCATAGACGGAGTGGTTGGTACTAATGGTATTCCGTTGAGCACCGTTTATACGTCAACCATTAAAAATAACATTGTAAGAATATTATAGGTTTAATAAATGCTTTAGCTTTTAAGTAAACATAAATGGTCGACTAAATTCCTTAACATTTTATTTTATAATTTAAGCACACTCAAAATTATAAATGCGAACTTGCTTCAAAAACAGTAAACTGTTTTTGAAGCAAGTTGCATTAAAAGAAGTACGTAGAGTCTGGCCACGCTAAGTCTGCAATTGAATAAATTGGCAACCCCAAAAAGTTTTATATATAGTATACTTTTACATCAGTCAGCTATGTCAGTTTCGGGGTTGTAAGTAGATCTAATGATTTTGATATTTTGCATTTTGATTTTTGCATAACAGATTATGTGTAATAGACTATGTCGTACCTATGTTGTACATCCATTAGATGACAAAACTGTATCAAATCCACACTGCATTGTGCTTAAGTGACTATTTTTTGCCAGACAAAAAGACAAACAAAGTATCAAATTCTTTTTTCGTAGGACAGGATGGTGTTGCCGTCTATAGTTTTTCAAATTCCATGGTTTTTTTACTTAGCGTGGCCATACTCTACTTATAAAACTTTAGTATTTCTGCATGATCTTTTCAATTCAAGCAAGAAAACAATTCAAAAGTTAGACAGAGCAATATTAAGGTTTATTTTTTCTAAACAACAACAACAATTGTTGTCAACAGATGGTCTTTACAACTTGGGCGAGAAAGGTCCCGTATAAAATAAAGTGAGGTTCGGTCGTAAATCATAGAAATAAGACACGACTTACAGTGTGTGTAGTTTGTAGTTTATTGTTCAAATTATAAATGATGCAGAAGGTACAAGCAACGTACCAGAATGTACCTACATAAAATAGGATTCGCTATGTGTGAAGATTAGATTTGAGAGATAAGAATTGCCCTTTATGTGGTTTTCGCCAGAAGTGATTGGGATTTTTTAAGGAAATTCCCAAATTACTTTTCGATCGTGATCAGAATTTGCCGTCTGTATCTCAATTTACTTGGTGTAGCTATGTCTTCTTCAATACGTCAATCAGCCGTCATTTCGGTACAATTTTATAATTAAGATTAGCATAATTACTTCAGTATAGATACTGTGGGTAGGCGCAGCAAGTAGCGCCGTCTAGTTTACTTCAGTATGAAGTTACGGGAATCACCGAAAAGGTCGGTTAAGAGTGACACCGTCCAACGACCGTCCACGTTGAACTACTATAATTATTCGGGCATAGTCCTGATGATACTGAAGATATTGTACCACTAATACGATGAATACTTCTGGTAAAGGATATCATACGCCGCAAAGCATTAAAAAGCAAGTGCTTCCGCAGTACCTACCTGTGTAAAATATTTTTATTTTTTCAAGATCGGTCGACAGTTAGGTACTTACTGAAAACTTTAATCAGGATGTCCCCATGAAGAAATACTTAAAGTAACATGTTTGCTAACAAACTTTTTAACAATCTCTTCTCTTAAAACAGAAAATGAACTCGAGTAGTTAACAATAGCGATATTTAAATGCGTTAAATATTTAACAAGTGGAAAGTAGGACGGGTTCGTTAAGCTCCTCAAATTAACTGTGGACTTTAAATTCAGGAAGAGAATTGATACTGTTAAGAGCTTAAAGTATGTTTGATCTGCAACTTTATAATTTGATATATCTACAGAAAAGCTTTATTGGTTTAGTGATTGCCAGTGCGATTCTCCAGTGTTTTATACCTATAAATTAAATAATAGGTTTCTATTTACATTTGGTACTATATTAAAAGACCAACTAATACAAATAAATACAAAAACAAAGGCACTTATGAGGCGTCAAAGTACACGTTAAATGTGTTCTACTTTTTCTTCTCTCGTAATAATAAAACAATACATATACAGTACAGGTTGTCGACATGTGGGATGTGGATACAGCAGCCATTGTGCCGATAGTCGTGACGGCCAATGGCCAAGAGCCTCGACCAACACCTGAGGCTCTCGTAAGGCAGCTGGATCAAGGGCTTGATCCAGAGAGCGGTACTTCTGGACACGGCGCGTATCATTAGGAGGTTTCTCTCTCAGGAGCCCTGGCCACCGGTAGCTTGGATCCTGTTCCCGATACCGATGGGCTGCTATTTTTTATATATTTAAAAATATAAATTATATGTTTATAAATGAAATAAAGAAAATAATTCCAGCCTATAATTGTCCTACTACAGGTCAAACGCCTCTTCTCATACAGAGAAGGCACGAGCATTGATCACCACGCTTGCTCAAGACGGGTTGGCAATTTCAGACTAATATTAACTCAGGTTTCCTCATGATGTTTTTCTTTACCGCTGTCAATAATGTCCAAGATAACGTCAGAAAGTACATTTTATAAATTGAAATATTCATATTGGTACTTGTCTGGATTTGAGCCACAACCTATTGCATGAGAGGCGG
Source organism: Omphaloscelis lunosa (assembly GCA_916610215.1). NCBI lineage: Eukaryota > Metazoa > Arthropoda > Insecta > Lepidoptera > Noctuidae > Omphaloscelis > Omphaloscelis lunosa. The sequence continues at coordinate 19,596,108 of OU744260.1, forward strand.
GGCCCGAACCACTGGGCAAATTATTGCTATGAATTACTATTATTTTGTGAACAGCCCATGGTGTGTTAGAAATATTTGCTAGTCGGTCGGATGGAAGAGGCGCTGACTATCTATTGCGTAACTCACTTTCAATCACAATATGAGGGTTATGAAGGAAATTCCTAATCCATTGCTTCATAGGTTTGAAAAATACGTCTGCTCAGCAACGTAAATAACGCAATGAATGTGACTGAACTGAAAACGTCAAAACGAAAGGCATTCATTGCGATTGAGTGCCATTTTATGCGTCTACGCAATTACACCGCAGGGTGTGCTGAACGTACATTAAAATACAGGTAATCATTCGTGAAGGCAATTTAATGCACCCCATATAACTAAGTTTATCATGAGGAGCTCGTGGCTAAGTAATAACATACGCACGGGTCGATCCATCAAGTTAAGCTACGCTTGCCGGGGTTGGTTCGTTGATGGGTGACCATTTCTACATTCCGAGATTCCTCCGTGCCTCAGAAAGCACGTTAAGTCCTTAGTCCCGGCTATCATTCATGGATCTTTCTTTGACAGTCGTTACGGGTCGTCAGAAGCTGAAAATCTGACAACCAGTCTTACCAAGGGATGTCGTATTACCTAGTTACTGGGTTGTGGAGGTCAGATAGGTAGTCGCTCTATGTAAACAACTAGTATTTCAGTTGCATCCGGTTAGACTGGAAGCCGACCCCAACATACTTGGGAAAAGGCTAGGCAGATTAATATAACTAACTATGTTTATCTAATACTTAATTGCATAAAAACTTAGTCTGCTGGCAGAACTGACTGTGCTTAAGGCGACCCTGATCGAAATAACCTCTTTGTATCAGTCATCTTTAAAACAACCCCTATTTTCTACAAACTTTCTTTATCGCGAGGCAAACCGCTTCAATATTTATTAATTGCCGTAAAAGACTTGTACCTAAAACCCTCAAACCGCGATTAAGAAAATTTATGGTTTGCGAAAAAATGGCGGATCCGCAAACGGCTATAAGTCATTATATGATGCTTGTGGATTGCTAATGGGAGGGAATCGATATCGGGGACAAAAATGGCTTTCCGATATTATGTTGCTGCTGGCTATGTTAACTGAATAAATTGAAAGATTGATATGAGATTTTGAGTGTTGACATTTTTGTATTGGCTTTTAGAATTCCACATTCCAACAATGCCAATTATGGGTTACTTATAACTTAGCAAACGATGTCTGCCTGTCTGTCCTAAGCCAGTTTTTGTGGTGTGCTAACTATTGACTTAGGTATACATACTTTTAAATGCAATAGAAAGCACAAAGAAACTGACGGAATCTTACCATTTGAAATCCCACAGTGAGCAAGCATACCGACGCTGAATGCTCGTTTTTCGTTTTCTTTGAAGTTGTATTATTTAACAATATCTCTGCAATAAGAAAAGTAGAGGCAAATATTATATTTAATACTTTCGGTATAATATAAAATGCACTCAAGGTGAAGAAAACCTCATTTCTCCAGCAAATATATCTCCTAGCTCACTTTAAATGCCTGTTCTGTCGTATTGTGGGTAATAAAAGTTTTACAAATAGCCTTTTTAAAGTCTCTGACTACCGCAGGCTTCGGCGGACTGCGTTCATTGAAATAATAACGACTTTACTGGATTAACTTTCCTTTATAAAAGTTTTAAATTAGTTATTAAAGGTAAATATTGTAGAGTTTTGTTTTGTTAAAAGGTGTATTGTTTGTTAAAAAGGTTTTGTTAGCTTGTTTCTGATTTTAATTTCCGTACTGAGAATAATATAGTACAGGTATTGGAGAATAGGCAGTTGCTTCATGTAAAATACTGGTATTCAGCTGCATCCGGTTAGACTGGAAGCCGACCCCAACATAGTTGGGAAATAGCTAGGCAGATTAATTATTGGAATATTTTAAAATATACAATGCGTTACATCTTATCGCAAATTACAGCTTGACACAGGCGTCTCCAACATTGTATCATAATACATACAAGGCTCTGAGTTTTCTGCATTGGGATTGCAGAGTTTGAACCTTACTAATTTTTCAGCGCATAAAACTACATTGAACATAGACCTAAAGTTAAAAGGCTGTATCAAAATATTTTAGTAATTAGTATTATACATTATTTTACTTTACATTTGTGCAGAAAATCCAAGTAAATTTCCGTGTGATTATGTAAGTTCCAGTCTCTGAAACCTAGAAAGCAGTTGTACCTAAGTATTTATTTTCACGTAACTTCAAAAAGTTACAAACAAAACATTGATCGCAAGCCCCACATAAAAATGACCCAAAAAGTAAAGTAAAATTATACCTTTTGAGTAACAAATCGATGAGATTACGTAATTCATTATAACTGGGGTGGATGTGGCGAAAACTGCCAGGTCTCGGGCCGTAAGGTCACAGTTCATGGTAACGGACGCTACTGGTCGTACAGCTAGTGGACGCTTGCGTGAGGGGCCATGAGAACTGAGGAACAGAAATGACTTATCTTAGGCAAAAGATTTTTCAATGTTCGAACGATCTTTTACATCGTATGCGTATTATACTTGATGCTCTATAAGTCAGGCAACCAGTTATTTTGATGCCAGATTCTTACTCTAACCTACTACCTCCCATCTCCCACTGACCTCGACTTAGACATTGAACCTACCGAACCAGTTTATTACCTACGGAGATTGCTGGTACAGTAGTGAAACGATTTGTCAATCAGAGAAGTCAGGATTCAGAAATCAAGTTAAAAAAAAAATGTAGCGAATAGCAAGTCTTGAGTTAAAACTCACCGTCACAGTTCGTGACGGCTGTTCCATTGTATCTAAGGAAAAAGCCAAAGATATTCCTGAGAGAGTTTCATGGATATGAATAGACATTTCCTTACAATATTGACCACTAGCTTCCGCTAGCGGCTTCGTCCGCGTGATACCTTTATAAATTATAGCCTATGTTACTCAGTGATAATTTAGGATTCTACTTCTGAAATAATTTTTTAAATCTGTCCAGTAGTTTTTGAGTTTATTCATTGCAAACAAAAACACAAACATACAAAAAATCAAATGTTTTCTCGTTATAATATTTGTTTAGACATGTTACATAGGCCAAACCTCTTCACCTTTATTCTTATTATTTTTATTCTTGTGCACATAATTACAAAAACACACAGTTGTGTATGAGATCAGCTATGTACAAAGGCGAGTTTAATCCCGCTTCAGCTTATCCCAGCTATCTCTGTTCTCCTAGCCCCACAATAATATTTGATTTGATATGGCGACGTAACACGCGAGAGTCGAATAAAGCCACCGCCGCCGCACCGCTCGCCTGGGACGCAATATTTAGGTTATTAGGTGTCAGACAAGCCTGCTGTTTGTTTGAACTGGCGATCTATTTCACAATGATTGTCACGTGGGTTCACGCCTGAGGCTTGTTTTCTGTTTGAATTCTAATTGAGGTGACAGGTGTTCCCAGGGCACAGGTCAGTCTCATATTAATTTTTATACATAGTTTGTATCGCAAATTAAACTAAGTACGATTAAAAGGTTAGATTTGGAACATGGGCCACCGTGTAGGTATTACGCTTGGGCAGTATCCACTTCGGGTGAAAGAATTTTGGACTACGTATAAGGACCTGTTATATCTATCCGTATGATCATCAGGACTCTAGGGTTCACGTGCTCCACGAACTAATAAATTAATGGTCACCTTTTCAGTTTGGGCGGAAAGCGCTGCTTAATTTCACTCTAGGTGCAATTTTCACAAATGAAAATTGCTACGACGATCATGAACTGCCATAAAAAGTCAATATTCTAAAGCAATGCTGCAATAAATAACTACCGCAGCGAGTTGATAGACACTACAAAGTAAAAACAATAAAAACAGACAGGTAGGTATATTACCTCACAGACAAAGTTCCGTTTCACATACATAGTAACACTGCGGCATAGTTTATGTTCTACCTTTTGGCATCGACGGAGTTCATTTAGCGCTAAATGAAGCGACGACATGGACACTACAGTGCCAAGCGATGCCATGACGAGGTTCAGCTGAAATTCCAGTTTATTTAGCTAAGAATGTAGGTAATGGAGAAGGCTCAATTCTCAGGGCCTTAAAATAACCTCCACATTTGTCTTGCGCAGCCTGGACATTAAGCCTCGCTACTACTTTACTGACTGGCTAATATGCATACCATGATAAATAAATAAATAAATGATATTATGAACTATATCCTGTTTACTTCAAAAACTTCATACCGACAGGAGACAAGAAGAATGTTGGGGTAGAGATCACAACGAGCTACGTATTGATGACTTTATCAGGTACATAACGTGGGTGTATGGTTCTTACCAATAAAGCGACCCCATTTTGTACCCAAGGAGCTGCAGGCAGCAGAGTTGAACTGCTTGTAAAAACAAACTAATTTCAGCAGTTTATGTAAACGGGCTTATCAGATATTGTGTAATATTTTATTGATCTTATTACCGACAAGAGGTGTTAAGTATACGAGGCGAGTAACGAATTCGCTTAATGTCCGACGACCGATTGGAAATAGAAGTAAAAGGAAAATAAAAATAAAAAGTGTACGAGGCTTTTTGCTACTTTTGTTTTGTGTGTATTTTTTTGTAATGTGCGTTTTGTTAGTGCAGAATAAACAATTTTTCTTTCTCCTTTTCTTTCTTTCTTTTTTATGCAAAGTATGTAGGTCAGGAATTACGGCTAGGCTTCGGAAACCGGAAATTAAAAGCACCGAAAGCTATGATGAGCTATGATATCTTTCAATCCAATAAGAACTATTTGTTCTGTTAAGAAAAAATTCATTTACTTACCAATTTCATTGTCCTTCTAATGGCATAAAGCTACCAACATTTTGAACTTGATTATATCATCCAAAAGTCGTCACAGCTGCGCCATGTGCCCTTGCTTAGAAATACTTAGAACCAAACCCATCGCCGTTTACATTTTTATAAACTGCCAAAAGATAAAACTTCTCACTATGCCGCAGTCGCGTAGAACAAAGTAATCACGAAAATATACTCTATAAACTTCTTTTAAGAAAACAGATAGCTTTTTCTAGAACTACCCTCGTTTATGAGTATGACAGAGATATACAATCCCGGATTAGTTCAGTATTCCCTGCAGGACGTTAAAATGTAGTAGCCAGGTATTCTAGCAGGGAGCGTAAGTTTCTTGCCGTGATTAATATTTGGATGTAGAAACGCTTATTTTATTTTTCGGGGAATTTTCTTTTTGCGCCAGTATTGCTGTTGAGTAAGTGACTTTTGTCCTATATCATTTGTATTATGTAGGTAACCTTATTTACTTTTCAGGTTAGTCCGCAAGGTTGGTCTAGTCGACGGCTCGAACTCGTTGGTGCGTGACTGATATGCATGCTATTTAATCTAAATATTAATTTATTTAGTTTTATTTACTTAATATTTATTTATCTAGTTTTTATTTATTTATTTAGTGAACTAGACGAGTGATATATAATGAAAACGAGCGCGTAAAATTTCATGAACAGATCTTTGGGCGTAAAGATATTATGGCCAAACTACTGGATGTATATGTAATAAGAGGCAAGCCTATTGTCATCAACCGGGTACAAATCCAGATAGAAAACCCAATGACACTTTGCCCGACCTGGGAATCGAATCTAGGTCCTCATGTTCAGCGGTAGCGTTTGTGACCACTAGACCAAGATGGCACTCATACATTACTATAATTCATTCTGATTGTCAAAAAGATTTGGGCTGATTTAAACATATTTTTTTTTTTTTTTGGAATCTCAACACTGCTTAATAAAAGGCCGGCGGAAAATTTTTCATTGGTGAAATATGCCCTATATTTCACCAATGAAATTTTTCCGCCGGCTTTTTTTCGTGGAGCGCACTCTTAACTGCATTCGCTGTCAGTACTAATATTCCACAATAATGATGATACTGACAGCTCTTGAACGCGGTCTAATGTTGCACCTGCTGCCATGTTTTGTCTCTGCATCACCCTTTTTTTTCTTTTTTTTGGGTGGGAAAATATCAAATAACTTCTCCCGCTCTGGGCGGAGCGGGAGGGCGTGTCAGACTCTTACTGACTAAAACCCACCCGTGTTCCTTCAGTTGCCATGTTGCCGGGGGCTGCATCACCCTAAGGTTGACTGGTAGAAAATGCCTCAGGCATTACTTAAGTCCGCCTTTGTACGGTATTTTTACTTGTGCATAAAGTTTTAATAAATAAAGATACTGATCGCGTTCAGTTTTATTAGTAAAATTTGCCCTAACCTCGTAAGGCCCAATCTAAATTAAGGTCGATATACATTACGACCCAATGTACTAAAAATAGTTGCAAGTAGTTTCGGCCCAGAACTTTGGTTTAATAAAAAAGTGGTTAAATGTAATGCTTTTAGCTACATTCTTTTAAGGGGTATTTCCTATACTATTTCATGCAAAAAATATGTTGAAATAGTTTGTTCTTTTTTAAGTCACGGTAAACATACGGCCCGTATTTTTAAATATAATATTAGTTTGAATAAATAAAAAAATCTATTCAATTATTTATCAAGGAATTACAAATTATAACAGAAATAAAAAATAAAAAATTGTGAAAACAATATTTTTCATTTTAATTTTAAACCGTATTTATTAATCATTTTAAAGAAAATAAGTTAGGTTAACTTTTACAATAAAAACCCACCGACTTTATTCAGGGACAGTTTTTATTGTTCGTATATTACTGAATTAAAATAACTCTGCAGTATAAAAAAAAACGTGGGAACAAAATATAACATTTCCACAACTGTTTACAATACATTTCAAACATCACCATGTATATTTACATGATTATTGATTTGAATAGATTTACATAACTATCTCCACGAGGCTTCCGTTCACATGAGATGAAACGTTAAAAACACAGATTCCTGGTTCTAAAATGTCAAGTTGACACTGTCAAAATTAGTGATGCGTTCTAAGTAAGTAATTTTATGATGGCAGATTTAAATTGGCGGGATTATTTAAACCAAAATACGTTTAAATATCATGTCATTATTTTAAAAATTGTCTTGGGCCGAAGTGTCAAAATAATTTTGTCATTAGATTAGGTCGTTGAGCCTTACGAGGATAAGTAAAGTACGGCCAGCCCCTTTTAATTACATTGATAACAGAAGTGTCAAAAGACGGTCGAAAAGGATTATCGTACATAGAATATTATTTTATTCGTATTTAGAATCAAGGTCTTAATTCTAATCTCGCCTACGCATTATATCAATACATTAACTTAAGCCCGTGACATCGTCCGCGTGAAATTTCTTGTTCCCACAACCCACTGCGTCGCATCGCGTCGCCTGCCCGCGCTATTACTTCGTTTTCACTTAGCGTGCTATCCGACTTTTTTCTTTTTGCTCGGCTCCTAAAGGTCCTAGCGTGATGTTAATAGTTTCCTCAAGAATTGGGCAGGGTACAGTTCTAGAGATTAGCTTGTTCAAACAAATAAACAGCTTTGATAGACTAATATAGATTTAGCAATATACACAGTAGTCCATCTGTAGTTGTTTACATTTCATTACGGGCCGGCTATGGGTGGTGTTGAACGGCGCGTGACCAGCGCGCGATGGGCAGCATTATTTATAGCTGAGTTACGCATTTGTATGGACTAGGCTTAGCTGGGCTGTGGGATTAGTATTGGTGAAAGTTGTAAGTAGAGTTATGTTTTATGGGAGGTCTAAGTGGGTGATGTGGTATAATTATTCGATTATTGCCTATTAAAATTGCTTTCTTTCTAATTGATGTTATTTCCTCTTAAACAAATATCAACTTAATGTAACATGTTGTAAATTAGGTTGATTTCATAATTGGTTCTATTGAAAATGTCATAAGATGTTTGAAGTTGTAGCGCAAACTGAACTTTATGAGTAGGCATTAAAGAAATTTTCCCTAAAACACATTTGTTTATATGGCTGGAAACTAAATTGCGGACACAGGATACCTATAATATAGGTTTTGATAACATTTTAAGTATTAAAAAAAAAATCATAGCTGCGTTGTAATTGGAAATGCTGATGAAGAATTTACTGTATCAGATGGTTATTGGTGTCTGACATATAAATTCAGATATTTAACGCATCGCCGATGTTTGATTTTAAACTAATAGGTACTACGCCCAAAGAATCTTCTGTTCAGTATGGGTTTACAGCATTGATTTATTTTTTGCGTCATTTAATTTAAACTGTTCCGTGTTACCAAATACTATCTAAGGTCACTGTTCTATAACTTCTCCCGCTCTGGGCGGAGCGGGAGGGCGTGTCAGACGATTACTGACTAAAACCCACCCGTGTTCCTTCGGTTGCCCTATTGCCGAGGGCCACGATCTCCCTTTCGGTTTTCTTCGCACCCCCGGCAGGCATCGGCCCTAACGGACCCCGTCAAGAGTTGGATATACCTAACCCCGTTAGTTACGCAACAAAACAAATGACTCGAGATTTTTTTTTTTATCACTTCACTGCAAGCAAGACACATAGCCGTTAGACCCGGTTATACTCTCACAGTTGAATTTAACGAAGCAGCAACAATTTGTAAACGTTCCTAGAGTACAGTTGACCGAACAATTTGTTGCTTTACTTGGTGCAGTCGCTGTCACATGTTACCGCACTGTTTGCCCTGTGCTGTGGCTGGCATGTCGTTATGTTGTTGATGCGTTTTGGTTGTGAACTGTCATATGTATGTAAAAATAATGTAAAGATAAGATCTTCTTGCAAGAGTCTGTATTTTCAATAACATGGCAATCTTTATGTTACAGGTAAATTGAAGGTGTCTAGAACAAGTACTACTATCGACCGAATTATCGTTTAAAATGTGATAGCAGACAAACGCCAGATTGTACAAAGAAAACAACCAATTTTTGAAACGTAACTTTTCTTGCCGATATATTTAAGTGAAAAAAGCGACGGATGAAAATAAGGACAGTTTAATTAGACGGTCGGTTGTAGGAAACTAGTACAAAAAGGGCTAGTAGACGTCATGCATCAGAATAAAAAAAAAAACAATCTGCCTAGCCTTTTCCCAACTATGTTGGTGTCGGCTTCCACTCTAACCGGATGCAGCTGAATACCAGTATTATACATAGAGCGACTGCCTATCTGATCTGCACAACTCAGTAACTGGGTAGTACGATAACTATTGGTATTGGTTGTCAGACTTTCGGGTCTCTGACGACCAGTAACGTCAAAGATCCACGAATGACCGTTGGTCCCGGCTTAATGTGCTTTCCGAGGCGAGGAGGAGTATCGGTAAGTAAAGATGGTCTCCCATCTACGGACCAATCCCGGCAAGCGTAGTTTTACCTGATGGATGGAACCGTGTGGCTGTTATAACTTAGCCACGAGCTTTTCAATAAGAATTAATTTATTTCAATGCATCAGAATAACCAAGATGAATTTAACAAGCGAACTAAAAGAGCTCTAAATTGAAATATTCGTGCACTGGCGAATATTCCTATAGTTACGCATACCCTTAGGCCATCAAACATGGCATGCAAACTAGCGACTTCTTCACCGAAGTCAAACGGTAATAGTTTCTTCATTATGACGTAATCAAACCGCAAGGCAGTGCTTTGAACCCCACATACTATAGGAATACGTTAGTAGTGTGTCTTAGTAGAGCCTTGAACCAGCCATATTTATTAATTCATTACTTACAGTTGTAACAGATGGGTTTTAGTGCAACAATGTTAATGTTGTTGATAAGAATTTTCATCAAGAAATACCAACAGCACCCTAATACACTATAGTAGTATATAATTGGGGCATCTGGATCAAAGGAGATCCAGATACCCCAATTTACACTATTCAAATAGATAAAAAATATCTATTCAAATAGAAGAAATCTTGTTTGTTGAATTGATGGTCTATTAGAATATACTGTTTAATTCATTGGAACATATCTATTAAAATAGATGAAATTTTATTTACTGAATAGATTGTCTAATCAAATAGATTGTTGAAATAACTTTAATATTTCTATTCAAATAGGTTAATCTTTATTAATTGTGCATTCAACTAGACGAAATCATGTTTATTGAATTGATGATCTATTAGAAGTGAGAATACCTATACTATTTAATTCATTGAAACATATCTAGTCAAATAGATTTTGAACTACATTACTTTCTATGGTACAACACTGGTTGATTATTCTTAGAGGTGTCACAAGTCTTTTAATAAATAAAACTAAAATAATGTTAATTTAACATATTTATCTGTATTCAGAAACAAAATGACTTAGTACCTTCATCGGCTAAGCAAACTATTTCGTTCATTACCATATTTGTCAAGCTACCTGACACCTGCGACTACATGACGCCAGGCATGCATTGTTTACTATAGTTATTATTTTATCTGTTTAACTATTTGATGAAACTGACACAAACTCACAAATGAAAATGTCAAATATGAGGTTCTGGGTTCGATTCTATCCCGGTCAGACGAAGTTATTTATACGATTATTAACAAAATGTGTTATTTTTCCTTTGAATTAAAGGCAAAATATTATTTACCAGGACATTAAAAATAAAACGAATTATTATTTCATAATTCTTTTATTTATAACATAGGTGTTACATCTAATTTGACAAACAAGTTATATTTATTGTTATCGTATTCACAGTTAACTACATTATAAAAGTACCTTATTAAAACATATTTTTATTTGTTACGTAAATAAATAGTAACAATTTATATAGGTAGTAAGTAGGATAAATACTATACAGATTTCTATGATTTATTTTCTATTTCATCCTGAATTTTACTAATGATTTCTTTAGCACTGCTGTATATGTCATCAAATAACACAGTTTTAACCACATGTTGAGCGCACACCTCAGCTTCACAATTACAGATAGAATTTTCGGATTTTGGCATATTGTCAGCGTCGTAGATTTCAATTTTAATTATTTTTGTACCCCGTGTCACAGGTTTCTTTATGTATGAATATATTGTTGGTTCTGGTCTTCCTCTCTTGCGGAAAGGTTGAACAAGACCCAAGGATTTTTGTCCTGGTTTTAGAATAGTGGCCGGCTGCTCCATTGGCACAAAATTGAATAGTTCTTCCGTATCCTGAAAAGAGAAAACAAAACTTTAAATAGGTTCTCGTCATGAGTCATCTATTAAAGAAGATATGAATTAGAATATAGTTACAATAACGAATACATTGCTTAAGAATTTACTTCAAGATTATAACGATATAACTACATACCTACCCATATAAAATAATTTATATACATATTGAGAGTACTTACCGACATACTGGAACAATCTCGCTAAGCGTTCCCGTTCAGCCTTCAAAATTGAAATGAATTTCAGTGATATTTTCGGCTATTTATATTGAAGAAATATTTTTTTTTTAATGGTTAATAGAGTTCAAAATGAAGGATTTTATTGATGTAGACATTCCTCGACATAAAAGGTAAGATGAAATTCAAAACCAAGCATCAAACAAGAGCAGGGATGCCAAACCCTTGGCTCAAAGCTAACATTTTAAGCACGTCATCATTCCGTTTGCCTAAAGGTATGTCCAAACATTGAGCGGCAAGAGTGCGGCACCGGCAGCAACACACGGCGTTTGCAGGATGCATTTCTACCGCGCTCTAGTTAGGAATAAACCAACGAATGTTTACGCGGTAATTATCCAAACCATAGCGCGGCAGCCGCGCACTATTGTTGTTCAATGTTTGGACACACCTTTACACAAACGGAATGATGATCCAAGAAGGACAAATTACATCGTACCACCTAAAATTTTAACGTTAACTCATAACAGCAGCAGATATAAAAAGGTTCACCATCTCTGAACAGTTTACATCTAACGTAAATAGATACTGTATATACCTTTAATAAATAACAATGTCTGTATGTTCATTGTTTTTTTTTACATTTTATAAACGTCAACGTCTGAGAGAAACCTAATCGAATTTGAGGGAGGGGGGTAAAACTTTTACAGTTAAAAAATACTTAAAGTATGAAGTCTGTTTCTTTGTTATTAAATAATTAAATTTAACAAGCAAACCCACGATATTTCCATAGTATGTGCAATTGCATCTGTTGTTAGGAAGTTTAGCTGAATAAACAGTTTTAAAATCGTGTGCTCTCTCCATATTTGGGATTGTGACGTATTATAATTAAAAGTATTTAAGTCGTTGGGCTGGAAGCTGGATCAACATTAGCTCTCCTGAAGGTGGTGACCTCACACCTTCTAATTAATATCTACCATATCTAAAGTGAAAAGTGAAATTTCAACGATTTATAATGTAAGTACCTAATTAAGTATACAATATTGAATTATCTATTCAATAAGTCTACCTCGTTGGTCTAGTGGTCACAAGCGCTACTGCTGAGCATGAGGCCCTGGGTTCGATTCCCGGGACAGGAAAAGCGTTATTGGGTTTTTCTATCTGTTTCTCAGTAGCGGCCCAGAGTCTGGATTTGTGCTCGGTTGATGGCAATAGGCTCGCCCCCTATTACATGTGACTTAATTCTGCCAAACCCTTTGGAGAAATAAGGCGTGATGTTATGTTCTATTCAATAATGTCTATTTAATGTCTATTAGATATTTGGTGTCTATTTTTACCTGTTCCTGTTCGGTTATTTGTACCTGTTCCCTGATATGTATTTGCTCGCAGATAGTTTCTTATCACAGTTATTATGATTAGAATGAAAATTATGAATAAAATAATTACTTAGCAAGTGCAACTACTGAGTGTTAGACCCTGGGTTCGATTCCTTAGGCCGTCAACAGTTTTTATCATACTACTTAATGTCTATTAGATATTTGGTGTATATAAATAAATTGGACAGGTCTCTGATATGTATTTGCTCACAAATAGTTCTTAATCATAGTTATTTATATTATTCCAGGTCCAGATTTGCTGACGACCTCTTTCTGTCGGATGACGATAAGAGCTCCGTGCAAGATGTGGCGATTAGCGAAAAAAAGAAAAAACGGTCGAAGCCGTCAAGTTCGGATTCGAGATCACAACATCAACCACCGAAAACCACTCCGTCTACGTCATCATCTTCATCTTCAAAGAAGATGAAAATTAATCCAATCAGCAAGCCTCATCTCACCGCAACAGATTTATTCGACACCGACAGCGATGACGAAGATGGGGACACGCAGGCAACCACCGGTAAAAAACCCAGTACTGTTCTTCATTCATCGATAACTCGAAGGCTGGCAACAGGTCACGCTCGTCAAACCTTGCCCACCAAAACGGGTACACATTACATCGAACTGAAGGTTTATCGGTGCGATGAAATTGAAAACGTCGCGCCGATGAACCGATGGCGTCAGGCCGTTGTAGCTGTCAAAAACCGGACGGATGAGGGGACCGAGGCTTGGGGTCATCTGACTAAATTTATATGCGCAACGCGCAAAGAATTTAAATCTAGCCCTCAGACCTTTATGAGTTCTTATTTTTAGGTATAGAATCTAAGAACTCATAAATATTTAGGCACACTATCATATAGCTCACGATGTGTCGTATCTAGTACCTAGTCTATCTACATTTATAATCCTAGTAGATATTAGTTAAGCTAATCATTTAATCAAGTTGTTATTTTAATACACATTATTAAAGAATCATTTTACTTATATAATCAATTTTGTTTTCTTTCCAGTTGCACCAACTACCAACACAATTCAAAAAGATATTTTAATAGAATGTGATAAATGTAAAATCGAATTACCAAAACAGAAATATAAATATCATGCTAGAACTAATATGCATAAATCAAACTGTTTACTTAAAACTGAATTGAATAACGTTGAAATAATTGCAACTGCTTTTCGAAACAGAATAAACACGTATCGCTTAAATCCAGCACCAGATGCCGAGTACATAACTCCGGAGGCTTTTCTGATTGGGAATCAAAGCGATATTCTGAAATTAATTAAAATATTGTTAATGAAACATAATTGTATCAAAGCTAATTTCGAACTGTTTGCTTACTTCTTATTACCAAAAACAGGTGAGCAGCAGCTAAAATCATTTAATACAAAGTATGCTAATGTTTACCTAAATACTGATTTAAATGAATTATACATGAATGCTAAAGAGACTTTTCAGAGAAAAATGTCTGAATTTAACCAACGTGATTCTGGTTGGTCATTTATCTCTATAAGTCACTTAGAAATTAATATAAATAAATATTGTCCAATGAGAGGTGGCACGTTTATCGAGCTTCCTCCGGTCATAAGGAATACGAAAAGTTGTTTAAACATACAGAACAATGACAACCATTGTTTTTTATGGAGTATTATTGCTTCTCTATTCCCATCAAAGGATAATGTTTGTAGAACAAAATCATATCCTAACTTTAAAGATGTTTTAAATATTGAAGGAATGACATTTCCACCAACCTTGGTTGATATAAAATTGTTTGGTAAAAATAATCCTAATATCAGTGTTAATATATATGGTTTAGATAAGAAGTGTCGTGTGACTGGACCCCTATACATGACAAGCTCAAAGAAAAACAAACATGTAAATTTGTTGTACTTTGAGCGGAATGGTTCAGGACATTACTGTTTAATTAAAGACCTAGGGAAACTTATCCGTCGTCAAGTTACTCATCACAAAGGTAATTTTTTACTTTGCGATGCTTGTTTGCAATTTTTTTCTAGTGATTCAAAATATAGTTCACACGATTGTTCTAAAGTGTTAACCATATTACCGGAAAAAAATAGTATTATACAATTTAAAAATTATGACAGACAACAAAGAATACCTTTTATCATTTATGCTGATTTTGAAAGTATATTACTAAACTGTCCTGAAAATAGATCTAAACTGCCCACCAGAGACTAAAGAGCAGTAACAGCCCTTTTGTGATTTTTCGTTTTATTAGTGATTCTGAAAGCGGGTTTCTTAAGCTTTCTATTGAATTAACTTACTTATTTCTAAGACTATTAGAATGGTTTTTATTTAACAGTTTTCACTTACTGCAAACGAAAAAAATTAACAATTTGGCGTGATTTCCCAACTAAAATACAGTATAAATTATACTGCAGATTAAATTTTAAGGTTTCATAACTAAAATGCAGTAAGCAATATAATTTTACAGTTCTTTAGATAGTTTTATATTTCTGGAAAAAAATTAAAAAAAAAATTAATACGCAGTAAAATTTACCGCCATACAAGCTATTTTTACTGCAAATTAAGAAAATACAATTTATTGTCACGAACTCCCAACTAAAATGCAGTAAAATCAAAGCTTGTCGCATTTTAGTTGTGAATACTTAACATTCTTTTATCATTATAAACTGACTAACACGCAGTAAAATACAGCATTACTGCAGATTAGTTTGGATAGCATAATGACACAGATATGATTATTCCTAGCTAAAGTGCAGTTAATGTTTTAAATACTGCATTTTAATTGGGATCAAGTTTAACAAATTATAGTAAATTAAACTAATTTAAACGCAGTATCAAGCTGATACTGCATTTTAGTCGGTTTGAATAGATAAAACTTTATTTGTGAGACAGAGTGTGCAAAGGATTTACTGCTAGATTGCATGCGATTTGACTTAATTAATCAGTCGCTCGGCTTGATAATTGCTCGGCACAAAATAAAAACTGGTGTTTTTTTACTTTCTTGATAAGTATAATTAACGACTTAGAGATTTCTGCCACAACAATTGAACTCAAGTTTTTTGAACCGGGCCATACTTTTATGTCCGCCGATTCCTTCCACCATTTTGTAGAGCAGTCGATGGACAAAAAGGGTAAGCTGTACGATTATCAAGACTTTTTAGAAGCTGTTGAAACATCATTGAAATCGGGGAAGGTAGAAGTCAAAAGTATGGAAATAATAGATTTTGTTAATTTTAAATCTCATATTTCACATAAAAAAAACAAAGATATAGATGGAAACCGGGTATACATCAAAGATATTGTACATCTTATGGTAAAAAGGGGAAGTCATAGTTTCTTTTACAAAAAGAACTTTGATGATATAGAATTCAAAGAACTATATTGTCTCAAATCAAAGAACTTGCCTAATTTTACTGTAAAAACTGTTCCTAAAGGCATTGATAGGGAAAGGAAGCGAAACATCTTAAACGTATTAGGGCCGCTTATTCCACCAAATAGATTAATCTTCTGGAAAAATCTTTCTGTTGGTTCTACGTCACAAGAACCAGAAGAATTTAATTTTGATATTGATGAATAATCTTAAACTGTTAATGTGTTTTGAATTTATTTTTAATAGTCTGTATTTTTTATCTTCAAATTCTAAGAAACAATGTGCCTTAAAGTTAACTTAAGACTGATTATTAATAAGTACAACAAAAGAACTAAGTAAATATTTTTCTGATCTGTTTTGATAATTGTATGATACATACATTTTTATTATTTTAAATCTAGTAGTAAGAATAAAAAGAGGCTTCAAAAGCTAAACTAAACCAATGTTATTTTTAAAGCGCGTTAATATACTGTTAAAAATTACTTTTAGAAACTAATTATGTACCTACCTAATAACCAAGGCTTGTAATGCTTTGTGTGTGATGATTGTTTTACTTTAATGTTGATCTCAAGATTATGTCTAGTAGTAAGAATAATAAGAGGCTTCAAAAGCTAAACTAAACCAATGTTATTTTAAAGCGCGTTATACTGTTAAAAATTACTTTTAGAAACTAATTATGTACCTACCTAAGACTTACCAAGGCTTGTAATGCTTTGTGTGTGATGATTGTTTTACTGTAATGTTGATCTCAAGTTTATGTCCACCTTTATAATACTCACCTACATTTACTATCTATATTTTATTGTTAAACATAAAGATACATTATGTTATATATGTTAATATTAAGAGAAAACTGTCAAAGGAGGTTGTGCATTCTGCGCAGGGTCCTTTATTAATTAGATGTTTTTTTTTATTTTTGTTATGTAAATTTTACATAAGTGAGTTGAATTATTGTGATTAAATAATAAGAAATAAACGGTCTTTAAAATGTGAACTAGCTATTTTTCTTACTGCACTAGTAAATTGAACACTTTTTTCTTAAAAAACTAACTAAAATGCAGTATTTTTTTGACCTTACTGCATGTTAGTTGGGTTTCTTGACAAAATAACTGATCCAAACGCAGTAATAGGGCTTTTTGCTGCATTTTACTAAGTTTAAAATGGTATTTTTTACAAAAAAGGCTATGCAGTAATAGGCACCAAAAAGAATAAATGGCCATAATAAATTCAGTTATTAAGATATATTTTTTTTTATTGCTTTAACGTGTGAACCTATGCCTTTACAACCTTTCTGCATTCAAATTTTTTTGCTTATACATTCTGTTGATTTTTAAAATCAATTCTTAACTTTAAATGCGTTTTACTCGAAATCGTGATTTTGCTGTTACTGCACTTTAGTGTATGGTGGGCAGTAAAAATACTCAGAACTTAAAGGTGCATGAACCATCCTGTTTCGCTTATTACGTATGTTGTTCATACGATCCAGATTTGAATAAATATGTTACATATAGAGGTTTAGATTGTGTAGAAGTGTTTATAAAACGTTTAATTGAAGATGTCAGTTACATAAATTCCATACTGTCTAAAAATAGACCCATGAAAGCTTTGTCTGTCAAACAACAAATAGAGTACGAAGAGGCTACTCGATGTCATATTTGTAAACATTTGTTATTGGGTGACAAAGTTCGAGATCACAATCATGTTACATCTGAATACAGAGGACCAGCACATTCTCGTTGCAATTTAACGTTTACAATATGTTCGTTTATACCTGTTGTTTTCCATAATTTATCGGGATATGATTCTCATTTATTTATTAAAGAACTGGTTAAGTACGATGGTCCTATTAAAATAATTCCTAAATCAAAAGAAAAATACATCTGTATTATGAAAAGCCTCGCTTCTAAGAACAAGTCTAGTCCTGTTCAAATAAAGTTTATAGATTCTTATCAATTTTTAAGTTCGAGTTTAGATGAACTATCTAAGAATTTACATGTAGAACATTTCATAAATCTTTCAAGAGAATTTGGCCATAAAGCCGATTTATGTTTATTGAGACAAAAGGGTATTTATCCATACGAATATATTGATGCATGGTCTAAGTATGATGAAAAATGTTTGCCCCCTAGAGAGTGTTTTTATAACACAATGAAGCTGGAGCCTATTTCTGAAGATGAATATACACATGCACAAAAAGTTTGGTATTCTTTTAGTATCAATTCTGTTGGTGAATATACTGATCTTTATTTAAAAAACGATGTATTATTATTATGTGACATATTAGAGCATTTTAGAAACACAAGTTTAGATTATTACAATCTTGATCCAGCATACTATGTGTCCGCACCAAGTTTAAGCTGGGACGCAATGCTTTTGTGTACTGGTGTTAAATTGGAGCTGATGCATGACTTGGAAATGTATAATCTACTTGAAAAGGGAATACGTGGTGGATTAGCACAGTGTTCCCTACGACATGCAAAAGCGAATAATAAATTTCTACCCTATTTCAATGATACTAAGCCTTCATCTTTTTTAATATATCTTGATTGTAACAATCTTTACGGATATGCTATGAGAAAAAAAATGCCTGTATCAGAATTTCAATTTTTATCAGAAAATGAAAGGGCTAACTTTGATGTTTTGAATATATCTGATGATTCTGAATATGGATATATTCTGGAGGTCGATCTAACTTATCCAGAAATATTGCATAATTCGCATAGTGACTTACCATTCGCACCAGAGAGATTTGTACCTCCTGGTGGGAAAACTACGAAATTAATTGCGAATTTATATGACAAATATAATTACATCATTCACTACATACATTTAAAACAATGCTTGAAAAATGGGTTGATTTTAAGCCGAATACATCGCATTCTCAGATTTAGACAAGAACATTTTTTGCAAAAGTACATAGATTTAAATACTCGTCTGCGTCAAGCTTCTACATCAGCCTTTGAAAAAGATTTTTTCAAACTTTTGAATAATGCTGTGTTTGGAAAAACAATAGAAAATAAACGCAAGCAAGTAAATGTAAAGTTAGTAACAAAGTGGGAAGATTCTGATAATAAAACAAATAAATATATTGGTGCCGAAAAACTTATTTTACAACCCAACCTGAAAAGTATATCAATCTTTTCAGAAAACTTTGTGGCTGTTCAGTTAAGCCCTGAAATTAATATTGGATAGACCGATTTACATTGGTTTTACTGTATTGGAGTATGCCAAACAACACTTATATCAATTCCACTACGATTTTATCAAAAACAAATATGGCTTGAAAGCTAAACTATGTTACACTGACACGGATAGTCTACTTTACTTAGTAGAAACGGATAATTTTTACAAGGATATGATTGATAATATATCGGTATTTGATACCAGTAATTTTGCTGAGGATAATCCATATGGAATACCTAAAATTAATGAAAAAGTTCCGGGTTTGTTTAAAGATGAACTTGGAGGCTCGGTAATTTATGAATTCATAGGCTTAAGGGCTAAACTTTACTGTTTGAAAAGTGTAAAGACAACATTAAAGAAGGCAAAAGGTATAACGAAACCTGTAACAAATCAATTAAAGCTTTCTGATTATAATGCTGCTCTACACAATAACAAAATTATCAAACGTAAAATGAATGTAATTAAATCGATTAAACACGTTCTCTATTCACAACAAGTGAATAAAATTGCATTAAATAGAAGTGACGATAAAAGACAAATACTTTCAAATCAAATCGAAACCTTACCATGGGGCCATTCTGATACAATTTCTTAAAATGTATTATTTAGTTATAATGTATTTAGATGTATAATACAGCTGTGTATTCTCCTGTTTATATTACCTTTTCTTAAAATTAAATATACGATTACATTGAAATTGTGTCTATCTGTCTATTAATAAGTGTGTATGAATAGATATAATTTTAAGTAATCTTCAAGTCAATCAATAGTTCGATCAATAACTATGATAAGAATTATAAATACTAGAGCCTGAATAGTTTTCATAACAGATACAGACATGAAGTGGGTCAAGCAACAAGTATCATTGCATGTTAAAAATATAGATGTAAAGGAAACTTCGCTACGCGTGAAACACAGCGTACTTCTCCCAAATAATATTCGATGCATAATATGTGGTCCCTCGAATTGTGGTAAAACGAATGTCATGATTAGTTTACTAATTCATGAAAACGGATTAAAGTTTAACAATGTTTATCTTTATTCTAAGACCAGCTTTCAGCCAAAATACAGCTTCCTAAAACAAGTTTTGCAAAGAGTTCCAGACGTAAAACTTTTTGTTTTTAATTTTGATGATGATGTTATTCATCCTAACGACGCATTGTTGAACTCTGTTATCATATTCGATGATGTAGTTTGTGAAAAACAAATAAACATAAGAAATTATTTTACACTGGGTAGACATAGAGGTATAGACTGCTTTTATTTATCTCAAACGTATTCTAAAATACCAAAGCAGTTATTACGTGATAATGTTAACTTTTTGATCATTTTCAAGCAAGATGAAGTTAACATGAAACATATATACGATGAACATGTTAATTCTGATATTGACTGGTCTAAGTTCAAAGATATGTGTTCTAAAATCTGGATCCATCCTTATGATTTTTTAACTATAAATAAGGATTGTGAATTAAATAAAGGTAGATATAGACAGTCATTTGACAACTTTATTTATTTTGATTAATGGTTATATAACATGAAATGAAAAACAAAAAAAATCATTTGAACATTAATACTTCTGCGTACAAGTCGTATAATGGACCATAACATAACAAATCAATTAATAAACTCTGCGGATGCTATTAGGAAAAAGGTGAAACAAATGAAAGATTATGAATTTAGTACCGACACTCATCTGAAGTATTTTTTTAAACCTCTTGCTGACCCTCTTAATGCTATAGCAGCTAACAAGCAAATTTCAATAATAAAAAATGAAGACACTTATGACGACCAACCTAAAAACACTGATATCTTAGGTTCAAAAATATTTTTGCGTGACAAATCACATGATATGTACAAACATGAATCACCAGAATCAGAAAAGTTTTATTCAGAAGACGAAGAATATAACTCATCTGAATCAGAAAACGTTAATGTATCGCTGAAAAAAGAAGATATCTTTGAAATATACGATGATATGAACATACCATTTGGCGTACGTAGTGAGAACGATAAGCACATGATTGGAAATACAATAGTTAATTTCTCTACCACTCGTGAGAACTCTGATAAAGTGTACTTAATTCGCGTAGCTAATAAACAGTATAAAATAACACCTGGTCTTAAAGAATTATTGCTTCGCAAGAAGCCTGATTTAAGTTTGGTCAATTTAAAAGATAAATTAGTTTACAAAGAAATACTTATCACAACTAATGCTCATAAAAGAGACTTTGACCCTGCAGGTCAAGTTAAAGGTGATAAAGGTCTAAAATATTCTCAAGTGGTCAAACCGTTATTTCCCGAGTCTAGTAAACGCTTACAAGAACCTACAGAAGTTAAATCTAAACAAAAACGAGGTGCTGGTCTACCGTATCTTAAAAAATATAAAAAAAATACCGAGCTTATTTATTGGGATGATCCTAATGAATTAGTGGACAGGCTTAAACTTTTGATCGCATCTAAAACTGCAGGTAATACTAATCTTGACAATGAAATCTTATCAATTATTGAAGAGTTAAAAGAAGCGGGTGTTATAAAAGAATAAAAAGACTCAGCGTTTAAATTGACTATCAGTATAATTTTGTAATTCAGAAGTGATAGTTGAAAGAATGAGCAAAGTGAAAAGAGACATTATAAACGAAATTCATAGAAGTGCAAGAAAAAATTTTCCTCGAAGGCATGTAATATTAAAAGATATTGATGATCTCTGGCAAGCTGATTTAATGGATATGCAAAGTTTCTCCAAATTCAACAACAACAACAAATATATTTTAGTTATCATTGATGGATTCTCTAAGTACGCTTGGGCTATTCCACTTAAACAAAAAACCAAAGAAGCTGTATCTGAAGCTTTTATTACATTATTGAGTAGAGAAAAACGCATCCCTAGAAACTTGCAAACAGATCTTGGAAAAGAGTTTTACAATAAAAGTTTTCAAAAAATATTAATAAACCATTCTATCAACCACTACTGCACTTATTCGACCAAAAAAGCTTCAATTGTAGAACGATTAATAAGGACGATTAAGAGTAAGCTTTTCAAGGAATTTAGTTTCAAGGGGAATTATAAATGGACTGACGGGACACTTGCAAAAACCATTACTGGATATAATAATGCAATACATAGAACAATTGGTTTACCACCAGCTCAAGTTAATCATAGCAATAAAACTAAAGTACTACAGAGATATTTCAATCAAAATCGAACGAAAACAAAATGTGCTAAGTTTAAGACAGGCGATTTTGTTCGAATAAGTAAATATAAAGGTTGTTTTGAAAAAGGTTACACTCCTAATTGGTCAACAGAGATATTCAAGATCAGTAACGTTCAAAACACAAACCCTGTTACATATTTATTACAAGATGTTAAACAACAACCTATTTTAGGAGCCTTTTACGATCAAGAATTACAAAAAACCAAACATCCTGATATATACCTTGTTGAAAAAGTTTTAAAACGAAAAGGTAGAAAAGTTTTCGTGAAATGGTTGGGGTTATCATCCTGCGAAAATAGTTGGATTGACGAAAGCAATGTTTCATGAGCGGTTTATCAATATAACATCACGGTCTATGATAGTGATCTCATTCTGTTTCTATACATGAAAGGGAAAGGACTTATAAATAATTTAATTAATAATTTACCGTTTGAGCTCCATTTGCCAGGATATAATTATTGTGGCCCAGGAACTAAATTACGTGAAAGATTAGCTCGAGGTGATAAAGGTGTAAACAAGTTAGATGAATATTGTAAACATCACGATATTGCATATAACAATTCAAAAACTTTGAAAGATCGCCACAAAGCAGATATAATTTTATTAAAAATGGCAAAAAAGCGTGCTTTGTCTTCCGATGCAAGCACTGGAGAAAAACTTGCTGCCAATTTAGTTAATAATATAATGTTAACAAAAGTGAATACTGGAGCTGGGTTCAAAACAAACTTTAAAAATTTAGTAACCAATACGAAAAAATGTATTAAAAAAGTTAAACCGAAGTGTAGGAAAAAACTAATTGAATTGGCCTACGCTGCTGCTAGAGAATTAAATCGTGATTCATCTGCCAGGATTCCACGTATTATACCAATTCCTAAGTCTGGAGGGGTTCTACCTTTAATACCAATATTTGCTGGTTTGTCTGCTGCTGGCAGTATTGCAAGCGGAATTGCTGGAATCGTCAAAACCATAAATGAATATAGAGTTGCAAAAAAGCGTTTAGAAGAAATGAAAAGACATAGTAACAATGTGGAAGGTGTATGTATTGGAAACGGACTGCGGCTAAACCGTTACAAGGACGGGCTTGGGCTATATACAAATTTAAAGAAAAAAAACTAAATCATAGGCTACCTAATCGCGCTCTTACTAATATAGATATCATACATTTTACCAAAACCGTTCCATATTTTCGTGGAGTGTTTATGAGAGATACCTTACCGAAGTCTCCATTTTCAAAAGAGTGCGGAATCATAAATTTAGATAATTCTAAAAATTCTGGTACACATTGGGTAGCCTATGTAATTTTAAATGAATATGTTGAGTACTTTGACAGCTACGGCAACTTGAAACCTCCAATAGAATTTATTCGTTATGTAGGTTCTAACAATATTAATTATAATTACAATAATTTGCAAAATAATAATTTATTCAATTGCGGACATTTATGTATTAAGTTTCTTAAGGAGTTTTGGAAAAAGCGAAGTTTTATCAAATCATCACTTAAAAAGGTTTAAATGTTATGAGTCGTCTACATAAGACAACACTTTGACTTTATCTGTCACAAGAGGTGAATGTTAATTAGATTAAAGAAAATAAAAAAATGATTGTTTACAATATAAAATCAACTGCCAAAGATAATAGTTTTACTCGTTCTCGTACCTTCAAAAGACGAAGACATATTATACGAACTCTAAAAAAAATAACTAAAGATAATAAACTATTTCTTCGAGCTTTAGGATTTAAATTATGAGTATTCTTCAAGTGAATGATTTACCACAATTCGACAACTCTATAGTGAATTATGAAATTCATACATATAATCCATATAGCAACAATTTTAATGAAAATGATGAAATACGTATACCCATAAATCAGCAAGATTTGTACGTATTACCTTCAGCTAGCTACATTTACGTTGAAGGCCGAGCCACTACGGTTTCGAAAGATGGAGCAGGAAAACTAACACGAAAGGTTGTTAATTTTACCAACAATCATATATCATTTCTATTCCAAGACATTCGATATGAAATTAACGGTGTAGAGATAGACCGAATAAAAAATGTAGGTATTTCTACAACTCTAAAATCATATGTGTCAATGAGCCAGGGGGAAAGTAAGGCTGCTGCTATTTGGGGTTGGAATTTGAATGGGATGAAAGATAATGATGGTATTTTTAGTGCACTTATACCTTTGAATAAAGTTTTAGGATTTGCGGAAGATTATAATAAAATTATCATTAACTGTAAACATGAACTTATACTTAAAAGAAGCGGTTCGAATCTTAATAGTGTTTTACTTGATAATAATGACTCCATTGAAGTAAGTATAGAGAGACTGCAATGGCGTATGCCTCATATAAAAGTTTCAGATCGGGAAAGATTAACTTTACTTAAACATTTAGAAAAGGATCGTCGTATTCAAATAGCTTTCAGAAATTGGGACATGTACGAATACCCTTTATTACCTAGAACTACAAAACATTCTTGGGTTGTTAAAACTGCTTCACAACTCGAAAAACCAAGGTATGTGATCTTTGGTTTGCAGACAAATAGAAAAAATATGAAAAGTAAAGACTGCTCAATATTTGACCATTGTAAATTGACTAATGTTACTATTTTTTTAAATTCTCAATATTATCCATACGAATCAGTGAATGCGAAATTTTCAGAAGATAAGTATTATATATTATATGAAATGTTCACCAAATTTCGTCAGTCTTACTATAACACCCGGTCTGAACCAATGCTTGGTTTGGACGAATTTAAAGAAAAGGCGCCTTTATTTGTAATTGATTGCTCAAGACAGAACGAAGCCTTAAAAACTGGGGCTGTAGATGTGAGACTAGAAATAGAAAGTTCTGAAGATATACCAGAAAATACATCTGCCTATTGTCTAATCATCAACGATCGTCAATTTGAATATAAACCCTTAAGTGGTATTGTAAAGAAACTATTATGAACGCTATAGTCGATGTGCAAGGGTTTAAGACGGAAAGTAACGAGTTCATCGTGAAAGAAATAGCAATAGCATGTGGAAATCAAATTATGGTATTATTAATCAAACCACCATTCCCATTTAACAATCTTACAAACAAAGAAAGATTGCAAGTAAGTTGGATAGAGAGAAACAGAAAAAATTTCTGGAAAGAGGGTTTTATGCCATACTTAAACTTTCATCGATATATTGTACCTTATCTGGAAGATAAAAGCATTTATGTTAAAGGATGCGAAAAAATTTCGTGGTTAAAAAACTTTGTAAAACATGATAAAATATATAATTTAGAAGATAAGAACTGTCCTCGTTTACAAAAATTATTTGATGACTATAGAATGTCTAGTAATATATTTAGTTGTGTATATCATTCGAATGTCTGTGCTTTAAAAACTGTAATGTGTTTGAGAAAATGGTGTACAGATGAAAATAAATTTTTTTGATTGATTATTTCTTGTTTTATTTTATTACTAAATAAATACATAGAACCACAATAAACCATGCTATAATTTTAAATATACCGAAAAAATAATGTTAGTCCTGTCCATATGACTCCAAGTACCACATCGTTATAAATTAACAACGCCAGTTAAAAGACCTCATTATGCCTATGCACATCCCCGTATCAAGACCTTCTAAAAATGATTCAAAATTATTTTAGCCCACGATATGAAACATATAATGAATATCAAATTCGATTATGTTCATTCAGACATTATTGGGCTACAGTAGATTCAAAACGAAGATTGGTGATGAAAATGGCTGATGCAGGTTTTTTTTACTGTGGAAGTGGTTTAAACGATAAAGTTATGTGCTTTTCGTGTGGAGGTGATATCAAAGATTGGGAGTATTACGATGATCCTTGGATGCAGCATGCTATACTTTTCCCTGATTGCTTTTATTTAAATGCTGTAAAAGGGACAGATTATGTTGATAAACTCAAACATCAATTTATTAAAGAAACAAAAGTATAAAATGGTTCCAAAGTAGTATTTAAGCTACCAGATTCTGGCTGAAGATGAAAATGCTTTTATCTTATTCGTTTTTTATTCCATTAATTGTTTCTGAATACAGATAAATATGTTAAATTAACATTATTTTAGTTTTATTTATTAAAAGACTTGTGACACCTCTAAGAATAATCAACCAGTGTTGTACCATAGAAAGTAATGTAGTTCAAAATCTATTTGAATAGATATGTTCCAATGAATTAAATAGTATAGGTATTCTCAATTCTAATAGACCATCAATTCAACAAACATTATTTCATCTAGTTGAACTCTACAATAAATAAAGATTAACCTATTTGAATAAAAATGTTAATGTCATTTCAATTATCTATTTGATTAGACAATCTATTCAGTAAATAAAATTTCATCTATTTTAATAGATATGTTCCAATGAATTAAACAGTATATTCTAACAGACCATCAATTCAACAAACAAGATTTCTTCTATTTGAATAGATATTTTTTATCTATTTGAATAGTGAAAATTGGGGTATCTGGATCTCCTTTGATCCAGATGCCCCAATTATATACTACTCACTATCAATCACAATTTGAATTATTTTGAAGGATATTGCTAATCCATTGCTTCATATGTTGGAAGAAATTGTCTGCTCAACAATGTAAATAACGCAATGAATGTTGTTGAACTGTCAAAATGAAACCCATTGCTACTGTAAATGTGTAACGCAATTACCCCGCTGGTTCATACACCTGGCAAATGTGAAGTAAGGGAAATCAATTGTTTATTGTATGCGCACAGCCAATGTGTGGAACTCTCTGCCA
Source organism: Omphaloscelis lunosa (assembly GCA_916610215.1). NCBI lineage: Eukaryota > Metazoa > Arthropoda > Insecta > Lepidoptera > Noctuidae > Omphaloscelis > Omphaloscelis lunosa. The sequence goes on from OU744260.1 coordinate 19,623,301, forward strand.
GCGTCTGTATTCCTTTCCACGTATAACCCGTCTGCCTTCAAAGCAAGAGTGAACAAGCATCTTTTGAGCTTGCTCGTTCCATTATAGACCTCATCCATCGCTTTCCATCAGGCGAGATCGAGGTGAAGAGAAAACGCATACTGCATAAAAAAAAATTGACACATATGCAACACCAAGGAGATGGCCAAAGCGATGTTCATTGTGCCTGTAATTTTGTCATTAATCCCCGATTACCGATAACTGAACGCAGCAATATTAAGTATTTGGCGAAGGAAAAAGGAATGGTGGTAATCATTTTTCAGAAAAGCTATTTCATAAGGAGTAGGTATCTAATATTAATCTTATTAACTGGCTTCTGCATTTTTATAAAACTCCCTCGGCCCCCGACGCACCACGTCGCATCACCCGCGCTTACTTTTGTCTTTTTGCTCGACTCCTAAAAGTCATAGCGTGATGTTAAGTAAGCTATAGCCTTCCTCATAAACTACTCCGTCCATTGGCGAAAACCAAATGAAAATCCGTTCAGTAGTTTTTGAGTTTATCGCGTTCAGACAAACAGACGCGGCAGGGCGACTTTGTTTCATTATATGTTAGTGATTCTGCGTGCGTCCAAGTTTATTTTAGTTTTAAAAGGAATGTGTTGTTTTTATAAACAAGCATAAGTTACTCATACATTACAAAACAAACGACGTTACGTTACTCATGATGCCAAAGTTTTATTGGTCCTATTTTATGCTCAGCCGAAGCTGCTGCCAAATGGTGCAAGTATCTGTAAATATTTTGTGTTGTCCAATGTTCTTTTTGAAGGAATCCAAAGTGAATGCCAAATAGCCTCTGGTGCTAGTTTCTTAAGTTTCAAAGTAATTAGATTGCTGTAAGATGTATAGTTTGATTAGTTTAAGTGAAAAGTTTAGTAGTAGCATCTTTATTTACTCTAAAGGGTCAAAGACCTTGTTTTGGTTTTGAAAACTTGTTTGATTACAAATGGATTCAGTAGTGTTTTTTATTCTATCCTTTGTAGTCGCATTCACCACGATCACCTTTCTGCCTGATAATCTTGCAATCAACTGTACGTATCTTTAACACTTTGAGTGACACTAAAAATCTTTAGGCGCTTTATCAATTAAACTTCTTTTGTGTCTCGTTCAGTGTCCTTGAATATGATAATTACTGTGGTGTGTGCGTATTCAGGTAGTAGTCCGCGATACCCGTAGGCGCCACCACTGAAGTCCATTTGACGCAGCGTTAGTGTCTATGTCATTGCATCACATTGTATTAAAAAAAAAAAGTAGTTCCAGAATTTTCCGCCGGCCTTCTGTCATGACGTGCGGTCTAGACTGAGACGTTTGCTGTCCCGGACAACAAAATGTTACGCAAAATTATTTTTCGCGGTGTCTGCCCAGGTTTTCATGGAACTTCAATGGTAATTTAAATGGGTCGTATCCAAAATTGATGTACATTTGGTGGACACATAATTACATTGGTAAAATAAAATAAATTACAGTTTGAAATGTTAACATATAAATCAACATTCAGACTAATTAAGAATAAAATTGCAAGTATAGATTTTTTAAATATGGAAATTGGTTCTATTGCTTTAAAAAACTCAATTTAATTATTGTCATAATTTGTTTCCCATACAAAATTGCTATAACCACAGAGGCGCGTATTTAAAAAATGCAGCAAATAATAAATAATGCACGCCCTATGTAACCAGATTCAACAATGTTTTGTCAGGTGAAGGAGTAAGTTATTAGAAATATACTATAAAACAATGTAATTATAATAAACCATTTATTTATTTGCTCATAAACACGTGTCTCATATTTCATTCCATTGTGTGATTCCTTTTTGTAACTTTGATATTTTATAATAATAGAATTTATTCCAAAATTAGTATGGGAAAACTATGCGTCAAAATAGTTACAACGAGAGAGTGCTAGTTTCTTTCAGCTACGCCATTCTGTTTAGTAACTATGGCTATCGATTCGTGCGCGTTGTAAAAAGGACTTTAAGAATTTGTGTTAAAAGTACCAAATTACGTAAATTTAGTAAGTACTATACTTTACAGTGCAGCATGTCAGTGTAGTTAATGCTGTAATAAAGTCATATGCATGTTTCACGAGTAACTTAACGGTGAAATTACAAAAATATAATTTTTTGAAGGCTATGGAAACGTTAATTTTGTTTAATTGTGTGACCTTTGTGTTACTATTTTCACCTATTGTCACGTGACACATAGGGCTTGTCACAGTATATTCACTTAACTGTGAATAGCAATTCCATTTCCGTTTTAGGAAACATGCCGTTAACGCCCGCTGAACGACAAAGACGTTACCGAGGGCCTTTAAAATTTCTCTCTCTTAATGCCTCTTTGTTAATTTAACATCTGTAACTTATACCTACTTTCTGTGCAAATAAAGAACTATTCTATTCTATTCTTAAACATCCGCAAAAATTGAAGGAAGTAGAAGAAAAAAAATGGATTAGATTCGTCGACTTCGTTGTGACTCTGCCCTTATTCTTCAATTGTGTTACTTTTGTGTTACGATAACACACACAAATACACTCGAGAGCAATGAATCCGGGTCACTTAAAGAATCCTAAAAATCTCGGAAACTAAAAATGCTAGGTTAATGCAATAAATTGTATTTAATAGACAATGTAATACTCCTTAAATGAAGGTATTAAAACTTCTTAGTTATTGTAAAGTTATATCATAAAAAAATCAAATTTGAAAAAGGGCCACTTTCGAAGATGGAACTACGAAATTACAGCATTTGTTTGTAATCTGTCATTTATGTGGGTACATAAACCATGTTGATAGTGCTCTATATTCATTATTCAAGCTGAAATTATGTCGCTTACGCCTGAAGAATGCACCAGAATACTTACAATGCTGGAAACCGGCCGGAGTCAGCGCGATACAGCCAGGACTGTCGGTGTGTCGCTGTCAACAGTACAAAGAGTTCTCCGACGTTACGAAGAAACTGGTTCTAACCTACGCAGACCAGGAACGGGCAGAACCAGGTGTACCACAGCATGAGAAGACCGATACTTGGTGAACACCATGCTTCGAAATCGCTTTCTCACAGGAACTGAACTCACAAATCAGTTTCGACGCCTCGGAGGAAGTAACCCAAGTGCATGGACAGTAAGACGTCGGCTTGCTGAATCTAACTTAAAACCCCTTAGACCTGCAAACGGCCCTAAACTGGAGCGTGGGCATCGTATTTCAAGACTAAGATATGCCCAGAGCCACGTAAATTGGAGTATTGAAGATTGGTCAAAAGTTATGTTCTCCGACAAATCAAAATTTATGCTCTACAAGCACGATGGAAGACACAGAGTGTATCGAAGACCAGGGGAAAGATTCAAGCAAGCATGCATCGAAGAAAAAGTAGCCTACGGTGGTGGGTCTGTACTTGTGTGGGCCGGAATTTCTTCTGAAAGTCGCACAGAGCTGGTGATCATAGAAAACGGCTCTTTAACTAGCGTAAGATATGTGGAAGAAATCCTCAATGATCACGTTGGTCCATTTATGGTCAATTTAGGTGAGGATGCTATATTTATGCATGACAATGCCCGACCTCATACAGGTAGGATTGTGAATGACTACCTTCAAGAGATGAACATTACTAGTATGGAGTGGCCAGCGCGCAGCCCGGATATCAACCCGATCGAGCATGCTTGGGACGAGCTAGGCAGATGCGTAAAACAACGAAACCCTCCCCCAATCACGCTTCGTGAGCTCAAAATTGCTCTCACAGAGGAATGGGAGAATATTCCCCAAAATCGTATAAGGAACTTGGTGTACAGCATGCCAAACCGCGTAAACGCAGTAATGGAAGCACGAGGAGGCAATACGAAGTATTAAAATTCAAGAAAATCGTAATAAAGTTCAAAAATTTCATGTTTCCTATTTTTGTTTTAAGGAGAGATCAGCAGTTTTTTTCTTTATGTAATTTTGTGTTAATAAAATGTATGGTGACTCATATTTTTTTTACTTTCATTTAAGGAGTATTACATTGTCTATTAAATACAATTTATTGCATTAACCTATCATTTTTAGTTTCCGAGATTTTTAACATTCTTTAAGTGACCCGGATTCATTGCTCTCGAGTGTATGTACATAAATTTTGAAAACGACCCTTAACTTGTAACTGAATTTTCTTTCTTCAGACTTTGTTTAATATATTACCGTAATCACGAATTATTTGCGTCTACCGCAGCCTACATACCCTTCGTCTTTTGCCCTAACACACACTAACACAGACACCCTCACTGCCTTATTTAGTGTAAATATTTTCATTCAGGAGGAGTTGCACAAGAGACGCATAGACGTCGTTACGGCGAGACATCGTGGCGCGGCAAAGAGCCAACTCCACCCCGATGTTGTAGAGAGAACAGGAGTTTTAGGTAATGTGGGATGTGACTAGTGAACTAGTAAACTAATGTAATTCTGAAATTCTGTAACAGTCTTTAAACAAATAACAGCCACAGCCGATTCAATCATTCTTAGGTACCACTGACGGCGAGCAAGGGCGGATCCAGCCTTCAAGTTAGGAGGGGTCACATAGTCGGCGTCCAGTCAGGACTGGCAAGTCATTTTGCAAAGAAATAATAATGACCGCCAAAAAAAAGTCAAAATCCGGCAGTATATTTTTTTTCAGGGAGGTGCATTTTTTTTTCCTTAATAGGCTATGTACAAAAAGCAAGAATATAGGCAAGCGAGCAAGGCGTGCTCAAAATGTTTGGCACCTCGTCTCAGAATTCCCGGTTAGGTTTCTATTGGACATCCTTACGGAAATAGGAGTTGCTTTGTCGACCTGCAGAAAAGTTAGAGCGTAAGAAGAATATAGAATTCAAGAGCGAGCGGAGCGAGTTCGATAATTTTTATTTAATTTTTGTAGTTAGGGCTTCTTTTTTGAAAAGTCATTCTTAAAATAAATAGGAGTTCCTTTGTCGACTTATAATAGAAAGTTTGACAATATAGATTTTAGCGAGCGAAGCGAGCTCGAAAATTTTCATCCTCAGCCTCCAATCTCTAAACTGTAACTCTAAACTGCTTCTTACTAAATATATTTTGACCGTGTTTGGGATATCTTTAAAAAGTACAGTTTCTTAAGATTTGTGTGACCGCCAGGATCGGAGCCCCGGGGGGGTTTGTCTCGACAATATTCTGGGGTAAGTACCTATTTAATTTCTACGTCTAGTTGCTAGGTTCAGATAAACCTACATGGGCACTTATGAAACGTCAGAAGCTAGGTGCACGGTTCCATTTGGTCGTTTCTTAAGGAGAAGAGCCGGCAGAAAACTCCACGGTCAATAAACATATAACTATAATAAGAGCGAATAGTATTGATATGCGTGTCGTTCGCGCATGTGTGGCAAACACAGACGTGGGAACAAAGTATTTATTTGATTAAATATATCAATGAGATTTAAAAAATATCTGTGGTCGACCTTGACACAGCCTTGGGGGTTTATGACCCCCTGGATCCGCCCTTGAAAGCGAGTGGCGGCGGTGACCTCTGACTTAACTATTATATTAAATTGGATTTGGAAACTCCTTTTATAAGATATTCGAGAAAATTCTAGGACTATGATGAATTATATTAATAAAGTATAGCTAGATTTAAAATAATATATCAAATAAATCAAAAACCTATTAAGAGCTCCGTACGTATTGATTAAGTTACTAAAACCCTACTATTTTGCCTGGAAAACTGCCAAATACGCACAGTATGAAAAGTAATCTACTAGTATTTTTACAAAACCCTAAAGTTTTAAATGCACGGTAACACGAGATTTACACATTTGGGCCGAAGTACCGAAAAACTAACAAAAAAGTTTACGTTTAAAACTCTATGCCTCGATGTTTTTCATTTTTTTTTTCAACATTGGCACATAGCTTTAGACAGGTTTCAATTTGGAACTAGATTTTCTTTATGGCCTATATATTTTCATTTTGGTAATAAAAACTTCTTCGTGAGACAGTTTTGTGTCGATTAAGGGGTGTTTAAATAGATGATTATTGAGTATTGTTTCCGATGATTGTCTACACTAGGTTTTAGTAGTTAGAAACGCTTTTTAGATTTTTTTACTTACAATAAAATATTTATTATGTTTCAATATTTCGTAAGGCGTTTTATTTAAGTTGACTAACAGAATACTGATGATGAATTTAGCACTCAGTACGGTGTAAGATAATTTATGTAACGTCTATGGTAGTATGTAGTTAAACTATAGTTCATAATCGCATGCTAAACGATAACCCGCATCCAGGTATATCCAACCCATTACACAGAAACTAACACTATTTCTGTACATAAACTATGTACATAATCCTCATATAATTCAAGTGCTTACCTGCTAGATGTGACGTATGAAGGCTGTAGCAACCTGAGCCCGCAACAAGCTACGAGCTACGCGCTACGGGCTACGCCGTAGTACTCTCTACGAGTAATTGCGAGCCATTGCGAGCGCTCATTTTACGTTATTATGAGATTTTATGAAAGTTAAGCTTTACTCAGGTTTACAATATAAATAGTTATGGAGAGATTAAATTTGTAGATCTAGAGATGATATAATAGGAAGATATTATATGTTTGAGCTGTTTTTCGGGCTTAGTAAACGAGACGGATTGAAACTAATCACAAAAAAAATCTTAGTGACGACTACCATCATCTCTGCGGGTTTTTTTATACCAAATGTGTTTGAAGAAGTTATTTATGTAAGGTAGAACTGTCGTCAAGCTGTGTGTTAAGTGTCAAATGTCATCTGTCATCTTTCAGAAAAAATATTTTCTGTTACTCTCGATTTTATTCTTGTATATATTGAAAATTAAACAGTTATCTCGTTCTGAGCTCGGTAATTTCATTGGCCAAGCCATAATTACCCTGCAGGCTCCTCGGAACTTTTTCGGGATTTGTACATGGTCCTTCGAGCCGGATGATATATTGGTTGAGCCACACAGCGACATATGCATTACAAAGCTGATCTGATGATGAAGCTGTTCTAATACGAAGCGAATCGGACTGCGGTTCGAGTACGAATTTAGTTGGATCCAAATTCAGTGAAGTATTGAAGTGAAAAAACTGTGAGTACGCCTTACGTATTGACTTAGAAAAATTCAAGCAATATAGAACTTTCAATACAAGAAGAAATATACTTAGACAAATTGGGCATACAATTTAGTTGGAAATTCTAACTCATTATTGAAACTAAAGATAGTTTAAACTATTCATTAATAAATTAAGAAGGAAATTAAAATGGAAACGTATTTTACTATGCAAGAAGATACCAAATTAAAGATACAAAAAGCTAGAGTTAACTTCAAAAAATCTCCAAAGGAAAGAATAACGCAATCCTACTTGGAAACTCGGCTTGAAACACTGGAAAATTATTGGACTTTGTATCGTGATACACATAGAGTCATCATTTCGGAATTTGGTAACAAGGAATTATTGAAGTCTAGTTATTACACAACTGATGCATACGGCAGTACTGAAGAACTGTACACAGATTATAAAACGGAATTAAAGGATTGCTTGCTTAAGTTTAAGATCGATTCTAATACGGTTGTATTGTCTAGTTCTAAGGTTATTGAGTCAAACGTCGGTCAATCCTTTAGTGTTAAGTTACCTAAGATTTCTATTCCTAATTTTAGTGGCAAATACACCGAATGGACAAGTTTTCGCGATTTATTCATATCATTAATACATAGCAACAAAGCATTGGACGACGTTCAACGGCTACACTATCTCAAAGGCTATTTAACAGGTGAGGCTGAGCAACTTTTGCGGCATATTCCTATCACGGCCATTAATTACAACGTCTGTTGGGATCAGTTGGAACATCGTTACAATAATAAGTTGCATCTTGTTAATTGTATTTTAAAACGTTTCATGAATCAAAAGAACATACAGTCAGAATCTTCCAGTGCCGTTAAAGAATTACTTGATACAACAAATGAATGTTTAAACGCCCTCAAAAATTTAAGTATTGACATTTCTTCTTGGGATATTATTGTAATTTACATTGTTAGTTTAAAACTTGATACTGAATCTAGGAAACTATGGGAAGTTCAAATCTGTAAGGCCAATGGTGAACTTCCTAAATTAAGTGATTTTAAAGATTTCTTAGAGCAGCGATTCAGGTCTCTTGAGTTTTTAGATAGTAAAGTCATTAACAAGTCAATTAATAGTACTCGCACAACTAAGGCTATGCATGTCACTTCAAACTCAACATGTGAGTTTTGTTCTGAAAGTCATAAACTGATTCATTGCAAGAAGTTTGCAAAAGAAGATGTTGAAGCACGTCGTAACTTTATCCAAACCAATAGGTTGTGCTTCAATTGTCTTGGTCCAAATCATTCGGTAATTTCATGTCGTAATTCAACCAATTGTCGTGTTTGCAAAAAGAGACACCACTCTCTTCTACACCCAAAATCAGTCCCTAAAAGTGATCAAGAGGAAGGTGGAATGGATCAATCTCCGCCATCAACTTCACAGAGCGAGACACCAAACAACATAGTATCTTGTTTCTCAAATGTAAACAGCCAAGTGTTATTGGCCACTGCCTTGGTAAAGGTAGAAGGGAGAACAAGTACTTTTGTTTTAAGATCTCTCTTAGACCAAGGATCTCAAGCATCGTTTATTACCGAGTCCTCGGTACAGATACTTGGTCTGAAGAAGATTCCAAACAAGAGCTTTATTTCAGGACTTGGCAGTGACCAGAGTGCAACATTGCGCTCTAAATGGTTTGTAACCGTACAAGTTCAGTCACGCCACGATCCCAACTGTACAGTTGTTGTAAAAGCTCACGTTCTTAAGAAAATTACATCACTTCTTCCTGAAAGGAAGATTGGTTTTACTGTGTTGTCACCTCAAATGTTGGATCTAAAATTAGCCGATCCTGCTTTTGATACTCCAAACAAAATTGATATTTTGCTAGGAGCAGAAGTGTATTGCCAAATTTTATTGGAAGGTGTTATCAAGGGTCTACCTGGGTTTCCCGTGGCACAAAATACTAAACTCGGATGGATCCTCTCTGGTTATATACACTCACCAAAAAACCAAGGTAGTCTGCAACAAAATAAAATCGTAAACATGCACACTCACATATCGACTGATGATCTGTTAAAGAAGTTCTGGGAAATTGAGGAACCTTTTTCTGGAAACAAAAAGATTTTATCAGAAGAAGAACAGAACTGTGAGGACTTCTTTATAGAAACTGTTCAAAGAGATTCATCAGGCCGCTACGTAGTAAGATTGCCTTTTAAGTCAAATAATCCAGAGTGTCAGTATGGCAATTCATTTGAAATTGCTCGGAAACGATTTTATTTATTGGAGAAACGGTTGCTCAAGAATCCTGAATTTCGAACGAAATATTCTGATGTTATTGAGGAATACTTAACACTAGGCCATATGGAGGTGGTTCCAAAATTAGAGAAAGAGAATTCTACTGCCATCTATTTGCCACACCACGCAGTTGTAAAAAATGATAGAACTACAACAAAGGTGAGGGTTGTATTCGACGCGTCATGTACTCTTAATAATGGCTCATCATTAAATAAAGATATGATGATTGGTCCAAGGCTACAACCCGAACTGAGACACATCATCATGCGTTGGCGTTGTCACCCTATATGCCTTGTTGCCGATATAGTGAAAATGTACAGACAAGTAAAGGTATCTGAAGAAGATGTTGATTTTCAACGACTTTTGTGGCGTAAGGATGTGAATTCAGAACTTCAACATCTGAGGTTATTACGTGTAACATTTGGTACATCTTCAGCACCATACTTAGCTGTACGAGCTCTGCAACAGCTTGCACATGATGAAGGTGATAAATACCCTTTAGCAGCAGACAGGGTTTTAAAGGAGTTCTATGTAGACGATCTCATGACAGGTTGCGAAAGCGTTGAAGAAGGTGTTCAGGTATATCATCAAATGAACGAACTTCTTAGTCGCGGGGGATTTGAGCTTCAGAAGTGGTCTTGTAATAAAAATGATTTATTGCAAAAAATTGAAAAAGACAGAAATGATACGAAAGAAACCTTAGAGATGAAGTTAGATTCTGTTATGAAAATTTTAGGATTAACCTGGAACAGATCTAGTGACGAATTTCAGTACACTGTCCAACTTCCTTCGCTTGAAACACCTGTGACTAAACGTAGAGCAATTTCGGATATCGCAAGATTATTTGATCCACTCGGTTGGATCGTACCCGTTATAACAACTGCCAAGGTTTTTATTCAGAGAATATGGCTTGCTGGTGTAGGATGGGATGATGAGATACCAGCAGACATACTCAAAGATTGGATTTCCTATCGCAAGGATCTCGTTCACCTTACTAGTTTTCAACTTCCGAGGTGGGTTGGGACAAGTAGAGACAATGTCCACATGGATCTACAGGGGTTTTCTGATGCGTCTAACGCAGCTTATGCAGCCGTTGTCTATGTTAGGACAGTAGATTGTAATGGTAAGGTTCATGTGAATCTCGTCGCTTCCAAATCGAGAATTGCTCCTGTAAAACAGGTATCCATACCTCGTCTGGAGCTTTGTGGAGCTGTCCTTTTAGCAAAGTTGCTCCAAGAAGTCTCGGAAGTATTGGATGTCTCAAAGGAAAATATACATGCTTGGACTGATTCCAGTGTTGTCCTTGCTTGGCTGAGTAGTCATCCCAGCAAGTGGAAGACGTTTGTGGCAAATAGAGTCTCCGAAATATTGACCATCATAGACAACAGTCAGTGGTCGCATGTCAAATCCGATGAGAACCCAGCAGATTGCGCATCACGGGGCATAAATCCAAGCAATATTTCTGAAATTGAATTATGGAAAAACGGCCCTAAGTGGCTACAAGAAAATACAGTCCATTACAGTAGAGGAAGGTTTAAGCAAACAGATTTAGAGGAAAAGAAAAGTAATGTTTTATGTTACATAACAACTGAAGACATTGATATAATTTTAAGGTTTTCCAGTTTAAGGAGACTAATAAGAGTGCTTTCATATTGTAGAAGGTTTCTTAATATGACAAAAAGAGCAAACCATAAAACTCAAACTACACGTTGGCTAACATCTAAGGAAATAAATGATTCATTACTTAACTGTATCCGCTTGTGTCAAAGGGACGGGTTCCTGAAAGAAATAGAGAGTTTACAAGGATTTAGTAAAGTAAAAAAAGGAAGTAGACTTACCTCGCTTAATCCATTTCTTGATGGCGACGGCATCCTTAGAGTTGGTGGACGATTGCAGAAGGCTAATGTTGTAGAAGAAATGAAGCATCCAATACTGATTCCTCATAAATCACATCTAGCAAATCTGATTGTTGCGGATGCCCATGAACGTACTATTCATGGAGGTCCTCAGTTAATGCTGAGTTATATAAGAACTCGGTATTGGATTGTGAACGCGAAAAGTCTCATTAGACAGCATGTTCGTAAATGTGTTGTTTGTGTGCGTTATTCAGCTCAAACGAATCAACAGTTGATGGGCCAAATACCATCAGCTCGTGTCACTGCTTGTCGCCCTTTTTATCAGAGCGGTGTTGATTACGCAGGACCTATTGCAGTCAGAACCACAAAGGGACGTGGTTATCACTCGATCAAGGGCTACATTTGCTTATTCATATGCATGGCCACTCGTGCAATACATCTCGAGGTAGTGAGTGATCTGACCTCAGAGGCATTTTTAAGTGCATTTAAGCGTTTTGTTGCACGCAGAGGGCATTGCGCAGATTTGTGGAGTGATAATGGCACTAACTTTGTTGGAGCGAATAGGGAGCTTAGGAATTTATTACCTCGAGAAGGGTCAGTAGTAGCCAGTGACATAGCTAGCTGGTTAGCGACAAATGGCACCAACTGGCACTTCATTCCACCCCACTCACCAAACTTTGGTGGTCTTTGGGAAGCTGGAGTGAAGTCCACGAAACATCACCTAAAAAGAGTAATCGGCAACAGTACACTCACGTTCGAAGAAATGACGACTCTCTTGTGCCAAATAGAGGCATGTCTTAACTCACGGCCGATAACTCAAGTTAGTTCCAATGCAGAAGATCCGTACCCACTTACCCCGGGGCATTTTCTTGTGGGTGAGCCTTTAGTGCTGGTACCGGATGCTAATTATGAAAATGCGAACATGAGTACTCTCAAAAGATGGCATTTCACTCAACGGCTTATGCAAGATTTTTGGCGAAGATGGTCACATGAATATCTGACACAACTCCAGCACCGTTATAAATGGTCACAAATAACTCCGGAACCTAAGGTTGGAGATATAGTGCTGGTTAAGGAGGATGATCTGCCACCGGCAAGATGGTTGTATGGTATGATTACTGACAAGCATATTGGTGTGGACAATCTAACGCGCGTTGTTTCTTTAAAATGTAGAGATTCTGTTATCAAGAGACCAGTGTCCAAGCTTATTATTTTACCTGTTGCCGTCTAGATTTAAGTTATGAAGTTTTATTTTGCTCAATATATTCAAATTCTACCGGCAGCAATGTTATGGAGTGTTGTTAACATTGAAATGTTTAAGTTAGATTTATTTATTATTTTATTGTTGTTGGTAGTAGCTATCTTTTATCATGGTGGGTGGGTTGGTTGTTAAGTAACTCAGTGTGTTATTTTATGGACACTGTCCATGGTGGGCGGAATGTTAAGTGTCAAATGTCATCTGTCATCTTTCAGAAAAAATATTTTCTGTTACTCTCGATTTTATTCTTGTATATATTGAAAATTAAACAGTTATCTCGTTCTGAGCTCGGTAATTTCATTGGCCAAGCCATAATTACCCTGCAGGCTCCTCGGAACTTTTTCGGGATTTGTACACTGTGATCACCATCAAATTTGTAGGCGAATTAATTATTTGCCAAGCATGGGTATTTGAGGAAGATTCAAAGTCCTATGTTTTGTAGCTCGTAATTTACGGACGACATTTTAAGTGTCATTTGATATAATAACTTAACAAAATGCAGTTTCTTACCTCAAATAACCATACAAATTTGATTACGTCTGCGGTCAGCTTTCGAGTCTGGAACCTCGAATGGTTTCAGAATCAAATGCTCAGAATATTGGCGAGAGGTCGCAGCCAGTGGACTGTGTTCCCTTTGATGTCGACTGTCGAGTTTGTCGAGGTTGTATACAAAATGTTTGTATTTGAGGAAAAGGCGGAACGTTTATGTAGTTTAAATGTGTTGGTTTATATGAAATATCTGGTTATTTGTTGGTAGAAGGTTATCAAGGATGCGTTAATTGATTTCAGATTTGATGATGATTTGAATTAAATTAATTTTTCGATGTAATTTTTAAGTATTAAATGTTGTTGGATTTAGTTTAGGATATTTTAATGTTTTTTTTTTATTTCATGTGTATACTTAGTTTTTTTTTAAGCAGGGTAAAGAATATTAACAATTTATGATTAAGTTAAAAAGTTTGTCATTTTTTTTTAACTGCTTTAACATTTCAAGGGGAGATGTTTTTTGTAGAATTCTTCGTCGGCATTATTTTAATTCATTTGAACGATTCAAAACTGTAAATGAGACAGCCAATTGAATTAATCAATCGCTGAGTTGGGTAACTTCTTACTTAAGCGTAAGATTCCTTGTCCAAATAATTTGAACAATGGATTGCCCTAAGTAATACTTGATCGAATGAATCTCCTTTAATTAAGGACTACTTACCATTAATTGTATTCCGTTAAGTGCAAAATGGTAAAGTAAACTTCCTGATTTAGGTATAGGTTTAGGTTGGGTTATTCAAGGGTGTAGTACAGACCATCAAACTAAACAACTTTGTCCATGGAAACCAACATCGTAATTGAGAAAAAATTATCAACTATCCCATACAATACTTCAAAACTTACTCAACAAAAAGTAAAAATTGTTTTTCTTAATTACACCCTTGAATTTACACCCTTGAATAACCCAACCTTAACCTAAACCAGGAAGTTCACTTTAAATTGTATTGTAGTTTATTATGAGATTTATGGGTTAATAATATGTACTGCTTCTTTGAATAAACGATTAAAAAAATGCTTTTATACTGAAAACTGCAGAACATAAAGTGTTGCCATAAAATTTTGGCATAAATGGACAAAATGAACTTCTTTCAGTAAATCAATTTATTTTTTAATGATGGTCCTGGGCAAGTTGCTATATAATATCTCTCTACAAAGTCGCCATTTACGACTGAAAACATTTAGATTGTTCCATTTGAAGCTAGAATATAAATTAATAGCTATACAGCACATTATTACATAAAAAGCAACTGATGTTATCACAGCATATAAATTTTGAAACGTTTTTGATTGATGTCTTTAAGGAACCGGTGTTTCTTACCAGAAGACCTTGTTCATACTTAATGTGAAATGTCATACTTTGAACGCAATTTTACTACAACACAACTTATACACCGGTATACTAGTTCCGTCAGTGTGAAGTGTCTCTAATGTGTTTGCCGCGGTCGGGTGTCACCGGCTGCCGGTTCCCACGACTGAGAGGTGCCTTACTTCGTTCTCTCGGAAAATATTATACCACTTTGATTTTTGGTTCAAGTATGTCTAGGCTAGGATTCCATGTCGTTTAAATGTTTTGAACAGGCATTATTGCACACTAGCTTTTGCCCACGGCTTGGCCCAGGTTGGCTCGGAAATTATCCTACAGGAATGTCCATACTACTGGGATAAAAGTATCATAGAAGGCCAGTTGAGGTCTACCTGTGTGCCAAATTTCAAAATGACGTGAAAAAGGAACAGACAGACTGACAAAAAAACTAAGGTTCTTACTGGTTCTTCATCGTAGGCATACCTACCGGTAACTGATAATACTTTTCAGCAATAATGAAGTAAAAAATCCTCACTTTTCTTTTGTTTTCTGTTTAGAACTCCGCCATCTTTTAAAACTTGTTGTTTCTTCACAGAAAATATTATGTTGTATCATAATAATGTTAAAAGTTTACGATATTTGTGTTGCAAACTCTCGGTTACAAAAATTCTGATAACTCCCATCGGTATTGTAAACTAAGGCCTCTAAAAGACGACATTAATTTTAGGGGTTGAGAATGTTAACTTTCAACATTCTTATTGCGCCTTTACAATTTTTTAACCGACTTAAAAAAGTAGGAGGTTCTCATTTCGGTTGTGGGTCTTGCGTGAGCTGTGGTGGTCCAGGGGTAACGACCCCGAGGTACGAGTCGATTCGAACTCAAGCAGGCAAAATACCTTGTGTAAATTATTTCATCACCACTGCTCTCAAAACGGTGAAGGAAAACATCGTGAATAAACCGATATGTCCTAGAACGAAAAATTCGAAGACGTGTGACATCCACCAACCACCAACCCGCACTGGGCCTGCGTGGTCGATTTCGGCCTGCTCCCTCTCACCACGAATCTAACAAATTACATATAGAATGAACGTTCATTCACATTCAGCTCATTTAATTTTTCAATCATTCGGTAGGCGAGTGAACGATGCCAAGTGCCGAATCCAACATCGTTGGATCGGTTTACATTTTTCAGTTTTGATTCATGTTGTGTTCAGATGTTTCACATTGAGTGAAAGATGAATGTAATACAAAAAATAAGAAAAACTGATTCAGAGGCCTAAAGGATTTATTAAAGAGGCCTACTAAACACAGATCATAAACACATCGTGCCATCAGTTCCAAATACATAATTCACCAATATATGCGTGGCCACGATGCAAAACTGTTGGTTTGCAGAAATTCCGAAATATATATTTATTTAGCCTCTATCATGGCGCCGCCAGCCGATTTATGGCAACCCTTCCAAGTAGCCGGAGATAGGTAACACGAAGGTGCTTACTACGCATCGTTATGTCAGGCAAAATTGCTCAAATATTGTTCTGATTTTCTTTAGTGATAACGTTATTGGTAACTGAGAAAATCAATGAGTCAGTGAAATAGAGGTACATACAACAGAATATGCTTAGAAGCGCTAAGATTATAAAAAACTTTTTTTTTTTTAAAATAAGACTTCCATATTTCCACTATCTGTTATTTGTGCTACGTAAAAACCGTAAAAAGTGCTTTCTTGTAGGCTACCCGACTATGAACTTTTTTGAATAGTACCACATATTATAATATTATGGATGTTACAGCTGTAGGTGACATCAGCCATTATGTGGACCTCTTAGCTCGGGTAATATTCACAGGAGAACAATGAAACCACAGCAGGTACTGCAATTTACAAGTCCCAAACGACACATTCTCGCAAAAAAGGAACAAAAGTACTTAAAGGAGAATGTAGAAACATTGATTTCTGGAGAATAAAATGTCATAACTACTTTAATCAGGGTAAAAATATACTTTGTTTCATACTTATAGCAGCATAACACCACGCTGAATGTCTTTTCCATACTGGCAAAAAGTATGAAAGTGATTTTAGTAAATTCTCTGCCAGGTAAGTTAACAGGGGGCTTAAAACGGCCGCTTTGGCAGAATCATAATATGATAATAATATAAATCACACAAACTGACAATCCATATTATTATATTATCTGCGTAAAATTCATATTACGCAATTCATCTGTTTGACAGTTTTGTATTTTAGGGCCGATTTTTCAATCGCCTGATAACTTTTATATGAAGAAAAAAAAATTATTTAAACAGTAGAAATAAAAAATAAAATTATCATTTGATTAATAAAAATTGTAAAGAAAAAATATCCGGTAAAATTACGGTCTTTATTTTTTTACGACCAGAATCTAACCTCGCTTGCACCACAAATCACTAAATACTTTTAAAGCTCAACATTTATTTAAAACTACCTGCACCCTGCGGTTTTACCCGCATAAGTCTCGATCCTGTGGGAATATCGGGATAAAAAGTATCCTATGTCCTAATCCAGGTCATGGTCTACCCACTTTCCAAATTTTTCAAATCCGTTGAGCCGTTTTAGGGTGAAAGCGGAACAAACAAACATACATATAAAAAATCGAATCTTTTCTCTTTATAATATTAGTTTAGACACTAGCTTCTGCCCACGACTTCGTCAGCGTGAAATTTCTTGTTCTTCTGTCCCACCGCATCGCATCGCGTCGTCCGCACATCCTATTACTTCGTTTTTTGCTGACTTCTTTCTTTTTGCTCGGCTCCTAAGTCGTAGCGTGATGGTAAACAGCCTCTAACCTTTCTCAAGAATTTGGCTATTAAATGCAAAAAGTATTTTTGTAATCCGACTGTTAGTTACCGATATTACCGCGTTCAAATAAACAAACAAACAAAAAATCTAATATCTTGTATTATTAGTATAGTTTATGTATATATTCTGTCTCTGTCAATTTTTTACAGAAATCGAACAATATTTAAAATTTGTGTTCAAATGAAGAAAAAGGAGAAGTGTTCAATAGTATTTAGTGATTTGTGGTGCAAGCTGGTCTAAATGATTGTGACTTTATCATTAAAAATATAATTGAAATACAAGATGTACTTATTTAAATAGCTTTTCTTTTGCCTGGCCGAAAGATTCCCCGAATCGGTTGATCAGCGATGCGGTTAAATTGAGTTTATTTAGTTTATAAGCATCTCCTGCACAATACTAAAACACGTCTTTGGATAATTAACTTGTTGGTATGCAATAAGGAGGCGCGGACGGAATCCGTAATGGTTGCAGGCGGGTAACCGCAGGAGTGACCAAGTTAGGGTGGGGAAAGCGAGACAGCGTACTATAACCCAGATAACTACTACACAAAGTAGACAGCCCTAGTGAAGGTAGCGGGAATTTGCTAGACATGGGAAGCGCAGGCGTTATTGCGATGCTTGGGGGACGCCCTAGTCCAGCCGTATCTGAAGGGTGCCAAACGCAACCCTATCACTAAGCTTCCGCTGTCCGTTAGTCCGTCCGTTCGTCTGTCTGTCAGCGGGCTGTATCTCATGAACCGTAATAATAGGCAGACAGTTGAAATTTTCACAGATTATGTATTTTTATTGCCGCCATAACAAAAAATCATACAAGAAACGTATTTTGCTAAATATTATACGGTGGTACGAAAACCTGAGTGTGCGAGTCCGACTCGCACTTGTTACACTTGACGTACGTAGCAGAGAAAGTCGAAAGTAAATTCTACTCATTTTGGGCGACAGTACTGACTTTTTTGGCCCCATTTTTACAGTACACGTTTCTGAAGAATACAGTAACGGTACAGTTTTAAAACGATGTTTAAAGAAAGACTCATCAACGTTGTAAAAAGCTGAGAGAAAAATTAATTTAATAAAGTGCGCGGCAAAAGGTATGGTTTACATAAAAAGTGTTGCTGTTCCTTCAACGGTACCGTCAGCAAAAAATATAAAATGCTAACAAAGAGTACGGATTGAAAAAAAAACATTGTCCTGTACTTTATATTTTTGCTTGTCAAGGAGTATAAGGGTTTATTCAGAAATTTATTAAAACAAATATTACACTTTACATCACCTTATACTGAGAAGAAAATAACAGAGATTTTAATGTTGTTTATTGTCCAAGAACATGTTACTTATTGGTTTCTGAAATCGACTTGTTCGAATGACGGTTTCCCTAAAAATTCACGCCACCGCACCAGTTGGCGCCACTTTGACAAGAGGTCTTCCAATAGACAATGAATATAAAATACATGATGGCGTTCGTCATTCGTTTTATTCCTTTGATCATCATTCAGTCACGACAAAAAAAAAATAGGCACTTTGACCTTTTTGACAGGTGCCCGGACCTGACGTCTCAGTGCTGCCACGTCAATTTCATTTCAGAAAACCCTCATTCGGTTGATATCATTTGATGTACTTTGACTTGGCAGTAATGGATCAGACTTTCAGCAATCGAGTGTGAGGAGGATTTTTTAAAATTTTAAGATAATTCTGCTCTTCCTCGTGTTGGCACGAGATATAGCAATTTAAACATCTCATACGATTGTAATGCTCGTGCATTTGTAATGCTCGTGCGTGCTCGAACATTAACACTAACGTAGGTAGGTATAGCCTACCTGCGTTAGTGTTAATATTCACGTCTGAGCCAAACTGCACCTTAACTATGGTGTCAAAAATAGCCCGCCAAACGATTGGATACATTAATTTAGTACAGCTTCCAAAGTTATTGCTACAAAGTAAGTGCGTTACCAGCGTTCAAAATGGAAGGAGAAGTTTCTGCGGTACTTTGTGACCCATAATGGGCGCATAGGATGAAACAGCGCCAATATGTAGTTATCGCGGTTTGATGCATTATTCAACGTACAAAAACCATTTGATGTGGCGAAAAAACCGCCGCCAGAGTTATCGCTAAACGCCTAACGTCATTCACAATGACACATCTCAAATTCAACGTATAAAAATATTGGCCGCACCTAGGTTATCATCATCTGTCTAGCCTTTTTCCAATTATTTTGGGGTCGGCTTCAGTCGAACCGGATGCAGCTGAATACCAGTATTTTACATGAAGCGACTGCCTATCTGACCTCCACAACCCAATTACTGGATAATACGATACCCCTTGGTAAGACTTGGTTATCAGTCTTTCGGGCTTCTGACTACCTTTAATGACTGTCAAAGATCCATGAATAACAGCTGGGACCAACTACCAACGTAATAACTTATAATGCACCTGCAATAATCAAGGACATGGTAACTAAATAATTAATGTCAAACCAATTCCCCTGAAGTTCCCGTGACCTACTTATCAAGGGACGTACGCAGTAGACGCGCTAATTAATCACATTAGATGCTAAACCTAGAATATTACGGCGTAAATTGTTGACTTAACATGTCGGGTATATAACTTATACTTATCTTGATTTAGTATGTAGGTTACGAGTTCTCAATTATGCGTTGAAGTTGAATTTGAGGGGTGAGATGATCTTGAAGTGGAGTTATTGGTTCAAGTGATAACGAAGTTGTTTGGTTTGGAATTTGTCCTATTAGGCGTCAATTATAAATAGGTAAGTTATCTGTTTAGTCAGCGAGTAAATGAGTGACCTTTCGCTTTGTATATAAAGATTAACTAATACAACTTATTTGATTTTTTTTTCTTTTTAGTTCATTTTTTGGCAGGGCAGTTGTGTTTTTTTGATTATTTATTTTTATATCATTAATTTTAGTGTCAAGTTTTATTTTTAAACCTGTCATGCTAGGTGGTTTTAATATTTAAGCACTAAAGGTGGTTTTTAACTCTCACAGCGAGGCGATGCGAGGCGAGGGGTGGATGGCATGGGGATGAAATGTTTGTTTTGCATGTAAACCCTACCTATGTAAAATGTATGCCAATCAATTATATAGTTTTGGAATGTGCTTATTAAGGCTTTCAATTGGATACCCATATTGTAATAAATTAAGAAATTATTTTATTTACACATTTGAATATGGAGCCATACTGCCACCATTTCTTTTTTTAGTATAGCCTTTGTCACTCAGGATGATGTAAGGATTCTAACGATACCCCATACATCCAATGTCCAGGTATTTAAAAGATATGGTGCCACAAAGAAACTCACATACAAACATACACGAACCCTGAAAACATTACACTCCTTTTTGGACAGTCGTGTAATAAAACATATAACAAACAAACATAACGCCTTGTTTCCCCGAAGGGTTGGGCAGAGGTGTCCCTGTAGCAGGTACACCAACATTTTGCCAGTTATGTTTAAGTCCCATGTAATAGGGGGCGAGCCTATTGCCATCAATCGGGCACAAATCCAGACTCCGAGCTGCTACTAAGAAATGTCAGATAAAAAAAACCCAATAACACTGCCCGACCCGGGAATCGAACCCAGGACCTCATGCTCAGCAGTACCGCTTGCGACCACTAGGCCAACGAGGCAGTTGTAAAAAAAAACCCAGAATACTGTTTGTTCAAAATTACTTCTGGAAAGAAGGTATTATCCACTTGAGTAAGATCGTTTAATTTAAGTTTTAAGTGCAGTACCTGTGTGTGGTGAACCCAAAAAGACATTGAATAATGCTGATGTAAAACATCCTATTTTCATTTAAATATAAAGCAGGTTTTTATTTGTCTTACTCAAATGAAAACTTGGAAACCAAAACCTAATGTACCTAATACTCTACTTTTCAGACTTCCAGAAATCTGTTCCCAGATCAGGAAACACGGTTCTCGACGCCTTAATTAATTTGTTTATACGAGCCCCAATTAGAAGAGTGACACAGTTACATGATACTATTATCTACTGTATTACGTGTAGGTAATTTGGGCGTGGGCTGTTATTACTACTTCTTTTATTCGCTTTTCTGTGACTTTTTGCAAGACAACTTTTTACGAGATGAAACTGAAAATGTGGTATTTATGTCTGCCTTATTCGATCCTCGAATCTTAAATTCTGCTAGCTGCTCGTTATATGATTGGATAATAGTGGTTTTGATAAAAAAATCGGATCTGTACCACCATGTGTGGCTTTAGCATATTACAATTATGTTTTCAGAAATCGGTGGTACCTCTAACAGGTGTACCAGTATTACAAAATAACAACTAAATTAATTTGAAAATGTAAATTATAAAGTTGGAGATAATTTAAATCTAGAATGATCCTTTACGAACTAGATATTCATAACTTAGTCATCCTAATAAGTAAGTTTCCTTCTAAGAATTCTTCTCTTGGCTTTTGCTCTCACAAAGAGTAATCGACTTACAAGGACTGATTAACTAGAAAAATCTGCATAGCTACAAGTCCTTAACGCAATCTTGCAGGCACGCGTGCCATCGCTATTCATCGCTTTAACTTAGATTAATCTGCTTAGTATTTAGCAGAGAACTTTGCTTATACTTGTAGCTTAAGATTAGAAAATCAATACATAAACAATTTGTATATACTTAACAACTGCTTAGGTCTTTGGTTTCTGAAAACTTATTTAACTACTAGCTTTTGCACGCGGCTTCAACCGCGTGGAGGTCAGAAATTATCCTACGGAAACGTACCTAATACTGGGATAAAAATCTGTTCTGCCGTTTTAGTGTGAAAGCGTAACAAATACACCAACTCACTTTAGCTTTTATAATATTAGTTAGGATACTAGCTGTTACCCGCGACTTCGTCTGCGATCCAGAATAAAAAGTAACCTATGTCCTTCTTCAGGACATTGACTACTCATGTGCCAAATTTCATCCAAATCCGTTTAGCCGTTTTAGCGTGAAAGCGTAACAAACAAATAAACAAACTTTCGCATTTATAATATAATTATATAATTATTTAACATACAGATATCATAATAATCTACTATATAAAAATAAGTCGGGTTTTCCTTCCTGACGCTATAACTCCAGAACGCACGAACCGATTTCCACGGTTTTGCATTCGTTGGAAAGGTCTCGGGCTCCGTGAGGTTTTAGGTAGGGTAGGTAGGTAGGGTAGGTAGGTAGGGTAAGTAGGGTAGGTAGGTAGGTAGGGTAGGTAGGTAGGATAGGTAGGGAAGGTAGGGTAAGTAGGGTAGGTAGGTAGGTAGGGTAGGTAGGTAGGGTAGGTAGGTAGGGTAGGTAGGTAGGTAGGGTAGGTAGGTAGGGTAGGTAGGTAAGGTAGGTAGGTAGGGTAGGTAGGTAGGGTAGGTAGGTAGGGTAGGTAGGTAGGGTAGGTAGGTAGGGTAGGTAGGTAGGGTAGGTAGGTAGGGTAGGTAGGTAGGGTAGGTAGGTAGGGTAGGTAGGTAGGGTAGGTAGGTAGGGTAGGTAGGTAGGGTAGGTAGGTAGGGTAGGTAGGTAGGGTAGGTAGGTAGGGTAGGTAGGTAGGGTAGGTAGGTAGGGTAGGTAGGTAGGGTAGGTAGGGTAGGTAGGTAGGTGCGCCGTAAATAAGTTCTTAATGCTGTCTTTCAGACGGGTTCTAGAACATTCTAGAAGCTGCACCCTTTTTGGATGAGTGGATTGCGGTGGGAGCGGTTCGAAATGAGTTCGCATTATAATTATATATATACATATTATATTACAAATATATGTATATTATATAAAGGAGGATAGCTAGGATTATTATGTCTTCAAATTTATTGAAATGCAATTTGATTTGGGGACCATTATGTTTATCTAACTGGGTTGTGGAAGTCAAATAGGTTAATCCGTTAACCGCGGCTGTCATTCGTGGATCTTTGATAATCGTTACGGGTCGTCAGTAGCCCGAAAGTCTGACAACCAGTCTTACCAAAGGGGTATCGTATTACCCAGTAACTTGGTTGTTGAGGTCAGATAGGCAGTCGCTCCATGTAAAATACTAGTATTCAGCTGCATCCGGTTAGACTGGAAGCCGACCCCAACATAGGTGGGAAAAAGCTAGGCAGATGATGATAATGATGATATTTGTATACTTAAATCAGACACAATGATAACAGCTACTGTTTTCACAGATGTCCCTCAAGTTGTCTTTCAATGACATCAAATTTTCTAGTCAATTTCAGCATTAAAAACTGTAGTGGGGCTAAGTCAATTACTTACACAAATGGCTTAATTATATACATTTTAAACGACTTCAAAGCTTCTTAGACAAGGCTAGTAAAGTTCTACCATTTGGGCGAGTTATGACTCTATATTGAGGTTACATTATGACTCCTAAGGCGTGGGACCAGTCGCCATTTTGGTATAAAGTTAATTAATCCTGCCGATAAGATCTGAAGACCCTAGTACCCCACAATCTAGACGTGCTTAGGTTACAGTTTGGTCTAGACTTAAAAGTTTCAAGGACTATTTTGTAACTTACGATTGTCGTTGTGATACATACATTATGGATGTTAATATTTAGCTGAACATAAACTTTTGATTAAATAAAGTTTTAAATGGATAGGTCGCTACGAGGGTTCAGGTTCGAGGGTGAAAGGTAAACTGTTAGATTTTCTTTCAATGTTACTATAGAAAGTTACGGGTAGCAATTCTATTAAAAAATATTAAATTAATCATAAAAAGAAAAACCTTTTTCACAAATCGATGTTGTTTTTTGACGTCAAGTACCGTATGTACTAAGCTGGCTTTGTAGCGGTGACACCGCCACATATGCACTACGCATCAAAAAGACATGACGTCACACAAATCCTGCATCGCACATTTAGAATTTACCGCGCGAACGAAATATAAGACTATCCGACATCAACCGATGGGCAGTTGCCCGCCGGACACGACACCCGTCTGGTCGGAGGTACTAAAGTATTACCTAAGCAGATGGCAAATCAAAATATTTCCTTTTTGATTTGTAAAGACACAATTCCCGGGAATTGCGAGGTCCTTTATCTAAAGATCCCACAAGCTGACCTATTTCAAAATCCAAATAAGCATGAATATTCCAATTTACCTTTGTTCATCCACCATGAAATAACTTTTCATGATTTCTGTTCAACAAAAACAAAGCTGCTTTATATTACGTAGGTAAATATTGACAAGTATAAGCATAGTGGTCGATTTCGGACGAGATCGTAAAACAAGCGGGGTTAAAGTTTAGCAGACCCTCGGTAGCCAGTGTTACAAGCTGTATCTAGGGATACGAAATTGTTGTGGATATTCCGCTGTAAACTAATGAAATGAAGTGTAAATTAGCTCTATCCTTAGCCAGCGTTTTACAGGTTTATTGCAGGAATATTTTAAGCTGTGAAAAAAGATAGGAAGTTTCAAATTGCCACTTGTTATTTCGTCGAAGTACCTTCTCTGACCTTGTTTGTTATTAAGATTCCGTGAACAAATTTCACTCGACAGAGTTTAGGTATTTCATTGCGATGCTATGTTTGTGTGCACGGTTGACGCACACACGCTTAAAGATCGAGCGTAGTGATCGCTTAAACAGTTTTGATCCTATCCATACTAATATAATAAATTCGAAAGTAACTCTGTCTGTTTGTATGTTAACTTTTCACGCCTAAATCACTAAACAGATTTCGATGAAATTTGGCAAGGAGATTGATAGTATCCCGGGGAAGGACTACAGAGGAGTACTTTTTGTCTCAAATATAAACTTAAGGGGGGACATAGGGGATGTCAAAATTTGCGGTATAAATGGCCGCAAATTAATAAAAAAAAATATTGTGTTGACTGGAGGTGTGGCGGCTGACATCGCCACATGCGAACTACGCATCAAAGACCTGACGTCACACAATTAGAGTTTACCACGCGAACACCATAATATAACTTCGCTGACATCAATCGTTGGGCAGTTGCCCGCCAGACACGACACCTGTCTGGTCGGAGGATCTTCCCTTTTCTAAAAAAGATGAGTGAACTTTACACCCTGTTTCTCATCCCTCTAAACATGATATTCGGTACAGCTCCAAGAGACCGTAGATCTAAGTTTTGATATCTATTTCAGCTTGATAACTCCACGCGTTCCTGAGAAAAAGGGTCTTGACAGACAACGAAGTCATCCTTTAAGGGTTTTTATTTTGAAGAACGGAACCCTAAAACAGATTTATTATCTGCCTGTTACCTTTTCATGCCGTAACGGCTGAACGGATTTAGTTTTTGATTGTCTGGAAGTTTTTAGAAAACTACGTTATTAAAACAAAAACATTAATTTTCAAAATCGAAAGTTGTTTCTAGTAACAAAACGATCAAACGACAGTCTCGCATCATTTTTTGGAAAACTTGTTGCGAATATTAGTGATTTTCCAAGAATACTTAATTTTAATGAAAAATCCCTTTCAACCACGTACAAGACAAAAAACTTGACTTTTTAAATCACAAATAGTTTTGTTTAAATTCTGTTTCCCTTTCTCACAACAGTAACTCATGATCAACATTGATCAAAATCCATAGATTTCGTGCACGGACTCTTAAGGATTTATAAAAGGTAAAGATTTGTCGAACTCTGGTTCGACAAATCTTTACAGACAGCTTAGAGATTGGAAACTGAATTAAATTAGTTTCGATTATTTGAAAATTGAAGGACCTTTACACCGTAAAAGCCCACCCCACACAGCTTACACACAGCTTATAAAACTCGGTTTCAAAATAAAGGTGCAATATTATTATCTTCAACCACACCGCGGATAGTATAGAAACACCAATAAATAACATTTTATTACTTAACTGTCAAACAACTTAAAATAATCTCTTCAAATTCACATATTTACATCCACCATACTTACTTAAAATCGCCCCGTTCCACGAAGAAAAATAAGCTAAAGTTAGAGAACTTCTGTGGTAAAAGTTCGATTGAAGTACAGAATGAAGTCATAACCAGTTGGGAGGCTAGGCTTGTGTTAGTATCTGAAAATGGTTCTATTAATATTTAATATGATAATGTTCTGCTTGCCTACCGTACATACTCTCTAGTCTTCTTGAGTGCTAAATTTTCCTCCGGCGAAGTGTGTTGGTGTAAGTTAGAAGGGCAAGCTTTTTACAAAAACTTGGCCTTCGAATGAATCTATATGTCGCAGAGATGGTTATAGCCGTGATATAGTTATATCCCTAGGGATATAGCTTTAAACCTTATTATATGAAAGCGGTTCATAACTGTCTTACTAGGAATATAACTATGAAACGAGTACGATCAAGTAATATAACTATTAGGGCTCTGACCAAATAGGTTAGGTTAGGTTAGGTTAGAACTGTGATCAACCATGAAGCGAGCGGTGCAGCGGTGTCGCGGCAGTGGCCAGCGAGCGCTGTGTCGAAATTGGTCGCAGTAACAAAATTAGGGCACTCCGACAGTTATGAACCGCTTTCATATAACTATATTACGGTATATAGCTACATCCCTAGGGATATAACCAACCATCTTACTGCGACATATACATATAATAAAATCGTAGCGAGGTCAAAACTATATTGAATATTTTTGAAAAAAAAAAAGTAATGGTTATATAGTTTTTTGAATTTTTGTCTGTCTGTTTGTTTGCCTATTTATCAGTTTGATAGATGTATTAGGAACAGGGTGTAAACTTTACTCATCCTCTATAGAAAAGGGAGTCCTCTTCCGACCGGATTAGTGTCGTGTCATATGCATATGCTCCAGTATCACGCAAATACTACCGGATATACTGTTCAAATTTTGCATAGACATTCCCTATAAGTCTGGTCAATCCCTATAAAGTCAAAAGGTTAGAATATTGCAATTTAACTTTTTAAATGATCTCGCTATTTTTATATGGAGCTAAGCAGTCAATCATGACATTTATAAGAACGGCTATTTTAGTAAATACACACATCAAAAGTGTCTAGGGATCAACATATATTTTTGCAATAACTTTTCTCCTGATTGATATTAATTAAAATTTTCTTTAAGGATTCATCAAATAAAGTGTTTTCGTTTGTCACAGTAACGATAAACCAAGTCACCTTTGCATTAATAAAGAAATTTGCCATTTTCCTAATAAAGGGATTTTTGACATTTGAACCACTAACATTAAAGTTCGAAAAAAAGACTGAAATAACAGTTTTCTTTAAAATTTTATTGGGTAACTTAAACAATTAATAATCCGTGTTTCTACCGCGAACACTAACAACACAAGAACATCGGTTTGGCATACTCAAAATGAGTTCATCCAAATCACGCTGTGGAATGGCCGCCCATGTTCGTTGCAACAACAAAAAAAGGTCTTCTTGCGACTGGATACCCTCCATATTCGGCAGAGCTCTTCTCTGTAGCATATCCCATGCATGCTCAATCGGGTTCAAGTCTGGCGACTGAGCAGGCCAGAGCAGGACATTGATGTTAGCTGCGGCGAGAGTCTGTCTTACAACTCTTGCGGTGTGCGGTCGTGCATTATCATGCATTAACTGAAATAAGGGACCGATTTGCACTTGTAGAGGAACGATGACGTCAGATACAATCGTCTCAGCATAAATTTGAGCGTTGAGGTTGCCTCTGATCCAAATCAACTCAGTTCTTCCGCCGATCCAAATACCCGCCCATACCATGATGGTTCCACCACTATAAGGATGGACTTCCTGGCAGGATTTTAATCGCTGTTGGCGTCCAGGGGTTCTCCAGTGTCGTATACGTCTTGTGTCCGGTCTCATACCAAAACGAGACTCATCAGAAAAGCACACGAAACGCCATTGTTCTTCTGCCCAATTTCTGTGTTCAAGAGCCCATTGATATCGAATCCTACGATTGTGCATTGCTATAGGTGGTACCCGTAGCGGTCTTCGGGAATGAAGGTTCACTTCATGCAAGCGGTTTCTGACTGTTTGGTCGCTAATTAAGTTCCCTGAAGAGTGATGAAGCCTCACGGCTAACATCATGGCGGTTATTGTTGGAGCTCTTCGAGTTAAGATTTGAATGTATCGGTCTTGTCTCCGTGTGGTGCAGCGATACCGTCCTCCATGGCGCTCAGCCACGGTACCAGTGCTTCGGTAACGCGTCCAAAGTCGACTGATAACACTCTGACTTGTATTCAGAGCTAAAGCCAGAGTACGTTGCCGGGAACCAGCTTCTATCATTCCCACGGCTCTGAGCATTTCTTTCCTGCTTAAATGACGTCGCCGCTCCATAATAACGTTGGTTTTAATCAGTAGTAGGGAAACAGTAGCACTAATAATGTCTTCAATGCGTTGTATGTTTTTATAGGGAAAATATTGACAGCTGATTTTCATCTTTTACTCGAATTTCATTAACAGTTCCTGTTTCAAATTATGAAATGCACCAAAAAGGATCCATATAAATTTATATAATCATAAATTTATTACAAAGCCACATCTCAATCTCAAGAAATCCGCATAAAAATGCTTGATCCCTAGACACTTTTGATGTGTGTATTTAACAGAGCAAATAGCTTAGCGGTTTGATGACTGCTTTACAAACTTGTGTTATAAGTTCGATTCCCAACTATTGATATTGTATGTGATTCATAAAACGTACACAGAAAAACATGTAGTTTAGGCCTCTTCTGTCATTTATGGTTATAATAAAAACAATATTTATGGTTACGTGACTGTTAATGAGAAATCCCGTGTGTTTACAATTTACTGTTATTATTTTAGTGATAGCCATTCGTAAGGAATAATCCGTTAGAGTTCATCAATCAGTTTATCAGGGTTGTGCCATTAGGCATTTGCCACAATTGCGGCGATAAGTCCCCTCTTTGAGGAGAGGCGAGAAAGGCACCACGGCGTCCTTACCTTCTGCCTGACGCAGGTCCTCACTGGACATGGTTGTTTCGGGAGGTTCCTGTTCAGGAGAAAGCGGGAGGAAACGCCCGGGTGTCACCATTGTGTGGATCACCCAAAGGACATGGTGGAGCATACGGTGGAGTCCGTGGAGGTCTGCCCGGCTTGGGTGGAGCATCGCCGTGTCCTCGTGGAGGCGATCGGCGGCGGTGATCCCTCGCGTCTGGCCCTGGGCTAGGCCATGGTACGGAGCGAGAGGGAATGGGAGGCCGTCACCTCCTTCTGCGAAGCAGTAATGCTCGCGAAGGTAGTATATGCAGGAATTCATTCTAAAAAACCGAAAACCATCGCAAGCAATGAGGAATTGCTACTGAAAGTTGCGGGCGTCGGCCTTAGGACGAGCTGCTTCTCACGCGGTCAAGTGTACGTCACTAGCTCTCGCGTCAAGAATCCTCTCTGTATATTTTAGCTGCTGAGATCAAACTACAAACGTAGTTTACAGAGAAGTGTTATAATGGCTGTTATTTTCATATAGATATTGTCGTGTTCACGACTTCTACGCGAACGAAGTCGCAGGTAGAAGCTAGTTGTAAATAAAATAAGCGTATGTTGTACCGCTTTGATTTAATAGGGTTTTTTATACATCTCGTTCTTACTAATCTCAATTGTATTTTGAGCAAACTGTGAACGCAGAACGACCAAAGAATGACGATACCGTATTATATTATTTTATTTTTGTCTACAAATTATGGCGCCTGATTTCCTAAAATGTATCGGTACCGATGACACTAAAGGCACTTGAGAGCAATGCATTGACTATTCCTTTCCCAGGGTTAATTTGGCATGTGACCTTCAAGAACTTGGTTACCTATAAGTTTCCAAATTAAAAGGAAAATCTCTCAGTTCATAACTTGGGCCAAAAGAAGAGGCTAGGCGCGTCTAAGTAATTCGCAAAAGGGAAATTTCGTCAGTTAGTAGGGATAGTACAGTTAATTATGATTTAGGGAACTTGTTCTTTTTTAGGTCGCACCCTAATTGAATGTAGGCATCCTAAAATAGCGAGTGGATGTTTTGCGAAATAAAAATATTTAGCGGTTTTGTCCCACTTCAAAGCTGCGAATTGCTTTCAGAATTTGGGGATTATTTTGTTGATGGAAAATGTTGAAAGAGTCACTGCTAATTCAGTGTAAGAGTCTAGTTAGAACTGTGAGCATTGTGACCTAAAGCCATTGTATTTTGTTTTGGAAATGTTAAAATGATAGTCAACTGATTGCGGCTTTTCGATTGCTGCAATCTGCGAACACCAGCGACCTCGCTGAATGATTGAATTATACACCGCAGTTATTTTAGGTTTGATCAGTAGATTATATTATTTCAGGTCTATTGGATCGATAACGCAACCTAGATCTGGTTGACAAGCTTTATGGTTTTCGGGGTAAGTATTTTGTATGTTCGCGAAGTCTTAGGAATTTTCAAAATAAGCAGCGACTTCCATAATATAAATACACGTAATAAACATGAAATTGTGATACCTACATTTAGATTAACAAAAACAAGCAAGTAATTTCTTATTGTCTTATAAACAGTATCCGCTTTTATAACTAGTTGCCAAAGTCGGTTATAGAACTAAGCGATGGAAAGTTCAAAAATCCACATCAAACGTGTCCTTATCAAAAAAGCATATTATAAAATTAAAGACTCCGTGAAGACAAGGAAGTTTGGCAATAATTCCTCCTGCACATGTGGCTTCCCTGGTACCTTATTAACGACATAACAATGTAAATGTCTATTAACTGCTCCCAAATTACAATGATTATTTTATTTTACTTTTTTTACATACTTCCTTGACATAATCTTTTCATTATTTGACATTATATACCTAAAATTTTCTATTTTTTTAAGCATTTAGACTTGTTACAGTTGTGGTGGCAATCATATCATTTAGTTTAAATAGGTCCTTATTTTTATTGTTTTGTTTAGTTTTTATATAGATTCTTTTCTTTTAGATTTTGTGAATGTGAGAGCGTTGTAGGCTGTAGACTTGTGGACCATTTTCTATTTTACTAAGTACCTGGTGTTTGTTGATAGGCCTACACTGTCCTCTCATACCTATTAACACTGTAATTTGAAAACATTGTAGAAACCATTAATTTTTAAAAGAGTAACCGTGGAGTTTCTTGCCGGCTCTTCGCCATAGGAAGCGACCAATTGGACAGGGCAGCTAGCATATGACGTTTCAAAAGTGCCCTTGTGTATGGTTTATGTGGTTTATGTGAAATAAAATATTTTGAATTTCATGTAACAAAATCATCGAAAGAGTGCTCACTACAAATTGTCCCACACATATATTTGTGAATAAATATTTGTTATATATCCCATATATATTTGTGAAACAGTATATTATGGCATAATTATAGAACCTTCACGAATTTAGGTCATAAGCTTATGACCTAAATTATTAATCTAGTCACTTGGAAAATACATCCACCAACACGCACTGGGCTCGTGCGGTGGATTACGGCTGATTAATATGAATATAGTAGATACCTATGCATTTCGAAAATGATGTCGTTCATTGGTGATTTCAAATGAGTTCGAAGTATTTATAAGGAATCATAACTGCAGCCAACTTCTAAAATAATAATTATACGTTATTTGCATTATATTTTAAGTGCCATTACCTTCTATTTAAAGCCCATTATAATAAGAAAGCCCGTTTCTCACGCTACGAGGCTCAATAGAGGGAGACGGCTGCCTAATGGTGCGTAAGTATCGAGTTAGCAGCATTTAGCTCATCGTTTATTTTGCTTCAAACTTTGGACTGGAAATATTGGTGTAAGAGCATAGAATATATACACTTATCACGTCATCTGATAGCGTGAAAAGTTAGTGTTAGCCTTTTTAATTAATCGAAACAAGACTTTGTTAGATTATAGTTTTAAAGTTTTTGAAATACAAACTGGGTAGCTTAATACTTCGCTCAACTACATTCCGGGCGTCAAGAGAGTGCGTTCCTGACACCTGTCAGTTGGTGAATTTCTAGTAGTATTAAGGATCAAATTCGCAAAACACATATTCGTTAGTATGAAACTAACACGTGTCAAGAACGAGTTCTGTCGACAGCCGGACTGTACATAAAGTTCTTTTACGGTTGTTTCTTAGGGCAGAAACTCTAAACCAACGAGAATAAAGAATAAAAATACATTTAACAACTATTCACGAATAAAATAAAAAATCTATTATTAATAAGTAAATGTTATTACAGTGTGGGTGTGCCTGCTACAGGGACACCTCTGCCCAACTCTTCGGGGAAACAAGGCGTGATGTTATGTTTATGTTATTACAGTGTAAGCAAATATTTAAATGGTAAGTCCAAAAAACTCATATAAAATACACAATAAATGTTTTTTTTTTGTATTAGAATAAAAGATAAACGATAAATCCTCATCTCTACTATCGTTCTTTTGCTGTGCCAGGCAGGGACCACGATTGTTTCATAAGCAAATGGTTACCACCTAAGCACACGCATTGTGGAATGCAATAAAGTTTTGAGTATTGAGATCACTGTGATGCAAAATCAGAGGTACAATAACTGTGAAAGGACTATAGTTTCGGACCTGAATAAACTCAAATTAAAACAAAATAATTGAGCCGTGAGAAAGTTTACCAAAAATAGTACAAGACATAGTTTGTTGTATTTATGTTATTTGTTATTTCACTATATGCTGCACCGGTTGACGTCATCACGTCAGCGCCGGCTGTCGCTGAAAACCAGCGTTGGGGCTCTGTCTCGCATGCGGTCGCAGCATTATGCCGAGTGCGTGAATGTGACGCATATTTGCCCCCAAATTGTTATTTGTGTGTTTTTTTTTCTTTCTTTGCGTCTTGTTTACCGTATATAATAAACGCACTTATTTTCTTTCTTTCTTTCTCTTTCTAGTTCAGTATACCACTTGCCTTTTCCAGGAGCGTCGAGTCTTCTAATTTGAAGATATTTCTCACAAAACCTCTTGGAAAATGTGGTCAACATAACATAACATCACGCCTGTATTCCCCGAAGGGTTAGGCAGAGATGTACTTATAGTACGTACACCCACATTTCGTTAGTTATGTTCAAGTCCCATGTAAAAGGGGGCAAGCCTACTGCCCTCAATGGGGCACAAAAATTCCAGATGGAAAACCCAATGACACCTTGCCCGACCCGGGAATCGAACCCGGGACCTTATGCTGAACATTAGCACTTACGACCAATAGACCAACGAGGCAGTCAAGGACTCTTACAATCAAGGATATTATCATAAAGTCACCAACAGCTCCAAAAGTCCTCACGTCTGAATTTACGTCAAAATGTGTGAAGTCAGAGTCCTCTAAATAATCCTTAATGTTCCATACACTTACTGTAGTCGTTAAGTTGAATAGGAAACGTTATCATTTGTTCCGAGGGATTCTGCCTCCAGGCATAAAAAGTGGCGCGGCTGTGTAAAGGAGCGGCTGATGTCATTAGCGTTTTAGGGTTAGGTTCCCTGAGGTGCGAATGGAAGTTCCTATGTACATATATTTAAAATCGAAGGCTAGGTTTACCCTCTCCTTTTAACGTCCATTACTCTTACTCGACGTGCCTTAACATTTAGAAGTTCTGGCAGTAGACTACCTTCATAACAAAGGGTCTTACCTGTCTCCTGCATAACAGGACTATTACTTTTTTGTCGGACACAGATGTAGGGCGTAGTAGTTAATGTCGCGAAAGTTAATCAGCCAATGGCGTGAAAAAGTTAATGGATCCCAAAAGTTTATAGTTGGACTGGATAACCTATTTTTGTGGAAGTGAAGTGGAACCAAAAAGTCTCGAGTAAGTACCTTTAGGGTTATAAATTATGTGACTTTGGTAAAAGAGTTTTCGGCAATTACCTAGAATTGCTACCTCAAGTTAAGCACTGGGCAGAACAGCGGTTGTTTTTATGTGGTAAGTGTGGTGACTGCATGTTAATTGCAAGCATGCGGGTTTCTTCATGATGTTTTCCTTCTTTTTTCTTTCACTTGGCAGTCTGACGGTCACACTGCCCTAAAACTATAAAGCCTAATTAATAATGAGGATTTTTTCTATATATGATTAGTGTGACTAATAACACACATGAAACAAAATTCTAGTGTTCGAATTAAAGTGTTCATAGAGGAAAAATTGTGAGCGACGCATTGAAATAAAACCACGTTGAAAAACATATTTCATTTCTTTAGAATTCCATTGCGAGCGGGTTTTGATGAAAAACGCATTTCACTATTTTCATCTATTTTTAAATCGCAGATAACAGTGTGAGCGAAGGTTTTCCAAATGCAATATACTTGTTAGAATTGTATACATATACATTGTAAATCTTTATAATGTGCACATATCGAACTGAGGGAATCTATGCTTAATTGTATCGATGGAATTTTTTTTTTGTAAAATCAGAATAAAAAAAAAATAAAAAAATAAAAAATTGGCTTTTTATTGAGACATTTTACGTAATACGTACATTATTGTAAAGAAATCAGAAAAAAATAGATTTTTGCTAAAAAAACAGTTTTTTTTTTCATTTTATGGGGACGCCTAATAACTTCCGATCATTATGGAGTTCGTTTCATCGCGATAGATCATTCAGTTAAAAGTTACACCGTTCTGTTACATTTTTTATATTTTTTTTTAATTCCATAGAAAATATAAAAAATGTATTTCGATTTTTAAAATATTTTTCTGTCAATAAAATTAAGCATAGATTCCCTCATTTCGATATGTGCACATTTTAAAGACTCACACTGAATATATAGTTTAACTATTTTGTGCTGTACAGGAACTGTGTTCAATTTTGGTGGGTGTAAGTGACTTAAAACATGAGTTTTAATAGTTATTTATGTATATTTGTAAGTGTCATAATGTGTCCATGTAAATGAGTAAATTAAATGGGCA
This sequence comes from Omphaloscelis lunosa, assembly GCA_916610215.1. NCBI lineage: Eukaryota > Metazoa > Arthropoda > Insecta > Lepidoptera > Noctuidae > Omphaloscelis > Omphaloscelis lunosa. The sequence continues at coordinate 19,658,251 of OU744260.1, forward strand.
ACAGAATTTACTAAGTGCAAACATCAATTTCCTTAGCGAGTTAAGTTGGTCACAGAGCTTGCCAAGATTATATTTAGCCATAAGAAGAAGCCACTACTAGGTATTAAATTGTCTATGGGCTGTATTATTTAGGAAACAACTGAAAAATATGTACAGTGATCTGTCAAACTTCAATAAAAAGTAATATTCAAATATGAAACACGTGAATTCTTCGCGCGGTGAAAAACTTAAAAAAAGAATAGACCACAAATTGCATTATAATGGCGGTGGGCCATAAGCTGGCCAATGAGCGTGTTTGGAAATCAGCTGTTGAGGAAATCGCGTGTTGCCGCACTGCGACGGCTGATCGATCGCGACCGCGGCCGCTTGCACGCACTGCCCATTACGGACGGAGGAATACGGCTACCTCCGTAAATCGGTCGGGTTATGTGTCTTAGAGAAACTGAAGAGATCTGACGAAGCTTTGATTGTTGTAGGGTAGTTCAAAATCCGTGTTAATTTTCGTGATAATTATTTTTGTGGTAGTATAATTTAGTCAAGCTTATGCTATGCTTGCTAATGTTTATAAATATATTTGATTTCTGTTTTTCTATCTTAATGAAGTAGATTTAAATATAGATAATTATTTACCTCTTATGGAATTCTAAGGCCCGTACTCGTGCTATAATGTGTCAAAACCTTTTGCGGAAAAACACAATAAGATTTCGCCACCGAAAAATACCAAAAATTGCTTTCTGTTTTCCATGCCTCGTATGTACACTCACATATTCGGGACCATCTATGTTTCCGCTTCTCGTTGTCACCCGAAGTTTTTCCTGCTAAACAACCGGTTTCGGCCTATCTGTTTTATTTTATCATCTGTGGTTCATACAAATTCAAATTTGGAAGGCGCTCGGAATGGCGACTTGGCGCGGTGGAAGTTAATTGGGCTCTTTATATGGGAACGATTGTTTCTAGTTTGTTTTTGCTTGTAATTTATTTTTCTCTTATTGCTTTTGGTTTTGCGTTTATTTCTGTTTCAGGGGTAGTTAGGGGTCGGAGTTATTATGTCAGTGGAATTAAGATATTCTGAAATGACTGTAGTGTTAGTGGGCTTTTATTTTGCTTTTGATTCGATACTGTACTTAGCAATAATTGGTTACCTACCTACATAATACCCACTTAAGTACATAATTATGTTCTGCAGTAAAGTTGACGTTTTTGTTATTACTGGCACTTTAATATTGAAGTGTTATATTTATATATTTACTTGCGGTCTATCGGGTCGACACCATAGAAAAAAAATATTGTTATTTTAATAATTATTTTTGGGATATTCTTTTTTTAGACGATTTCATTTGCTTTCTGTAATGAAGAGACACCAGAATAAATGCCGAATCCCATATTAAAAGCCTTCTTCAAAAGGGTACGATTTCTATTTGATTTACTTTTGTACTTTTTGCAAGCAATTTTACGGTCTGTGGTGTTGTCCTACCTTGAACCGTGGTTGTCATAACGATGGCTTTGTAAGAATCGTCAATTTAATGATCGGTTGATAAGTTAGTATAACGCTACAAGGTTCTACTGGCGCGTGGCCAAAATGAGAACTAACGTCGCCATATTAAGGCTCTTTCAAACAGGCGCGGCACGCGACGCGACACAAAGACACCGCTCGTCGCGCGACGAGCGGCGTCTTTGTGTCGCGTTTTTCAATACATTTCACAAAACAATTGCACAAGTGTTTACCAACAGTGGTGCCCCGCTGTTAACGTCATTCGAGCGCCAAAATATACATATAAATATATATTATAATTTTTTAATATAGAGTATGATACTTTTATAGTTTCTCTAAAAACTTAAAACAAAAGATTGACAGAAGTTTGACCTTTAACCTGCAAACCTGCCGTCCATTGTATATTTTTTAGTGTTTGATTTATTTTTGTTATGTATTTTTGTGGTGTACAATAAAATGCTTTATTGTAAATACTAATATAAATAAATAAATATCGCAATGACCCTTCACTTGACAAAACAAAATACTTTTTATGCAATGAATGCAACCCCGAGGAAATAAACTCTACAATAGTATTGGAAATGTAAAAATAAATAATATATTGTATGAAATTAGCTTAGCTTCAAGAGGGTTATGCAACCCTGGTGGTACTTAAAGCTGCATTTGGATTGCTTGGAGTGACGCGATGCATTTCAGGTAGATCCGAATTGATGTGGATCAGGTCTGCGGTATCGTGGGATGTTTTTATTCGTGTCCAGGTTAATATTTTAGTCGCGTAAGGAGGCAATCTTGAATTTCTTTTAAGGCGAAGACCTGTAAGACTTATAAGTGTACATTCCTGGAGGTTTATTTCGATTAATGTCGTGACTGATAGCATAATCAGCCTATAATGTTCCCACTGCTGGGACACAGGCCTCCTCTCTTCAAAAGGGAGTGGGCTGTAACTTACCACGCGGGCCCAGTGCGGTTGGTAGACAAAATGGTAGGTCACAAATCTTCGAATTTTTGGTTCTAGGACATGCCGGTTTCCTCACGATGTTTTCCTTTACCGTTTTGAGACCAGCAGCGGTGACTCATAAAATGCATTAAAAAGAAACTATCATACATTGTATTTATTTCTCTAAATTCGTTTTATACACTTTTACACGTCAAAAATAAATAATGTTTCAAAACTAGACTGAGGTCTGAGAAGAAACTCCGAACACAAACTCAGAGTCACCTTTCATTTCAAAAAGAAGTGAGGAGCTTGAAAGGCTCCATCATCTTTTTTCTTTCGTAGTCCTTTTTATAGAAACGATAAATAAAAAAGCTGAACCTAAATACAACAACACGATCAAAGTATACAGTAAATAATATTCTCACCCCAATAAAGCGTTCAAAATCGATAATAATAAAATCATGTCCAATCCAAGAGGCGTGAATTTACAAATGAGTAACCAAGTATAATATTATACATATCAAATTGAACTCGAAAGCCGGGGATCATGAGGCGAAATCAAATGGAAGCAGTAATTTGATTGTTGGATGTGTACGCATGAGTGTGGATGTATATTGGATGGCCAGTGGCCACATCATTCAGAAATTGGGCACATATTTGGTGTAATCATGCTTGTTGTAGCAGAATGTAGAGGTAGATATCTACGTGATGTTAAATTGTTTTTATCACAATAATTTTTCCTACAATTTTATTACACATTACAACGAAGAAAGAATTGGCTGACCAAAAAGTTTCCATACAATTTTTTTCTATTGAACTGGCTGATCTGCTATGCTTGAAAAAAAATAGAAAAGCCATTTACTTTTCCAAAGAAGAAAAAAAATAGCAAAAACTTTTATGGCATCACACAATTTTCTGACCGCGAATGGTCAGTGTTTCAATTTTATTGTAAGCATCACCAAAAAGGTTAACATAACTATGACCGACCAACATTCCTTTTTTTTAAATTATTCTGGGTATTATATATAGGTAGCTCCTATGAAGTTAGTAGCAAATAACTATATTTTATGCTTTTTAACGTATTTTTTATTTTCAGAACATAAGGTTGAAAGTACATATTTTCTGTTTGTTGTATCATACGTAAATAATTATTAGTACTTTCGCCGACATAATATTTTCTACTATGTAAACTAGCAACAAAATAGCAATAATCCGCCACACGCCACACGATGATATTCAGCTGATAAAATTCTCTATCAATTTCTAAAAAGCATTTGCTTGTGCATATGTAATTATAACGCATCCTCTACACATTGACTGCATGTATCGACAATATAGCAGCAAATGGGGAACTGGAAAACGGAAATATCTTAGGGTTTTATCCTCCAATAACATGGAAAGAAAGTCCCTTGGTTACAGGAATAAATAACTTCAAAATATAAGTTTTCCCAACAAATTGTCTTATAAAACTCACAATTGAATGTGATAAAATATAACCTGTGTTTGTTTTAGAAAAAATAGTGAACAGGAAAGAGGAAATGTATTTTCCTTTGGGTCTTAACCAACCCGACCTACAGGGCCTACCGCAATACCAACCTCGTTAGGCAAATTTGTAGAGGCACCATTACACTCACTGGCGCAATTTCCATATTCGCATCGCTCGCTCAGCCGTAACGCGTGTTTAATTATCTGTGGCACCACCACAGATTATAAAGAAAAATACTTAAACCGATGAAAATATGCGATCCGTTATCTGTGGTCGCTTATTATTCGGATGACAGCACGGGAGTACTATCAAGAAGATTTAAATTGACTTTTTCCAATATTTAAATTAATTGTGATCACAAATGCAGTTGGATGTTGATTGGAGGTAAATGGAAATAGGTCAGTGATTTTCTGCAGGTGTGCGTGAAGTGCTCTAAGACTTTTTATTTAAAAGTCTTCGTTGGCAAAAATGCATGGTGTTGGGGCCCGATTGAATGTAGTCACTAAGCACTGTTCATTCTATGATGTTTGATTTATCTGATACACATGGGCCTATTATTACGTATTTATTTTACTAATTTTATTAAAAATAAAAATATATTTATTTCAGACGTATCAGTCCATAAGTTGTTAGTGAGTTAATAACAGATTGTGATTGTATGCTATGTTATTAGTAAATTTTTAAAAGAACCAATAATTGAAAAACCAACTATTACAGAAAAGAACAGACCAATAAGCATCTACAACAGGACCTCAAAATCAGGGTTAAATTAGGGTTTTTGAAAAATTGTCAGCTCTCAGACAAAATTATAATTAAAGGTCTCACATACCTGTAACTTCACCAACACCTACCGTACTTATATACGTACAACAGAAATATGTCATGTATAACTTAGCCAACTCCCTACATCCTAATGGCGGCTGTACACTCTCGCCGAGGGACACCGAGACAGGCCGAGTGCGAGAATGTAGATGAGAGCGCTCGGCTCGCCTCGGTATGTCTCGGCGTTTCACGCTCGCTCTCCGTCCTGTGTCGGTTTTTTGTGCCCGAGTCAAAGGATCTCGCGGCAGTTGCGAGTGCATCGCTGTGTACTCTCGTGTCTCCAGTGTTGTTTACTGATAGCACATAGATTAACGGCAGCAGCTTGTTCAATGTCTGCCTCCATCCTCCATTTCGGGGTTCACAACTTCAACTGAACTAGGTGAGAAAGTACATGGCCGCACACGGCCTGAAGCCCCTCGCTCGACACTATTTCGCAAGACCTAGCGAGATCAATCGGATAGGAGTGTACAGCCGCCATTACGTTTTAATAACAGCCTGTATAGTACGTAGTTTCTAGTTTTCAGTGACATTAATGAGATTCAAAATGGCTTCGTCTCAGCGGCATTGTGACAAGTACTTGTAAATTTTCACAAGTCGCTGCCACAGCGGGATGTTGAAGTAACGAGAACTGACAGAAATTTTAATCTACTTTGGAGAAGTTAAAAGTTAGACTTATCTGATGGATGACTAGAATGAGTAGAAGTCTACAAGATCTCATGTTGAAAACTAATGATATTTTAAGTAAAAAGTCTTTGTTAAAAACGGGCTGTTTTCAAGTTCTTGAATTGTCTTTGGCTGGATTGAACTGTCTTTGATTTTCAAAAAATTAAGAATATCGTAAGCATTTTTCTACGTAGATGGACTTAATGGTTTTTTGATAATAATAAAAAAAAAAATTGAAAAAGGTAATTGTTTAAAATCGTATACTTGCGTGTATTTGCGCCTATTCTCGTTTCTGCCCTTTATGAGAAGGGGAGTAACAGGCTTGTTCATCACATTTAGATCAAATACCTACAAGTACACCTTAATTATATTAAATTAGCCGACCTTACAGACGCTGTCCTGTCCAAATTTCAATAACGTATACAAAAAACACATAGAAAAAGCAATTTTAGTTTCTCCCGAATTTTCCAATTTTTCGGGCAATTATTCCAATTTTCCCTAAAAATCTTATTTCGGACTATAATGAACATTAAAAATATATATATGTGGAGTTTGCAAGTGACACCTTTTTCTTGAGTTATAAATGGTGTAACTAGCCTGACTTTCTTTTATATTAAAAAAAAGTAAAATTACTCGAGAATGGTTGACATTGGCATAGGGGTCATGAGGGGTAATTTGGTTACAAATGACCTCTCCTACATCTCCTTAACGGATTGCCGACGTAAGCAATAACCCTGTATATTTAGATGATACTAAATCACGCTTAGGCCAGTATTATTGAACGATGTTCAGTAATAAATTCCAGTTTGAAACTGACAGATACCTTCTATACTAATCTCGACTCAAATCATGACTGAGCCTCAAATTCCACCCATCTCCTTTCCTAAAACAAGTTTGAAGATAAAATACATTCTCAGTTATCGAAAACAATACCCGTAGTTTCCAATTAAACAATAGTTTATAGGTATTTCAGTTAGCATTAATGGTTAAAGTCAATGTACTCGATATTCGCAACACGCTAGTTCAAAATAGCAAGGTAGTACAGCCAAGGAAATAGATAGGTATGCAGGCAGCTAATGCCGGGTACAGATTGTTGAAACGTAACATGAAATGTTACACACATCGAAACAAATTCGCCTAATTGTTGTGTTACATTTCATTGTATTGCATTCATTTGGACGACTCGTTTGTGTTACATTACATGTTATATTTAACCAACCTGTACTCGGTATTACTTGCAACTATTTTTTTGTAAATAATTAAATATGTTTTATTTGTGCGAAGTAGTCGAGTTAAAAGAAGATAAAATAATAAAACTTTATTTCAGACTAAGGTCCATTGTTTGTAATTGTGTTAGTATTGTTATTTTTTTACTAACTATTTATTGGCGCAGACCTATGACTGTCCCCACCCAGTGTCCCTGAAAGGGACAGTCCGGTCTGGTAGCGATCATTTTAAGAATGCTGTTGTCACTGCTATACAGGCGTTGCAGTAAGGAGGCCGCTTTCTTTCACGTGATGGCATGGAAACCATCTGTGCGAGCTTCCGCGAACATTCCTGAAGCGCTACAACGCCATGGCAGTCCCAACTGCATCCTAAAAGCATTATTAAATTGAACACGCAGGACGTTGTAGGCTCGGCAAGTGTATGATACCCACAGGCCACTCGTGTAAAAGGATTGACAGAACGCCTTAAAAAGGGTTACTTTGACGTCTGAAAAAACACGTCGAGGCCGCGCGCCTCCGGCTTTAAAAAAATCTCGTGGTAGTATCACATGTGGAGTCGCGATTGTCAAATTCGATTTAGATGTGTCATTATTTTTAAATTTAGAGAATTTATTTTGCAGAATAACTTTGAGATTCTCATAGTCAAAAGTAAGGAATTTTAGTGATAGTTTAGTTAGTTTAGTTCGGTGTATAAGAGAATCGGCATTAGTGTCGTGGAAAGCAAAATATTCTGCTAAATATGACTTTTGTTCCTGTTATAATATAATTTATTTGGATAAAAAACAGAAAAAAATCTGAGTTGTTTGGCCTTTTCTACGTAAATTTTTGTTAATGTACAGTTGTATTGTGTTGTTTGTACACACTTATTTAAATCAATCTTTTTTCTTTTTTTGTCTGTATACCTAACTGTTTTGCTGTCTGTACGTCGAGCGGTGACCTGGAAGTGTCTGTTTGTGCCTATGTGATACTATTAGTGCTAAACTCGGAGCTAGGTCGATTGATTCCAATTGAATTAGGAGCGGCTAGTATTAGAAGTCCTACTTCTATTTTGAGGAGCGCCTAATTCGATGTCTGTGAGTTCGTCCGCGTTCCGGGGTAAACCTATCGGTCGTTTTTTGTTTTTTTTTATGTGTCTAAATAATTCTTTTTTTACTATTAAAAACATGTACTTCAAGTGTACATATATAGTTCCAGTAGGCGTATCATGGTTACATACCGCCATCTTAGAATCGGAATAAACGAAAAATAAAATTATAGATTGTAGAAAGATTTCTACGAAGCGATGTCAAAAATGATGAAAAATGTCACTTTGAGAAGAATAATAAGTCGTATCTTGAGACGAATATTATATTACATAATGCCGCCCATGGGCATGTGACCGCCCGCATTTTTCTGATATTTTTAGTTAATCCGATAAAATAACTCTTATGCTTTTAGAAATAATAAACAGAATCCAAATCGAGCCAATAACATCGGAGATATTGCAAACGATACTCAAAAAATGAAAAATTTTTAAGATAAACCCCCCTTTTAAAGTAAATTTTCGATAATTTCTGCCCAACCCTTCGGGATATACAGGCGTAATGTTATGTGAACTTTTGTTTTTAAAGATTCAGGCTTCATGAACACCAGGGTTACCTATGGTAATAGCTCTGAGACTGCACGCATGGCTGGTTTAAGTACTGGGCGCCGTCTTTATGTTGGGGCTTCTTGTGAAATATGTGTGTTCACCTATATAAGTGGCAAGACCTTCGCCTAGCCTTTCTTACTTCATTGGTTAATCAGTCAATAACAATATACGGTAGCTATAAATGCTCATGATTTGGTTACTGCGTGGAAAGTTACAGCAAAGTCCTTAAAACATGTTTTTATGTCCATGAACCTAGTGAGGAAAAAGACATTTTAGACACTACCCATTTGTTTTATAGTCTCCGCCGGTTGTATGTGCATATAATATCCAACCTTTTTTTCATTACCTAATAAAATTAATTCGAGTGAGGCAGACTGTACTGATCCCCAGAAATAGCATATCACAGTCCGCTGAAAAAGTTCAACAAAACCGTACGTAATCTTTACACTCGAAACTCGCGTCTGTGTCCATCTCACGACTTCCCACACTCATAGTATGATCCCTATCAAGTGTTCGCGACCTTAATAGTTCGGTGGTTAGATATTTTTTGCCGACATGTCACAGACAGGATTAGAGGCGTAGACCGTGGTCTTCAAGTGTCACACGACCAGTGTAATGGAAGCCAAGTTTTTGCGACCAAACCCCTCCGAGCGTTAATGGCTATGTCCGTATTTACGCCCTTTTTGTGGAGCTAAGTGATATTAAAGTTGGTATATCAGTGAGGTTTCTGTTAGGTAAAAAGGTAGTATTTATCATTCTGTCGGTTTCAGTCGGCCAATGATAGGGTTTAAGAAATGTATTCGTGGTTTATTTCGGTATTAACTTTTGCCCGCGGCTTCACCCGCGTGGATGGCGGAAAATATCCAACGGGAACGTACTACCGATACCGGGATTACATACCTAATAACCGAGGAAAAGGTCATTGACTCTTACCGCTGCGCCCGCGTTACGGTCAACCATAATTATTTTGTCACGCGTAATTTTGAATCTGTGATATCTTATAAACTATTAATTTAAATGAAATAATGTCAAGTCATATTTTAATTTAAATTAAATTCTCAATTTAAGAAACATAGTTCATTGGATAAGGATTAATATGATACCGGTCAAAATAGCTTCGGAAATAACATTGAAATTTTTATCAAATTCTGGAAGATAAAAATAGTTATTGTAGGTCATCCCTAGAAGATAGAGATATGCCATTGCAGATTTTTTTTTGCATGTTTTATGATGAACAATACTGTAGAACATACATTTTATGTAACTTCTACCATTACTGCGGCGCACGCCAATAAAGTTCGCAGTCGGCATGATTTTTTCCGACATCTTCAACAATAATCGTCAAATTTCAGCCAATTTACACAAAAGCTTAATGAATTATACACTAAAACCTTCCACATGAATCACTCCGTCCCTTGTTGAATCTGTTTAGCAGTTTTTGACTTTATCGCGTTCAGATAAACAGACAAACAGATAGACACGGCGGGGGACTTTGTTTTATAATATGTAAGGATAAGGATGAGTTGTAAGTTTTTTATTAGAAATTAGCCGATAGGCTTTTCAAAGTTCCTCCAAGTCCGTAGTTGATAGTAATATCTATCAATGTATATGTATCATGTATTTTATTTGTTTAAAAAAAAAAAAACAAATAAAATAACGCGTTAATCATTAATCTCTAAAACTTATTATTTTGTTCAAATCCTTCTCTATCAGTATATTTGCAGTCATATTTTATTGGGATTTACCAGCCTACGTCTGTACCGTGGCTTAACCTACTCCACGTGTACCTGGTACTAATCTTTTGATCGCTTATTATTAACGCCCACGGGAAGATCACGAAGATTATCGGCTTGATTGGCGCAGTGGTCGGTGATTGCCTTTCTAGGGTCGGGAAGTTTTCCTACGAAAAGGATTTTTATGGCCTACATGTACCTAGTAGTATTGCTGTTAGTTTTCGTCTAGGTGTTTGTTATGACTGTGTCTTTTATGAGACCAACATAATTATCCTTTAATGTTCTTACTGCTGGGACACAGCTTTCCTCTCTGTGAGAGGGAGTGGGCTATAATCCACCACGCGGGCCCAGTGCTGGTTGTTAGTGTCACATGTCTTCGAATTTTTGGTTCTAGGACATGCCGGTTTCCTCACGATGTCTTCCTTCACCGTTTTGAGAGCAGTGGTGATGAAATAATTTACACAAAGTCAAGCGCCTGCCTGGATTCGAACCTACGCCCTACAACTCGTAAGTCGCGGCCGTTACCACTAGGCCGCCATTGCTCATCACTTTATGAATCCAAAACAGGAAAATTATCATATGCATCACCCCGACTCAATCTTTAATCTGAGAACCAATAAGAAAAAATAAACAGAGTAATTAAACAAAATCTATTAATTAGTGAACTTCATCTGGTGCCTTTAAGAGCGTTTATTCTGAAAGTAGGCAACGACGTCGCAAACAGATGTCAAATATTTCGCTGTGTTGATTAATTTGGCAATATTATTGTATGGAAATATGAAATATGGCTAACTAGCAAACTATAATATTAATAATGAATTGGAATTATAACACTGAATTTGATGTTGTAACCGTTTTAGGTGTAAAAAATGCATTTGGAAAATTTCCAAATACTTTTTTTTACATCTAAGATTAAATATTCGGTGTAACGATACTAATTATTGCATTTCATAATCAATATTCTAGTTCGCTAGTTAGCCACATTTTGCCAAATTAATCAAAAGAGGTAAATATTTGACAGATTTTTGCGACGCTGCCAACTTTTAGGATAACAATTCTTTTATTAGGATACTTATCACCACAATCCTATTAATAAGGATCAACAACATCATAAAACTACCTAGATAATCACATAACATGTTATCAACGCCACATCTTTAGACCATTCCCTGATATAAACACAAACTTCTATTCTTCATCGACAAAATCTTGACCCGGCCAACTAAATGGTCATCGAACTGCGAGATGACTTATCAAAATACTGGCTCTACAGAACTGTTTATAGGTCAGCATAACAGATGAACTGGCTTTCAGCCAAGAATCCTGGAGGTTCAGGCCACGGAGTTATGGGCAGATAAGCAAACGTTCAATAAATAGTCTGATATACTCGGTGTGAATTGGCAGGAGATCGGTTATCTGCAGAAGAAATTGGTGAATGGTGATGTATGGGTTTCAAGGGTGTTAAAAAGAACCTTCTTTGTAAATGCCGAAGAGGGTGACAGAGCATGACATCGTTGTCCTGTCTCCTAAAACAAACAACGACCACCCATCATTTTGCCAAGTATCGTGATTATGGTATTTCCTTTATACTAACGTGACCTATGACGAAGAGTTACTGTTGTATGTTCTGCGAGTGTCCTTGGTCGTGATTAAATCAGCCCAGTGTCTTATTTTGAACGGAAATAATTGTCTTGACTGATTTAGGATTTTGAATATCAGAAGGGTCATGACCCTTGTATGATATATGAACACAATAATTTGATTGTGAGATGTTCTGATTTTATGTAAGGACTAATGTATAAGATTTTATTATAATAGTGAATCTTATCCAAAGCTGAGACAGCAGATGGCGCCATCTAGACAGCACATAAACAAAGCAACTTTAAAAGGCAAAAAATTCAGGATTTTTCGGCTTAGTTTCATCCTTGTACAAATGTAGGTTAAAATAATACCAAGACGTTTAAAACAGGCACATTAATATTTCAAACAGATTTGTTTAGTGATATTGAAATACTTAACAATAAAATTTTAAAACAAAATAGCACTAAACATAGTGTTTTTAAATTAGGTTTATACTCTGACCTTGATCCCTTGTTGCTGTTTATTCCTTTCAGACTGGTCGTATGGAAGAAACCAAAAAGGCGACTAATTATCCGCTGTTTAAAAATAGGCGTGTATATACTGTACATGACGTCACTTATTTCTTTTATTACGGAGATTATCATAACGTTATCTAGTGTACTTAATGATGCACTCGCGAATTACAGCAGCACTGACACCGGTATGTCATGTGGCCCGAATAATTATACTATGCAGAGTGTTATGATATACTGGTGCTTGTTTCTTAGGAAAGATCTGGTCCTTCACTGTTTCGTGGTGTTTTCAGGTTTGTGAATACCTTACAATTAATGTAGTTTTTTTTAAAGTAGTTGCTATATCGTAGTATACTGTTGTTTTTTAGGCTTTTCAATCTTTATCAGCCTATGCTTACTCATTATTTATGAAAGAAAATACTACAACATGTATTAATCCCGTAAAAAGACAACGACCCAGCATGTTATACTTCCTAAGTACGCGTCCGGACACGCATAGTCGACATAAGACGCATACAAATGCGATGAAGTACGGTCAAACGTACGTCAATAAAACTACGAATAGCGTCCTTACTGCTACGGCATTAAGGCATTGTCAATATCAAACTGTTGCCATGTACGTGTGGCTGACTTTACGGGGACCTTAGCACATCGGGATAGTAAACAATGCAGATTATTTTGAATACTAATCATTCGTGGCCAATCGTAGCAGTGGTAGGTCAGCTGGGAAAGGATTATAATTTTATTGGATATCGTGATTGTAGAATTTGGTCCTAATTCGTAACGGGTCCTTTGATAATCTGGATTTCGGTAAAGTTGTTTTTCGGTTAAGTGGTCCTAAAGATGAATGGGTCTACTATGCTAATGAAAATTTGGGCTTTGATATTAGCGTAGATACTAAAGTTGTTTTTGGGTTCTGTAAATATTTCTAGTGGATTTCGAATTATTAGTATTCTTGTTAACCAACTCTCCAACAGACTAATGTTGATAAAATGTACCTAATGCTTGAAATAGGATTTTAAAACTTCAATATATTGCTAAGAGGTAGGAAGTAGAAAGACCCTATTTCACAAGTACGACGCCTTAGCCATTGCTATAAATAAAAAAATGTAATTTGTAAATAAATGTAATTTCACCAATGACGTACGAAAGGCACACAATGTAAAATATTTATTTAAATTAAATTACAACAAGTAGAGTACTTGTAATCCAATCACTTAGCATCGAATACTCCAGAGCCCGCTGAATTTCAGTGTCTGTAAATCATCATGAAAAAATTAGAAGTAAGAATCGACGTAATAATAATCTGCTTGAGTTTAATAGAACCAATAATTAGTTACTAATGCGTCTGAAAGTATTTAGTTTTTTAGCAGACTTGCTTTTAATGTAGGCAGGTGGGTAATTTGTTAAATGAATTATAAATACTAGCGACCCGCCCCTGCTTCGCACGGCTTAAGGCTCTTTCAAACAGGCGCGACACGCGACGCGCCAAAATATCGATTACATATACAGGTTGTTAGGCAGACGGTTGAACATACGACAATGGTGGATCCGTGGGGCCCTCTGCTACGTGTTTAGGCCCAATAATAAGACCCAGGCCACACGGATTTTTTTAAATGTTTTTAAAGTGAAAACTTCTTTAGACGGGCTTCTTTGGGCATGTTTGATTGGAACTTAACTATTGATTTGGCGACACTGTGATGACACCACATTTTTGTAAACGCGATTGTACTCTTTATTTATATTACGTTACGGATCAATGTTCTATGCAAGTATTTCACTTTAAAGGTTTTGTAAACGCGATTGTGCTCTTTATTTATATAAGGTTACGGACCAATGTTCTATACAAGAATATTTCTTCCACCAAGGCGATCTTGTTCAAGTTTTCATTTCTGTCACAACTGCCATTTAAAAAAAAAAAACGTAATTCGTCGCTGCTCAAATTTCAATTGTCAATAATGTAATTTAAAAAAAACAAAACTAGCAACATTTTTATTATATTTTCATCCAGTGTAATTGTAGAATCTTATTGCGAATTTGACGCAGATGATTGCTAGAAAATTTAATCCGAGCCCTTAAAATAAAAACAAATTAAAAATGCATTCCGAAAGCCCGACTTTGAATTGCGTTAAAAAAACAACTAAGGGACATAGAGCAGTTCTAATTCTAGGAAAACATCTTTGGTTCATGCCTGTTCTAACGATATGCAATATGCACAGTCATTTTTTTTTAAAACAACTAGAATAATTCGCCAATTTTAACGAACTTTGAAACTGTAAATAAGCGAAAAGTGAAACTAATTACTTACAACCAAATTTTTTTACACGTTATTTTCTACAATTATTCTCGATGAAGATAAAAATAAATGTTGCCAGTTTTGTTATTTTTATATGAAATCATGTATTGACGTTTTACGACGATTTTAGTCAAATTTCGTCATTGCTCAAACTTTGGTTTGAGAAATGACGATGAATTTTGAATATAATTTAAAAAAGGCATTAAAAATATACGTGTCTTGTTGTTGGGCCTAAACACACGGCCTCACGGGTCCGACGTTTTCGTATGTTCAACCGTCTGCCTAACACCCTGTATATGTAAATTTTACATAAATGTACACGTCATAGAACTTCTGGAAGAAATTCTCTAAATGATGTTGGTAACCGCATCAAAATCCGTTGCGTAGCTTAGAGGAACAACGCGGTCACACAGACAGACGAAAAGCTACTTCAATTTATAATATGTATAGATTACGTATTAATTAGTTTCACTCACCAAGGAACCTTAATTAACTTACGACACATAACTTTGGTATCTCAAATGGTACTGCAGTATCATATACTGCAACATCGTATACTGCAGTACCATTTGAGGTACAAATGTACTCAAATAAACTAAGAAACAAATGAATGCATTAAGATTGGAACACTGCATTCCATTTTTGAAACATGCCTAAATTAATGTTTTGTGTGTTTCTTAAAATTATAAAGATCCGATGTGGAAATGTCGTGAAACTGTACTTGGGTAAAGGGTTGACATATTATTTGGAAGGACAGCTCCTGAGATCATACCATTAATCATTTCAGCTCGTAACTGTCCACTGCTAAACATGGGTACCCGCTTAACCGTAATAACAGACGGTATTACTGGGACTCTGACTAAACATTATGAAGAACATAACCATTAGCTTACCTCCGTGGAAGGATGTGTGATCGTTCCATAGCTAAGGACCATTATGTTAAACTAATCTAGGTATATAGGGCCGATGCCTGCCGGGGGTGCAAAGAAAACTGAAAGGGAGATAGTGGCCCTCGGCAACATGGCAGGTAAAGGAACACGGGTAGGTTTTAGTCAGTAAGAGTCTGACACGGCCTCCCGCTCCGCTCAGAGCGGTAGAAGTTATTTGATAATTTCCCACCCAAAAAAATACAGTATATAGGAAAAGATAACACCAGTTATTTGAAGCGTCAGGTATTTCTATTTTTGCAAGTCACTTTAAATTCTCGCATGAAAAAAAAAAGAAGTTCCTTTATATTATGTACCAAATTATCTCACCATTTAATTTTACCAATATAAATTAACGCCCACGACTTATGAGTTGTATGTAGGTCCTGACTTCAAGCCCAGGCAGGAACTTTACTTTGTGTAAATTATATCATCACCACTGCTCTCAAAACGGTGAAGGAAAATATCGTGAGGGAACCGGCATGTCCTAGAACCAAAAAATTCGAAGACGTGTGACGTTTACCAAGCCACACTGGACCCGCGTGGTAGATTACGGCCCACTCTCTCTCACAGAGAGGAGGCCTGTGTCCCAGCAGTGGGAACATTACAGGCTGATTATGAAATTCAGTAGTTTAATGCAGAAGCAAAGAATCACTTGAGTATCCTTAAAAAAATGAAATGCCACAGAGTCACACAATAAGTGTAATTTGGACTTTTGATAATAATGCTTTGTATCAAAAGATTATTTTCAGCTATCATACTATACAGGGTGTCAAGTTAAAGTGGGCCCAGGAGGCGCCTCAAATATTGATGTTATACCAATATTTAAGGTACTTCCTCTCTAGGGCCCGCTTCAACTTTCCACCCTGTAAGTATAGTTACTTCAGTTCTTCCTAGGTAAACAAAACGCGCCCGTTCATAGATAACTACACTAATTAACGACAGAGCATTTTCTCCGTATGTAGGCAATCGGAGCAGTCGGAACAATACGGTTGATGATTCAATGCGCCGGCGCCGATAGTGAAAGTATGCGTCAAGATATTTATGTTGCATCTTCTAAATAACGTCGGCTTGAGGCGATGTAGCGATGGTTCTCATTGATTCATGCGCTGAAGGACTTATTTAATAATTGTATTTTTTGTTTTGTAAGTCATATTTATCTTACAAGGATGCAAAATGCTCTCCTCATCACCTATAATTAATATAGAAAATATTCTAGTTTACACTACGCTTGGCAAATAGATAATTTAATTATGATAATGTGTAACGAAGGACCAATTTCAAATTAAGTTCGTTATGAAAGATATAAAAGTAAGTTACCTAGCTACATGTAAAAAGGCCACGCGCAAACTTAGGTAAAAATTAGGCCTTATTAATTAAAACTGGGCACGCATTTGAATAACTATCTAAGGACGATTTATAAAAAAAATATTCCCACATAGATATTATTTTTTAAACAGTCAAAATTTATTCGTAGTAGGTAATTAATGTCCAAAAATAAACAAAAACTATCGTGATTTAATAAATTTATACGCACGTAAAAGCGATAAGTTAGGTCTAATAGACCAGAGAACTGGGTCTCTGAAAGGACATGATATCATTAAAAAAAAATGTTATAAAAAAAGACTCAACAAAAAACTGAACTTAAAATAATAGATGGAAAAATTAAAATATTGGAATTTTATAGGAGGCCGGTGCAGCTAATGGCTATAATGCGAGAAACAAAAAAATAAAAGTAAAAAATTTAAAGAACCCTGCTAAGTTTACTAATCATTAAGTTCGTTGTAGGGATGTGATAAATGTCAGGAAAACAAATGGGACATGTCACTGCAGTCCTGCGCAGACATATTGGCCAGAGCTCCGGACCGGAGCCTCCGCAACCGGCTGTTAATAGAGCCTTCTTTACAGTGAAGTGACTAAACGCCATAATGTCAAGTCATTCCGATTATATCATTATCGATTGTTACAACCATGGCATTCTGTTGAACAGCTGAGCCACCGGTCCGAGGTTATTTAGCCGGGTTGTTTAGACGCAATGCAGATCACGTGTGCGCTGAAAAACCTACAGCGGCTTCTGTATACGCCCTACGACATATTCCTTCTCTATCTTTCACATAAAAGAAATGTTAAGTTAGAATGAAAAGACGGTTTTGGGGTTGAGTCGAGTCGCCGACGCGTCTGCGTGTCGCGCACATCCAGCGGTCGATGCCGGAGCGTTGCGCGCGCAAGTGTCTACCTCACAGGCCGTTCCAATCCATTCCGATCGGAGTTCTCGTGCCGAGCGGTCGATTCACACGCTACCCCTGGGCGAACCGTCGGCAGTCGCGCCGGCGCCGCCGTCGGCGATGGACCACGACGAGGACAGGTCCTTGTCTCTGGGGACGGAGGTATCTGCCTCTGTGCCCCCACCGAGCCCTCTCACGGGATGTTATTTGCTCGCGGTGATCGGGGAGCCCCACACTCACGAGCACAAGGAGATTATTCTGCAGCGGCTTGTTAAAGGTAAGTTGAACACTTTGTCGCCTTTGCTCTGTATAAATTGGATCTGTCAATGTGACAGCTGTCAAATTGGGAGAAAATTCAATTTGCCGGCGAGCGTCTATTGTGGAATTAGAAACGTCATTTTTTTGCATCACAACACGCACTTTCTCCATTGATTCTTTCTGATGAAAAATTAAAGTTCCGACGATTTCTGAGTGTTTATTTTTTGCGTAAACAACGTGGTTATTTAGTGTTATTTTTGGGTAAATAATCTGCGATGCGGGTAAAAAGTAATGTCCGTGTGAAAATTGGAGAAATGTGATGTAATGTGGTCATTGCGTAGATGATGCTATCGTTTACCGGCGTTGTCCGTTTTTCCTGTTACGTCACCGGTGACGTAGTTTGGGCTACAAACTATTACGTCGGTAAATAATTAAAAGAAAAGACTGCGGCAAACAGACCGCAGGACACATTATTTATATTACGTAATACTTTTTTTTATTTTCACTGATGTATGAGCTACGTTTACAATAAAATTCAAGTACGACTTGCTGCAACATAAAACGAGCGTGATTTATTTATAACGAAGAATTACCGGTTATTACAATTCTATTTAAGATGTAAGTTATCAACAATTTAGTACGATTACTAAATCTGAAAACTCTTTCAACGTAATAATTACTTAATTTTCTAAATAAGGCTATCGTCATTGACAAAACTTAAATCAAGCCGCAATAACATACTCGTAACATGCTGCAAACATAATTTATACCTACTTTGTTTTTTGCTGACGGCCGCCCCTAATCAATACAAATGAGTCAATCTTCCCCTGATATATTTGTCAGTTCTTTTCCGTTTCAAAACCCTATGTTACGCATTTTACTAAATCACAATACAAGATACCGGCGGCAGATAACGTGAAAATATCTTTAAAAATATGATTCAAAAGATTCAATTTCGCGGAAAATGAAACGGTACGATCATGAATCGGAATGCTGAAATATTTTGTTGGTCACGAAAGGCACTTATAGCACTTTTGTGCCATTTTCAGCGGCAAAAGGACTCATGCCAATAATTACTGCATTTTCTGACATAATACCTTATTTCTTTTACTCTGCGTAGCCTTTATTTAAACAGGTGATCTTTTCAACTGCAGTTTTCTCGCTGATATTAGGTAAAAAGAAAAATAATTTAGCTGCTGTTTTTCGCCGGCGGAAAGGTCAATGTAATGCGCTCGGGGTTGCAAAGGTCAACCGGCAGTCATCCACATTATATTTGGAAGCCATCTTAAAGTTAATAAAGGAAAAATGATCGAAGGACCGCATATTTTTCGGGGAAAAGAACTGAAAGAAAATTTTACGCAAAAAAAAAATACTTGGCATAGAAAAGAGATAGTCCGGGTTCTTAGAGTTTTAGTTTTAAGGGAAATAACAGTATCGGAAAGTTATTAGTTCAAAATAGTTTTAACTTAACAATATGTTTCTTTTTATAAATGGACTAGGTACGCCTCGCATTTTCACATGCATAAGTCTCAATCGTGATAATATCGGGATAAAAGTATTCTATGTCCTAATCCAGGTCATGGTCTACTCATGTGCCATATTTCATCCAAATCCGTTTAGCTGTTTTTAGCGAGAAAGCGTAACAAACATGCAAAAAATCAAATCTTTTCTCTTTATCATAATATAACATATTAGTTTAGATTTAGATATTAGCTGCAGGACTTTTATGATATTGCAGTAACTCTTTCTTCGTTTTCCTAACTGTTCTTTTACAGAAAACGGCAATTCAACACCCAGGTACCCTACCTACAAAATATTATCATCATTATTGGTGTAGGATTGTAGACAGTAAAAAAAACAATTGAAAGGAACACCCAAATTACGCGAAGATAACGAAATGATGCAAGGTAGATACAATTCGTATATCAATATTATCAGGAAAATAAATAAACAATTCCTGATTGCGAAAAATAATCTTGATGATATCGCAATTTCGGTCCGCAAAACTACAAACAATTTTATAAGGCCTGAACTGCACTTGCGGTTTCTACTTCCGTTTTTCTTCCTCATTTGTGACATAATGCATAGTTCACAGTAAACGTTCACACTGCAGCGTTTTCGCATTCAATATTAAATGACATTTGATGTCGGTAAAATGATATTTCTAATTTATAATATGTCAGGTAAATAAAACATTCCCCTATTTATGTAGTAAAGTGTCTTCCCCTAAACAAAGTGAATAAGAAAGACGTTATAAGACGATTTCTTACTTTTATAGTTTCTTAGTTATATTTAAATTACTTATTAGCTAATAGGTGTATTGTAAATAAAGTAGGTATCACAGTTGGTGATACTTTACAAAGAAAAAATAAAATATCCATCATCGTGTAACATTCGAGCTTTAAAAAAAAAATTCTTATTCCACGGTATATTATTTGGGATTATGGTTTCGAAATACCTATAGCAGCACTCAACAGGATGTATTGCATTAAATTGAAAGCAATCATTATTAGTCTTTGGAGACACAATTGCCTAAATGCAGACTTGGAATAGTTTATTGACTGATGACATATTTAGCTAAATTCTTTCAATCAGTTAAATAGTTTTTTTTTATAAGGACCCTTCATTTTAAAACATGATGATGAAACGGTTAGAAGAAATGGACACTTGACATCTGTCATCGTTAATGTTCGTCAATTTTTAAAAATGAATAAGTAGGCTTATAATTGATTATGACAGAGGCGAAACATTGCTTAGAGTCGTGTTTGCTAACAACATAATGGGTGTGTCTCATATTTGGAATATGCGCATTATGTACAAAATATTTAATCTTCCGCAACCTACCCCAACAATATTTTGAGTCAGTCCAAATTCATCATTGCACTTGCACAATATCATAAATACGGTGTAAAGTAATGTAAGCTGTCCATTATGTACTATAAAATATAACATTGTCTTTGTATCACTAAGCATTCCTTGATATTATTATAAACATTGAAACTTATGTGTTTATGTAATTCTGGAAATATTAGACATTTATGGTACATTCACAATTTTATGAGAGTGAATCTGTTTAGTTTGTAAATTTCGGTAATAATTTACTTCTAACAATGATGGCTTAGTCATAGTTGTCTATACACGAAACATTTTCATAAATAAATAATAACGATATATCTAGAGACCAAAAAGGTTTTATATCCTTTAGGAATCGGCAACAGTTATGAATTCTAAAGTCGAGGTTAAAGGACCAAACAGTTATTAAGGATTCACAGAAATATGAACATGATATTGAATAAATTACTTCTTGCTTCTGAAACTCTTAATAATAACAGTTGACTTGTTTATAATTCTAATAATATCTACTGAATCTGAACTAGGTAGGCTGTTGTTGAGTGGTATCACAACGCGTTGTTGATGCCTCAAGTACTCCATTGAAATCATGACGAATTGTAAAGTAGTATGTTTCCTTCTTATACTGATAGATAACCTATACATTGATATTATTATCTTGATTTGCCGGTGACTGCTGATTTTCTCAAGGTTTTCCGAAATTTTAAGGGACTTTCGATTGAAATATTCGGCCGATCCGGTTTGTTGCGTATCGAAAATATATAACATATTAGGTACATAATACTGTGTTCAAAAGATTACTGAATTCGTTTTCACGTAACAAAGGAACCCAAATGAAAATATGGCAGACCGATTTCAAAGATAGCTAATTTCAAAATTTCGTAACTAAACATATTTCCGTATTCCAAACTTTCGGGTTCCCTTTCCGATTTCTAAAGATCCCCGAAGACGTATCTTACTGATTTTACAGCTTGTACAAAATTAACAGCTGCGGATCCAAGGGATGGCTTACCTGTTACGTGGCTTGGAGTCGCACGATATTAGCCAATGGATAATAAAGGGTTAGAAAGGAAACGACACTGTTAAAGCTTCGTGCAGACAGGCGCGATGCGACGGCGCAGTGGCGCAACGCGACGCCGATAATTTTTCTACCGTGAATTTTTCTTAGAAATTGTTTTGTTAGAGTCGCGTCGCGCCTGTCTGCTTCAGGTTTAATGCAGTATGAAGAACAGAGTTTCCCTCAAAGACCCGGCCCAGTTGATGGCAATGAAAAATGAAAAATGTGGGAGTAGTATAGATTCAACTCCTAATCGGTCGGAGAAAACATGCGTTATTTCTTAAAAAGAAAACTGTTATGAAAATGTAGGTTTTCATTTCTGAATTAAAAGAGAAAGATAAAGAAGAACTAGAATTTCCATACTGGTGGTTAAGGAAATAGAAAAGATCCAGTATATGAAATACTGGATCTACCGGTGGCAAGATAAGGGATGGTCTTGATGTAAGTAACACGAAAGAGTGATGGCCAGACCCGTATATTATTATGGTAAGATAAGAGGAACTATGTTACCAAAGAGGGTTTCTGTAATAGGGTTATATTCTACTAAAGATATAACAAACACAACGTAAAGACAATAAAAAATACGTCAGCATTCGTAAAAAAAAGCGAGCGAGCCTCACAGCAGTTGCATAGGATGTGTACCATCTGACATATCAGCTTGGTAATAAGCAACTTTAAAGGGGCGGGGCCTCGTCAAGGTCGTTTCCGAGGGCCAACTCTAGAACTACGCGCGCTCATTGGTCAAATCAAATAGCGCGCGCTTTCCCGGCTTCCTGTTGCACACTTCCGTCCCTTTTCACGAAATTACTCCCACAGATATTTAGGGTATACTGTCCTGGGCACAGATTGCAGGGACCCGAGAGGAAAGATGTTACCCATCAAAAATAACGGTTAACTATTTGTGTTTTCAAAATATGAAAATGAATTCATCATTAATATCCTCGATCCAAATTAATTATTAGACCTATATTTGAATCCTATTGATAATAATGTATGATTTGTAAAAAGACTTAAGAGCCATAATCTCATAATATTATGGAGAAAATAATGATGTGCAAGTTATAATCTCAATATCTCAAGGCTGTCTAAACGAATTCGCACGAGAAAGTAGAATATTTAGCACAGATATAGCACAGTGTTATCTCGCATGACATAATGATAAACGAATGATAACACAGCTTGTGATAATTCGGTGGTATAATGCAACTCTAGTCTACATTCTGCATGCTTTCATTCATTTGTTAACTTGTTTAGTATAAAACAAAGAGTAATAATAAAAAAGAGAGAGATTTTAAAGACAACTATTTCATCAATATAAAATCATTCGGTGTTGTTTTTCGAACTATTTTAATTCCTCTTTAATTTTTATCGAAATAACCTCATGCGATTAAGAGCTACCTCAGTGTCCTTACCTCATTGACAGTCTTAATAAAATTCTACATAAGCATAAATAAAAAACAAATATTTTATTGGCAAAAACACATCAAACGCGATTTAATCAGTAAAAATGCGTAAAGTATTTGCATTAACATCAGAAATCAATAATAGTGTTTAGGGCCCCATTAACTCTTGTAGTTATTGAAACATTAAGTTCTTACTTTATTTACTTAGCTGTTCTCTTGTGAGACAATCTGACCTTACTAGTCCATTTGAATTCAGTTAAAAATATAGGAAAGTAACTTACAATGAATATCTTACAAACAGCTATAGGTACCCTACAGTAAGTTGTTAATTTGTCGAGTCCTTACATTCATATAAAAATCAGATCATCATTTAATCAGATTTATTTTGCTTACTTACTCATTTATTCGAAAATACATCAACAGCAATAATGCAAACTTATAAAAAATATATGAACTAGATTATGTATGCAAACACAGTACAATTTAAATTTAAAATTGCCACACCAGCCAACTGTCCATTTCAAAACCGGTCAAACAGTAGAACGTCATGACCCACATTTAATAATACAGGTCATATTTTTGTACAATTTTCCTGTAGGTGAAGAAGATAGATCAGCTTATAATAAACGGAGAATATCTCTTTACAAGTCTCAGTTTCGGAGATTTTGATACGTGGATACAACGGCGGCGTATAACCGAAGCCTGACAAGTAAGGCCGGGGGATGGGCGCCATATTATGAGATTACGCCTTACGCCGCGCTCTGGAAAATAATCCAAGAGCGGACGCTCGAATTCACTATATTATTACATTATCCTACGTTTTATCGGTTTCTTACTTGTGCCGTTTTAGCTTTAGGAGCCGTTCAGTTTTAGTGTCGTTTCAGTTTTCTTTGATGTCTTTAGGCCTTTGTTGAATACTAAATGGGTTAAATGGTTTGGCAGAATTTAAAGCGGTTCGTGTGTTCGGACGATACTTTAATTGTTGCAATAGGGAAATAGATGAAGGTAGTTTTATTGTAAACCAAAATACATAATCATTGACTTCTTCCAATATCATGTTATGTTATTAACATATTGGTACTACTTAAACGGTAAAAGGAAGGAGAACACTTATAAACCAGGTACCTATTGAAAAAATAGATGATAGAAAAGCGCAAGCCAATGATACGGATGACAACGGTCAAACACATAATAACATTATTTCTTCTAAACAAAGTGAACGCTTGTTAATAGGCGATGACATATATTTCGATGCAGTAGCAAATTAATAATAAAATAATATAATAATAAGATAGAAAACTCTGAAATGAACGCATTGAAGGTTTTAAATAACACTAAAAAGCAAATTGCCATCAGAACACTCAATCTTAGTTAGACAATAGCATCGTAGAACAACGAAGAACAGCCAAATATATTACGGTTTATAGACTAGAATGGACGGATGATGCAACCATGCAACCGATTGTTTTACTCTAGAACCAGTGGGATAACTTAAAAACGAATCAATTTGCGCTCACTTACACAACGGTCATTATAATTACACACACACACCTTCTTTTTGTGACGTAATTGTTTAAAAATACTGTATTGGTTAAACAGTACTTCAGGTTCATTAACCACGAGTAAGTTGGACTAAACGTTGATAAAAGAGTTAATAAAGCAATCGACAAAGTTTTGAAGGCAGAAAATAATTGAAGCCAGTGTACCTACTGATGCATAATGCAGTTAGATGGGATCTCAACTGATACGTATGCCCGTTTTTATTTTAACTATGAAACACACGAGCCTGAATATTGTTACACTGTTAGATTTTCCACTCTCAGCACCGAGCCGAGCCTTGGAAATCCAACAATGCGCTTTTATTTAGTTAGTTTTATAGTCTTAGTGAGAACGGGCATGAAGTTTAATAAAATAATTTGAAGCTTGAGATTATACAGAGGAATAGCTTTACAAGTCTATACATAGAATAATGACAGTGATGCAAAGATCCGACGCATGCTAGACATTTAGCCCCTCTACTTTGGTAACTGGATGATCTATTAACCATGGCGCCACTCCTGCGATGACGTGCCAACAGGAAAGGGCTCTATTATGTTTAAAATATTACTTAATAGTAATTCTCACAAATTTATCATCATCATCAGTTACATCACTGCTGAGTATAGATCCTCCCTTTTGTACCATGCTTCCCTGGTCTATGCGAGTCTCGTCTCATAAGTAATATTTATTTGTAAAAGATCTACAATTCTAGACGATTATACGCAGCCATTTCATACCAAGTAGGTATCCGTCTACAACAACGATGTCAGTAAGATTACAAACCTAGGTGGTAAAATCGCGTGTGCGTTGGACACACTCGTGCGACTTTATGATCTCAATATATTACGGCCTGACGTATCGGATCAACATCATATTATTGGCTTAGTTAATTATTTTGACATTGTTCATAACAGGTTCCTTATCCAGCTGCAAAGATTAGAATCTAATGCTATTAAAGTTACTATAAACTTAATTAATATAATAACCTTCACACAATTTAAAATGCGTAATTATAATATGTATTCTTATTTAGTAAGTCTAGAATATGAAGCCAATTTCATATACTTGGAAACTAGATAAGAAGATCTATCAGTAAGGTCTATCAGTATGCTAAGGAAATGGTATTTTCAAAAAAAAAAGTGAGATCGTGGCCCCCGGCAACATAGCAACTAAAGGAACACGGGTAGGTTTTAGTCAGTAAGAGTTTGACATGCCCTCCCGCTCCGCCCAGAGCAAAATATCATCTTTTTTTGTCACCAAAAAAAAGAAAAGATATTTTCAAACAAAGAACAAACAAGTACTTATGCGAAACATAAATGGCAAACGATCTTGTGAATTTGCAAATGCATACACACACTCATCGTAAAAACATATTATAGGTATTCCTTTCACCAATATGTACATTAAGGCAAGTCGATGTTCTTAGAGAAAATCAAAGATATCCATAGAATTTCCACCAGGTTAATCTGAAGTCCTGACTTAGTATTGTGGAGACCTGACATGAAAATAATTCTCCTTTAACAAATATGAAAAACACTTGTTCCGTAATATGCCAATTGAAACAACCTACACACAAATTCAAACTCGTTTAAACAAAGCGATCTGTCCGCAAGTCCTAAGCAAGCGATGCAAAAAGAAAGCACGCAAGAAGACTATAATTATGTCCGTCACATACCGCGGCTATCGGCGCGCGCGTCTCCGTTTTGTAACGATTCTAGATCTGTTATCGACTGGAGTATTCGAGATAGTTTCATTATTTTCAGTTGTTGTTCTAGTATAATTTATAAATATTTCAGAATTGATACGAAACTGATGTATGATGAACTAGAGTCTTTAGTAGTAGAGATATAGTTTCATTATATTCAGTTGTTGTTTTAGTATGAAGATGAATGCAAAACTGAAATTTTCATCAAGTTTTCTTAAGATTCTCTTGAATAATGTTTTGTTGTAGTAACGATAGAATCATTGCTTTCAGTATTTGTTCTAGTATCATAAAAGAGCATGATTTTGAAGATAGTTTCACTATTTTCAGAACTTCTACAGGAACACGAATGTTAGTTTTTCATTTGTATCTATTAACTGCCGTCTTTAAAACGTTTCATTTCCTTCAGTATGTATTCTAGAAACATCTACAAAGATAATTGCTATTCGTCTAGCTAGTAACATTGTTAGTTTTAGTTTTTGAATCATCCAAGCTACAGTATTTTTATCTCACAAAGTGACGCGCGCTTTACTTGTGGTTACCAAGTGCATAACAGGCTGTGAATTGTGGGTGTAAGCGTAGGAACTCTCGGTATCGTCCGAGACACGGGCGAAGTCGGCAGTGTGTTATGTGCTGAGGCTACTTGTGTTCACGCATACATTCACCGCGTGTTAGTACATTTGGTTACCACAAGAAAAGCGCGCGTCGCGTTATGAGATAACACGTTAGCTACATTTTTGTGTACATGATTCTGCTAGCAAAACTAATAATGAATTAAGAACGTTCCAGTTTTTTAAATTCCTGAAGATATCTTCAGGAATTAAAAAAAACCATAATCAATAGTAGTAGTAGTGAATCATATGAATCATGTGGACCGAGTTATCCTGCAACAGTCTCCAGTAAAACAGTTCAACAGTCAACTAGGCCTCTTTGAAATTGTGCCTGAATACAAAACTGTCGAAATATATAGCAAAACGTGCGTGTCTTCCATACTTATGTTAACACTCTAGGGAATGTTATAACGAAAAACAAAATAAGCGAAAACATTAATTATATACTCAAACAGAGACCGCTGTTAAGGCTCTTTCAAACAGGCGCGACACGCGACGCGACACAAAGACACCGCTCGTCGCGCGACGAGCGGTGTCTTTATTTTGTCATCAACACGTCAAATTAAAATTTCCAATTAACTACAAGTAATATGAATACGTGTTCATTTTTGTGTAAATTGAATTAATATTCACTTCAATTTGCTGAAATCATCACAAGCTGAAACTAAGTTGGTTTAGTGAAATGCATTCGGGATTGAAAGCTGAGTTTTAGAACATAGTTAATTGAAGCTGACTGAGCAGGTTTGTAGAAGTTATGAAACATGGAACGGATATTAAAAGAATAGATAAGAATTTAAAATCGTAGCTAGTAACATAAAGATAGAAAAGCTTGGTAAGGAATGGAGATGATTCTACAGCACCTTTCAGAAAGGTGTGGTCAAATTTACGTCCCATACATTTTGGTCGAGTAGGTATTGAACTTTTGTATGGGACAGTTCATACATTTTTCTCGATCACGATGTTGGTCCCATGGAAAAAAATATCCAGTTTCATGGTCTGAACTACACCCTTAAATTTGATCACATCTTTCTGATACATGCCGTACAGATTATTGAAAAAATATAAGAAACGGATAAACTAACTGACTGTAACGGATAGAGGGGTAGAAAAACTTAATCAAATTAGGGACATTACAGATTAGAAAAAGATAATTGATTAAATTACGACAAAAATAGCAGAAAATAAAATAAATTTGTATCACCTGTAAAAGGCACAATTTCAGAGAACATTGCTCCTAAAATATAAATTTTTACTTAGGTATGCCATTGTCCATTTTCGTATTACTATTACCCCAGACATATATCCCAGGATTACCCCAATGATTATCAATTACACAAGCACATGGCTTATAATTAACATTAAACCGGATTATGAAGCCATTAACGAAGTCAAGGTTACAAACGAAGGTCACAAATTCAAGGTCGAATACCTGCCCGGTAATTCTTGAATACCGGATAAGAGAAACAACGGGAACGTTGCTTACCGGTAAATATGATTTACCTTTACAATACTGGATTCTACGATCTACGTAGAAACTAGAGAATAGGATAATAGTCGTTTCAATACAATTGAAAAGGTAGAATAGACAATAAACTAGATAATATTTATGGTCCGGGATGCGGACATTTAAATGGTTGCTGTTTGGAATTGGGAGTTATGACTGTTTATTGTATTTTACTGATTTAATTTTACTGATGGAGAATTATTCAAAGGGTCAGATTATTTACAGAGCGTTTCCTGAATCCTGATTATTTATTATGTATTTGTTTATTGAGATTTTACAAGTACTTATTAATAGAAATGAGTCAAAAGGTATGTAATCTTTTGCATTATTTCTATTTCAGTATTTGTTTTTTTTTTTCTTTACTTTTCTAACACAAAGTAACTCTTTGTAAATTATTAGTTAGTTGCATTCGCTAGTCATTTATTGCAAACCTGAGCCATTTACAGCCGGCCATAAACGTATTTCAACATAAAGAATTATGATTCCAGGCACTATTATAGCAATTCTGTAGAATGAGATTTGCTAAAAATGTAGTTTAAACTCTTCGTAGTATTGTCCCATTCGACCTTCCGAGCGCAAACTCATTTTTACAATTTCGCAGTTGGCAACACTAAACATAAATCTTTAGTGGGGTAACACTAACACGCGATGCTTGCGTGTCAAAGTTAAACTAGAGTTGAAATATATTAAACACTAGCAAGTAAGTGCAAGTTTTTTAGATTAACAACATAATAAAAATGAGGCTTAACAAAAAGTAATATTTTTTATGCTCAATTAAAACTACCTAGCTTAAGAGGCACCTACTGTACTTACAACATTAAAAAGTGCAATTAAAATTATGATGATTGATAGTCTAGTTGCTTTTCTTATAAACGATTTAAAAAAAATACAATCCTTTGTAGCAAAAAATCCCTCTTTAAAAAAACAGACTTCGTAAGACCTATAGTAGTTGTAACCTATGTATATAGAACATGCATAAATACTAGTCATTAAAACAGCACACTATGATCTAATAAACAATGCAATTTAATAACAAATGAATAATAAAGAAAAATACAGAAGAAATTCCATTATAATCATGTTATAACAATAAGAAGTATTATTGAAATTGTAGTCCCGGTTCTCAAATGGATTCTCAAACGCCGATAAAATTTTAAGAGTCCATAATAAATGTTAGTGTAACGAATATCGACACGGGATGTTTATGTTAACCATTTATTCGCCGTTTTCTGAACAATTATATTTTATTGCTGTTAAAACTTGGGTTTCTTAAGCGGAAATTGGATTGTTGGAAACGTGTTGCTACTAATTTGTACGAAGTTTTGAGAAATATGACAATTTCAATTTCATTTACTGTGTGTTTTTATCAGTCATCTTTAGCTTGCGTGTCATCATAATCATCATTTCATACGAAAGACGTGCACTGCTGGACATAGGCCTCCCCAACCACTGCCACTTCTACCAGTTCTTTGCTTCCCGTATCTAGCAGATTTCTGCGCGTTTCAAAAGGCCGTCATTTAGCTTGCGTGTAACTGTTTTTATTTTCACTTTTTTTGATTACGTCATTACCTATTTCTAGCGTTCTTCTACATATTATCATATCTTATCAATTTAATTTACATCTTTGACCCATTGTTGAGATGTTTTACGTTAGCATAACAGAATTTTACTGTCGCCGTTTTGTTTGGCTGCAGAACACGATTTGTCTGTTGTACTCCTAAAACAAATGACAGTCAAAGTTCTCACTTTGCCATTATTTTAGATATCGCCATCACCACTGTTGGCCGAAATATTTTGGATTATGAGACCTACAGCCAGTTATATACTTATAGCCTTAAAATATATACCAAACTTAGAATCCGTGTTTAAGGTCCTCAGATAAACTCTCAATATTTATTGATTCATCAAATCGCATTCAGAAATACAATGTATCAGGATAACTATTGACCAGATAAATTTATACCCCATAAAGAAATACCCCAGAAAGCTCCAAGATTCGCCGTCATTCGAAACCACTTGTAGCCAACCTGTGGCTTGTTAGGTCTACATGCATAATGTTATGTTGCTTGCGCATTGTCGGCGCTAACCTATTTCCCATCGCCGTTTTTAGAATGATGGACGTCTGTAATACTGCATTTTAATTTGTTTGTAGATAAGACCGGTAAAGATTTTGTAATTACTACCTGGTCTGTTTGGGATGTATCTAAATATTCATAGTTTATTTTATTGCTACCATTACTTATCGAAATGAATGCTGCTGTGTGAGTGTGACTATGCAATAGAATAAATGTAGTGTAATTTAAATAACATTGCAGCACCAATTGCAAAGCTCGACTTGCCAAATTTTGAAATCACGACTTATCTACCTATTACTTTGCTCTAAGATAGTACACATAATTTTATTTCAACTTGAATGAAAATCTTAAACCAATCTCCTCAAATACTAACGGCATTTGCAGTTATAACCACTAGGTCAATAAGCCAAGAAGTCTTAAAAAATAAACAGTTACTTCACTTCTATTTCTGTTCCACGTAAATATTTATCTAAGTGCGAATTGACACGTGCTATTAGTCACGTCTGATTTCAATACGCTGTCACACTGCAATTTACATACTTGTTAATGTAGAAATAAAAATAACGATTATTTACTTACCATTGAAATACAAAATAAACAGTATTCTTAGTTCGCACTTAACACATCTGTAAAACTCGTGGAATTCATTTATGAGGATTCAATAGTTTCTTCAGAAAATTAAGAAGAAGACCTTAATCTACGTCGTCTAGGTTTTAAGGAATCAAGATGTTTGAATGCAATAGATATTCGCATTTTTTTTTTAATTGGAAAAGATAAATCAGAAAAGTTTTTGGACGGCTCCACACATTAAAATATATAAATGTATTTCAACAACGAACAAAGAGGACAGGTAACCTGTTTACTTTACCCGTATGACACACACTTTTCGAATTCATGCATTGCATATTAACACTAAGTTTGAATGAAACAGGAAATGTCTCGACAATGACCTTCCAAAATTGTAAACGTTGCATCATGATAACACATCTGTTCTGCAATCTGCAATTTATCACATCGATGTCATAATAACAGTGATGTCATTTTATAAAATTATAATTAGAAAAATCGCTATTATATCATTTTTGGGGTGCATTCAAATAGCCTCAGAGAGTGCTGTTTCATAAATTAACGCTTGGTTCATCCTGGTAGTCAACCACGCCGACACTCATCACTAGCAGATTTTACCAATCAAAGCTTGAATTATCCTTACATTGTTCGTACCGATATGAAAAAATAAGATGACCATTCTTTTGCAAATCGAAATAGTTCTATGTCTCCTGTAATTCTACAATAGGAGTTAATGATACGTTTGTGGTTAAAATTGAATCTCTTATAGTGGGCAAAGTCGTGACGACCATCAGAATATTTTGATTTATTTATATGTCTAGAAAGTGTCGTGCTACAAAAGAACTAAAACAGACAAGCCAACTTTGATAAGCTGGTGTGCGTGACAGCTACGTCTTACACTCGCGCAACGTCATTGTGCTGTCATTGAGCTTTTCTAGTGTGCGTGCATTTAGCGGCTAACAGTTGGACGGTATTTTTTCGACGAGTTCACTGCTTTGATTGACTATCTAGACATATTTATTTTCTATCTACAGCGTGTTAAGCATGCAACATGTTAGGACAAGTTGCCCATTCATGATGACATAGATTTTAACTGAATGATACAACTCTATGTTTACTTATCATCAGGATGATAGCATATCGTTTAGATAGTATATATATGATAGGATTTTTGCTAACTCTTTATTGCCGATATAGTGTAATTACAACAGTTAACGTTATCAAGTTACATAACAATTGCATTAATACATCCCCCACTTGTGCTCTCTGATAGCTGCTGCTGTGTTTCTGACAGAGAACGAGCATTTATCACTTTGCTCGTCGTAAAAGGCGTATGGGCGAAAGCATGCCTATGATTTTCCTAGCGATATTTTCCGTCCTCAGAAAATGCATCAGCCTTTTAATCATCATATTTTGGGTTCGGGTTCAGGTTTGTGTGTTCCTTATCCATTTGTTTCCGGACTGAAATTCAACTAGCATTATTTAAACTCTTATGTTTTAATTATTCATGTGCACAGTTTTGCTCTTGAAGACCAGCAGCTTAAAAGCCTCCGGGTAATCTCATTCCATTCCCAAATACTAGCTACTGAACAGTAACACTAAACCCTTGACATTGACCTCCAAATTGTCTCGGTCCACCATCACTCACAGTCACACTACTATGAATCACGTAGCTGCGCGCGCGCCGGAAACAACGCCCGCTTCCTTATATAACTTATAGGGGGCAATTAGGTTCGTAACCCGCGGTTTTGATTGGTTCAGTTGCCGTTATGTTGCGGTGTAAAGTGATTAGTATTGTTTGGGTGTACCTAAGTGCGGTTTTATTGTATTTTATTTAAGTTTTGAACGCGAAGTTTGTGTTTTTTTAGGAACACTGAGCATGGGTAGTCTAGATAATGTTTTGTTAGTTAGTATTAGTTTGTTTTTATTTGAAGAATATAAGAATTCAAAGATTTCAAAACATGACCATTAAAATACCACAATTATAATTATGGCAATGTGCTTCATATGCTCAAAGAAAATCTAACATAAATTGTGTCCAGATTTTTTTTACTGAACGTTTAACGCACTTTTACCAACGCATCCCGGAAAAATATTAACAATCCATATAAATATTAATTGCTCAATGTTTTCTACATTGAGCAATTAATATTTGTATGGATTTAACCCACGATCCGTAGCGTAACATACCAATCACTATTAGTAGATACGAGGAATTATATTTAAATCCATAACCGTGAAGCTTTTAATTGATTATGGATATAATTATAGTTTTATTAACTAGATCACTTAATTATTTATTGACCAAACTAATTGCAGTCAATTAAATAACTACAAATAATACAATTATTATCTCGAACCCGTTTTGAATTGAATGAGGTAAGAATTTATTTATGCAATAATTTCTATTTACTCATAACTGGGTATATAATTGTGGCCATTTTATTAAAATACCTTTAACCATTTACGTATATGTATCTCATTAATATAAAATTATCATTAATTATAAATAATCATTTTTAATAACTCTATTTTGTTCAATAGCAAATTTCTATGGCCAATGCATTATGTAAATTGTTTTACCTGCGTAACCCGAGAATCACACCTAACACTGCTGTAACCAGTCTAATAACCTATTACCGATTAAGGTCTATGACCATTTTTATGACGTCATCCAGGATCGGTGACCGCAAGTTAAATTGGGAGCAAGGAAGAACCGTATTATTGCGTTTAACGCCACCTAGTGGGACGATTGTAAACTTAGCTGTTTAATTTATAGGTTGTCTGCGAATGTCATGTCTTCTTGATTTTACTTGAGTTCAGATCTAAGAGGGAGGTTGGTTGAAAATATTATCTCACCTCACGAGGTAGGTACTTCAATTTCTAAAATCTCGTCCGCAGAAGTAGTACTATTTTATTTATGCAACAGAATACAAATCTGACATGCACAGGGCGCAGATTCCCAGACAATTAATTTTAAGTAGATCCTGAAAATATTTTGTTCTCCTTGTTGGGAATAATTAAACCTGCGATCCGCGGCTCAAAAGTCAAACTATTTTAGTTAGACATTAGGTCCGTAGGTTACTGGTTAATTAAACAACGGTTAATATTATGTATGTGTTTCAGTCTACAATAAATAAAAAATGAAAAATGTATACATAATGTAAAAAAAGAACATTATAGATTATTATTAAATGGTTCGTTAATTTGTTTGTTTCATAAAGATAACCTATTTTTCTGATTGATGCGCCATTTATATATTTATGAACCTGTTTTTCTCGTTAATCCACATTTTTTCGTAACGGTTCGTGCGGCGCTTACATTTTTTTGCTTTCTGCGTAGCTATTAATTGTACTAACCTTTTTAATTGTGGTGGGCTGCCTTTGTACTCATGTAAAGTCTATAAGAAAATGTTGTATCAAATAAATCAGATCAAACCAATATTTTCACTCCTTTGTTCAACTAGTTGATCTTAAGCTTCTCTAAGACCAGTACAATGATAAGCTTCGAGGATGTACTGCCCGGAACCCTATTACCAGGACGACTGAGGCGCAGCTGCCAATAAAAGGCTCTGGTGAATTTTACCTATTTATTTTCAACAAGATGTGTTCACTTCAGCGCGACTAAACAAAACAATAAAACAATCGCATCTTTCTCATTTTTTTAAATTCGTTTGAGTGGTCGATCCGACCAAAATAATTTTTCTGCCAGCCTGCATGATATAAGGTTCCCTTCTGCAGACAACCTTTACAGTATCTACTGTCATCTGTAAAATGGATTCGGATGAAAGACACAAAGATAGTTCATAACCTGGATTAATGCATAGGGTTCTTTAAACCCCGGTAGTACGTTTCTGTGGGATATTTTCCGACATTCACGCGGGAGAAATCGCGGGCAAAAGCTAGTTGTAATAGAAATCAATGGTTGCTAACTTAGCTGGAACCATGGAATTTGTGAGTACTATTTAAGCTCCTTGGCGGGAGTAGGACGCATATATTTAGGTTATCTAGTTTAGCTAGAGTGCTTACTGCTTATATTATCGATATGTAGTGTCGAAATGCTTAGATGGTACAATGTAGCCACATCAAATACAATTACTATGCAGCTGTAATCGTCCATGAATACCTGTGTCCGGTATGGATGAGTAGTCGCTACATCTCAGTTCCCTTGTCTCACAGAACAGGTAGTTACTGACAGAAGGTCCACTCAATTTACGATCCAAGACAGATAAAAGTTAACAAATTTTTCTCGCTCATGAGCGATTTTCTTTCAGGTTTTGTTGTAATTTGAATGACCTACATAAAAGATTTTAAGCAAAAGAGACTTATGAGATCATAACCATAGACTATATTGAACTATATTCATAGAGTAAACATTGACATTGTAATGAACCTATTACATTAGTGTTGTGACTTACAACCGGTAATGAGGGTTGTTTTTTGTTGTTATCAATTTTTACTTTCAAATGTAGCAGAACAATATTAAAATAAAAGCTTGTAAAACAGAAAATGTGTACTTACCTACCTATCATTTTTTATCTCTTTCATCCATTTTGCTCTATTTTAGAAAAAGCCTGGGTTTGATTTTCAGTTGTTTTTTTACGCTAGTGTTTCATTTTTGTGTTACCAATTGTTTTAAGTGGATCTTCTATTCTCCATTATTTTGTCTCCAGTTTGACGACTTGATTACCGTTACGCATTCACGCTTCTTATCCGTTGTGGCATAAGTAGGGATGGTCAAGCTAGTTTATGGATTTAAATTTAATGCCATATTAACATAATAGATATTGCAAAAATGCAATGTATACGGTACAGCCTAGTGAGTATCTGAATGAAAACATGCATCTTTATTTGTGTTGGCTTCCGAGTCTAAAACATGGTATTTACTAAAATTTTGAAAATAAGGAAAAAAAGAAAATTAATTTTGTGACCTAGGTTGTGTACTAATCTTCGCATCGTTCTTAGATAAATCAGAATACAATATTTTGTACTTGCATTTGAGATTTATTGTATTTTTCCGTTAGGAAGATACCATTATTTCAGTAATGGCTCTCTTAAAGTTAAAAAAAAAATACCTTATCATTCATACCTACCTACCCCATAATTTAAAGATATATAGGGATAGCACACTACTATACACCAGTTATATACCTCTATTAACACCATGAACATCTCAAACCCAAACAAATATATTTCAATCCCTCTCCACCCAAACACGTCTGATCCAAAAACTAACCCCTCGAAACACCATAATAATTACTTACAAACACCATTGTTGATCCCCATTGTCTGAATACCATATAGACCTCAACACTCGATGTACCGATAGCAAACAAAAAGCTAATTAAGGCTCGCTACTCACGTGTGTCCGCTTCACTTGATCGCAAAGAATATCAGCTTATATAGTATTCATAAGTGTACAAGATTTTTCTAGGCTCATCTGATAAAGTTGTGCTTTGTTTTTTGTTCTCGAAGTTGTTTGCTTAGCGGGTAGAAACTGCTTACAGTCGAGTGATTGGTTTTTGTTTTACGTTATTAAAACCGAATTAAGTGCGAGAGGCAAGTTACTAACTTTTTCCACAATTTAATCAGAGCATAATTTAAGTGCCTCCATCTGAAAAATTACAGCTATTTTTGCCAACCGCAAGCTGATAACAAACTTTCAACATTGTCTTCAAAGATTGAGAATGGTAAAAATAAATGGATAAATCTGTTAATTTAATTTTGAACGAAATACATAGAAAACACGACATAGGTTACACACAAGCTGCACCAACAATCTAGTAGATAGATATTCCATGTATTTTGATATGAACAAAATTCCGACGTAGGTAAGTATCAAATACTGATTGTAGGCACGATTTTTGCTCACATAAAAAAACACGACCTCGAACAATTACTTTCATCCACTTTCAGACAACAATGAGCTAGTTTTCGATTT
Organism: Omphaloscelis lunosa; assembly: GCA_916610215.1. Taxonomy (NCBI): domain Eukaryota; kingdom Metazoa; phylum Arthropoda; class Insecta; order Lepidoptera; family Noctuidae; genus Omphaloscelis; species Omphaloscelis lunosa. Next base: position 19,695,286 of record OU744260.1, read on the forward strand.
CTATTACACGTGTAACTGCATTTAATGGAAGCTATATCAGTGTTATTGATCGGAAAGCCGTTATTATTTGAAATTAACTTACATATTGAGGTGTATCAATTTGAAGTAGTACTTCTGGTTGCATGGCATACTTTTTTAGAAATTTTATTATTGTAGAGGAGAGGAGAACATAATCTAAGGTGAACTTTTCAAAAATGTTGGTAGCAGAGCGTGCTCTTGAGACGTACTTCAAGTGTCATAGCCGGAAAGGCTCTTTTGAAGCACTCTGTAAAATGATTACCCATATTTTTACAGCACGGTTAAACCTAGATTACTAAGAATTAAAGGTCTAAGAGATTCATCATGCCATGGCGGTTTAATTATTTGTTTAAAGAATAACAATTTAAAGCCGACTCGTTAGCAGTCTTGTGTCCATCAAATATATCTCAGACAAAAATAACAATAAAATCATAACCACGATTTAAATGTTCTTTAAAACAGTATCATTTTAATTAAATCTACAATAAGCACTTCTGCCCACATTGCTGAAGTAATAAGTCTTCAGGAATTAACGAACCGTCCAGATAATAACTTTGATCAAACCAACGCCGACATCACTCTCGCTGAAGAAAGCGAATATTTCAAGAAATTCTTCATTAAACATTATTATTTTTAGTAAATAGAACTGGCAGATTGATCTTATTATAGTTCTTTTTGTTAAATATTGCATCGAACGGTAAGAAGAGGTAATTTCATGACGCTTCCAATAACACAAATTTGCAGTGTCTTTTTCGTCTGTATTCTGTGTGTCTGATTCACGTCAGATGAAGCATAATATGACCACTGTGGAAACTGAAGAAATGAAACACAAAAACGAAAGATTGTAAAAAGATTTAAAGAAAAAAATGAAGAAAATAAATATCGCGTTCGATAACTGTAATACTTGTACAGGCTAACTTTGTAACACGGAGCCCAACTCCCTTTCTAGTATAAAATGTCACAAACAAACGACATTTCGACACTTTCTACAAATTCGCAACGCCAATGAACTCTTCAAGCAGAAATGCACAGTTTTGACATTTGCCTAGCTACCACATAACCTTTCGATTAAATGTCAAAACATATTTAGACATTGTTGATTCGTTCACAGTATAACTAATTGTAGAAAGTGAAATTGTCTAGGCCTTATACGCTATGTTGTCGCACTTTGTAAGTAATAAAAATTCTTACCGTATTTTTTTTTCGATGCTTGTCTTCAACTAGTAGGTATCAGTGATTATAAGTACCATTAGGTTCTATAGTTCCTGGCTGTGCCTGGCAATCAGAGTTTGGCAAACGCGAGTAGAGACTGAAAAAGCGCGGCAAATTTAAAAAAAATAGGAACCCCAAAATTATTATGACATACCTGGAATAACCAAATTTGATACTTTAGAATTATTTGTTTAAAATCAGATTACCTATTATGTTCGAAATCAAAGAGACGTTTTAGGAAATTTCGGAAAATCTGTTTACTTCGTTTGAATAAAAATACGAATTTAGGTACTGTGCAGCAATTCGAATAAAAAAAAAAAAACAAGAATATTCCATAATAATTTTGGTTAATATTCATTACCATAATCAAAATCTGAACCTAAAACTTCTATGTGAAAAGATTCATTAGAGTCACTGTTTTGGCATTTTTGAGTTAGTAAATGCTGAATCAAGATCACAACAAGACACCAACAAAACTCCATCTTGTTTTGGCAAATTGATGTTGACATTAGTATAGCATTGCTATATAAAAACTTTGCAATAATTCGTGTGTCTACTTTCGTTTGCCAGACTCTAACACACCTTTCCCTTCTAACTGTCATAGTCACAAATAGTAAAAGAGTATCGTAAATAGGTACTATTATTATCATCCACAGCCTTTTTTTCTATTATTTCTTGTACGAATGTCTGAATAAAAAAAATATATTGGAATAACTTTTTAACACATAAGCGGAGGAAGTTTTTCAGAAACAGCGTCTGTTTTTTATTATTACTGTAGGTATCTACACCAAATAATATGCGCACATAAAGACTAGTTTAAATCGCTTTTAATATGCTGTAATGAATACTCTTCCTGCCAAGCGTAGTTATGGTAAAAAAATCTTTAAATAATAATAATAATAAAACGTTTATTTCGGAAACTTGCTCCATAGATCTTCGTTAGTGATACAACTTACGTAACTATGTTAGTACTTACATTCAATTACAAACAAACACAAAATCAAAATAAAACCTACAATTATATCAATTCATGTATCTTCCTGCAGTATCAGACCCGTAGCTATGCATATGGGTCCAATACTCCAGGAAAACGCCGTCCAGCCTATCCCCAATCACCTTCAGGATACCATTGGCACTCCCACGAATCCTGTGTAACAATGATGCCGTTCTTTTCCTCATGATTGCTGCAAAAAAAAAAAAAAAAAAATTCATTGGTCTTTACGATCACATTCAACGTGGTCGGATGGCATAGTGACCGAAGGATAAAAACCAAAAAAATTACCCCTAGACCTACTATTCTATCATTTTTAGATCAGCTTAGTGTTACAACATTGATTAAATCGTAAAGCCTCAAGCCAATTAGGCCAGTCGTGTGGCTTCGGACAAATTCGTGAATGTTCGTCAATTATAAAAGATTATTCCGTACAATGAAGCCAGTCAAACTTGAGTTTCATAGGCAGGTTAAGTGCTTCTTTATTTCAAACGTTGTCACGCAAGATTCATTTTGTTTTAAAATGATAAAAATGTCATGTGAAATGTCAAAGGTCACACTGATTTAAAATGAACTAACATCTACATAGATAATCTTAAGGAAACTATTCTTTAAGATAATCTTAAGGAAACTATTCCTTAAGATTATCTATGTAACACTAATAATATCTATGTAACACAGATACTAATCTAAGCATAGCAAAGAAATACGGTAGTGGGAGAAAACAAAACAAATACTTAAGTACGTTGTTTTGTTTAGGAATTTACCTATGGTTGGATTCTTAATTTATTGCAAAAACTAGATTTTGGAATTTCCAAAATCAAAATATTGTATTTTATTTCACATAAACCTACATGGGCACTTATGAAACGTCAGAAGCTAGGTGCATTTAATATTGTTAGTAACCTCTTATAAGTACTGGAGACTCTCTTTACTTTTAGAAAGGACCTCTAGGGTATGTCATTATCAAAATTTTTAAAAGTAAGTTCAAAAACTAAAACCCGACTAAAAAGTATGTGTAAAAAAAGCCGGGGTTGCATGCCTGTAAACCTACAAAATTATAATGACATGCAACCACGGCTTTACCTTGACAATTTTTGTACCTATGTCTTGATTTCTGTCCGAAATATTTTCTTGTTTCATACTTTTTAGAGCGTGATTTTTCAGTAGTCGGGTTTTAGTTTTTGAACTTACTTTTTATTTAAATTATTTTGGGGTTATAATTTCGTGATGAAGTATTTGCATAGCAGCTTATTATTTTATTTGGCTTTTATGGTATAATAAGTATTACTTTTACAGCCGCGCCGTACGTAGCACAGTCTCACTTTTGCTCGTTTTTAACAATTTAAACATATTTATTTACATAGACAATATGATATATATACATATTCGTAATGTGCTCATTAAGCCCTTTCATTTGATACCTAAAATGCCACAATAAAAATAAAAAAGTTTTTTCGTTCAGCACTTTATGTCCTCTAGCATTTAATGTAATATCACATAGCTTATAACCACAGGACAATTAAGACGCTTCCAATGATACCTCATTTGTCAAATTATTATAGGTTGTTTAGAAGTTATGAGGTAATTAACGAACATACATACATATCTACATACATACAAATACCTGTCAAAATCATAACCCCCCTTTTAGCTTCGCCGTAGTCGGGTAAGAAAACCATTACTGATTCATCATTCATCATTCGTAGAACATAGGAATCTGGCAAAAGCAGCACCAATCGGCCAGTCACATAACATTGAATTCTTAAAAACTAGATTTCTTCTTAGGTAGATTATGGACTAAATAAAAGGTATGTTTAATAAGTTAAATCTAGATTAGAATCGCCTGCATTGCAGTAGCGGCTAAAGTAGAATTTTATTATTGATGTTTTGTTCCTACCTGAATGCATGCCGGTGGATCGACTGGGGCCATTTGAATATTAAAATGTATTGCACTTTTGAGAAGGTTTATATTTCATGTTTGAATTTAGACTGCGTAATAGATGGGTCCACGGGTTTTCCCACTTGTGCTTTAGAGTTTTAGTGAATATAATAAAAATAAATTGCAGGCATAATTTTCCTGTGATATTCAGTATTGTCATTCAACTTCAAAATATTTAGATTTTACACAAATAATGAACGAAGAGCTTTGACTTGCCACAGTTTTGATATTCCAATATAGGTATTTTAATAATTGAAGCTCAGCAAGGGTTCCAATTTGATATCAAACTGTCAATTATGCTACTTCTTCTTCTCCGTTGTGGTATCAAATCTTCTCTGAAATAAAACCAATCAAGTGATATTCTAAACAAATATCAGTAAAAATTAAGCATTATCCTTTTTTGCAACACTGGTCACCATGGCAACAAATCAACAACAACATTTTTTGTTACTCTCGCGCAATTCATCTTGTCATTTCCGGCGAAGTTTTAAAATAGCTACGTTGGTGATTCAATCTTGATTCTTTGGGCTGTCTGCGAACATTGGCACTTCTCCAGCGAAATCCTGCGAGGATACTGAGCACTGACGTCACGCACTAAATTGGTGATAATCCCAGATTTTTGGAGTTTCTTTTGAAAAATTCTGTCGGCAAAGTACTTATGAAGTGTTATGTTAATATTTCAGGTTTTCTGGAGATGTATATAAGAGTCGTGGGAATATCGGAATCAAAGTATTCTATGTCCTAATCCAAGTCATGGTCTACACATGTGCCAAATTTTATCTAAATCTATTCAGCCGTTTAAGCGTGAAAGCGTAATAAATGAACAAACTCACTTTCGCATTTATAATATTATAAAAGTTAGGATACTCGCTTGTGATATAGGCACCTTCTTAGCACATACATACAGTATTACTATTTTCTTAATGTTCCTCGGGAATCATCGTATTTCCGAAAACAAACGAATGCTAATTTCCATGTCCATCGATTATTAGATTTATCGTGTATAATAATTTAAATTCAGAACTAAGAAGTACTTTATTGTTGTTTTGTTTTGATTTTCGTGTGAACTATATAGAGCTGTAAAACTATTTTCTTATTTGTCGTGCCTGCGACTTTAGCAGCTTTCCTACCATTTTTTAAATAAATTACAATAAGTTAAAAGAGTTTTAACAATTTTATATCCACGGAGGATGCCTCGTTGAGAGGTGAAACACGTGTCGATTTCTTTCAGGGTTTTATATGGCTCTTTAGAAATAGCTAAGCGGAAAAGTTACTAAATGTATCCACGTCTATTGTATTTTTTAATTCTTTATACTTCTTCGATTGAGAGCGTCCGGTCCGCGCCAAGTGCAAAGGACAACTGATAGAAATTCGACGACTGACGAAACATGAGGTTTGCCGTGGGACATTAAGAACATAGTTTGTCTGTACATATATCTTAAAGCTACATACGAAACCAGCCCAGGCACTTTTACTGGGCCAGTCAAGGCCAGCACTGGTCTTATCTCTCTGGCCTATATGTGAAGTGATTAACGACAATGCAGTATGCATGTGTTCGTGTGCAGTCGACCTTAGGGCCGGGCTTTTTAAGCTCCTTTGTTTTACGTTTGTATAGTGCACGATCATCGGTGGTGAAATGTAATGCTGCATACTAATATCGACCTTATTGAAGCTTTCAGAAAGTATTTAATAAATTACCTACCTATTTTTTTTTTAAAGATTTTAAGATAAAATACCTATGCCTTGGTATAGGTGTTTTTCTGTTAGCCCATTTAATTTGGCAAACCACGATTGTGCAGAATTTTATCTATTCTGTGCTTTTACTTGGTTCCAGTCTCGTAAATATTTTTTAAAATCTTTCTGTTCATCCCATGTACTTTTTGAGGCACTACGTTCATCAATTATATCGCTCCCAAATGCTTTTAAATTGGATGGAGTTTAAATTACTAAACAAGAAAACTCGTCTCACTTTCCCAGCACGCTTAGCATGACCACAATAGCAACGGGTTTTGTCGACGAAAGAATAGACAAAATGACAGACAAACAATCACAATCTGTCATTTTGTTTATTATTTCGTCGACAAAACCAGTAGAAAACCCGTGTCTATGGTTGTCATGCAAGTTGTTGCAAAACAAACAACACACGAAAAAATAAATCACTTGAAATGTCAATTTAGGCTGGGAAAAAATGATCTTTAGTTTTAGTAAGGAATCTTCTTCACTAAAATAAATTAAATGAGACACCTCCCGATCCCACCAATCATTACTCCTAAATCATAAACATGCACCGTTATACTTTCAATTTTAGTTTCACACCGCAATCAATCGTATAGCCGTGTGGGCAATAATTTTGCGCATCGTGGGGCAATCATTCCGCGCCTCAGATTGACCATGAAATGAGTCGCTTGATGTATTGAACTGTTTATTGTCTTGTTTTGGTGTAATGTATCACTTCTTGATAGTTTGGTGAACAGGAATTTCAAATAACTAAACGTCAATTAATCTGCCTTTTCCCAACTAAATTGGGATCGGCTTCCAGTCTAAACGGATGTAGCTGAATACCAAAATTTCAGATATCTAATATTGCCTAAAAGAGATATAAAACAATAAACAATATAAGAAGGAAAGGAACGCAAATTTATCTGCGGTTGAAACACCCTTGCAAGATTTAAATCCTTCAAATAAAACAACAAAATCCAGACAAATTTTCAATTTGTAACACTAATAAACATAGAGGAAGGGTTGAACGACGTCACAGGGTAGTATCACAGCTTACCCTCCGGTTAAAACATTTTGAATAATTTATAATGTAAAGGGGACTTGCGGTTACGAACCTGTCTGCGCTGCGATGACTAATGCTAGTCTAAACCACAAACAACTTGTTTTACATTAATTTACTCGTTCATAAAGTTCACTAGATATTTCGCTGCAAGATGCTGCAAGATTATTTAAAATAACATTGTATTTTTAATCATTAAACAATGTTGTTTTAAAGTTAAGCTTTTAAATCAAATCAAAATCGTTGATGTGCATAAAATGGGGTAGGTACAAAGATGTTACATATAAAATTGAGCAGACACATTCCGCCAAATAGTGATGATATCTAATAGATAAAGTAAGTATGTGATTTAGTGGACACAATTATAGACAAATTAATGACAACTTTTTAATATTACATCGAATGTAATACTTGATAGTTGTCATTAATTGAAGCGTTAAGAATTCTATGAACGAATCGAACAATAATTTTTTTTAAGAGATGAATGAAGTCTTTCATAATAATACATTGTTGTTAGAAGGCTCAAAATATCTACATTTATAATGATTAAACAACAAACGAACACTTAACGAGACACTCCTTATAATTCATAAGGCATTAAAACAACCTTGAATAAGGCCCTATTATGTCTAAAACGGCCTTATTTTACATAGGAAATTACGTAAAGGCTTTACTTACATGTTACTGAAAGACAAATGGATAGCAGACGTTACTTCCCACGCATTTCATCCCTCAATGACTTGCAAGTTTTTGTGTTCGTCCTAATGTGAATATTTTATTGTTCCTGAAACAAATGAAAGGTTAATGTAACGTCATTGTAATTTGGAAGGAAGAAAATGGAATAATTGTAAGTGAAATACAGAATCACTTTATACAAAATGACTGAGCGACAAGAACTGTGGCCATACATAGTACTTATTTGTTAAGCTGCCGAATAAAGAAACTGTTGTCCTCTCATTCTCAATCGTAAAAAAGTTACTATTAATCAGACTTCTATACTCCTCTGTAGCTTAAAAGGACTTTTCCTTCGTTTAACCCGTTTTTATTAGCAGGGTGAAGTTTTTTTCATCCTTTTGGTAGATTCCCTTAGTCACCTTCTCACTCGACAGTTGGCTTTAATCTAAGTAGATATTTGAAGGTTCCAATTTTCTTAATACAGGTAGTAAAAACCACAAGGTTACAGAGCAATGACCGCCTCACGACGTTAGAGCCGAACTCATTGTAATGATTAGTTTCGCCAAACTTGCAGCGCACTGACTCGGTCATTGTCGAACTGAACTGTTAGGAGTTTGGCGTAGCTAAAGTTTGCCTAGAATTGAATGATTTGAGGTCACAAGTGTTGACTTTGTATTGTTCTGCGAAAGCTATAGTGGTAGGTGTTTTGCTGAGAGAATTATGTTTGAGTAGTTCTGATTCGATATTGGGTTGAAATATTCAATGTGATTGCTGTAAGAAGGTGCTATCGGTTTTTGTCGGTGGATAAGAAACACACTGATCAATTATTTTTTTCATGTTTGTTCGATTTTCATGTCCACCGAAACAGTCTTTGATTATTTCCAGTTCTTCAAGCAATTCTCATAACTTGGTAGAGTAAGTTGTATTGTTGCGTATCAATAAACCAATCACATAAAAATATATAAACTCGAACATAGAGCCTCTTCCTTTTTGGAAGTCGGTTAAAAACGAATGACAAACGCGAATATTTAACAAAATTTCGACTAAAGCAAAAATGGATTACTTCCCAATTTCCTAAGGGTAGGTTTGTACCTATAAACCTAACCTAAGTATTTCTGAAGTCACTTAGTCTTGTAAACCTCAAACTTTGAGGTCTTGCCGCTTTTATGCGTGAAGTTACAGAGTGTAGGACTTTGCAGCGATGTTGGACGTGGCGTATAGACGCGGTCTACAGTGCCAGAAATCCATTTAAATGATTAGTTTTACTCGCATTCAGTCTGTGGTAACTTTGTGGTTGCTTTCAAGACATTTTATGAGATTAGGGAGCAACTTTTCGGAGCGAAATTGCATTTGAAGCTCAAGATACAAGACGCATAGATAGCGAACATTAATAACTTGGCAAAAGTAGGAGCATGGTGGTTCACGGTTACGGAATCAAATGATTGATTTCTATGATGGCTTCCAACTGAACCCAGCTTTTAAAGCTCTAGTAAAGAGTAGGTTGACTCTTATTGGTCGTGGGTATCTAAAAACGACGAATAGATGATACAGTATCCTTAGTGTAAGCTTATCTTACTGCTATCACCTATTCGTCTACTATCACGTCATAAAATTGACATATGACGTAACGAAAATAAAGGCTTTTTCAAACAGGCGCGACACGCGACGCGTCACAAAGACACCGCTCGTCGCGCGACGCGACGTACCTTTGTGTCGCGTCGCGTGTCGCGCCTGTTTGTAGGAGCCTTAAAGATCGTGAGAGCGTTAATCAACCTCATGAAGTGCAGTCTGATCATTTCAATTTAACACCTAAACAATATTCTGATGTAATTATGACCAGTTTCAAAGCCTATAAACCCATTTCGCTCAAAACTGTTGCGGTGTGTGGTCCAGCACTCCAGCTAAATATAAAGCGCTTGTAGATGTGCCTGATGTAATTTAGGAATATGAGGTATAATCGGGTTGCTAAATAATGTCAGATCAGAGGGACAATTATCGTATTTTTAAGAACGTTCGCATTTTAATCTCAGTCTCATTCTGTAAAAATGCCTAATTTACATTTTTTTATAGTTTTTGATAATGATTGAATTGCGACATGATTTTAATGTTTTAAATACGGGTATTGGCCTTTTGTTTTTTTGGACACGAGCTGTCACCACGAAAAATTCAGCAATATTGGAAGCGAAGTTGACTGTGACGTTGTGTGTGACGTATTTATGTATCATCGTAGTATTTCTATCTCTACGAAGAAAATAAAAATATATCTTTCTTAACAAAATGACATTTCTTTTCTTCATTTTTGACATCGTGCTATAGAAATCTTTCTACTTTCATGTTTTTGTTTTTCTTTTCTTCCGTTTCTATGGTTGTCATGCTATGCGCGCTGGAGGCTTAAAGTGGAATGTCGTCATACATCCTTAAAAACAAAATGTTACCTTAAAAAGTAATAAAAATGGATGATCAGTTCTACTTTTCATACGTTGATGAGTACAGTTAACTGGCGTCATGTCTTAACTCATAAAAGTGGTTACGACCCAGTCTGGCATGCTTATCGTTGGCAGGGTGCCAACCGGCGTGTTCCGGGTTCAGTTCTCGGCTGTGGCAAATGGTGCTTTGTTCGCGTTTTCGATCATTTCCGTCCATTATTGGTTGTGGTGATGTTAAAGCGAAATAAACCGAGTTTGAGGATGAGCCAGAAATATTTTGTTTTATGATTGGGTAGTTAAGTTACCTACGTTTTTTTTGGCCTTTATTAAATGGGATTCCTTAACTTGTATCTGGTTTCTGAATCGATTATTCAATTAAATTAAGATCAATTAATCTTTATTGCAAGCCATAATGTCCACAAACAGGTAGTTAGTATGAATAAATAGAAACAATTATGGACCCTGCCGGGCACAGCAACATTTTAAACAAGTTGGAGACAGGATGAGAGCTTTAATGATTTTCCTTATTACTAAATATTTAAATTACTTCCTATCTATCTGTTTTTTTTTTACAACATTATAAGTTATTATATATTATCACTCATTTATTTATTTTCTGAATATAATATGTGTAGGTCAATCTAATTATTTATATTTTGTATTAGATGACATATTATTATTATTGCTTATTTAATTATTCGCTTAAATATTTTAGAGTACATTAGTGTATTTAATATAGTTTTGTATTTAAGTGAATACTTAATGTTCATATGTTTTAACTCATTTATTTTTAGTGTTTTACTTATTGCATCAGTCAAATTCAAAATTCGTTACAATTTTGCAAATAAAATTTTAATATCGCGGAACATTGAAGGAATCACCTTAGTAATGCTAAAGTAGAGATTGATAAGTTCTCAATTCAGAAATCAGATAATTGGTTAAGAAAGATTTAAAGTCATAAATATCACTGGTCTTCCTCCTCTCTCCTACAAAAAAGTGCTATTATAACAATGATGGGGATGCCGCGGAGGTTGTTGTGTCACTTCTTCCCAGCTAAAGCACCAGGAAGTGGTGAAGGGCGGGCGATTTGGGGGACTGTCTTATATAATTTTGACGTTTGAAAAGTGCGGATTCTCAGCCTAGTTTGAAAAAAAAAAAATGACTTTTGATCTTGATCACTTCTAGATAAGTTAGTACTGTGCCTAAGCATATCTTTATTCAGTTTCTAATTTAACGCCTATCTACTTATATCCAAACAGTTATTTCATTCACTCACAATATGCGGGGTTTAAAGCTCAAAGAAATCTAGATATTATGCACGACAATTAGACAATCATAAAAAGTATGGTGTTACGTTTGCTATTGTGAGAGACACTTACCCAGTTCTCATGGCTAATTACTGTATCATGAGGCAAATCATTTAATACAGTGATTCACTTTCAGTCGTCATTAAACTAAGCCAAAACGAAATTCTTGAATTACTCGCAATAAGCGTACATATGTTTTTTCCAACTTTGTAGAATCCCAAACTTTTCTAAAGCGCATTGCTTTACTATTCTATTCTATGGTGGACGTCATCGATCAGTCAGGCAGTCCCGTTATAACTATTTCCACATCTTCCTGCCTCTTTTCCATTCTCCCCTGTCAACCGTCATCCCTCTCTTTTCATAATATTCCTCACACAATCCACTCATTTTTTCTTTAAACTTCCTCTCCGTGTCTATCCATCAACATTTAACTGCAACAATAAAATAACAACACACAACAACAATACTCAAAACCCAAATCAAACGTGTCCTTATCAAGAAAGCATATTATAAAATTAAAGACTACGTTGAAGACAAGGAAGTTTGGCAATAATTCCTTTTGCACATGTGGCTTCCCTGGTACCTCATTAACGGCATAATTATGTAAGAGTTTATTAACTGCTCCGAAATAACCATGTTTATTTGAATTTGATTTTTTTACGTTCGTCCTTGACATATTCATCCTATTATTTGACATTATATACCTACGATTTAATTTTAACTCTTTATTAATGGGTTTTGTGGACATGATAATTATTCAGATTTATTACAATCAAAAAAGGTTTTTATTTTTATTAATTAATTTATCTTTTGTATAGATTCTTTTCTATTTTGTGAATGTAAGAACGCTATAGGCTTAGTGGACTGTAGATCTGTTGACCACTTTCTATATTGTTAAGTACCTGGTACTTATTGAAAGACCTACACTGTCCTCCCATACCTAGTAACACTGTTATATGAAAGTATTGGAAAAGCCAATTATTTTTAAAAGAGTAACCGTGGAGTTTCTTGCCGGCTCTTCTCCATAGGAAACGACCAATTGGAGCCGTTCACCTAGCTTCTGACGTTTCATAAGTGCCCATGTTAGCTTATGTGAAATAAAATATTTTGAATTTTGAATACACAACACATTAACCCACACTCGACCAACTAAATGCATTGAGATACTTTTAAAATCAGTAAGTATTTTTATTGAGATAGGTCATTCATTACATGTCTCAATAATAAATATAATTCAGCATCTTTAACGGCATATTACATAGAAGTCTGCTGCCAGACGTAAACATTGCTGTTTACATAACGATTACGTATCAATACTCGATCGATTTAGCAGGAATCGAATCGATTGATGATGCATTCGAATCGAATATATGCCATTTGTGCTTGTCTGTTGATTTGACTGTTAAATCAATATATAGCTATTCAAGTTTTTTGACTATGTCAACCTCGATGAAATTCAATGAACAATTTTAGTGATAATATGGCGAAATATTAGGTTGCATTTCATTTCTAGTGGTCCAGAAGTATGTAACAGTAAATACACATTTAAAACAAACACATATGACATCATCAAACATTCCATAAATTAAATACAGTTTTAGTTACCATGTTTTTAAAAATATAGATATTTACCAAAAAGAAAAAACAAACACTATCGCAGACAGCCTATTAAAAAAAGGATAAAATATTTTTTTGGGTTCCATACCCATAGGGTGCCAACGTCCGTCCGTCTGTCACAGAGCTGTATTTTTTGAACCGTAATAGGTAGTCACTTGAAATGTTCACAGAGTGTGTAGCTACTATGGCTGCTATAACAACAAATAATAAAAAAAATGTTCTAAATTAAAGTAGGTTACCATACAAGAAACGAAAAAATATGTCCTTAATATTAAATATTGAACGGTGGTACAGAACCCTTCGTGTGTGAGTCCGAATCGCACTTGGCCGCTTTTTTAAAACACTTCGCAACACTGCGTAAAATGTTCAGCAGCCATTTTGAAAAAAATTAGACAATAAATGTTTCCAGCTTCGGCTTTTAACTTTCACTACCATAAAGAAATTATTATTTAATTTCTCTTTATGTAAACAAATGTACAAACAAATCGTTTGTTCGTTAGTAATTGTAAAAAAAACCGAAGTAAATCCGTGAATTTTTGCACGAAAAGTGACAAGTTTTGAGGAGGTTGTTCGACAACGGCAGGCTAGTTGACAATATTGGTTATTAAAATGTAATTTGAAGCTATGATGTAATGCTTATGCTGTGGCTACATTGTCGCGTTATCGCGGACTAAATTTTGTGCGCTCTCTATTGCTCAGAAAGACGTCGAACGGTGTGCGAGAGAGAGCGCACGAAGCTTAGTTCGCGATAACGCGACAATGTAGCCCCAACATTAGAATTATCATGTGTTAACAACTTATTACGTACACAACACTTATTTGCACTCAGCAAATAAGTGTTGTGTACGTAATAAGTTGTCAAGGAAAAGAAGGACTGTCCTACCGTCTACCGTGATACAGTGATCACTAGCACGGATGACAGTGTGGCAATCATTGTTTGTAGTCACCTATTTTTCTTATCATACGATACCTTTTGAAGAAGAACAAACAGAAAGTATGTAATAATACTTTTTCTTAAATTGTTTTAAGGCGAGCGTAAAACTGATAAAAGGATTTTTCTTGTCAAGTATTGGATTTTTACCACTCATTGATTGACTACGTATTTTATAATTTACAAATAAAAACCTTCATGGTTGTCGAACGGTTTCATAGGCATTTATGTATGTTGTTATTTCATTGCAAAAGAAAACTACTGCGCAGCTTTTTGAATCAATGATCGTCTTTTAGGACATCAACAAAATAATTGCGGTGGTCTTTTAATGTCACTAACCAACATATAACACAAGTTTACCTCTATCAAATAGTGTATATTTAATGGATTAAACAACATCAATTTATGAAAAAAAAAAACCGGCTAATTACGAGTCGACTCGCAAACGAAAGGTTCCGTACTGTCGTACAATATTTAGCAAATAAATAAAAATACTAACCGTTAAATATTTTTCATCTAACATTTGGAAATCGCAAAGATAAATTTGTATTTCATAATGATACGGTGAATTAGAAAGTTATTTTTTGGCAGTTGCAAAAAATCGCTCATATTTAAATAAAATACCTAATGGATCGACGTTTTTAATATTTGTTTATTAAAATGCAGTATATGGTGTATGATATACAGAAGTTTCAAATTCCTAACTTGTTTAGTTGTTGCGATAGAGCTTGTGCAAAAATGGTCTAAAACTGACAACTTTTATAAAAAGTACAAATTGTATTTGTACTCTACTCGATGAGTTGTGGACAATGACACCCCACATGCCAACGTGATTTTTTTTTCTATTACGGTTCATGAGATACAAGCCCGCTTACAGGCAGATGTTCGGACTGACGGCAGGACGGCCAGCGGAGGCTTAGTATTAAGGTTCCGTTTGGCATCCTTCGGGTACGGAACCCTAACAAAAAACCTCTTAAAATTGCATAGTAAACATGCTGGCATCTAATGCAATGGCCTTTTTTTGTGCGAACAAACATCAGATGAGTTACAAGGCCGGCCAGTTACGTGTGAAACGAAAACAATACGAAAATATCGCGGTGATAAAAACTTGTGAGTCGTGAAGGAAGATAGCAGTAGAAACTGGAATTGTACGTGACTTGTCTGGTTCTAAGGTTTTCCAGATTTCATTCCAGCTCCGTCTGTAATTCGATTAGGAAGATAGGTACACTACTAATTTATATCTAGCAGCCTCTCATATTAAGCTAAAGATGCTTCTCATAGGAGTGTTCACGTCAGGAATTAATTTTAATGGGGAAAGATTTTCAGACCTCTAGATTGTCGCAGGATGATATTTTTGAATGACTACTTTCAGAATCATTCGTAAAGAGCTATTATTTGATATGGAAAATATCGTGCTTGCATTGCCAAGCAAAAACACTAAGCTATCTATCTGCTGTAATAGCCACCTTTAAAACGAAGTTTTGTGTCCACTGTTAGCTTCATATCTACTTATACGGTTGAATTTCACAAGTTAATAACAGGTTCACTGTCCCATATGGAGAATTAATAGTTAAAACAATGGAACAGATAACAACACATATGACATGAACTGTGGACCAGTTAATGACGTTAAAGAGAAATAAAATGAAAGTTCAGTTGGCTACTTATTGTTTTCAACGCCTGTCAATATTTCGAAAACATTGTTTTTTTTGAGCTATCTACTTCAGTTTGCAACTTTTACTTTGTAAGTCATTATCTGTGGCAAAACATGTAGGCCGTGATTTAACAATTACCTTACCAAGTCCAATTTGTACTGTACGAGTACACTCATGTTTTATTAATAATATATTATCTTGTAACACATCTTAAGTACACGAAGATCACCAACGACTACCAACTAATCCATATAAAACTCGATCAGAAACACTTTTTTGGCCAAAAAAGTGCCATTATTATAGTATGCTAAAAAACATTTAAGTATTGTAACAGTATTCTGTGAACACCATTTAACTATGGCGCGGCCTTGGACCGGACTAAGTGCTTAAATTCGGCGTGATTCATATCTCCGTGCGTTTTGTGGCCGAATTTACGAGCGATTAGCGGTTTTGTTTGATTTTATTTTATGTTAGTTTTTATACGGCCAAGGTTGAGGATTATATTGCCAATAAATTATTCTGAGATACTTTTATTTTATTTCTTGAGACAGGGTTGAAACTGCGACTAACGGATCAAAGGAAAAAACAAGGAGAAAATGTGAAAATAAACGTTTAATCCCTGAGAATGTTTCATGACAAAGGGTTTTAAGTTCAGAAACACTATTTTTTTATGGCACTCCAACAATAAGTTCACAGAAAGCTTAGTTTAAATAATGTATAAGTTCTACAGCGAACTTATCACTTAAAGGTGTGCATAGCACTTACATAGTTTGCATATTTATAATTAAATTAAGTATGTCAGTAAATCTTTTTAAAGGGATCAGTAGAGTAGACTGTACTCTACTGATCCCTTTAAAAAGATTTACTGACAGACTTTTTGCTGGTTACTATACGTGACATGATTCCGCTCAGCCATTTTCTCTTCTTATCCGCCCTCCACCAATTGTTCCTTAAAGTTATTCACAATCTCTTTCAGTTTATAACTCGTCCCGCAGCTAACAGCTATCCAGCTCGCTAAAGTGACGCAAGAGACGATTTTTGCACATTTTTACGAGCACAGACTATTCGTCAGTCTCAACTGCAGACAATTTTATATTTTATTTTAATGCATTCAGATGCATATGGCGTCTGTATTATAGATAACGTGGGAGTAATAAATGTATTTTTATGATCTCCTTTCTAGATTAAAAACAGGTTCCGTTTTTGCTGTATTTTAAATCGATTTTGTGGTTTTAATCTTGTTGAAGGGTATGTAAAGGTTAACTGTCATTATCTGCTTTATTATATTTTCAATATCTGGATGACGGGTTTATTTTTTTCTGGTAGTTTTCTAAAAATGAAACCTAGCTAGATTGATTTATCGCCTCCGAAACCCCCTGCATGCTAAATTTCATGAAAACAGTTCGAGCCGTTTCCGAGATTCAGATTATATACATATATACAAGAATTTCTCGTTTAAAGGTATTAGATTCACTGAAAATGTAGGTGGGATTTAAGAAGAAAAATTTGATTGGTGAGTGAATAAAGTGAGGATTATTTAATGAACCTAACTTGACCCGAATTCATGAATTCATGAATTCATTTTTGGATTCATGTGCTTATTGTATAATTATCACTTGCTTCAAAAAAGGTGAAGGAAAACAACGTGAAGAAACCGGCATGCATGAGCGATATTTCTCGACAGCATGTGAAGCCAAATCAGAGGCCCATGGGTGGCTGTAAAACTCTGACACCAGTACCCTAATTGCGTTATATATGATCAATTACAATTTGTTTCCATTTGAAACAGATTGCTAATCCATTGCTACAAAAGTTGGAAAAAAAAATCTGCTCAACAACGTAAATAAGTCAGTGAATGTTGTTGAACTGTCAAAATGAAACAAATTTGTCGTAATCGCTTACGAAAATAAGTTACGCAATTAGGGTACAGGTTAGTCACTAACCACACGACAAGAAGAAGACTTGACCCGAACATTCAACAAAAAGGTTTTTGAAACGAGTTCTAACATTTGTTGCCTCTATCCAATAAAAGAATTGCATGATCATTTCTGTATTATTTATCGCGCACTTATTTTCCCACAGTCCTCCCATTTTATTACCAGAAAGAAACAGCTTGCTTCGTTTACCAATAACATACAATGTTTATTAATATTACGGCCTACCCTGAGGAAGGGGGTCGATTCCGGTTGCTAGTTATTACGGGAAGTTCTACTTGCACTTAGCGAATGTTCTCATTAGATTTCATTGTGTAGTTCCCAGTAATGGTCCTAATTACCTAGCGAGTGCTAATTCCTGCAATATATTTCAAACTTTAGGGTTATCGTCCATTCATGTCATCCTCAACTTTGATTGTTTATTTAAGTTGCTCTGGGCAACACTCCTTATTTTTGAGTGAATCAAATTGGTAATTACATTACCAAATGTAGGACTTTTACTCATACCTGACTGTGAACATTGGCTAGCAGGTGGTTACACGATAATAGCTTTTGTTGTTGAATGTTAGATAAGATAAAATCTCTTTATTGCACATCGCAAAAATTACAACAGGCTTTTACAGTGGGTGACCTTGTCATTTTGATTACACTATAATATGACCAAAAATTACTTTAATTTGAATCTTAACCGATAAATACCTGTTCCTGAAATGTTCAGTTGTCCCACCAAAACCGCATAGATCTGTAAATCTGAACATACAGTCCTAACAGCACATATAACGACTACTTCATGGGCGGCTATGCCCCAAATAGCCCATCGGCTAATGTTTATAGGCTGTTTGCAGACTTATAGCTCGTAATCCGAAGGCCGCTATGTAGCGTGCCCAAAAACTTTCTACTGCTAATAATTACATACATTTTTGACGAAACTTTTTCCCTAATTCGTTGTTTATTACTCGTACTATCGTAAAATGCGTTTGTTATTTTATTTGTTGTTTTCTTTCAATTAGGGGCAAAAAGTTAAGAGTTGCATGTTTCATGATTTATAACTAAGCGTTGTACAAAGTGCTTTTCAAATTAAGTTTATAGCCTGATTAATGTTATTAATATTACATCTGACCAAAAATGTTTCTATTTTTGCTAAAATGACTTTTACTTTCCGAAGCGGATAAATCGGAAAAGAGTTATTGCTCCAAAATGATGGCGATTTCAATTATTCCAAAATTCATTATTATACTGCATTCTTAACCCTAATCCAAACTGCTTCTTTACAATCAATTCTCTACTTCTCTTTTAGTTCAAATCTATAATAACTGAACAGAAACATGGCTATACCACATTATAGAACAAACCAGGAACCGAGCAGTACGCTAACATTACAGACAGACGAACCAGCCAGGCTATCAGCGGATCGATCGCGTCGCCGCCAGCCGTCTGAGATCGCAGTCCGACGCATCTATCCGCTTTATTATGTCGGACGACGACGTGCGTATGTGGAGCGACTAGTGAAATGTATGAACTGAGTTACTGTGAGTCATGGTTCTGAGGGGGAAGAATTCTCTGATTAGATACGATCTAATAAAATAGGATGGCAACACAAGATGGTGAAATCAAATGTAGTCATTTGATTGCTTTTCAGGGATAGATTAGTAAGAAATTTTTGGTATTGATAATTTACATAGTCAAGCTCATCAATTTGATATCTAAGTCGTTTAGATCCTAGTTCCTCCAAGGTCTTTAATGTTAAATAAATAATGAAGATTGAACTATAATAAACTGTTTTTTAGTCCCTAATCTTAAAAATCATGAATTTCCCATATTTGACACGCGTGCTGTATCTTCCTGAAAATACTCCGGAAATTTATATGGATATAATTGACAAACAAAAATATGAGTTATCCCCACTGCCTATTTTGTAACAAAATCCTCCCGCATAACGACTAATTTCATACTGTGTACATCTATAATGTTATCTACTTTTGTTCTTATATACGTAAATGGAGATATTGATCACACTGATGAGGGTAGGATCCTACTTAATATTCTAGCCGTGTTTTCTAATCAAACTTTTTCTTCGAAACAGTCTGAGCTTGTTTGTTGAAGAATGGATTTATTAAAAGATGTATTCATATTGATGTATAAAACATCGCGAGGAAACCGGCATGCCTGAGGGATATTTCTCGACGGCATGTAACGCCAAGTCAGAGGCCCATGGGCGGCTTTAAAACTGTAACACCAGCACCCTAATTGCGTAATAAACGACGTAATTGCGTAATAAACGATCAATCACAATCTGAATCGTTTTGAAACAGATTGATAATCCATTGCTTCATAAGTTGGAAAAAAAATTTGCTCCACAACGAAATAACACGCAACGAATGTTGTTGAATTGTCAAAATGAAACGGATTAGTCTTAATCGTTTATGGAAATGAGTTACGTAATTGGGGTACCTACAGGCTTGTCAGTAACCATAAAAATTAAGATGTCATTTAAAAAAAAACACGTAATGTTTATGGTAAATAATCAATACTAGGTATGCTCTTAAGAGAACAGTGGAGGTCCAATGGTATATTGCCGCGACTTACGAATTGTGACAGGTCGTAGGTTCGAACCCGAACAGGCGCTTCACTTTGTGTAAATTATTTCATCACAACTGCTCTTAAAACGGTGAAGGAAAACATCGTGAGGAAACCGGCAAGTCCTAGAACCACAAATTCGAAGATATGTGACATCTACCAACCACACTGAGCCCGCGTGGTGGATTTCGGCCCACTTCCTCTCACCGAGAGGAGGCCTGTGTCCCAGCAGTGGGAACATTATAGGCTGCTATTATGCTAGGCACTTACTTAAGTTTTTTCTAGGCGTGGACGCCGCTATAAGATAGTCGTTTTATATATTGTGTACTAAATACATCTAAATAATGACTATCTGTTAATTAACTTTCTTGTCGAGTGGCGAATGAACAATTCATTTTTCTTTAACGTTCATATCGCGGAGAAAGGTGAAAGTTTTGTATTATTTATTATTATTTCACTTTATCATTAGTAGATATTGAGAGTGATATTATAAATTAAATGAAGATGTAATTATATGATTGATTCATTTATCTTTTTAAAGTACCTCATTGGTTTAATGGTTAAAAACATAATGATATTGAGCGTAATATTATGAGTTCTCTGGTCGGACCGAGTAGTTTATTTTCTGTGTGCATTCTGAATAAAAGCCTGGAATCTTAACTGATATTATAAATCGAAAGTATGTTTGTTTGTTTGTTACGCTTTCACGGTAAAACGGCGAAACGGGTTTCGATGAAATTTGGCACATGGGTCCATAACCTAAAAATGGACATAGGATAACTTTTATCCCGATATTCTCACGGGATTGAGACTTATGCGGGTGAAACCGTGGAATGCAGCTAGATTTTTTCTGTATTAATAAGAATTGACGTCTAGTAATTGATTACAACCTAGCCTAGTAGACTAATAAGTAATTTAATTCTAACTTAATATTTTACGAGATAGTTTACGCGCAGCTAGTGATTAATAATTTCTAAGTATGTAATGAGAAACTTTCTACTATAACATCGTCATGCACAGTCAGACTTCACCCACTGTTGGGCATAGGCCTCTCTTTTCTTGTGCCAATCCCCACGCTCCTGAGCCAGCCTCATCCAGGTTCCACCCGCGATGATAACAATAGAGTCGCCCATCTCACCGCCGGACGACTGACATTTCCTTGGACTAATCCACTATTAAAATACGAATCTATCACTAATACCTAGTTGCGTACAGAAAAGCCCAAAACCGTGTACCAAATTTAGAAACCAAATACGACAAATACATTATTAAACCAAATTAGGCGTAAAATAAACCATTGATTGAAATAAAACATTTGTCAATCCTATATTTAAAATGTATGAAAGCGTTTCAGCCTGTCATGTCGTGTGTCGCAACTGTCAACGTTCCGTTTCACTCGGCCAAGGTCTTTGGTTATTGTTCCTTTTTATTTTTAAATACGCTGCCTTTTTTGGACATGTGATGCGTGGAATGAAACGGGTTCTGAATATTTCTGCTTTTAATTGGGTTATGCAACTTTTATAATTATTTTATTTTGAAGTGGATTATGATTTTAATTTTTTGTGGCCTGGGATTCTAGATTATAATAAAGCAGTGTTTTTTTTCGTGTTCAGAGTAATTATAACACTCTGAAATAAGTATGTTCATGAACATGGCAAAGAATAACCCCTCGAAAAACTGGCCCTGAAAAAGTAATGACGACACGATTAATCGATAGCAAAAGTTGAATAATAATCAGATAAGCCATTTTCGCGCAAGAACTCATCATTCAGTTCATTCATTCACAACTCTTTTGTTCACTCTCGCATTGTCTTAGAACAAGCGCCGTCTGGCGAATCGGAACAAAAAACAGTTGAGTTGTGTTGAGAAAAGATGTTTATGATCTCATTATATATTATTTAAACTTAATTTTTTCATTGGAGTCAATTAATCTTTTATTTATGAATTTAAAGAACTTAGTTACGTAGATGTTTCCTATATATGTTTTTGTTATTTTTTCAATTCGGATACCTATGTATGATTTCTTTCAATTATTTACCAATAAGTCTTTGTGGGTAAAATTCCATGAATACTTAATGTTATCTGTTTTAGAAAACACTAACGTCCATTGACTGACCTTCTTCGCTGCAATGTAACCAAATTCACTTTCACGGCTCAACAAGCATACAAACCTTTAAAATACCCTTACACAATACACATCAACTTTCCAGTATTGCTCAGAATTCACAAAAGTCTGCAGTTTCAATTGTTCTCAATTAGCACTACTGTACAACTTAGTCCAGTGTACCTAATAGTTTTTACTGTACCTAAGTTTTGAGTTACCTAATGCGTTGCAGTTGTTTTCGCAACGGCTACTGGTTGTAAAACAGTATCAATTAGGTTCATGTGGTGTGGCTACTAATGTGGCAATGCATCATGTTGGTAAGGGGTTAGGCAGTGAATTTCTTGACTATGCTAATTAAATTGGTTCTTAGTTACTTTTTGAGACATCAACGGTGAAAATAGACTGGCTAACGGACTGCGTAGCATATAATTGTATGTGTCAAATTATATACTACTTGTTGACAGGCCTACACTGTCCTGCTATACCTATTAACATAGTAATTTAAAAACATTGTAAAAGCCAATTATTTTTAAAAGAGTAACCGTGGAATTTCTTGCCGGTTCTTCGCCGTAGGAAACGACCAATTTGAACCGTGCACATATCTTCTGACTTTTCATAAGTACTCATGAATATTTTTTATTTTGATTTGATTTTTGACATAGAAACAAAACAATATTAAAAGACACTTGCACCAACTGCAACTGTTGGTCTACTTGCAATCTAATTCAAGATCCTGGATTCTAGTTACTAGTGTTAGTCGAAGTAGAGCTGCTCTTTGAATTATAAGGGTTTTAAGCTATAATTTCCTACTTTGTATCTCAGATTGGTAGCGCAATTTCTTTGAAGTTACAGGTAAATAATACTGCACCTCTTTTCAACAGGAATTCTTATTTCCGGAAATAAAAAAAAATCTGCAAGATAATAATTATAGTCCTTTTTTAACAAAATTCTGTTTCGCAAAATTTACTTCACTATGGTATGTAGCTCCGTTTGTAAAACAAAATCTAATAAGCATAACATTACCTACAGCCGACAGTGCCTCAGTGCGAATGATGTCATCGTTAGGGCGTAAATATACGTCTAATTGGTAGTAATTATACTGATATAAACATTCTACCGAGTACCTAGTCACCTCTGCAGACGACACGTTTCATTATTGCCTGTAAAAGAGAGTAATTGCCTTCGTGTTGAGACGTTTTAGATAATAAGGTGGCTTGTGCTACTCACATGTATGGTGAATACATGTTTTTCTAGTACCAGAGAATTTTATAGGACATTGTCAGCTACGGAAATGTGACACCTGTTTTTAATAGAGCGATAAATATAACAGACTGTAAACATAACTTTTAGCAACTTGTTTTTAATGTTTCTACTACAATGTAGCAAGGGCTATGAGGAGAATATTCCTTCAATTTAGTTCGTTACCGTTTTGGCAATAAGAACGTTAGAACTCAATAGAAAAGCTTTTAAAATTATGATAAAAAATAGAAGACCAACTTCATTCAGAAGCGAAGTGCTAAACTTCACCAATAAATAAAAAACTTTAACAAACGGAAGTCACACAAACTAAAACTACCAGAAGAACTTACAACTTCTCGAAATCTTTCGCAACCAATTTCAATACAGGAATGCCCCAAAGTTAAGCGCTGGCGCTCTGACTCAACGCTGAGTCATTCGCATAAAAACGACCGCTATAAGTAGACCCGCCTTCCCCCCTGGCATCAAAACATCGTCTACATCAGCACGGGGCAATCAATTGAATTATAGGGCTCTGCATTAAGTGGTCGTGTCTCACGCACGTCTCAGCTCTACCGTGACCTTCGTGCTATAATGATGTTGTCTTCGATACTTGATGTCTCGTAGTGATAAAATTTGACATTTGAAGTGCAATTTGGTGAAAGGCGAACGCCATATCCATTATAATGTTGATGGAACTTAATACGACATAATTATTTTAAATAACAATACGTCTTATGATCACATTATTAGCTTTAATTAAACTTTGTGCGATAAATGGTTAATTTTTTTAAGTATGTCAAGGGAAAAGGAAAATTAAAAGAGAAAAAGGTTAATTATGCGGTCATATTAACTAAACGAGGTAAAATGACATGTGAATCAAGACATTGGAAAGAAAATTCTGTTCTTTTTTATTTTAAATCTATTTTTGCTGAACACAAAAATACAAAACAATAAGAGCACAAAAAACGGTGTCGTCGCAGTGTCGCGAAATCAATGGTTTAGTCCCATATCCAAAATTCCCAACGCGCCTACAGAAGTTTTCACTTCAATAATAGCCAGTTCAGAGCTTCCACCAAAAATACGATACACATATTTTTTCAACACGCACCGGTCATCGTGATCCAATTTCACCAATTAGTTGGGTCTCTGTATTCTAACTAATTCCGAAGCTGGACCCTTTGTCCAAATTATGTCCAATTACTCCCCTTCAGTTAGGCATTCGAAATATTTCAGTTGAACAGTCAGGGTTCACATAAACGTCAAAAGTAGCTAATGTTATTGGTCATTTGGTGGTACATTGAAAAAGGAGGTATTGTTAGAAGGAAATAATAAATGTATTTAGTAAGACTTTCTACTTATTTCACGATTATTTTTTTTGAAGATTGAATATTATCTCATCACTTTCCGTAGGTGTAGTAAAAAGCGACTATCGAAAGGAAGCTAATGCGTTTCGCATTAAAAATATTCCATCGAATTCAGATCAGAAAGCAAGCAATCTTTCTTTGCCTCCCTTGAAAGCATTCCAATATAAGCCCATATGTCTTTTTCCAACTTACAGAAGTATTGCTCATACTCCAATTTAATTCAGGACATCAATATCTGTATCAGTACGGAACAGCTACGAACCGTATATTGCCAAGTTCTCGATGACCACTCCATCCGGGGTAGGCAATAAGCACAACTTTTTCAATTGGAATTTTCTCGACATCGTCCGGGATATTGAATCCCGGACAAGTTCCCAGGATGCACGCAACTAAGTTGGCCTCGGTTGCGTTTATAGTTTTGTTACTCTAGCTTTTAATTTTTTATTTGTGTTTTCCTGTGTATTTACTATTTGTTGCGTTCTCTAGATTGAAATCAGTTGTTTTAAATCTTTAAATTAAGGTACTTATAGTGAGTTTTAAGCCACTAGTAATTATTTTTTTGTTACTAGGTGTTAATCACTCTTGCCAGCCAGATATCTGATACTTGATGGCATCTAGTTCCAGATCCACTAATTAAAGTCGCAATTTCTTCAACGTGGTTCATGTTGACTAAGCCACATGAAATTCTCCACGTCATTCGGAGTGACCTCGTAAAGATGAAATAACTGCCGTAATAAAATTCGTAGTCATAAACATTAAACTCCTGAAGTTATTATGTGCGTATTATCTCATTGACCCATCCAATTATGGCCTACGACCAATAAAATCATTATTCGTACCATGTGCGCGTTTAGGTACTTTGTTGAATTATTTTCTATTCAATTCTAATGTGTAGCTTCAAATAAGTATATTGTATTTTTTTTTAATTCTTCCCTTATTTTGTAACTATAATATTAAACTTTGGCTGAAAACGCCACGGCAGTCTTCACTACGCAATGCACATTTCTTATAAATAATATTATTTTCTAAATGTTATTTCATCTGTATCTATCTAAACAGATAAGCTTTTTAATAGATGCCAATCTTTGCATATTAGTAAAATGGTTCGCGTTTGTATTGGTTAACCACTGGTTAGTCTTTTGAAAAGTGATCTTATTAAGCAGAGTTAACGTCATCTTTGTCGATTGAACTTGGTTATTATAAGATACATTCAGCCGTGTTCTATGATAGAATCATTTGATTTATTAATGATATTTGAAGTGTGCTTATAATTGCGAGTCTGTCTTTTTCGTACGGTAGACGTGACCTTATAGCTCTATTAAACGTTTTGCTAACAAATTGGGTGACCGTGTTCTAAACGAATGATGTGTGGCGTCTGAAGTTTTGGCACACGCGAACTGACTATTAGATGAATATACCTAATGTAGCATCACGGCATCTTCTTGTGAGGTGACATAGTTGTACCAGTGTGTTGATGGTACTAGGTTGATAGAACTAGTTAGGAGGTTATAGTTAAAGGAAGGTTGACATTAATAGAAACGGGTGGAAAGTTGGCAAAGAGGTTGGATTAAATTTTACACACCCAAAACTTTTAAAGAATGTATGAAAGCAGCTCTAGAGCAGACTTTGCACAGTAATCTGATAAAAACCCAGTGACTTGTATTTGCATTCTTAAATCAGGGTTTAATTACGAAACAGATTACTCATCACTTCCTTTTGGAATGCGCATGGCATCAGATTTAGGCCTAAGTGCTGTTTATTCACCACGACGTTGATGATATCATTTCTCCTTATTCTATAAAGGGAAACAATGCATAATTAGCGGTTTTAGTAGCATAAAATTGGTTACGAAGGAATACACTGCAGTGTGACATTCCATTAATCAAAATCTATAACGATATGCTGGATAGAAATCAAGAAAAGTAAACTCGCATTTTAAGTGATTTCCGATCTCCATAAAATAGTAACTAAGATAAATAGCAATGAGAAAATCCGGGACAAAATCAAGTGGAATTAAGAGAGAATTCAGTGCGCTTTATTGCCTAAAGTATACAGTCATCTCGGTACATAAGATGGTCAAGGCCAATTCATGTCTCAGTTATTTTTGTACCAAACTGTCTTATGAATGTTGTACAGGTTTTTTCGCGAGTTTCTTTCTGTAGTTGTACGATATATGTATAGCTTATTTAAGAGGCCTGGCGTTGTCTTATTTCAATACCCAGGTTTAGATAGGGGTAATAAAAGCGGTTTCTGGAAAGTCTTCTTATAATCTAGAATTGAATCAGAATGACTTTTTAATTTCTGTTTCATTATTATTTTAGTCTCATATGTATATTATATTGGCGTTTTTAATACAGTGAATTTCATAACTTGAATGTTAAAAACATATGAATACACACTGCAATGCTCTTTTTTAACAAAAGTTTAATGAAATCTAATTTCCCATCAGGAAACTGAAATACATCAAAGCAAAAATCCAGACAAGGCTAACATTTGAGTACTGAAATAACAACCCTAGCTTCACCCCTCTTTGCAACATGACTCATGCAAAGGGGTTGTAATTTTCAAAGGGTTTCGACCAGCTGGTCAGTTGAAACACCCTAATCAACGGTCAGGCCGTGTTAACATAATTGACGGGTGCAGAAACACGATGTGAAGTAAACCTAAAAGGGGTTATGGGTTTGTTAATACTAAGAAAATGTGCAACCCAGTCGAGCTTCCCCATTTTGAAACACTGTTAGTGTAACTGACAGTAATAATTACGCGTCCGTTTGGTCCGAATATATTAGATTTGCACTCTATTCTAAATCATAAAGAAATTTATTACGTATGTTTTTGTAGTGTGTCTATCACTCTCGCCATGGGGGTGGTTCTGATAATTCTAATTATGTTTTCGCTGAACACTGTACGGTAAGTAATTTAGGATTATATGTTTGAGATACATTGATGCATAGATACTGTTCAGTTGTATATGTAAATGATGGTAGATAAACTTAAAAGTACCTAAACATGAGGAAGATGAAAAGTCGAATCTGAACATGTGTTGTCATAAAATTTTATTAAAAAGTGATCTTTATCTTTACTTTTAACAAGATAATTATTATGAAGATTTAAATGATACATAAACATAACATCACGCCATGTTTCCTCCCAGGGTTGGGCAGGGGTGTACCTATAATAGTACTCATGTACATAAATTATATTTTCTGGCAAACACTATTAAAATTAAATGACTATCTTGTGGAAGTCATAGGTCGCTTTAACTCCAAAACGCCTGCATAATGCCAATAGATTTTGCCACATCGCTGGCATTAAAAGCAGTCTTGTCCCCATATATGGATAATACCGAAAAGGCAAATGTCATAACCGGAGCCAATCCCAAAATCCATACAAGTTTCAAATTGTCGTGCATCTGCGATGCTGGCGTCAAATTGTCGCAAATCTAATTTTAAGCTGTCAGTCGGTAGATGCGCCATTTTGTGACGCGCTGGGGTCGCCATCATGACGCAGATTCGGGACACGGAGTGAGATTCAACAGATATGGGTCGGGATTGATGCTAAAAATAGTTGTGATATCGTGTGTTTAAGGATGAAATCATTACATGGTTGATGGATGGGTCTTTCTATCTGACATGACGTGAAGATGCAATATATTTATCGTACTTAGAGAATGATAGGTAATTTTTGCGTGAAACTTGAATAGACCTGCATGGGGAAAAATCAACACTTTGATCGTGTTTAATAAATAAAAGTGGCATGCGTTGTCGTCTGCTGATGGCTATTTATTTGGCTACAAATTGGTATTTCATACTCAGAATCGTATCCAGATTTATAAGTGTAGGCAAAGACTGTTCTGCTTCAAAGTCTTGCTCACCAAGAAACACAATATCCAAGATATTCTCCAATTGAAGAAATGGTGTTATAAACTTAATTCCTTCAACACGATGAGGTAATGTTACAATTTATGCGAATACAGTGAAGTCACCCGTTTTATGTAGGATTCGGGACCGGGAGAGAATAAACAGATTTGCCTTGTATTTATGTTGGATGGAACGATTGCAGCTGGTAGGAATGAAATAAATTCGTGATTGATTCTTGATAGAGCACATCTTTCTGTTGAGTTGAGGTCTCAGTACCTATAGTGCTTAAGCTGAATAGATTAAGCTACATTTCGGGAAATGGAAATCAAAACTTTCCATACCATTACTTATTTATTATACCTAACAGAAAATCCTGAAAAAATCTTGGAACTTCACCGACATACATGTACGTACTTATTGATTTTGTTCAAAATCTTGACCTATTCACAACGAACCAAGTTTATTTGCATAAACAAACAAACAGTCTAAAATAACAGCGGAGTCACCTTCACCCGAACAATAGCACCATTGTCGTCGTCGATGAAGTAATTATCACTATTTATGGCCACAATTCTTCTATTAATCTTTTTACAGCAACACGCAATAAGTGAGTAGTGACCGATTGTGATTGTTATAAGATGACTCATTTGGCGCCATCAATACATAAAACTGAAGTGTCTGTTTGTAATAAGTTTGTCAAAATAACGGCTTTTTACTAAACAATATATTATGAAAGTATATACGGTACTTATAACAAAATAAAAAAAACATTTTTGTCTTTCTGTTTGTTCCGGCTAATCTCCAAAACGGCTGGACCGATTTTGACGAGACTTTAACTGACAGATAGCTGGATCCTATAAAAAGTAACTTAGCCTACTTTTATTTTTGAAAAAAAAAGGGTCCACGCGGATGAAGCCGCGGCAGCACCTAGTAATTATATATGTATAGATTAAAACACTTGACGTTTGAGTCTTGCAGAGATCTTAAAAATGATATAAGCTTTGGGCTATGTTAATGAAATATATAAACATTTTCTAATAATTCATGTATTTGGAAGAACTCTCATATAATAAACAATCAATCATATAATACAAAATTGTATAACATCTCGTGATGAGTATCTAGTTGGTTGGTGGTTGAGTATAAGTAAAAACCAGAAAAAAACATTTTTAATAACCTCTTAAATTAGACCATTCCGGATTAACATTAAAATAATACAAAAATCCGTTCCATATTTCATATAAAACCAAAAATCCCCGATGTCACATATAAGTCCCCAATACTTGGTCACACTACTCGTCAAATGGCGTGTTTGTTTGACATAAAGTGACCATATTTGGCTGTGTTTCGAGACTGATTGCGAGGTCACTGTGGACCAGCCAATTTGCAAATTACGGACTCAAACTGTACGCTCCATTCGTGTACATTTTTGGGACAATATGTCAGATTGTCCGATTTGACACAGTGGATGAATATTTAGGAATACTGAAGGAATTTGCATTGAAGTTACGACTACGAGTTTTTCATATTCTTCTAGTTAAAACGCTTTATATCTTTCACACCTCACAATATCGAAAAGCAATTTCATAAAGTTGAATATGGAATTGTCAGCACATCCGTTACAATAATCATTATCTTCATTCTCCTCTGCCCTTATCCCAATTTAATTGGGGTTGGCACAACATGTATTTTCTATCTCTTACAATAATATTTCTTTCATTAAGTATTAATTCCCACGTAATTCTACCAAAGATTCCTTTCAGACAAGTGCTACCAATGTCTTTCAATTGCTTGTTATTAAGAAAGATGACCTCTCATTAAGCTGGCTCTTATGAACTTGATAAGCCTCAATCTGTAACATTATTTTATACAGAAAAAGATTATTGTGTATTATTATTGCGATACTCATTCCATATTCATGTATTCCTCATCTACAAGCACACAATCTTGAAGATATAAAACAAAACGAATTTCTTCTGGAACCCCACTTTAACACGTTTTACTACTTGACTTTGAAATAGACTTCGAGAGTACTCCAAGTACTAACATTTACCTAATACAATCGTGAAGGGATCGACTGCGAGCCTTTATGCTCCAATTATTCGGTACTTACTGCTAAATTTCCTGAATTTACTTTAGGATTTTGTTTGCAGGCATTCTCGCTGGAAACGTTCTCGTAATTTCCTTAGTGAGATAGAAAAAAGGTTCTATTGTAGGTTCAATAACCTACTTAGCTCTAAATCCTTTGCTAAGCTCTGATGAAAAGGAATAATCAGAACGTGTATTAAGTTATTCGCCTCTGTATTTTTATCATTGCTGTCATTAGGACTCCTGTGATCAGTGGATGACATCAACTGTCTGATACAATAATGATGATCGTCCATGTCTACATAATGGATTTATCTATTCTATGTAATCTTATTCTAACTAAGGGTTATTCGTAGTCCGTCTCTCAATTTTTAGAAATCGCGTTCCTTTAACGTCAGTCTTATCATTAACCCTATCATTAACCTTTTCTACCATTACGTCGTTAATTCCAAAAAGCTTACATTTAATATTTTTCCTACAAAACTAAGTCATTCGTGAACGATAAATCAGAGATTACATTACTTTGCGAATTACGCAGCAGATTTCGCAAAAATTATTGAATCAGAAAAGGCTTATCTCTGTTCATTTGTATAATATTATTTGTACCCCTCACTAAACATTACCTAATGTTCCTGGTAGATAAGACTGTTTCAAGTACTTGTTTCAAGATTAAGATTTTGTTGTTAATGAGGTAGAAGATAAAAGAGAAATCGTTGTTATTCCGGTAGCGTCTTTGCTTGGAGAAGAAACAAGAAAAGTTATTCTTAGTCTTGCTTTTGATCTAGTAGGATTGGCTTTAGAAGTGTTGTTTTTTTATTTAAAAGTATCCAAGCGGAATTAAGTCAATTAGAAGCACGGGATCACGAGAAGTAGAAATATAGAGGGTTTTCCCAAGGATCAAATAGGCTGACATGAAGGTTCATCGTTTCAGTAGCACCTAATATTAAAATCTGTATGATATCATAAAACTCACAACAAACACAAAAAAAAAGCATACAAAATAGAACCTCCTCTTTACAACGATCAGAACACTACACGTTAATAATAATCCTCCTCTCTTGAATACAGAACGTACAATTTCTCCAACCGCCTTTGAGCTGGTAAATCTAAGCGGACTAAGGATAGTCTTTGAGAAAGCGCTCGTTGCACAGAAATATAACATTTGTACAGTTTCTTTGAAAATGTAAATAATATTGTGCGAGTTTTATTTCAGAATTTCTGTTCTTTGGTTCATAATTTTAGACTTTTCTTCTTTTTTTACCCATACCGTCCCTCTGCTGGGGAAAGGTCTCCCCAATGCCTTTCCGTAAATTTTTGTCAGGCTCCTTTTCCGGCCAAATCAGTCAAGAACGAGTTTAGGTCGTCGCGTCTTCTGTCGTACTGCACGAACTATTAATGTAATAGTGAATACCGTGCTAACAGTCAACAAGAAAGGTATAATATTGGCGGACTACTATAGTGCACCAGACGTAATTTTAACTATAGTGAAGGCTATTTTGATGCGCTCCTTTTAATGCATACTTAAGGTCTGTTCTCCACTGTCAATAAAGCACATCTCCGCGATGTCTTTATAAATAGCAATGTTATTGCGAACGCTGTGAGTCAGTGTAGTTATTTCCTAACTATTGTCTAGGAGCTGTTGTTTCTCCTCGGAAGCAAACGTCGCGATCATATCACCATTGTGTCGGCTGTGAAATGGACCAGCTGTTGGACGGTGGTGTTCATTGTGGTTGGAAACTTGGCAAGGCTGGGGAGGGTGACTGTGGAAGAGGCCGTCTCTTTTTTAACAATGATTGTGTCATATCATGATAGCATGTAAGCATCCACTGCTTGAGAGGTATTTGCTTCTTAGTATGGTTTGGTCTTGTCATAAGCAATAACACGTGGAGTTTGGTAATAGTATCTACTGTGCGAATAATATTAGTACCACATAACAGGATGTTGTTTCGCTTGAGTCTTGTTAGAATTGTTAGAAGAGAATTGGTTATAGGAAATCTGACTAGACACAAAATACTGTTGTCTGATTCTGCGGACAAATTAGGATTTTGACGACAAAACCGCAAAATTACCAAAAACAATACAAGGTTAGGCAACGATAGCATATACCTACATCATCAATTTGAACTGAATAAAACTGCCAAAAACAAAACCAAATCCGGACTGTAGCCGTCAAAAGTGGAACATAAACTTATAAACCCAGCTTAAAAATACGTTACTTTTTCACCTAATGAGTTTCAGCGATCTCTGTTGTGTTGAAAATTTATCCAGCGATCCCTAACAAAATGTAACTTTTAATTCAATTATGAAAAGTTGTGATATTCAGGCAGGTGTTCAGACTTTTCTCAGACTCTCACGTCGAATATTAATGCTGTGGGCAGAAATCATGTGCGACTGCACTGTGTTTTAAATGATGAGAATGTTTGGACAAAAGTGTGTTTGATTCATCGGTGTAAAACTGTTTTTAGCATGCTTTAAAGCCTAAAGGGATAAGTTAAGTGTTATAATGTATCATTACACAACGAATACGAGCGAAATATTTTACACATAGCATTTGAAGTTGGTGATATTTCGTTTGCTGCTACTTCGTTAATTTATCTTTAAATTTTAGAATTTCAAAGATTTTCGAATCTATTCAAACGCTTTTTTTTTAACTAAGCGAAAAGTAACTAACACAAAAAACTCATTCACAATGCTGAAAGTAGATAAAAAGCGCTTGAGAACTAAAAACTATCATAAGTACAAAACGACATTTAGAATCAATTCCCTTCCTCACGATTCTGTCACGAAGTTGTTCGATAGTTTCCGATCGCGTCGCGATAAAATGAGATGATTTGTGCCAGTTGCTTTTATCTGGATCGTGAAGTTGGTAACACTATTGAGATTGTTTTACTTGAACTGCCACGTTTGGTAGCAAACAGTTGGCTTTACTGGTTTATTGGGAGAATTTGTAAAAAGAACATTGCGCTTTTCATCAGTGATGTTATTGGTATTCGATTTGACATTAACGTGTATATGGAAAAGGTTTTGAACAAAATCAAAAACGTATTGTATTAGCTCTACTGGTTTGTACATAAAGACAAAAGAAAGCATGTTTGCTGAATGACTAATCTCTTAGCGAAATATTTTCTTAGTTGATGATTTCGGAATTTAATAAAAGTAAAAATCTAATACCATCCAAAACTAATAATCCGATAACGAAAATAAATTGCTATTCTTTGCAAACTTCGATAACAAATCACCGTCCGATAAAAGCGAAAAATTAAATTCCTCTGAAAGTAGATCGATGATTGATACAACTAGGTTAGTGTGATTCAAGTTCGTCATCGATTGACGTAACACAAAAGTGGATTTAAAAAAAAAGAAATTAGTCGCTACGTTACAATGATTATATCGTGTAAAATAGTCATTTTTCTGTTTAACACGCATCATTAACTATCCCTGTCGATTGATTACTTGTTAATTAGAGTTCCCCATAAAGCAATTGTATCGAAAAATCGTTTATTGCATCTTCTAAATAAGTAAACACAACAAAAAAAAAAACAACTTTATCCAAACTGTATTTTTATTCAAGAATGCACAGTGTTTTGCTTGGATTATAACATGAACAAAAATTGTCAGCAAACTTTTTAACAATATTTATATTTTCGAACGAAAATGTGTTTGAATTTTAACGAACAAAATTGTCGCAAACAAAATAAATTGATAGATACAGGCATGCCTGGCGTTTCCGTTGATCCACGTATTGGCGAATATTTTGTAGGTAAAACTTGATTTAAAAGTTCAACAGGCATGCTTTACGTGGAGGACACAAAGTTGTAAGCAGAAAAACACAAAATAAGTAAGGAAAACGAAGTTCAGATTTAAAATCACTCACAATATTACAATTTGATATACCTACACCTTTTAAGACTTGAACATTGATCTGGTAATTTTTATTTTCTTTATCTATAACTAGAGCTTTTAATTTTTGTATATGAAAGCGGAAACATTTAGCAAGAAAATAAAATTCACTGCTAATAACCAAACTAAAATCTAACACTGTCTTATACTCGTAAATACGTACGTAACCTTCATTTACCAACATAACCTGTAAGTTAGCAATTGTTCACAGTTCGCTTGTCCACGATAATAATTTTGACAGCACATGCAACAATCGATTCGATCTTGATTCTCGTGCATGTGCATAATTATTGCGTTATATCGATTTTTATTCGATCAAACGTACTAATAATAGTGTTTTGTTCGTTTCAGGTACGTTGGTTATTGCTAAGCTGTCGGCAAAGGTGAGAGTTGGAGTGAAGATGATTTCACAGATGACGTAAGTAATAGAATAGTGTGAGTGAGAATATAGAAAAGAAATAGGAAGTACATTCATATGTAAAAACAATATCATAACTAATGGTTGAAAACAGATATCTAGATCCTTCAATCTAAATATCCTTTGCTCGATCGTTGCTTAAATATTTAAGGCTTCGATAAGGTATTTCCAATAAAAGTTCATGGAAAGGACAATCAGCGTCATGATCTTCAACTTGTGTCAACCGACTGTGGGATTTTTAAGCCCTCCCTTTCTTTTGACAATCCTCTTTGACCTGAAACGATCGCATTTAAGACTTTCCTGAAATCACTATCTTTAAAGGCAAAGCATTTAATAGCTAGACAACCAACGAATAGATTTACTCACTTAAAACTACTCTATCTGCAATTACTACGATCCAGACTATTCTAGCAATTTTTCATTGTGCTCGTGTTTGTAATCAATAATAAGATGAGTTACAAATGCACGTCTCACAAATTGCAGACACTACTTTATCATTCAGCTTGTGATCAACATTTAGATCCATCACCACTTACCATGACAATTCTGAAATGGACAAATTGTTAATTATTTCGTTTACTTGAATTTAAAATGATTTGTTTGCTATTTAGATTGTGATAACTTTTCTTGGCACTCTTTGTAAAATATTGGTAGTGTCTGGGTTTGTCAGAATTGTCCTTAATCAAAATAATCAGTCTTTCATTTATGTAGACAGAGTTGCCTCGAAATAACAATAAATATTTTAATTCAAGATAAAATCTGGTTCTTACCTACTTACATACAACCTTAATGTAAGAACTCGTATAATAATAAAACATTTCTTACATACAATTACGTCGTAGGTACGAAGAAACAAGAATAATTTAGGTTATTTAAATTGAAACACAAATGTAATTACGATTCCGCATCTTTTGATACATTTCATTTGTCATGAATGTCTTGCTTACTTGGCATTGAGATGTCTCGGGAATATAATAGGTTTTCCTGTGCAGCATTTTATGTTATTCTAAATTATGATTCCGTTTGTTATGTTTAACAAAATTTGTTGTTTGTTTATCAAATGGTATTTGTTTGTGTTATAAGAATGTAATTTTGGGTTTTAAACGGGCGTATTCGAGTATTTTTAATTTGTATATTTCAATGCGTAACTGAAATGGTCTGAAGTATATTCACACCTTTCTGACTTGAATTAAAAAAATTGATCACCGCATTTCTTTTCTGAACAAAAATTTTGTCCACGCCCCGCCATTAAGCGCACACTGTGTTTGTTTATAAAACGCTTGGAAATAATTTTTGTAATAATATTGTAAAAAAAATTACGTTCCAACGGCGTTGCTGCTTTCTGAAACCCAATTAGAGCACACGCCAAGTTTTTGCGAAGCGATGAGGCGGTACACTGTGCAGTTAATATTTTATACAATGTTTAGCATGACGAGCTGTTGGTGCATAAATCTTCCCTTTACTACTAATAATCGGCTGACTGGCTTATAATTTAATTATTGTTCATTAGCGTCTGATGTGTGGAGTGATTTCTTTAATTGGCTTTGTGGTTGCTTGATTTGATTAATTAGGTAATTTTATTTGCTTAGGTATCGGCAGCGTGAATTAAAGTACTGTTTGACTAACGATTTACGAATCATTATTAAAAATATAAAAAAATAATTCGCCCAAGAATATAAGAACAGCTAGAGCCTAGACAGGTTCAGCTTTGTAGATCCGTATCACTGCTGACAGGAAACACTGAAATCAATATAAAATAGGAGGTAATTAAGTACCTATTTCTAACATAGCCTCCAAAAGAGTCCACATCTTTTTCTTATCTCTAAAACCTGATGTAATGATTTACTCAAGAAACCCCTTTGTTAGGTAACCCATATCTAAACTAAGTTGTGACGCATTGTGGGGAGGAGAAATGAAAGATTGTGGCGAGCGATAATAAGTTGGCCCACTGTGTTTTACGTTACATAGTAAAAGTACAATCGTAACAAGTTTAGGACTTTTTGTGAAAATATTTTCTAACACGCGAGGCAACAAAGAAGTAACCAATTACCGTTAAAGGCGCTGGTTCTATTGTATGTGTCTAAGTAATACAGTACCAGATTCCGGAGTTTCTTGCTCGTTCTTCTCCATTGGTACTTACTACGCTTTGGAAAGGGCAACCAGCTTCATATTTCTGACTGACCGACTCCTTGACAATTCAAAAGTGCCTGTATATGGTTTGCCTAAGGTATAGTGGACCTCATAAGTGCTTTATCAATTTTAACAACAATTCTCACTACATTGAAAGTTTACTAAGGTTGAAACGATCTAATTATCTCATAGATAATTAGACCTAGACGTGCAAATGACATTCAATCATAAGGCAATAACGAGATCGAGTCAGACAATATGTAGCTTAACGATTAGATCTCTGATCAGTTAATCTGCTGTTAAATCTTATGATAGCACTGGTAATTGGTTTATTGAAGTTGGTTACGAAAGTCAATCAAATCACTTCCGCTGTTTGGAGAAACATAATGGCGAGTACCTGCGGGGTATTAGGTAACATACTTACAGTAGCAATGGCTTTAATTTGGTCAGTCCAACAACATTCATTGCGTTATTTACGTTGTTGAGCAGACAAACTTTTTCGAACATATGAAGCAATGGAGGAGCAATATCCTTCAAAATCATTCATATTGTGATTGAAACACACGCAGTTAGGGTGCTGGGTAGTATTTTTCCTGAATAGTAACATTACAACATCGCGGCTGTATTCCCTGAAGGGTTGGGCAGAGCACATTGTAGAGAATACTATAGTGTAGACTAATTTATCAATATTTTTGTGATGTGGAGCGAATAGATACTTAAGACATAGTATATAAGTGCAAACTTTACATGTTCATGGTAATCTCTAAAATTATTACGTGATGGATTAGTTTCAACTTGAGGAGGCAAAGTTGCGGTATGTTACATAAGTTTGTTGACGAAGCAGCTTAGCAAGTAATTTAAACTTAGAATCTAAAGTTCGTTAATTACCAAAATTAAGATAAATAATTTAAAAAGAGGCGGTCAAAAGATTTGGCTAGAGATTTACATGTAAGATTCCTATAGGGCTCTAAAATAAGTAGTTTTATAAAGTAACTTCTAAATATGTAAGATATAGGTTTTAAAGCCCATTTGCCAGCACAGCATTATTATCTACGGTGACTGAGAAGACTTACTGAGCAAAAATTTCACTTTTCAAGAAATACAAGTATCTTTCACAGGCTCAATTAATATGGTGTGCTTAGCATGAAATACATTGATGACGGTACACAGATCCCTTTGACATCTCTTCCAACTAAATATCAAACCACACAGACACCTTCCTTCCAAGAAAATCAATGCTTCAGAGCTTGCCCCCGGCAACATGGTAACTGAAGGAACACGGGTGGGTTAGTCAGTAAGAGTTTGACACGCCCTCCCGCTCCGCCCAGAGCGGGAGAAGTTATTTGATAATTTCCCAAAAATAAAATAAAGAGCTTTTATTTAATTGTCCCGCGAAACACACGTAGATTCTCATAGCATACTTATAAATGTCATCTCACCTTGTGCTCGCACAGTGATATTATCACAGAGAAACAGCCTGAAACATGTTTGTAGTCTTTAGAACTTATTGGTAGCATTTAGAACATGTTGGTAGCTTTCAGAACATATTGGTAGCCTCTGGAACATGTTGGTCGTTCATAGTAAGTCTATTTTATTTCAGTCGTATTGCGAAAGGGATTGCAATCAGCTTTGATTAGAGACGATAATCTGTATGAATGGTATTGGGTTCAGTGCAGTGTTAGTTGTGTAGTGCTATGCAGATACAAATAGGAGGATATTTGAGGAATACCTATGTATTGTATCGGTATGCTCCATGCACAAAATACTGACGAATTAAAATGAAAACTTTTTAGTCTATGGTGTCGAAGGCCTACCTATCTTCATCATAACATCTGAGTGTTTTTTTCTACTAATGCAATTATAAGTTAATAAAGAAAATACATTTTGCCCACTATCAGACATTCGCCTTAGGTTTAAAACGTTCAATCTCCAAGTGAGCACAGGGTCGGTGTCTTAAAACCATCTCGATCTAAAGTTAAGAAATCTTTCACAAGGCACGTCATGCGACGTTTTCTAAAAATATTCCTACACATCTAATTTCAAATCCCAAGCCGTACTAACGGGCGGCACCCACGTCTAGATACATTCACTACCAACATTAGAAACAACAAGTACCTAAGTTTCGCGTAAGGATCTAGACGATCTAAATGCGTGCGTCGGCGCAGCTAATTTTGGCGTCGAGTGCAACGTACGCGCCGAGTATCAATGTCAACGACCATCGCAAGGGACACGTAGGGTTTGTTTAGAATAGTGTGTGATTCATCATTCATTTGCTGACATTAATAATAATACCAGCCTATTTTTTTTCCCACTGCTGGGCAAAGGCCTCTCTCATACGGAGAAAGCACGAGCATTGTTCACCACGCTTGCTCAAGACGGGTTGACGATTTCAGACTTATATTAACTAAAAGTCCATCGCAGGTTTGTTGCCACACAATGTTTATCCTTCACCGATATCAATAATGTCCAAGATTAACTCAGAGAGTATATTTGAATTGTTAATGTCACATTCTTGCCCAGATTTGAGTCCACAACCTCTGAGAGTCATCTCATTAACTGGGCCATCACGAAAACAAAAACAAACATTTGGTATATTATTGCTATACTAGCACTTTTCTGGCTATTTCGTCCGCCCTATATTTCCCCCATCTCGTGGGTGTATCCTTGTCTACATCATAAAGGAAATTTTGCATAGAGGTTCTATGCAAAATTTCAGCTTTCTAGGTCAAATGGTTTGGACTGGGCGTTGAGTCTTTCAGTGCGTGAGTCAGGACATAAATTAAAATGTTTGTATGTTTTATAAAAACTTAGTTATAAAAGAAAACAATTCTACCATCAACAATATGCTGAAAGGTATCGTTCAATGACAATGGGCGTAACATAGAGACGATGTTGATAACCGTAAAATGATAACAATTTGATTAAGTGAAAGGAAAACTTGAATGAATTTGTACGGAACAGAGGCGTAACAAGAGTTGTACTTTTTATCAATATTCGTTGATAAGATATCTTTAGGGTGCTTTCTCATTTGTAAGAGCTGAAATACGAATCACTTTGCACAAGCAACAGCTTTACTCAAGCGTTTTTCGATTTACTCACTCCAGCGTAAAGGCCGCCACACTTATTTTTCACTTCTTTCTCTCTAGTGCTACTAAGGACCAGTAGTTATCGAAGGAGACCAGCTCATCCTGCCATCGCCATCTTGGCCTGCCGTTAAGAGGGAACCATTGCGTCCTAAATTTGACCCATTGCATTGTTCGTCTAACATGCCACAGACGTGTCCAGCCCATTTCCTTTTTAGTCTTTGCGTTCAAACCTACTTACCTATTTATTCACCAGTGGTGTTTAGGTATCTACAATATTAGAACCGTTTAAAATTACAGCTCCTACTTTGACAAAAAATTGCTGCATAGGTACATATTTTACCAAAGTCAAATCATTTATTTCAAATAAGCCCATGTATGGCACTTTTGAACGTCAAAATTCACAGACTAATATAATTGATTCTAGTCGCCCCTTCCAAAAGGTAGTTTTCGTATGGAGAAGAATGGGCAAGAAACTCCACCGTTACTCTTTTAAAATGTTTTACAATAGTTTGTATTAAGTACGTACATTAGTTAAATAATTATATGTGAAGACGATGCACCTAGAATAAAATTACTATACCACAATAGGTAAAAAGAATTAAAAATGAAGCATAGATAATTTAATTATGTGATAGATACATGGTGCTCACATATTTACAAACATTGTAAAAGTAGACGATTTTTCTAATGTTTTTAAAATTAATAAGTCAGTGTGTGAGGAAGTAATCACAGAATTTAAAATCAATACCTAAAATATAAACAAACATTGTAACCTATTTAACAATGTCAGTAAACAGAAAAGTCTTCAGTTTTACAACAAAGGTTACATTAACCATATAATATTATTTGCAGCTCACTTCGTGTGACGCGCAATCCAATTTCCAGTCCATCAGACTATGCAACAGACCTACTTGTAACTATGTATGTAGGTATTTGTGTATGTGTACCGATGTTGTTGTTACAAGGCGAGGTGAATTCTGTTCATTCCTGTGTTGGTTTCCAGTTACTGTTTTGTTAGTTGGAGGAATATTTTGATAGGTAAAACATTATTAATCGTCGAGTACTGAAACAACTTTATGTTATTCGTCGAAACATACTGGACTAAGTGTTTATTTTATGTATTTGCGACTCTGCTGTAAAACGTAATATTCCGGATTTTGTCAGGATAATGTTGAATAGCAATGAACTCTGGTTATCACTGTGTACAGTATCAAATGTTTGATAGTTAATTGATTCAGGTGAGACCTTGCGGAAATCTATTATAAAATACAATAGACGTGGATATATTTAGTAACTCTTCCGCTTAGCTATTTCTAAAGAGCCATAAAAAACCCTGAAAGAAATCGACACGTGTTTCACCTCTCAATGAGGCATCCTCAGGATGAATGCAGTCTGCGTTTAGCGGTCGATATAGCAACAAGCCGTGTTAGGTTCGCAACAAGTCAATCGTCATCCTGAGGATGCCTCGTTGAGGAGTGAAACACGTGTCGATTTATTTCAGGATTTTTTATGGCTCTTTAGAAAAAGCTAAGCGGAAAAGTTACTAAATATATCCACGTCTATTGTATTTAATATGTTTGATGTATGTGCTATAAATAATTAATAATTAAATA
The DNA here is from genome assembly GCA_916610215.1 of Omphaloscelis lunosa. NCBI lineage: Eukaryota > Metazoa > Arthropoda > Insecta > Lepidoptera > Noctuidae > Omphaloscelis > Omphaloscelis lunosa. The sequence goes on from OU744260.1 coordinate 19,737,152, forward strand.
GCAGCACTCCTTGATCCTAAATATTTACTTTAAAACGTGGGTTTTCTTCAAGAATTACAAATATCAGCTGTCTTTTCAAGCTAAAAAAAGCAACAATTATTATAATGACATAAAATACAGATTTCCCAATCATCATCGTCGTCTTGTTATCACCACTAGATTGCCGAAAATTGTAATTCCTAGGTAATGACTTATATGAAATGAAAGTGCTATTCTTTCTTATTAATATTAATCTTCTATTCTCATTAAACTGGCTTGAGAAAAATAAAACATTTCATAGAAAATTCTCGACAAATTGCAAGTGAAGTTTATGAAAACATTTTAAAAAGAACTCAAGCTTCTTAGATAATACGATTAAAAAAAATAATTCACACAGTACACGTTAAACTTTTTCGCACAAAATATTAAAAATCGTATGACACTAGAAACGTTAAAGGACCTAGCATTTCTCAATACCTCTCATTCATAAACCCGTATGAAAGGGTACCAGGATCTGAAGCAGGCTTTGATCCAAGTCTAGGAAATATGATTTCCATATGAATTTGCAGTCAATATAGTTTTGAATAGATGGATTTATACGTTTGCGTGAATTGAGAATGTTTTGTGGTGCAAGTCAAAGGCGGAGTGTCTTAGATCCTTTCGAAGAAAACAACCGACTTCCAAAAAAACACTACAAAGTGAAAAATAACTTTTATTTCGGAAGTCGGTGTCTCTGGTTTTGAATTTTCGTTTTTTGCCACCGACTTCCGAAATTAAAGTTATTTTTGATTTCGTAGTGTTTTTTGGAAGTCTGTTGTTTTTTTTGGAAAAAGTTTTTATTTTTGACTTTTTAGTTGTGGTACCTACCCCACATAAATTCAAATACTACTACCTGCTACGTAAATAACAGTCACAGCAACTTACGTATCATATCATCCAAATACTAAGTGGGAAAAAATACGTATTATTGAAGCTTACTCAAAAATTATTCAAGCAAAGTTAATAAAATTTATACAGGACCACCTTGAGAGCATACCCTTACAAAAAAAAAAAAAACAAAATTGGTCCACAATTGACGGAGAAATGAACGGTCGTACATAAAAAAAAAACAGACATACGCTACGAAAATATAACCTCCTCCTTTTTGGAAGTCCGTTCTATGTTCTATGTTCTATGTTATGGGGTTTGGTTTCCGCACTTAGTCTGTCAGGTGGACCATTGTACGTGGGCCATGGCGGCCGCTTGGGGGGTTATTCCAACCAGCCCACCTCCCTCCAGAAGTTAATCAAAACTCCTGGTCTGTTCAGAACATCTGTGAAAGATCTGGGTGACCCGAGGGTTTCTGTTCTAATCTGGGTGACGCCTGTACATTCAAAGAGCACGTGCGCAACGGTTTCCTCAGCCTCCATGTACGCCCTGCACAGAGGACTGTCCGTTATGCCTATCGTGTGGAAGTGTTTGTTTAGCGAGCAGTGTCCTGTGATGGTCCCCGTCACCAGGCGCAGGCCGTTCCTGTCCAGGCGTAAAAGACTCCTGGTTAACTTGCTATCCAGGGATGGCATAGCTACCTTGGACTGCCTGCAGCCCGGTGTCGAGGTCCACCAGTACTCCGCTTGTGTGAGGGTGAATTCCTGTAGCCACCTGCGTATTTGGTTGAAGGGGATTGGTACGATAGGTTCGGGTCCACAGACTGCCGTGCTAGATCCTCTTCTAGCAAGTTCGTCAGCTGCGTCGTTACCTAGCGATCCGCTGTGTCCTTTTATCCATTGCAGTGTCACTGTGTTGCGACTAGACACCGTTACCTGTTCTAGTGCATTGTGACATTCTAGTATCAACTTCGAGGTAATATATTTTTTCTTCAGCGATTGGAGAACTGAGGCGCTGTCGGAGAGTATGCGTATGTGAGTATCCGTAACTCTCCTGGCCTCTATGGCGTGGACCGCTTGTATGATGCCGACACATTCCGCCTGGTAGACGGTGTTGAACATTCCTAGTGGTCTGGATATCTTTATGTTGAGATCGTGCGAGAAGACTCAGACTCCGGTACCAGAGTCGGTCTTCGATCCATCAGTGTAAACCCTCAGCTCTTTCGGGCATGAGTAGTCACACTGTTCTTCTGTAAGAATTATGTTGTAGTGCCTTTGAAAGTGGTGTGATTTCGGTGCTTTGTCGCAGGGTGATGCCATCATTGGCCGACGCTTGATTGCATCTTCCTTTATGCGTGTGTGCTTAATACGTATTATTGAAGCTTACTCAAAAATTATTCAAGCAAAGTTAATAAAATTTATACAGGACCACCTTGAGAGCATACCCTAACAAAAAAAAAAAAAAAAAACAAAATTGGTCCACAATTGACGGAGAAATGAACGGTCGTACATAAAAAAAAAACAGACATACGCTACGAAAATATAACCTCCTCCTTTTTGGAAGTCCGTTCTATGTTCTATGTTCTATGTTATGGGGTTTGGTTTCCGCACTTAGTCTGTCAGGTGGACCATTGTACGTGGGCCATGGCGGCCGCTTGGGGGGTTATTCCAACCAGCCCACCTCCCTCCAGAAGTTAATCAAAACTCCTGGTCTGTTCAGAACATCTGTGAAAGATCTGGGTGACCCGAGGGTTTCTGTTCTAATCTGGGTGACGCCTGTACATTCAAAGAGCACGTGCGCAACGGTTTCCTCAGCCTCCATGTACGCCCTGCACAGAGGACTGTCCGTTATGCCTATCGTGTGGAAGTGTTTGTTTAGCGAGCAGTGTCCTGTGATGGTCCCCGTCACCAGGCGCAGGCCGTTCCTGTCCAGGCGTAAAAGACTCCTGGTTAACTTGCTATCCAGGGATGGCATAGCTACCTTGGACTGCCTGCAGCCCGGTGTCGAGGTCCACCAGTACTCCGCTTGTGTGAGGGTGAATTCCTGTAGCCACCTGCGTATTTGGTTGAAGGGGATTGGTACGATAGGTTCGGGTCCACAGACTGCCGTGCTAGATCCTCTTCTAGCAAGTTCGTCAGCTGCGTCGTTACCTAGCGATCCGCTGTGTCCTTTTATCCATTGCAGTGTCACTGTGTTGCGACTAGACACCGTTACCTGTTCTAGTGCATTGTGACATTCTAGTATCAACTTCGAGGTAATATATTTTTTCTTCAGCGATTGGAGAACTGAGGCGCTGTCGGAGAGTATGCGTATGTGAGTGTCCGTAACTCTCCTGGCCTCTATGGCGTGGACCGCTTGTATGATGCCGACACATTCCGCCTGGTAGACGGTGTTGAACATTCCTAGTGGTCTGGATATCTTTATGTTGAGATCGTGCGAGAAGACTCCGACTCCGGTACCAGAGTCGGTATTCGTTCCATCAGTGTAAATCCTCAGCTCTTTCGGGCATGAGTAGTCACACTGTTCTTCTGTAAGAATTATGTTGTAGTGCCTTTGAAAGTGGTGTGATTTCGGTGCTTTGTCGCAGGGTGATGCCATCATTGGCCGACGCTTGATTGCATCTTCCTTTATGCGTGTGTGCTTAATACGTATTATTGAAGCTTACTCAAAAATTATTCAAGCAAAGTTAATAAAATTTATACAGGACCACCTTGAGAGCATACACTTACAAAAAAAAAATTGGTCCACAATTGACGGAGAAATGAACGGTCGTACATAAAAAAAAACAGACATACGCTACGAAAATATAACCTCCTCCTTTTTGGAAGTCCGTTCAAAATATCGACTTATCAATTGGAATTCTCATTCTTGCACGTATTTTTAGACGATAGAAATTACTTTCAGTGGAGCTGATCGGCTCCTTGTTCCCCCTTGTTGCTCCTTTACTAAAAAGTCTAAATGCAGCGTGTAAATTCCAATTTTTTTTTTAAATTGACGGACAGGACAATGTTCCACTGATTATTAAGGCCCATCGTCCAGGAGCCACGACGCTACTTAACACTTACGTGTTACAAAAACTCAAAACAGCAGTGAGTAGCCAAACAAAATGCCACTGCACTAGTATTTCTATGCATTATGCGATTTACTAACGCGTTATTAATTATTTTATGATTGGTTGTATCGTGTGCAGCAGTGTTCCATTGTTTATTAATAACAACAAAGTATTAATCACTAATTCGTGCCTACTGTGGATTTTAAAATGCATTGTTTGATTTTTCACTCTAGTGGGCGTTGAGCCATGATCGACATGATCATATCTGACGATTATCATATGGATAAGGCACAGCGAAACTTACCACTCTGTCTATTTTTCCCCTGCCCGCTTACGCTTATCACTTGCGTTGATACAAATCGTATGCAGATCTCATTTTGAACTCATCGCAGTCGAACGGCGATATCGAAATGAAAATTTCTGCCTTTCACATATAGTTATTGAAAACTTTTATTTTATTTTGTAGCGAAATATACGTGGAGCCGTAGTTATCGGTTCTACATGACATAAAATCTAATGACTTACTGTTCGACTGTATATATACAATAAAAAATACGAATGACTTTTACTAAAATATGTCGGATCCAGTCGTTAGTATGGACACGAAACGAATCGCAAGAGCGCAACTACAAAAAAAAGGTGTAGGTAGATCACTTTATGTCGCCACATAAAAGCTCTTTCAAACAGGCGCGACAGACAGTGTCTTTGTGTCGCGTCGCGTGTCGCGCCTGTTTGAAAGAGCCTTAACGTGATCTACCCACAACTTTTTTGTTTGGGTGGGAAATTATCGAATAACTCCTCCCGCTCTGGGCGGAGCGGGAGGGCGTGTCAGACTCTTACTGACTAAAACCCACCCGTGTTCCTTCGGTTGCCTTGTTGCCGGGGCCGCGATCTCCCTTTCGGTTCCCTTCGCAACCCCGGCAGGCATCGGCCCTAGCGAACCCCGTCAATTCTGCTGACATCTCTTTGAGGTGCGCATGGAACACAACGCGCCGTCGACCCGGGCCTGGTCCTTATCGGACGGCGAGCTACTCATAGCTCACCGTCGATCTACCCACACCTAAAGCGCGCTTCTCGTGATGAGAGTCGTGATGTTTTAAGGCCACGGCGAGGAGGATTCAGTCTCTAATCGCATCGGAGTTAAGACTTCGTGGAACTGTACTCGATTCGTTATGCTCAGTTATTATGTTAATTGTAATTTGTGATTATTGTGTTAATTCGTGATTTTAATAAACGCCGTGTATAGCACCCAGTGTGTGTATTGCTAGTGTGATTAATTTGATAGTAAATTATAAGTGATCTGAACTGCAAACTGTTTTTCTATTGCGCATTAACCAACACTACCCATCGTACGCCCCTAATAGTTAAAATATGGCCGATAATAACGAAAGAGTCACATACCTGTCTCCGACAAATAAAATGTAAGTGCAGTGTGAAAAAAATGTTAAATTGTATTATTATTACCAATTCGACTATTCCCAATTTTCACAACGTTACATTTGCCGTAAAGTCACTTGCTGATATTTTGTGCATTGACATCTGATAATTGCTACCAAAATAGCAGCTACATAAGAATTAAATAAGAATATTCAATACCTACTGTGACACTAGTTACGAATCATAATCACAAAATATTTAACTTCCCTCATAATTTCATAACATTTGCCTTTAAGTTCCTCAGCTCTGCCTCATCCATCAGGATCACCAAAAGTACACTATAATACCTTCACCCCTAACGGATTAAATAATCTTTTTAATTGTAAAACTTCCACCCCCTCTCCCCGGTATGGGTGGTGAGGAGGGAACTGATTGCAGCCCTTACTGGATTAACTTGGAGTAGCGCCGAGATTTGAAAGGCTTGCGTCTGATTGATAGTACTAGTTGTACCTCGGGTCCCGGGTCCCGGGTTCTGGGGTTGAAGTCCGGGTCAGGGGTTTGGGGACTTATGTGGTGTTAATTAACAAATGTGTTTGGCTCTGATACTTTTTTTATGAGGGTTATTGAGGAAATTCGGTGGTAGTCAAGCTGCATTTACATATTTTGCAATGTGTCAATTTTAATTTTGTAACTATTAATTTTACAGCCTTAGTAACCAGAGGATCATGGCGAAAATATAAAACCTCTTTATTTACATTCATAACCTTTCAATACACACTATTATAACGCCCACCTTTCATAACCTCACCTATGTCAAATATAATATTATGCGAAAAACAGTAAGCAGAAAATAATATCAATAAAGCGCAATATGCTCAAGTTTCATTTAAACCCACAACAGCTAGCTATACACAAACCAACAACATACAAACATAGATAGTTACTTTTCATTGAAATGTAGCTTTTAGTCAAAACATCAATATAAAGCGAAATCCTGAAAGCGCTCGAAACTTCAATTTTCAGCTGTATTTCATGTTAACGAATCTATATTGCCTAGGTTTCAGCCCCACCCTAAATGGGGTGGGGTAGGGCGGGCCCAATGTTTGGGGAACATAGGATGAACTTTGTACCTTTATGTTGGGGGCACGGGAATTTTAATGTGTTAAGGAGGCTTTAGAGTAATATTTGGAGTTTTCATGTTTGATGTTTTAAGTTGTTCTGGTACCACTTTTAGTATCAACAAATGTTTTATACTTTTTGAAAGTACATAAGTCTATTGACGTTGTGAAGTGCAAAGTGCTCTGATTTCGTTGTGATGTAAATGATAAGAATACACGCGGTTATGTGACGTAGTAGCATGAGAAATGTTTTTGCTTAGATTCGTTTATTTTTGCAAGAATGATTTACTTCAGTTGAATTATGGTTGTGCTTTCGTTTAAAGATACGGAAATGTACCTACTCATTCGCGATTTGTTTGCGCATAAAAATGTGTCAAAAACGTTTACAACTTTGAATAATTTTTCTCACGAATTTCCATCGCACAAACATTTATTCGGTTCCATTATTAAGATTTCAATATGATATAATTTGCATATCGAGCGCTGCGTACGCCGTGTGATTACTTCATTTATATTCACGACAACTCAATAAAGAGCCCCAATGTAATTGTATGGGCCCGATAATGTTTGACATACAGACATGCGATTACGAGATTATTAATTGTATTATTAGGAAAAGGGATGTAATAGCAGCCTAGGGTTTCATATAAGGTAAAACATTTTGCGACATTGCATCAAGGGTATTTCAAAAGGAAAGTAGAGTTGGTAGGTGTCATAAAGGCAATAAGAGGTTGGTTTGCATTAGTTAAGTACCGAGTTTAGTTTGAAAATTGGTATGTTTAGTTCGGCAAGTAGCAAGTTTGATCACTGTATCAGACACCTCATCCATCGCTTTCCATCAGGCGTGATAAAAAATCAGCAATAAAAAAGTAATTAGAAAGTCAAGATGATGGAAGACAACGTCCTCCTGTCTGTAAAGAAATACAAATGACGATCACTAATCTGTCTGCTAAGCATGTTGATTATTAATTGTGTTTCACGAACTGTGTCCATAAATGTTTTTCTTTCTTTCTTTCTTTCTAATTTAAAAAAGTTAAAAATGAGTTATTTTACTGTAACCTACCTACCCATAAAATATTCCTCTATAAAAGCTCACCGAGGCTTAGTATTCCACATAATAATACACAACTGACGACTGTTTCCCGGAGATCGTAAAATGGCCGACGCCACGTTTCCGCTTACTGAACGTACGGAGGCTTGTCGTATGGAAGATTGCAGTCAAATTATAGCATTTATACTGGAACTATTCTTGAATATTTCTAAAATAATTTGTGCATTGTGCTTGTCCATCTCATAATGCAGTGGATGCAGAAAAAATATTCCAGAAAGAAAGGAGAAAAGAGAATAACTATTTGTACTTAAAGAAGCAACAAGAATAAAGTACCTGCCCAGGATTTTGTAACATCTTGATTTAAAAGAGTGTCCATAAAGTTTCTTGTCCGTTCTTCTCCATGGAATTGTTTTTTTTTCTTCTCCACGTTTTGTAAAAGGCAACTAGCTTCATCTTTCTGACTGGCCAACTCCTTGACAATTCAAAAGTGCCTGTAAATGGTTTCATTGAAATAAATTCTTTAAGTTTGAGTTTAAGTTGTAGTTTTGACTTAGAGTTTAGCTTTAGAAAATAATTACTTGAACGAATCATGATTAAAACTTGTAATCTCCATGATTCTTCTCTTATGTACTTACCACCCTAAATAAACGATGAAAAATTGTATTGCCACATTTTAGTCCGTGCAGATTAAAACTGCTACGCAACTAGTCCCCCAGACTTTGAAATAGTTTTAATTTACCTAACGTCAATCAAATCTTTTTTAAGTTTCAACAAACAGCAAAGCGTAGTTTTTATCATTAAAAGTACTCAATCATTCTCGCAAAAAAGAGAGTAAAACGAAGAAGTATTCATTTAATTAACCCTTGCTACTTCTAAATAGTGAGCTAACATCTAATAACGAATCTCGGTACAAATAAACTGGCAGTGAGCAATAAATAGCCCCGCGGCCTTAATGGGCACAGCTCACGCTTTTATTGTGAAAGGGTTACATTGGGTATGGAAGGGTTAAAGTGCTTTTGTTTAGAAGGTAAATAGGATTTATTTGGATTTTTTAGCCTAAGGACATTATTTTTAAAAGCCTGTGTTTGTCTGGCGGGGCAGGGGGTAGAATTCTGAATGGTATTAGTCTACACAATATAGGTTTGAAAATAGGAGTTTTACACAAAAACAAGCAAAAGGGTCCTTTTTATTATTATCTAAGGGAGGCTATTTATAACTATGTCTAGTGATTTTCCATTTATATGAATATTGTTTAAGCCCTGTATAGTCTGAACAAGATTTTAACAAGTTTTAGTAGAATGGTTAAATAGATCTTCCCCACATAGATTGAAAATCGACGAACTTTTTTTTTATGATATTGGTGAAACAAACATCAAAATCCACCGAGTTGTTTAAAAGAACTCATAGACAAAAAAAAAAAACATGTTTCCGATAACTTTTCCTTTTAAAATCGACAACCGATACAACATGTTTACCTCCAAAACAAACAGTGGAAGCAATATATAAAGACGATCTTTGTAGAAATTCGTTTAGAAACTAATAGTCGAAAACTAGCTAGACACATTTTGTTCTGGGAGTTAAAACCTTTGAGCTCTTGTGACTACTTGCGAGCTCCGAACGGCCTAGACAAATGGTTTATATAGAAGTAAAGAAATAAGACTCAGTTGTTATTAGGATGCAATCGATTTGGTTTTTCATTTCAAGATTGTATCCATATTATTAATGTTAGGGTGCTTGCTATCTATTTTCCTGCAGGCGCTCATTGCAAATTAGATTAGATTATCGGTTGGGTCATTGGGTGAAGGGATGTATAATAAAAGGCGAAAAATTTCAATTGTGTTTCGCCTAATATCTCAATGAATTAAAAAAAAAGTAGGATGGTGATTCGACTGAAGTTTGTTTTAAATCGCAGTATCAGCAATGCATCGAAATACAAAAATAAATTAATTCCCATTTAAAAGTTTATTTTCATATTTAAATGTTATCCAGTGTCTTTCATTGTGATTTCCATTAACTAAGAATTATCTCAACTATTAAATCTTGGTAAACCTGCTACCGTAAGCCATTTGAAATCAATATTCATGCCACGCTTGCATAAACTACAGGGAAGTCTAGCAAACGCCTGACAAATTGCACGAGCAACGAGACGCAGGAGCGATATCGACCCAATTTAGATTACAGGCGCTCCTTTACCTTGAAGAAAACGAAAACGCCTTTATCATAAAATAAACCATTGGATACCCTTTCAATATCATCTAACATCTCTAATTATACCTAAAATCGTAGTTTAAATTGAGGTTCAAATAGGGGTCGGTTTTTGCGTCGTTTCGGATTACGTCGAAGAGATTGTGTCAGACAGTCGCCCCTCTTGACGTCATCAGTAAACCTCTCGAGCCTTTTGTCAGTAATAAAGTCCCTCAAACGATATCTCACCTTTATAAGAATGACGTCATGGGGTGATGGCATTAGCAACTGTGTATAGGCTTAGGTATACCTACCGAAGTAGTCTGTAGACAGTGAAGGTATTTTAATTACAGGTCGTGCTCACGAGTCCTCCCGATAAAAATAATTAGATAAAGGTCTATATACCAAATATACCTATGAATTTAAAACCAATTACGTTAATCAGTTGAGCGGTTCTTGAGTTACAATATTACTAACAGGCAGGGAGACGCATTCTGAAAGAAAATATGTGTAGGAACCAAATTGCAAATGCGTGTTAGTACTTAGTTCAGGTTAATATTGTTAGTTTAATCGTATAAAACTACGGCATATACCTACTTAAGTACCTAAAGCAGTTTGTTTGTTTATTCAATTTTGAATATTTGCTCGCTACCTTTTTTTTGGGTGGGAAATTATCAAATAACTTCTCCTGCTCTGGGTGGAGCGGGAGGGCGTGTCAGACTCTTACTGACTAAAACCTACCCTTCAGTTGCCTGTATGTTGCCAGGGGCCACGGTAACCCTTTCGGACATACCCGCAACCCCAGCAGGACGCTCGCTACCCGAGCTTTAGTCTTCCAGTGTGTACAGATTGTGCCATCCACGAAGACACGCCTCACTCTTCTTCCTAATCGCTTAAAGCACAAGTGTTGTACCTATTTATACCTACCATTTGCAGCAATATACCCTTGCCTTTCAAATGATAATATTAGGTGTAAAATCCCAATGTTCTCAATTTTCCAATAGCAATGAACTAGAATGGCGTAATTTCAGTTTTTCTTAATGGGAACGTGTTTTCGTGACGTTTGCAAAAATACAAATATTCTATAAAAATAAACTCAACATTACATTATCTGTCTGTGTCCATGGGGTTGACATTCTAGACAGACTGGATTTGTGCATTATGCACATTGCAGAAATCCTTTTCAAATCAAAAAAAGGAAAGCTTTCTTTTCAATTAAAATTTCATCGTTGAAAGCCTGGCTGGCTTTAAGCCCGCCATTGATAGCCGGATCAGCAGACAAAGGGGCTCCATATGGGGCTTAACTTTTAGACGCTATTGTCTGAGGGGTTATTAGTATAGCCACAGATAAATACAGATGGTTCACTCCGCAAAATCATTGAAATAAAATGCGACTCTTGCTACGACACAATAAAGCGCAATTCAGGTCGCACAGCACTAATTAGCTACAGTTATATCGTTATGTCTACCTATTACGGTTCATGAGAAACAGCCCGCTGACAGACACAAACGGACAGCGAAGGTTTAGTAATAAGGTTCCGTTTGGCACACTTCGGGAACGGAACCCTGAAAAGTAGTCGACTCACTTCTTAAATACTTTGCAAAAATATTACAAAGGACAAAAAAAAAGTATTACCTACCGATGAATTAATCATCTAACCAACAGTTATTTTGTATTGTATAAGGTTGTAATTTAGAGAAAGTAGTATTTTATTGTTCCACTCAACACCTTTCTTATAACCATTCTTATTATTCTGCACCATCACATAACTTGTATTTTTCCCACAATTCCTCTATTGTAGGGACTGAACGACGCAATAGACACGCAGTAATTTTCTTCAAAATAGCCTCAATAATAGTAAGGAAAGTAATAAACCAGTAGGTAACAATTATTGTATTGTCCATTTACGTTTACTCATTTAACTGCAATAAATACGTATTATTGTGAATAAATAATATAATGTCTAAGAAATAATATGTGTATTTTTATAAAAGGTTCTGATTAATAATTTGGTATGCAGTGAAAAAAATAGATTCGTAAAAAATTGGTTGAGTTTCTACTGAGGTATGTAAAAGTAGTAAGTACCAATAACACTTAAAATCCTATAGGTACCTAAACCTGTCCGAAAACCATTAATATCGTTCTTGTCTGGATCTGATACTTCGTCTAGGTCGTATTTTATTCGTAAAATAATAATACTAACCTAAAACGCCACTAAAATCAGTACTTTAGAACTTGTACAAGACTTTCATGAAAAAAGATAAAATCGTAAGAACTCTTCGATAATATACCTCCGGTACCAAATCAATACCAATCGAAATCGCACTGTAACACGTTGACATAAATTTAGTATTGCTGTGGCAGGTGGACGGTAAAACCGGCAGTAAAAACAGTCGGTGCTGATAGTCGTAAAGTTTATGATATTCGAGTGGAAAGAAGTGGAAAGTGGGAAGCGGTAAGAATATTCTTTTATTTCGTATTGAATTTTTGTAGAATTTTAATACTTACAGGTTGTTAATTTAAGGCCGCTTCCACATTGGTCGGTGTGGTATCGTTTTATATGCTCGGTATCGCACTGCTTTCATTTACGGCACTGACGTTATATTTTTGGTATGATGTGTGTAGTACCGCTTAATTCATTGAAATATAGGCGGTCAGTAAGCTTTCGGTACTGAGTATACGGAGCATGCTGTAAAACGCGTGACGTGAGCGGGTACCGCACTGGATGTTTCTATCGAGATGCGGTAAACCGAAACGATCCCGCCCCGCTCCCGCGTATGCCTCGCCAATCAGGAAACGCTCATTGAAATGTAGTCGCTCCGTAAGCTTTCGGTACCGAGTATGCTGATCCCGCACCGCTGACGTACCGACCAGTGGGAAAGGGACAAAAATAATACGGGTCTAAAATAGAAAAGAACAAGAAATCTAGAGGCCGGGCTTGATATTGACTATCCTTATCTATAATGGTGGGCGTCATAGTAGGTAGATTGGTTCCCATCATCAGTAGAAAAGAATCATTGGTTGCAGTAGGAAAGTAGCAACAGTTTGCCAAAGCCTGACTGTTGAAAACAACGGCACAATATTCTTTCGATTATGATTGCACCACGAACAATGTATTCCAACAAACAGTAATACGCAATGATAAAGAATCCCTTAAACATAAACGCTTTACAAATTCTCATTACCATTCCTCCTTAAAGCATTTTCCTTATTCCCCAAGAAAATAAAGTAAAAACCTATTTCTTTACGAAGCAATAAACCGGGCTACATAACAAATTGTTATTAATTGTCTTCTAGCTCGAGCAATTACTTCGGCGCGTCGATCCGCACTAATCAATTGAGTGTCGTGTCTTACCTTCCATGTTTTGTTCAGTATTTGTTCTATTTGTGGTGTATTGATCCATATAATGTACGTTATTATCTGGGCTATTACAAGTAAACTTTGGTGACATAAAGTCATTTATTTCATAGCAAATACAAAAAAAAAAGGCTGAAAATATTACAGTGAATAAAATAATAACAAATAAAAAAATATTACATTAATATTTAAAATTCAGCATGCATTAAAAATTTATCAATATCACTAATATATAATGTTATGTCAATAATTCAAATAAACACCAACATTGCATTAGAATTAAAAAAAAAAACATATTAAAAACACAAATAATATTAATTCACAAATAATTTAAAAGTGGCTGTCTTTTGTCATCTATGAACTCATCGATACTGTAATAGCCCTTCCTCAACAAATGTCTTCAATTTGTTTTGAAATAAGTTTATGCTGTTTATGCTTTTGATTCTTGAAATATGAATTGTTGGATCAGAATAGAGGCCACAGCCCGAACGCGCAACATAAACGTAACGTGAACGACGTTTGAATCGAAAATACAATTGTTATAGTACCTATGTTCGTTCATTTTTTATGTCAAACACAATAATTAGTGTTGTCCATAGATATGAAAGCAGTCTTAACTAAATATTATGAGCGAAACAAGACCTTTCAATTTTAGAATCGTTCGAATTTACGTTACGTTTACTTACTATGCGCGTACATTGTGCGTTCAAACATGAACGTACAATTTAAACCGCAGCGTGTTTAAATACAGCAATGAAGAGCGGAGTTAAGCTCACAATTTTTCAAAGATTATAATAAAAATACCCATTCAACATGACTATGACAAACAGGGTAGGTACCTATCTAGAATGAGTATCACAATAAAGCTTGCGCGCCCTATATTTTGATGTTCAGACAATAATTCACGAAACCGTAGTGCGTACTAAACCATTTGCCATCTATAACAGCGACACATTCCACCCCTTACTTCTTTATCTTACAAGATATATGACAACTCGGTTTTACAGCCTCACAATTTCACAAAAACTACGGTTATACATGAACGATTCTCGACGGAGATACTCGAAGTAATAAAACAGGTCAATTGTGGTTCCATAAAAGAGAAAAGGAAAAAGTTTATTGTTCTTATGAGATATGAAGAGACTCCTCAGGGTATGTGAGTCCATTTCCCGAGTGTTCTGAAGAATGAATATTATGGTATTGTTTTGGGAGATAAGTACAAATGAACATGCTCTTGCATGTGAATTATTAAGTTTCAAATGGATACTTCCATACTCCCACAAGGTGGACCGATAGCCTTGTGAAGGACGTAGGAATCTGCTAGATGCGGGAAGCATCGAACTGGTCGAAGTTGTGGTGCTTGGGATTAGTTTTTGATGAACAATCACGGAAATCTATTATTAATCATATTCAATTTACCGTGTTGTACTATTTAATACAACTGTCAATGAATGAGAGTCATGATTTGAATATACGGACAATTAAAGTTGCTAGTTAATTTGATTATCAATAAATTTCCCTACATTTACATGACACATTTCATTGGAAAGTGTGGTACTGGGTAAAACCTTTCTTGATATAGATACCCAAGTAGGTAACACATCAACGTATCGCTTGTTCCAATCTTTTGAATGAAATCCACCTATTACCTACTTATTAAAACCATGACATTATTCCCTATAATTTGACGACCTCAACCCTAATTCAGAAACCCTAAAAACTCGTATTAAAAACGTATCAATTTCTAAGCCGTTTTTAACGTTAAATCGTTTAACAAATCTGGGACGCGAAGCCCCTTCCCCTCGTGTTGAAAGACGTTAATACTTAATACTCTTATGGGCAATATGAGGGCGAAATATGATATCTAACACCATTATCGGTATTACAACGGTTCATAGAAATTTTAGGGGTTCGCCATTCGGCTTGATATTTCTTGAATATCGTTGTTAGGTGATTAATCGACTGCGAGATTGCGAAGAAGTCCGAAAGGAAGATCGTGGCCTTCGGCAACATGGCAACTGAAGGAACACGGGTGGGTTTTAATCAGTAAGAGTCTGACATGCCCTCACGCTACAGCGGGAGAAGTTATTTAATAATTGACTAAAAAAAACATCCTATACTATTAAACGAGCAATATTTGTACCTACTCACGTTCTCGGAATCGGCTCTAACGATTTCGATGCTAGTTGCAATATAGGGGTTTACCGGGGGGAAAAATCGATCTAGCTAGGTCTCATATCTGGGAAAATTCGTTTTCTCTATTTTTACAGCTTCGGTGTTGTGATACAACGTCGAATACCTGGACGATATGTTTACTTCTATTTTCACCCGAGCAGAGGTCGGTCGACCAGGTACTCAATAGAATGTGACAAGCAAGCAGACAACAAGCCAAGCTAATCATAAGCTCCGTAAATTGCTACGCAACGTCAAATAACTTCCTACGAGAATATTTTAACTTGCAACTATCCCACCATGTGATATCCCTTAAATCTATTTTGAAAGTCGTCACAACACCATGCTTCAACAATCCTGCCCCAATAAGATATCAACCTGGACCTCTGTAAACGGTAAAATTACACCAATTCCTCTCTATCAAGACCAACCAGCCAATGCCGAGATTCTCTGCAAAATACAACGCCATAACATCGTTAAATCAATCCGCGTACCAGAGATATGTCGACACTAGGGCGAGATGCGCTTTGCCCGCACATTCACACGGGTGACCCGGTTTCTAGTAACGAGGCGACATCTGTCGTATAATTATGACAACTCCACTTGAGGGCGACCTCCGTGAAAGAGAATTGCTTTATGCTTGCTTTTGAAAATGTGTGCTCTTTTTTTATGGGCTTTCTGGCTTTTCTAACTTTAATTTTCAGCATGAAAATATTCTTTTTTTAGCATTATTTTTAAACGCTTCCAGCCTTTACTCAGGTTTAATTTTTCGTTGAAGTTCAAAAAAATATAAATAGTAAAATATCATGATATGAATATAAAATGATCCAAAACTCCTCGAAATACCTACCGAAGAAACCTTAAAGAACAAACATAAAAAAAGGTTCACAAGGTCATACGTATCAAACGCTTTAGAAAGGTCGATACTCCTTCACAAGAACCGCAAAACCTTAAAAATGAATTACTTTCTTTTCACTTTCCGTCCAAAAATATTTCAGCCACTCTTGGATTTATTCAGACGTTGTCCCACGAATTATGGGAAGCCTGAAACGTACACAGGCAATTCTTAAAGCCTTTTTAAAAAATATGTAGGAACTTTGCCTCGAGGTTGTGTAAGAGGATAAGCTCATACATTTTTATGTTAGTAAAATCTCTTTCGCAACTTTGTTATTATTTAAAAGTCAAGCAAAAATGGAGGACTTATTTTAAGAACATAAAATAAGTGGAGCTATGTGTATTATTTTAATGTTGTCGCCTTTGTTCAAATACAAGATTGTCAGTATATTCCTCGGCTTATCTTTAAGCGTTTTAATTTGAATAAAGAAAATTTCAGTTTTATATGGAGTTCTAATCAGTTTCCTTGTCATTGCTGTTTATTTGGTCCTGGTATTATTTTGTCAAGTAAAATTAACTTTTTATGATATAAATATATACATATTAGTTCCCTACCGAAACTCCACATCTATAGCCTGAGCCTATCCACTATTTATCTAAAATCTGTCTAAAACTAGTTTTGCGGGTACAAAGAGTGTTACTCCAAAATAGTGATTAACTTTAAAAAACTCACCAACAGAAGAGAACTTCTTTACAAATTCAATCAACATACTTCCAACATCTCTTTTCACCACTGCCTCATCCCGGAGCGATTGCCTTGCGATACAATCAACGTTTCCATTTGAAGCGAGAATTGCTTCACATGGCACACCTATCTCGCTAGGGTTTATTCGATACAAATGACGGATCGATATCGAAACTTATTACTATTGGTACTCGTTTTATATCGGCATGTAAATTTGAAACATCCTTGGAATATGTTTTCGATTTGATTCTGCACTCAGATTTTTAATTTATTTCTATATTATTCTTTTTACTGTCTTTCACTTTCTCTATTTTCATTTATAAATATCAGTATTTTTTTAAAGAATTTCAGCTCATCCTTCCATCTTAAACTAGTCCTCTTTAAATTTAGTCGTTTTTATTTTTAACTAGTTATATATACGTATAGTATAAAGAAAGAGAACATTGTTTTCAGTATCCGCTATTTATTACTCAACAAGACCTGCACCCGATGGGATTTCCCATCAGCAAAAATGACGAACGTTCATACAAAGGTTTTTCCCCTATTTAACTCCTCCAGGGGATGAATTTTCAAAAATTCTTCATTAGTGCTCACTTACTTTTCCTGGGCGACCGAGTTCTGCTCTGGTGAAGATAGAGAATGCTCATTTAATAAATAGTATACGAAATTTCATACTAATTCCATGCTGCCATGATAGTACATACAAATTTAATGTTGCCATGATATTAGATACTTACTAATTCCATGCTGCCAATCTGCTATGTCATTATTTTAAGATAGCTAGATCGATTTTTCGCCCCCATAAACCCATATATTGCAACTTTCATCGAACTGTTTTCGAGAACGTGATTATTATATATACATATAAACAAATATTGTTCGTTTAATAGTATAGGATAAGGTACTTTTTCTTGTTTCTCGACCTAGCGGGTTGTGCGCTGCACCGTGCGCTGTCAGTCAACTACTGAATTAAAGATTTTTATTAAGTAAAAGATTGGTTTGTCTTTCTATTTTTTTCTGTGGTTTGTCATTTTGATTTAAGGAGTGTCACAAATGAACATGGCTAGTTGATAATTCATTGAAAACGTCACAATCTGTTTACATTTTCAGACCTCATTAATTATTTTCATGTCTGTGGTTAATATCTTAATTGAAATGCTCGCGCCGTTTCAGTCGAGGTTTCCAGTGAAATTGATTATTGATAAACAAGGGCGTTGTGGTTAGACATTTATGCATACCGACCATATGTGAATCAATATTTATTTTGACAATGTTTAAAACAGTATTTCCTTTTCATTATCTTACATCATCAACTTTAAAAAAGGAAGACGCCATTTTCTGCAGATTTCAAGTTTACTCACGGAGGTCAAAGCATCAGTCAGGCTCACTCATCCAAGCAAAATTAGACTCAAACCAAAGAAAATCAAAGAAAAGGTATCCAGGAAACTGCATTCGTTTGTTAGAACCTTATTACCGTTTAGAATTTCACCATTCAAATCCAACCTTCTAACGACAAAGCTTTTGATACACAAAGACCTCCATATTGCGATTGTACAATGAGCTCTTTAACTTGATATAACTTTGTGAGGAGAAATGGTTCCTTGGGTGGAATTTAGAAGAATTTCACGGAACGTAATGTACTGGAATGATTTTTTTCGGAATCCTGCGCGAAGCTGCGATGGATTCAGAGTTTATTACCGAAGTTTATTATGCGGAGTTTGAGGATCGGCGCTTAGTAGTTAGCTTAAGATCTGTATGTAAAGTGAAGGTACTTCTAATGTAGAATTTTGTAAATAGACACGCTTTTACAAACACTTGTTTATTCGGTTTTGATAATTGAGAAAAGTTTTTTTTTGTGTTCGTATCACGTTATATCTATTATTTAATCAAACCCTATTTTACCAAGTCCAGCTCGATTGAATTTATTGTGATTTCAGTATATAATATATTCTATAGTTGGTCGTCTCAATTTCCTGCGCCCAATTCGATAGACCTTTTTTGTAGGATATCCCTAATTCTGTCATAGCCACAAAGCTGTCATTTACTCATGATTTCATTTCGTATGTAAAAGATATCAATAACATCAAAGGTCTATATCAAAGATCCTCTCCGTTAAAGAATTTGTAGATTGTATTGGCACACAATTTCCCTTTTGATCTCATGCTTTAAATCTGTGACAGCATAGGCACTTATAGAACTTTCTCTTATGGCGGAATATTAAACTTATTCCAATATCAGCCTTTTCTATCAAATAAATTGATATTCATAATAAATATACGTGGCCGATTGATTTCTTCCTCACCAAATCTACAAATCTCTATCAAATTAAATATGTTCAAAGTTTTGCAGAGAAGCTTTGCTCCTGACAGAACTTGCTTTTGTTTCACATTATCTCATTTCTGCGATTGAATAGGATATTCTCCATTCTTCGCAACAATTTCAGTTTCTCAGAAACCAATTCCACCCGTCCTTGCTGTCGTAAGCGCAAATTGCTCTACAAGTGTGTGTCAAGTGTCGTTCCAAGGTGTATGACACTGGCAGACGACTCTCAGCGATATTTAGTGACACTATGCTGCGTAGTTCTGACGTTTAATCATGGATAATGTAAGTAAGAAGTGGCGGCGTCATTCGCGAAGATCGGATCTTATTATACTCAGGCGTATTATGTCTAGACTGTATACAATCTTGTGTAAAGGCTTTATCTCTTCTAGTTTAATATTTCCGTTATATGGTGCCTAGTTTCTGTTATGAGATGAGTTAAGTTCTTTAATAGATAATGGTCCGCCCACGGTATCTCGCGATATGAGTACCATTTTTTCTTTCTTTAGAATCGTTTTCTGTTGGTTTTAAAAGGTGAAATATGAGCCTTTCTCTAACGAAGACATTTTATATTTCGAACAAGTTTTATGTTCTTAAAGAATATTAGATTTCTTCGTAATATTTCCTTTAACTGTTCTATTCCTCGAATGGAAGACAAATATAGACTGTTTTATCTCCTTTAGTTACTAATTAAATAGAGTAAATTGTTCTAGAAAGGGATGAAGTTACGCTTGAATTGCAAAAAAAGATTATGTTAGAATCTAAAGATAAAGGGACTGGCTAGATTCCTGATAAGGAGTCATAGGACAAACTAAGAAAAGGGTCAAGAAACAGATTTTTTTCACAGATTATATGGAAGTATAAAACTTATTAAGTAAAAGGTGATATTCTACTACTTATCATGAAACAAATATTCTCCAATACAAAACTGCACAATTTATCGACTGCAATCAACACAGTTAAAATCTACAATAACCAGTTCAATTTAATTTTCCCCATCCAGCTCGCTCCATTTTCCACACTGTTCTCTACGTAACATTTTATCGTGATGTCCCCTGGGGCTAAGGCTATACATTTTTCATTCCCCGTTCGCAGCAAAAAATATCTAGTCGGAATCAGGCTTTATTCCCACTGTTTTAGCATTATCTTTGGTCTCTAGCCCTGGGGACATTTTCGGTTATTTTTATTAAAGGACTGCTGGATTTGGGAAATATTATTTGTTATTTTCTATTGTTTTTATTTACTTTATTGACGTGGAATGGGAGTGATAGATGTTTGTAAGTCTAAATATTATTTTAGATGATTATAATTTAGCTTTTGAACCACGAATACCACAAAATTGCCATATACAAAATAGCTATTTGTAAAATTGGTTATAATTTTCGATTCGAAAGGTAGATGTTGAGATAGAGAATAGAGAGGACATTGAAATAGCCTTGGCACTAGAAGCTTTGTTGAGCATGTGTTGTGTTGAATTGCTAGAAGAATCTGCATTTGATTTAACGCATTAAACAATAACTGTCTTGAAACCAAACCAAAAATATTATTACAAAGGAAAATAATTTCCATTTCCATTATAAGAACATTAATTTATTCTTCCACGTTCAACGTACGTGACAACACAAAAGACTTTAATGTTTTTAACCATTAATTATGAATGTATTTATGTATTTTCACATAAAATAGACGCCGTACCGTGTTATGTATGCCTTTCTTCATGTTTTCGAGGTCTTTATGTTCGTCATTAGCCTCTGGAACGATGATAACCTAAATTGTAACTTGAAATTCAAATTTTAGACCCTTTTTCAGCCTTGTTGGGTTTTTATTTTATTAATTAGTAAGCTTATAGCTCCGTTGTTGAGTTTGGACGAAGAATTATTACGATGGAAATTTTGTAACGTAGCATGTGGGTGTAACTTGATGACGTTAAGTAATAGCTGGGTATTATAGGGTGGCATTTCAAAAGTAACTTTTGTGTCAGTTTTATTTTCCTGGCTTGTTATGTCCCGCTCCGAGGCAAAGAACTCCCTCCACTTCTTCTTTTTTTTTTTTTTAGATAAAAACAAGCATTACATTTAAAGTGACAATTAATGTAGTAATGCTGTATTTAAGAGATAGTAAGAATATCTCGCTGATCAAGATTCTTTGCCTTTTTTTTTTTTTTTGGGTGGGAAATCATCAAATAACTTCTCCCGCTCTGGGCGGAGCGGGAGGGTGTGTCAGACTCTTACTGACTAAAATCCACCCGTGTTCCTTCGGTTGCCCTGTTGCCGGGGGCCACGATCTCCCTTTCGGTTTTCTTCGCAACCCCGGCAGGCATCGGCCCTAGCGGACCCCGTCAATTCTGCTGACATCTCTTTGAGGCGCGCGTGGAACACAACGTGCCGTCGACCCGGGCCTGGTCCTTATCGGACGGTGAGCTACCCATTGCTCACAGTCCGCAAGCCCGCGCCTACGGTGGCCGGAAATCGGCTTGCGACTCCCGACGCCCTGGGCGTCTCCTGCGGCGGTTAGGGGCGTGAGGGCGCGAGATTTGCCTCTCCCTCACGCGTTCCGCCTCCTCCTTCGCGAGCATTACCGCTTCGCAGAAGGAGGTGACGGCCTCCCATTTCCTCTCGCTCCGTACCATGGCCTGA
Organism: Omphaloscelis lunosa; assembly: GCA_916610215.1. Taxonomy (NCBI): domain Eukaryota; kingdom Metazoa; phylum Arthropoda; class Insecta; order Lepidoptera; family Noctuidae; genus Omphaloscelis; species Omphaloscelis lunosa. Next base: position 19,758,845 of record OU744260.1, read on the forward strand.
ACCAGGGCCGGACGCGAGAGATCACCGCCGCCGATCGCCTCCACGAGGACACGGCGATGCTCCGCCCAAGCTGGGCAGACCTCCACCGTATGCTCTACCGTGTCCTCCGGGCGATCCACACAATGATGACACCCGGGCGTTTCCTCCCGCCTTATCCTGTGCAGGAACCTCCCGAAACAGCCGTGTCCGGTGAGGACCTGCGTCAGGCGGAAGGTGAGGACGCCGTAGCGCCTCTCTAGCCACTCCTCAAAGAGGGGTCTTATCACCGCAATTGTGGCGTGCCCAGCGCTGGGTTGCGACAATCGCATTCTCCATAACGCCATGAGATCCCGCCGGAGCTCTGTCCGCTGTGCCGTGATTTCTCGCGGCAGCGGAGTTAAGCCCCGGCGTTTCGCTTCCTCGCGAAGATTCTTTGCCTGTGTTTACTTTTTTGAGTCACCCTTTTTGAAACACACTCTTGCTTAGTCAATCTAAAAATCTCTGGCGACATTTATTAAATCAATTTTATAAGCACATCTTCTGTTTAAACATTAGCACGTATTTTACGAAGGGACTAAAATCCACCTGGTACAATTTTTATGATCCAAATTGTCATAGCACCATTAATCTCACCTTCCAATTAAGGAGAGTGGTTATTTTACAGTGGCAATAAAGTAATTGTAGGCATAGTCATGCTACAAATATGTAGCGATGACAAATGCGAGCGAAGTGCTTCCTCATTAAATGCCACTGTATTATATCATGTCTTCTGAACTACGTTAGTTTTTATTCCGTTTCGGTCTAACGATACAAAAACTAGGAATTTGTGGAATAATAATAATAACCCTTTCCTGAACAAGAAAATAAACTTACTGTATTTCCTTAAAAACGTCGTTTAAAAATTCAAAGACATATTCAAATTCATTTATTTTGTAAAGAAAGGTTATACACAAAATGTTAAATTAGGTATAGAAATTTTACAGAATTCGCCCATGTGCCGTCTGTAAGCAAACATACAGATATAAATATTTATATATAATTATATACAATTATTTTACAATCTTCCTAAGTTACACTAATTTCTTTAAAGAATAACATTTATCCGTAGTAGTTAGTGGCAGAATAACCATTTACACCATACGTATCACTCACACCAGCTTCCAGAGTCAAACAAATATTTGTCTCACAGCAGGAATTCAAGCAAATATCTCAAGCAAAGAGGAAGCAGACGTTCCTAATTGCCGTTCAAATAGACCCAGACGACGAACGTTAACTTTGAAACTAGCATGTGAAATGCGGGGACTATTCTCTATAATTGTTTTTAGAAAGACTCTCTTCACTAATGCTGAAAACGTCTTCAATGTATATGTTTTCTTTTTCGACGCCAACAAATATATTTTCTGTCCCTTTTCCAGCATTTCAAGTCTCCCTACCATCTATAATTTATTTATAAGCACCTGCAGCCTTTCCCCTTGCTCACCTATTTACACTTCCCCTAAATGTCATGTTATTTACGATGTTGATCTTTGTTGCAGGTAATACTCATCGTGATTTATAGCAACCATTGTTATCTTAAGAATGAGCTACAACATTATGACAAGGTAAGTGTCTCTTCTGGTTTTCTAGAGTCCTCAAACTGAAGGCGGAATTCTCGAAAGCATTACGTAACCTTTCAAGATAGAAGTTTCTGTCTATTGCAGTATGAAAATTGGGTTCTTTGTGGTACTTATTATTCTCCAAGACTTCATTTCTCTTGATATTATCTTGGTTCTTTGTCAATATTACTAATATTAGAATTTATTCAATCAGAAAAGCCATTTTTGAAAAACTCTTTGCTTCTGAAAAGCAAACACTATCTTTTGCATCAAACCTTCTTCGAATGTTATTAGTAATCGTTTCCGTGGACACAATAAATTAAAATAAAACAGGAAGCAAAGGACGAAATTATGGATGTCATGATAAAAATAAGAGCATCATTAAGTAACCCTTTTCCTTTCTTATCCTCAGCCAATACTGCCATGGAAATTATGTATTTGATTCTATAGAAAAAATCTTTGTGCAATTTCTTTCGCCTCAAAATAATCGCGGCCTTAACTAAATCAAATAAAATGATTGAGTTTCTCTACATTAAGAGAAGGTAAACAAGTAAATAAATAATACATTATGCCCGTATTTGTGGCTTGACAGTTGCGTGTGTCTCCAATATAGGTCAGGCAAACAATAGAACTTTATACCTTGTAGATTTTCGCATACAACTAGTACATGCCAAGTTTTGGTAACATGCAAATAAAAATATAATATTTCAACAAACATTTTTGTAGCTGGTAGTGGTAAATAAGGAAAAAACATATCTCTTAACAAACCAACATCTTCTTCTTGTATTAATTATAAATAGTAACTGGCTAAAAGAATAAAAAATATAGATTAAATGGTGTTGTAACGGTTACACCGCCACATACGAACTACGCATCAGAGACATGACGTCACACAAATCCTGCATCGTGCAATTAGAGTTTACTGAGCGATCGACATATATACAAGATTCCGAATTCATCCGTCGGGCAGTTGCCCGCCACACACAACACCCGTCGTGTTGGAGGATCCTCCCTTTTCTATGGTAGATGAGTGAACTTTACACCCTGTTCCTCATACCGCTAAAGTATTATAAAAAAACTACAACAATGAAGGTTGCCACATCTAGTATAGCTTTATAGGTAAATCATATTATTATAAAAAGCTGTTAATATTAACATAATATATTATAATCCATTGCTAAATAGCCACTAACCCAGTAAACATCCCATTCCGCGATATATTTCCCATTACCCACGACAACACAATTACTCGCAGGTAGTTTAACCACCATAATTCTCCTGTAGGCATTATTATAACAACGTTATTAGCGTAATGGTAGGCAGTCACGGAAACTCTCAGGTAAACTCTAGCAATAATTTAGAAGAGCTCTACAGGGTCTCTCCACTCTCGTCTGTACGATTTTCGAGACATTTTCAAGAGCTTCATAGGTACTGTAGAAAACTTTCAAGTGAATACTGAAATATAATTGGAAAAGTATATTTTTAGTTTGATTTATCAATAGATTTGAAATCGTTTCGAAGTCAAAGGGTTTAATTAACGTGGTATTGAATTATCATTGTTGGTTCTGAAGTTCGTTGAATTCGAAGTTTTTCATTTGGAATTTGACTGGGTTCGATAATTTCATGATGCCTTGGACATTGTGAAATGTTAATTGGAAATTTTGTTGAATATTTTACGATTCTTGCTTCATAAAAAAACAAAGTTATACAAAACCAAATGAAAATAAATCACGACGTAAAAATCTGGAAATAACAAACCAAAACTTGATTCAAATTGATAAAAAAAGGAAAAAATTCAAAATTTCAATGACGTTTCGGAAAGATTGTTCCAAATTAACATGCATTCGGCCATAACCTTAATCCGTTACTGCTGTTTCGGTCCTAAATTGACATATTTCCTCCGCGCCTCCCATTTATGGAAACACACTCATCTTTTAGACAAAATGGACCAAATTATCCGGCATACATTAACCTCGATCTTAAATGTGGCCTTGGACGACCGAGCTTGGGCACAAGCTACTCTTCCTATCCGTATGGGAGGCCTCGGCGTCCGCAAAATTTCTAGTATTAGTTTACCGGCTTTCATATCCTCGGTTCACGGTACTGAGAAATTAATCAGGAAAATCCTAGCTTCCACACTGATTAATTTTGATGTGCCGTGCCTCACCGAGGCTATGGATGCCTGGAGACTCGCTTGCCCGAATTCAGATCCGCCCGACAACCCATTTTCCCAAAGACGGTGGGATGAGCCGCTCTGCAGAGTAGTACAGAACAATTTACTTGAGACGTCTGTTACTACTGTGGAGCGTGCGCGCCTGTTGGCTGTGGGTAAGTGGGAGTCGGGCCTGTGGCTTCATGCACTACCGTCGTCGAACTTAGGCACTTTGTTCGACGACACTACCTTCCGCATTGCTGCTTCCCTGCGTCTAGGAGCTCCTTGTTGTTCTCCTCATCGCTGTCACTGTGGTGAAGTTGTCAACAGCCTCGGACACCACGGCCTGTCCTGCAGCCGAAGTGCGGGTCGCTTAGCGCGGCATGCAAACATTAATGACATCATCCGACGAGCTCTTGTCACCGTCGGCGTTCCAGCTGTATTAGAACCCAACGGTTTGGCACGCGACGATGGCAAGAGACCGGACGGCATGTCTTTATTTCCATGGAAGGTGGGTAGGCCTTTAGTGTGGGACGCAACGTGTGTCGATACTCTAGCGCCATCCCATCTTCCTGGCTCGGCGTGCTGTGCTGGCGCTGCCGCTGCGGCTGCGGAAAACCTCAAGCGGCGAAAGTATAATAACCTTATAGGTCACTATATTTTCGAGCCGTTTGGGGTTGAAACCCTAGGGCCGTGGGGTCCGAGTGCTCACGGTCTGTTCAATGAAATCTCCAAACGACTGGTTGACACTTCTCGTGACCCAAGGGCTGGTTTTTACCTTGGCCAGCGGCTAAGCATTGCCATACAACGTGGCAATGCGGCCAGTCTCTTGGGTACATTACCAGTCGACAGCGACGCGGAGGAATTTTTCGACGCCATATTTTAGTTTAATTTTAGTTTAGTTTTAGTCTAATAGTTTTAGTTAGGTTAGGATATTATATTTTTTTAGTTTTGTCATACTCTTGTAAATAAGTAGAAAATTAAAAAGCTAAGTAACTGTTATAAATTAAATTAAAGATTCCAATAATTATCCAAGTACCTAAACTTGATTATAAAATGTATAATATAATTTTGTTTGCATAAATCTAAAGTTTCAAACCTGTCGCCGCTCCATTGAATTCCCGTCAACTAGGAGGTAGAACTTGACAAAATTTTCAATGTACACAAGAGGCCGTGTAATAACTTTGCAGCCACATCAGCAATTCACATACTGAACTGAATTCTGAACAGTTCTCCATGGAAACTTTACGTACAATAGGTAACTAGAGCTTAAATGAAGAATAGCTGTGTTATTCAAGGTTTGCTGCTAGTTTATTGTAGAAGTTGATGATGTCAAAGATACTAGATTAGAATAGTAATAGTTACTGTTTTGAATTCAGATGTAGAAGTTGTGGTTGATAGCAACTAGTTAATTGTATTGGTCTAGTTTGTGAGGTTTAGACTGATTGTTCTGAATATGAAGAAGGTTTTAAATATTTCTTTCTGAAACAGGTTAAATTAGTATTTACTTAGAAAAAGAAAGCGAACGATTCCCAAAAAAATAATAATAATAACAGTAATACTTTAATCCCAAAAAGAAAAAATGCGAAGAGACACATCCAACAGATAAAAATATCGCAAGACGTACAAAGAAGCTTAAAATTGATATTATAAAGGTTACACAAAGCATAATTTGAATATGATCATTTTTTAACGCCAACATCACACACACGCTTGCAAAATATTCGCATCAATTTATTGTACACGGCCTACCGACACATTATTCAAAAAAAATCAAAAACTCCCAACATGAAATCTTACTTGGGCGTAAAAAGCGTTACTTTTACGCAATCATGTCAGAGCCCAAGAATGTATTACATTACACAAATTGAAAACGTAATAATCTTTCGGGTGAATTTCGTCGGAATTGCGCGCAATTCCATCGTCCGGCCTCGGGGCAGTCTCTCAGATACCGTCAAGTGCCTATGTAATGCTTTTTACTTCGATTTCTTCATTTGTAGAGTATTACGTGAACATTTTAGGGTCCCGAGAATGCCCCCAGCTGGCTAACTGAAAGCGCTCCTGCCATATTTATTGCGAGAAAATATTTTCGTGATAGGAATTGTGGTTGCGGTTGATTTATTTGGATGATATTGTTATTGCGGCACAGTGTGTCGTTGACGTGGGTTATGTTATAGTGAAATTTATTTATTATTTTTATTGTATGCAGAATGTAGAATGGTGGAAATGGTTTTTTCTTTAGTGAAGGTTGAGGACATGTTTATTTTTAGCCCGTACTACCAAACTACTAGACAAAGGTCGTGTTTAAAACTTTCCCAATATAAAGTAAGTTAGTTCTTTTTCGATACAACAAATATACAATAGACATTTCGGCCACTCAGTATAAAAACAAACAAGTAACTATGTTTACATTACGGGCTAAAAGGACGTCCCTCACATGTCCAAGTCCGAAGAACTTACGAACGAACAGTATTTATTATTTAAGTCGTCAGTCGACTTCTTGACATCGGTATCGACAAAATAGGTTCTGTCAGTAAAACTTTTACGTTAAGACAGACGAGATCAAACTTTTCCCAATAACTAGATCTTTGAGTGATCGCCCACATTGCTCTCTTATATACTTACATATGTACTCACATACTCAAGTCGAGTACTTTTGGCAGATCTAGTTTCTAGTAGATATCTGGAAGCTTGAAGTTGTGGAGAAGGGAAGCTTCTTCGCGAGTAACTTGATATCTTTATTACGGTCTCTACATAAGTAGGTACATAGCTATGTGGAGAGGTAGTTAGGGAATCGGTCTAGTACTTTGTTCTGACTAGGCTGTAAGTTTGTGACGTGGGCGTGGTGGGGAATAAGTAATGAAATATTAGCTAAATTGAAAGGGCAATCCTGTTTTTTAATTTAACAATTTTTCTTGAAAGTTTCTGGTATTATGGTAATTTATTTAACACAATGTTGTTTTTCAAGGAAAATTTTATTTACTGTAAAGTGTAGAATGGAAAATTCTGCCTTTAAAGTTTTTTGTTCATTTTTGTCTCCACTAGCAGTTTTATTTTATTTTCTAACTCAACGGCCTCAGTACCTCAACATTATTTATTAATTCAGACCTTTTGTTAGTAAATCCTATAAATTCGCGCATCGACATTTGATTTCCGAACAAAAGTGGAGGGTTCAGACATAAATCAAGTGATATTAAACAGTTCGATCCTCATTGTTCGTTATCTGACATAATAAGGTCATGGCTAGCGACGACTTTGTTATTTTTTTTTTTGGAATTTGGCTTAGTTTCATGGTAGAGAATAAAGAATAGATGACAGACCGATTGACAACTCACGCGATTCAAGGAGAAGGAAATGAGTTAGTCTACTTAAACCATACTTACACTGTTGAAGATAATCGATTTTCATTAAATAAACAGTAACTGAGATAAATAACGTAAGCGTAACAATTTAGAAAATCGTCCTTCATGTAAAATCTCAAAGCTTGCAATCTCAATGTCAACGTAACCAGTAAAGGCATCTAATTATTTCCTTAGCAAGGAAAATAACTCCAGAGATATATAAGGATCATTCGTAATTTTATTACCAGCATTAATATTTCGCAGAAGGGAGCCTCCCTCATAAACATCTCAGCATTAATCTTGGCAGAAACCAAAAAATAATTTTCTCCTGTTCTTTTCCTTCGCCTTTCAAGACGTTGCGCTTACTAATTTCCACCATTTCATCTCCAAGTGTTAAATTGCTGTTAAGAACAGTCTTGAACGAAACGATCTATTTAAATAAATATTCATTAATTGAATCCAAGACGTCTTCAGTGCTTTTGTCTTTAAGCTTAGTGAGATTAATTATTATGAATCTTCTTAGACAATATTTGAATCGCAGATTTTGGACTTGTGTAAACAGTTGAGCTTGTCTTCAGTAACAGTGATGTTTGTTTGAAGTAGGTTAGTGGAGTATTGACTTAACAGAATTATTATACTGAAGGAATTAGGTTATTGTTTGGTTTACGTACCGGGCTCAGCTCACCTGACACAAAGGATTAGGAAAAGGGTGTTGTGATGTTGAAATGCAACTGTGTTTGAAACAGATACTGTTCTCTGTCCTGAATATATTAGTATAACTTGACGCAAACTTACTTGGAATTCTCAGGGGATGGTCAGGAAAGCGATTATCCGATTTCACTCGCAGTCATGGCGATTTCGTTATTGCCGCTCGTCTTTATTAATATGTCCAAAGAAATGTTGACATTATCCAGAATCATTAATTCTCAGTACAAGTAGATTTACATCACGAGTCTTAGGACAAAAATGTTGCCACTATACGTTGCGCGAAGCAATCAATTCCACACAGTGATGCGATTTGTTTAACACAACCGTTTATGTACTTTTTACAATTCGCTCATCCACGGACCAACCTCAGCAACCTACCTTAACATGCGTTCACTTGTACGACTGTTATTAATTAACCACAAGCCCTTGATCAGTAAAATAAAAAAAAATCATTTTATGTTTAAAATATTTGACAAAAAATCAATACAAAATAATAGATCATTTAATGACAACAGAATTACTGCCAATCAGTAAACTGATTATCCTTTTTATTTGAAAGAACATTCTTGACACTGCACCAGACATGGCCTTCTTTTCTGGTAATTTTTCCGTCTTATGTACTTAGCTTTAGGATTTCCCATAACTGATTACATATCCTTTAATTTAACAGCACATTTCTTTCTACATGTATGTATCTGCTATTTATCTGCAGTATCTACACCACACAAAACTTTTATTATCCCTACTCCACACATCCTACATAGTTTCCCACATCACCTAATCCATTTCCTCAAGTACTTTATTATCGGCTAACGAACCACTTCTTGAGAAATAGGTTTCCTATACAATATCTATAAAGTCCCTGGTTTCAATTACTCAGCTTACTCCAGAGACGTGCGGTCGTGAATTATGGCCGATTGGATCCGATTGTCAAGAACTAGACAAATGATTGTGAAAGATAAATGGTTGTGGGGAGAATTGGCGATGGTCACTGCCTACGAGATCACTATAGAAATGCTGAATTTGATGATTTATGTGCTGAACATGAAGTGGGAATAATGGTTGAAGTAGAAGCGCGTGTTAAAATTTATTGAACGATAAAGGAAGAAATAAAACTGAATAATAGGGTTATTCAAGCTGCCAAAACAAATTCAGAGGACTAACTACTGATAGCAATTTTCGCGTAAATTATGTCTCAAGGTCTTTTCATTCCTTTACGTGTTCAAATGTTTATTCATGCCTAACCTTAAATTTAGTTGTCCCATAAAAAGGGAGAAGTCAAAGCATAATTGCTTTGGCGTCATCGCCAAACTCAGTCCAACATTCTAAATTCAAGATATTTTCTTGGTAGAATGTATATATAATGACATTCCAACATACCAAGTGTATTTATTCAAATGGGATTAGAAACTAAGCCTCTTCAATCCGATAGTGATGAGTAAGGGGCTCCCGAAGGAGTATATGAAAGTCAAAACATGTTATACAAATGGAAAACTTTTGCTTTGATAGACATTGAAGGATCATTTTTATATACGCGGTGGTTATTCCTCTGATTATAGGCTGATTCCATTGATATGGAAAGTTATTTCTCAAGGCAGGTAGGTACTTGATATTCTTTTGAAGCCATATTTGTAATCATAATCGGTACTGATTCTTACCATGCGAAAAGTGAATATATAGTTGGTTCTTAACGACTTGACAAACTTGTTCAAATAAGAAAGTGTTATAAACGAATGCTGCAGGAGTATGTTTTTGTGGTACACAATAATAAGCGATAATCTACTCTTACCTCTCTTTACTCACAGGCAAAAATCATAGCGTAGCAAATTAGCAATATATACAGAGCTATGAAGATACGAGTATTACGTAACAGTAAAACACACAAGAGTCTTTCAAAATGAAATAATATTCTCCTCAAGTATTTCGTGCAAATCATACAAATGACGTCACATAAATAAAACACCACAGCACTTAACAAATAAGGCACCTACATGGGTTTCATGTCCCGTATGTATTACACGGCCATCTTGAATTCAACGCTACGAGCTATACATTGCTAAACTTTCCCTTGACAACGTTAAAGTTAAATTATAATTTGCATACTCGCATAAAACGGTTTAAAATTACATTGTGTGAGGAGGCAATTAGCTGGTGATGAAGCTCCATGTAACGAGGTGTTTTAACACTTTATTATATTGTTAGCTGATTTACGGAGTGTGGAAGGAAAATATATTTTGTGTGGGTCCGTCTTTTTACGCAATTGCCCAAAAAAGGAGTGTTATGTTTTCATGGTTCATGTACGTGTGTGTGTGTTTCTTTATTCTACTGAAAATATGATGATGATGAAAACCAATGCCCAGATATTTTTCCTTTTTGTTACTCTTTCTTATAACTAAAACAAATTTACTTAGAAAGACTCAAAATTCAATACATTTATAAGCCAATTTTATTTGTCGGTATCCTCTTTTAATTGGTATTGTAAGGCCGTTTGTCCACCGCCACGTCAACGGGACGTCAGCGAGAGTGAGATGACGGCGCCGAAATAGCGATACACACATTTAATATAGCCGCGTGTCCACCGTACGTCCGTCAACAGGACGTCACGTTCGATTCAAATAATCTCGTTTCTCGTTGACGTCCCGTTGAAGGTGGCGGTGGACAATCGCTGTTCCATTGAATAACCCTAATATATTATTTTTTGATTCCCTACCATATCTTAAATCTTATAAGAATATGTTTGCCCATTCCTCTTGCGGTTAAGTGGCCTGTCCATCAAAAATGATTTGAATAGGCCGAGCAGGACCATGTGGATATTTGAACCGCCTCATTTTCATATCTGCCATTGGATCCTTGACTGTGGTGAGTGATGAGGGTATGTTTTTATTCTAATTCTATTTTCCGTCTTCTTTTTGACGGGCAGATTTTCCTCTTATAGAATTTGATTATTTTACGCCAAAAACTTTAGCACGTTTCCTGCTAGAAGCATTTAAAATTTCTAAAACATATTTACTTTATGTTTTGAGTTACCATCAAGATCATCTTGCAGTTTCATTTTAGCTTCAATTTTAATTTTACTCCTAAACATTTAAAATTGAGCCCCCAAGTTAAGGTTACCCTAATTACAACATGAGATTTAACAAACATTTTTGGAAGCTGACCCTTCCCGTGATAAAAGCCATTCATCATCAAAACGACGTCCGTAATCTATCATGTTGAGGAGTGCAAACATTTTTATATTGACCCTCACATTTGGTGCAGAATAAGGCTTTTCATGGTTTAGAGAGAATAGATTTTCGGGCATTTTGTTGGATCTTTTTTGTGAGTTATAAAATCTTTTACTGTTATTAATAATTAATTGTGTAAATCTTAGAACAATAGTAGCAAAAGAATTATCCCGAACAGGTTACGCCAAAAATCTTATTTGTATAAACTATATTCAAAGTAATAGATTGCCTCTTGCCAGTTAATCATAATAACACGCAACAGGACCCTAAAAATACCTTCTTTTTGTGAGAAAACTGCCTCTCTTTATTTTTCCTTAACATCATAAATATCTTTTGGTCCCAAAATTTTTCTTCATGGCCTTAACCTTACTGGAACAAGACACGACAAACAACAATAAATAATAATTACTTTCTAAAATATAGTCTGACGTTTCTTGCGAATTTCTTCCCACAATTACGCGTTGCTAGAAAGATGTTCTCATCCATCTTAATTCCCGCTGCTTTTAGCTGGAACACTCAAAGTCTCATTTGAGGCCCTGGATCTAGGTATTCAGGTCGTGCAAACACTAGGACTTTCTTCTGACGCCCCACTTTGGTTCGAAGACTGGTTTGGTCTAAGTTTGACTTGTTAGTGGAGACTTGTGACATGGAGACCTGACTTTATAATTTGGTCAGATCAAAATTAACAGATACCTACATACATCGATATCTTGTATATTTTGTTACATTATAGTGTAAAATGAAGTGTGCCCAGTTCTTCTAAACACAATGTATTTAGATGCGGTTGTCACCTTCATTAAGAGATTTTATTTCTAAAAGTTTGTGTTTAATCCTACTAATATTATAAAACGCGAAAATTTAGAGGATGGATGGGTAGATGTTTGTTACTATCACACGCAAAAAATACTGAACGAATTTGGATGAAATTTGGCACACAGATAGTTTATAACCTGGTTTAATACATATAGGTAATACTTTTTATCCTGATATTTTCACGGGATCGAGACTTCGCGGGTGAAACTGCGGGGCGCTGCTAGTACTATGAGATAGTCTCGCCAAATCAGTTGATCGCATCCGTGCGAAGCACCACCGGGGCAGGTTGCTAGTAATTTGTAAAAGGTTGTCTAATGAGTACTAGTATTGAGCAGTGGAAAAAATGGCAACAGGTTACTTCTTGCGTGGTTGATTTTTATAGGGTTGCGTTTGGTTACTATCTCATCTGATTATCTCAAGAATTCGATATTTGTACCAGCTTTTCTTTTGGCAGTCATAATAGGAGTAATAGAGACATATTGCTTGTAAAAAACTTTGTTTCTCCTCAAAGTAGTCGATTATTTACTTTTGTGTTTAATTTTATATTAATGTTACCTAAACGATACGTAAAGTTAATTATTTTCAAAATAACTGCGTTCAGCAGACTGTAATTAAAATGTTATAATATCCAATCCCCCGCTCCTTTGTAGAAACCTTGTGGTACCTTTTCTATTAGGTTTTATAAGAATCAATCTTGTTAAAGATGTTAAAGCAGCGGTTTCAGGTTTTATAAAAATTGCCAAAAAGGTTAACCATATTGAAACCCAATAAATTGCTTTCACGGTACAAATTGAAATGTTTTGAAACTATGAACCTGACATCTTTATACTTTGTATGGGTTGACTTCTTCAGCTTTAATTTATCATTTGATTAAAAGGCTACTTACTTCAAGACTTCAACGTTCGATACTTATTTCTTTTTAAGATTCTCTATAGTCAAGTCCTTCCTCAATGGTAGTAACCTAAATATTGGAATCATCGACACGACGAAGACGAAGTTCAATATCATTCACGAAGTGTCCTTTATGAGCTCTTTTTTTGTCAGTAACATTATTATCTCTATAATCTTGTACCAACCGCCTTGTTCTTTCAACTTGTATCAAACGCCAACATTTCTTAAGCGTATGTACCTACGTTCGTTAGGGACAGAAATGTTAAGCGCTACTTGATCTAATTAAATCTGTGATATTTCGAATTTTCGCGAAACGTCGCTTTAATAAAAGAGGCTAAATTAGTGTAAGTGCCTGTCTTTAGGAAAATAATTATGGTTGATAGTTTTAACAGTATCTTATGTTTAAAATTCTTATTTTATCATATACTATTAAATGAGCAATATTTATATATGGATATATATTTGTAATCAGGTTCCCGAAAACGGCTCTAACGATTTCGATGAAAGTTGGTACGGTTTACGGGGCGAAAAATCGATCTAGCTAGGTCTCATATCTGCGAAAATTCGTTTTCTCTATTGTCACCCGAGCAGAGCTTGGTCGACCAGGTAATTAATAGGTATACGTAAACGTCGAATATTAAGTTATTTATTAAAACATTCGCTTATATAAAACTCCTATGTTGAAAATCATGGACGTTTTAGACCAAAAAACTAAAGTCGGACTTATTATTTTGACTTTTTATTTAACTTATAATGCAAATACATAATAATATAAACAGCCTTTTTTTATCTATAGAAATTCTAAATTATTTTGGTGGATCTTATTCATTCTTATTCTTTCACTCATTGTAATAATGGCTTGACTATTTTTAAACTGTAGCTGATAATGAACAAGAACCAACGATAAAATAATAACATAAACAAAATAAACTTTCACTCGTAACTCAAGCAAAAATCGTAATGATTATCTCTGTTTGGAGAATAAAACAGGGGTCGTCAAATTTTTATTTGGGCCAAAGTTATTAGCAATCTCTGGAGAGCTCTGATCTTGGGTACAAAACTTTTAGGTGAACAGTCCGTAAATAATAATTAAGTTTAGGATGTTTTAACAATATCTTAAGGAGAACTTCAAGGTTAACAAAAAAATAAAGGAGATGGAAAGCGGTGGGCCCAAATGTAATAAGTTGAGATATGATCCAATAAATTAGTCATATTTTTTATCTTAGACATCAAATCGGCTCAATTCTCAATCTGGAAGCTGAGAAATATGAGAAAGATGGTTTTCGTTTCTTGATTCGATTATTGAGTAATCAATTACACAATTACAAAAAGAAAACCTTCGCACTAGGTAATTAGCTTAAAGTAATTAAATGCACTATAATTTATGTATGTGTATAATATACTTCATTTAATTACAGTCATTTTAATAAATAAAATATTAATTAATTACTGAAAAACCAATTTTATATCGATTAAAATCCGTCTTATATTTTTAGTCTATGTCACTGGTATGAAAGCTGTCCGACATTGACACTAGACAGTTGCCGACTGCTCTTGGTTATTCACAGGTTTCATGTTTCTGAAGCGTTTTGAGTGCATTCCCGATTATTTTTCATTTCCAACGACGACTGCTTTGTCTTTTACGAATTCTGTACCCTGCCTACCTAATACGAGCCTTGCTGTCACACCGGACACCGAAGTCACACGTTTGACTTGGAATTGTTATTTTAGATTTTACCGCCGCCTTAATTTGGATTGAATATTATTGAAACTGTGGATCGCGAGGGACTGATAAGTTTAAATCTATTCATTCACACCATTTTTATCTCGTTACATTCAGGTCCAAGATTGTATGTAATCGTTTCCGTTTCCTTTACTTAGTCTCATTTCGTACTAGCGCTTGCCTGTTTCGCAAGGTTTTTGCAACTTGACAAAGCATTGAGATTTGTCATGTTGGTTTAATATAAATGTATTGTACTCCAAAACCTTCCGGATCCAATAGAATATTACCAATTGAAAATCGCATTAAATTGCGTTGCGCAGTTTGGTAAAACAACGTGGTCACACATACAGACACGATGATCTAGATATAGTTGTGATTATTTGTGTTCAGAATCTATTGTGTATCTTTTCTTTTCTGACGGCTTAGCCCGCGTGGAGGTCGGAAATTATCCCACGGGAACGTACTACCGGGATATAAAGTATCCTATACCCAGGTTATGGTCTACTTACAAATCCATTCAGCCGTTTTAGAGTGAAAGCATAACAAACAAACTCACTTTCGCATTTATAATATTAGATAGGATTAAGCAGACCTACTCTTTTGTTTATTACGAATATATTAATTGAGAGTACGCAGTAAGCCTTCAATTTCTTAAACAAATAAATTAAACAAGATCTGAAGCAATTTTCCGAGAACTTTTATCAGCAAAACAGAACTAAGTTCCTTAAGTGCTTAAGCACTCGCTAAGAGAACTTATAGATTGTGCTCTTTGAGCGATCATAAAGTTCGCAATTTCGCCGAAAATATATTGAGTTTCACAGATTTTTATCAAAATTCAAAACTCTTGAAAGGTGTGGCTAAGGAAGCGTTTAGAATTATCTTTGAGAGCGACCGCTTATTTTTGCCTGATTTCTCATATCAAAATATAATAGGTAACTGGGTAAAGAAATTTTATTAGAAAATTGCTTTTGATAATTAAAAAGAAGAATTGAAAAATAATTAGTTTTCTTAAAAACTATTTAAATCGTTTTGAGAGCACACTAGTTTAGTTTCAGTCTCATTAAAATAAATACTGAAGTTGATTAATTTCAGAAGTTTTACTGATTTACGTAACAGGTGACAATAAGTTAAAATTTATTTTTAAACAGTCTAGGTGATATTAGCAAGATTGTCTATTTTGAAGTATTGATAACATACATATATAGTTACTCTACACAACCATTGTGTTTAGTGACTATTTCATCATTATTGGCCGTTAAAATTAATATCCTTTCAATATTTAAAGGATGTTTAAATGTCAACCTTCTAAGTACCAAGTAGCGGGTTAGCGTTCTGTGTTTCAACAATTTTATAACCTGATTTTGTCTCACTACTCTCTCATTCATACTGCTTACGAAAGAATGAAGTACTAAGAGTATTTATGTTAGGTGGCCTAGAGCAACGTGGCTGGGTGCATCTCGTGGACGACTTACATTTTGGCGTTCATAGCGCTACTCAGCCTACATTTTTAACCCTTTAAATTCCAATAGGAACTCTTTGAAGAACTCTTCTACCAGAAGTTTTAATGAATCAATCTGTCATGATTTGTTACGCTGTGATGGGCTGAATATAATTATTGAACAGTAAAATAGAGCATTGGATTTTTATGGGTTTGTTTCTCATTTTTATGGATCTGTGTCTAGTTTATAAGATGTTTATTTGCTCTATTTAAATACAAAAAGAAGTTATTTATTATAGGTATAAATATTAGAGAGATTTCTCATGTAACCTCACATGCAATGATAAATAAGACGAATCGTTTTGTGTATGAAAATCGGTCATTTTCCGTGTTTTAGATCACTGACAATACGAGTTCTAGCTGAGAAGCTCACAGGAACTAGCACACACACGCTATCCTTAACCCCAAACTACTATTTACCAGAAAGTCAGATCAAATCATTTTAAGTTCAACACAAACTGTGCTCTAGTTTGCAACACGAGACCAATAGCAAATGGCGTCGAAGATAAACGTCAAACTATTCGTCGCATCGCCGCTCGCCGGCTTAGGGCGGATGGAAAGCATTCAATCTGGCCACTTGTTCAAACACAGGCCGATTCGGTATTCGGCTAGCGAATGCCGAATCTGAGCCAGAGAAATTCTGGCCTAAAACGCACACAGTAACGTTCCTACTTGACTGTTACATTTGTTGAAATTGAATGCTGTTTTTGAATTTGAACTTTTTGCGTTCGTGATTTGTTTTTTGAGGTTAGAATTCAGCTTTGCGGTCCTGTATATTTTATTTTCAGCATTGAGTCATCTGATAAACTCTACTTTTTGATCCCTACAACCATTTCTTCGTGCTTTTCCCAATTTCAAAGGGGTACCTACCTATAAATCATTACGTAACATGCATTCTCATGTAAGTGTTATTCAGTAATGTGTTCGGCTCAGAACCATCTTTCAATAATAATCTTGTTACACCGTTGGTTATTGACATCACAATAACATTTGCAACTCCATTTAATTTTAGTATTATGGAAGTAAAGCCTACGTTGGACACTCAACCTTGATCGCTCTATTCATGTTATACAAGTGGACCATTTGAGTAGTTGGCTGATATTTTGCCGTTTTCTTTGAAAAATATTGGCAGTTTGTTTTTGCTTGCATTACTATTAATAAGTAGACTGACTGTGTGCTTTTGCTAGGGCACTATAGATACTATTACCAAAAACGTCTACCAAGAGTCTTTAAAGTGCTAGTAAAGCTATATCTCTGATACAATAAAGTAGATTCACATTTCTGGCATCGCATGACAAAAACAGAAATCCGTCTAAGTTGTCACAAAAACCCCAACTACCGTCATACCCAGGCAGATAAGCCTGATTTAACCCTTTTTACGTTCCTGATAAAAGAGCACAATTTGAAAGTTGGCATTGTTCTAGACAGGCCGTAAGGGTGCGGCTAGACGAGCGATCAATACGCGGCGATCACGTCACTGACGCCAGTGAGTCCGCAGTACTGTCTAGTTTTTCTTCGATTTCATGGCTACTCAATTTTTGGAGTGAAAACTCCTTCAGGCGCGTTGGGCATTTTTGGCACTAAACCATTGATTTCGCGACACTGTTACGACACCAACGCGTGACTATCAAAAAGACATCAATGCGCGATAATTTTTTTCTTGTACAATAGAATTGTTCAAGTTTTCACTTCTGTCGGCACTCCCGGAGTGCCACTTTTTTTTTATTGGACTTATGATGAAACTTGGAAAATTCTAACAGAATATAAATGAGTAGGTAAAAGGTTTGCAAGATTGTTTGATTGAATTACATTTTCTGATACAAATTGGTCCTGAATATTGTAGAAGAAATAATTTCCATAATGGTTCGGGCTGGGGAAAAAAATACAATATCATCTTCAGATCGTACATTATTCAAGTTTGGGCAAATGACAAAATAAAAGTAGGTATTAGATAACGGAACCTTTAAAAATTAAGAAAAAAATAATACAAAATATTGTAAATTTTACGATTTGACATTTTTTAGTTAGAAAACGTCGAATTTGATATTTGAAGTCGTGTTCAAAGTAAAAACGAGGCGCGACGGACTGAATGCGTAATAAGACAGCGTTTGTCGCAACATCAATAATCTTTAGTGTGGACACAATGGCTTTTAAATAAAAATGGTTTTTTCACTGTGGGTTTTAATTTTTTTCATCTTTTCTTTCCATTAGATTATCTTAAGCTAAACTTTTTCAGGAATAAGAATAGTGTATCTTTCACCCAAAATCCGTTGTTCCTAAGGAGCGCAAAGCAAATTGTAATGTAAACAAGTAGGTATGACTTATCCTAATAATTCATGGTTTCTGGTGATTGGATAACTAAAAATCGTAGTTCTTCTAATACCTTATCAGTTTAAAAAAAGACTGAATTTATTTTCTTTTATTCCATTAGCACCAATATAATCCATCCTCAACTCCAGAATCCCGAATCTATTTAGACTAAGACAAAGTTTGAATAAAGACAAAAAAAAACAATTACTTGAATTTCAATAGGACCAATTTTGAGGGTCAAAGGAAAACTTTCAAATGCCGTCATTTGTGACTTGTTAGGTATTCCAGAAATTTCGACACTTGCCCTACATATACTAAGTCCAGAGTTCGACACAAATGGCGCAGTGTCTGCCTTTTATGCCAGGGGTCGGATTCAACCGACATTAGAAAAAAAATATTCTTTAGACCTAAAGTAGTTTGGTTAGATGCTTTCTTTTGGGCCTTCGATCGTTTCAGGTCTCAATAGGCGGACTAGATGGAAAAAGATAATCATTTTTCCAAAACGGATTAAAGTAATTCCCGCATCGTTGGCTTCATAAAAATAATATTATTATTTTTATTATTATTATTATTATTTTTTTATTTTTTTTATTATTATTATTTTTTTTTTTTTTATATTTTTATTTTTTTATTTTTTTTATTATTATTATTATTATTATTTTTTGCTTTATTTATTTTGCAGATCTGTCTGGCCTGAATATTTGTGTTTAGAGAGGATAATATAATTCACAGTTAGCCCTGAATTTGGCAAATATATGCAACTTAAAGTAAAAACCACCTACCTATTTAAATCAAAGGAAGAAACACCAACGAAATAAATGCCAAAGCAAGAGGTGTAGAGAGGTTTCAAACGGTAATGAAAAGTGAGAAATAGCTGCGGTTTTTTCCGGGCAAGCCGTAACAAATGTCCTTTAATTAACTTTTAAAGCTTCCTTCGCGTTTCTTTAGTTTACGTGAGCAAAGCCCCAAGTTCTACCACAAGGCGTAATTTTGTGTAATTTACACTTCCTTTCAGTGATTTTAGGGAGTTTTGAATTAGCTAATAGCTCTTCGTGGTTGCATAATAGCTCAGCCGTCCCTTCTGCGTAGAGTGTGAATTTTAATTTTGTTAAGTAGCTTGCCTAAAGAAGAAAGCTGAAAAGTTAAGGTTTTTTATATTGAGAACTTTTAGCACACTTTAGTTTCTTGAGCATGTTCTTTGATTAGTATCTCAACAACTAACAGAAAATATGCCTTACCAACAGATACTTTGGGTGTAGTTTATAAGTATTCTACTCTTGAAACAAACCCTCTTTCCTCCCAAATCACCAGATTGTTAACATCGTTACGAGGG
This sequence comes from Omphaloscelis lunosa, assembly GCA_916610215.1. Classification (NCBI taxonomy): domain Eukaryota; kingdom Metazoa; phylum Arthropoda; class Insecta; order Lepidoptera; family Noctuidae; genus Omphaloscelis; species Omphaloscelis lunosa. The sequence continues at coordinate 19,778,412 of OU744260.1, forward strand.
ACGGTCGCCTAAACAATATCTTGATATATTTCGAGTCACGTTCCCAACTGATCATCTCCATCTTTAGGACCTTTCTGATATATTTATTCATTACGTGTTTCGTTTCTAAGCGTTGCGTTAACGTAATGGAAAGTATTGGCAGTTTCTATGATTGTGTTTGAGTTTGTCACAGTAGTAATCAATATGACAAAGATGATTGATTGAAACTTTCTTTTTTTTAGATAGGTACCAATTTTTCTGTAAAACATTCAAAGTTTGCTGATTGTCGGCATTTTATATTCAACCAGCTTCTGCCCGCGACTTCATTCACGTCGTAAGATACCGCAAACTACACAAACGCCAGATTTTTATAACGCTTCCCTGTATATTACGTACGTTTGTAGTTTTGGTCTCAGCAGCCAAAATATGCAGAGAGTCAGGACTGGTGACGCGGGAGCAAGCGCCGTACAGTTGTCCGTGTGAGAAGCGGCTTGTTCTGAGGTCGAAATCCGCAGCCTTCAGTGTCTGCCCCTGTGACTTGTTGATAATCATAGCAAAACATACGCTCACGTGGGAACTGCACGCGCTTAAACTGGAAGTGGGTAATTGTGGTGAATTAGTGGTAAAAACACTGTCTTGCCAATTTATATTCAATTCCGTAGTTGTATAATCTGTTTTCACAAATTGTATCACAACAACAGTCGATCTTTTCCTTTCACATCGCTGGATTATGTTTGGATTAGGGCTGTCTTATCTGAACTCAATCTCATCGCTTTCTCTATAAATTGACGTGATTGAAGGATTAAATCATCTTCAGCTTCAATATTCTATTTAGTATTGATTGCGTAATAATGATAACAGAAATGTTCAGCCTGGTGTCAAGTGATGTGACTAGACAAGGGTCCCGCAAAGGACGAGTAGGTAAATAAGCAAAATTTTGTGGCAAAAAAAATAAATGGTTCCGTTGAACCCCAATTCCGGGCGTCCATCAAAATACATTGAAGCAATTCCGGACAAAGCTGGGAAGTAGTGAGTCATTAAGGACAGCACACAGTCACACTGATCGTTACAGCCGTTCAGATGTTGACTTCGTGTCAATTTGAGTGCGTGCCGTGTTTGTGTGTCAGTCCGGGATTCGAGTGATGATTTGGCTGGAAAGTTAGTGGTAGTCAAAAAGTCTGTGTTTCCCAGCAGGGATATAAATATTTTAGGATAGTTTTTATCATAGAAAACGAAGGCTTTCCCAAAAAGAATAAATGACCTGATAAAAAATACTCGTATATATCGACCTGATATACATGTTTGATTTTTTACCCCTATTCTTGATCTATGTAAGCAATACGGTTTGTCGTGACCAAGGCTATGTTTGGCTTTCTAAAAAAGCAGATTATAACCTTCGTCCATAAAATACTGTGGAATATGGAATATAGCTTAAAATATACTAGTTTATCTCTAAGATTCCCGCAGGATATTGTTCTTGTGAGAAAATTTCACGTCTCCTTCGTATGCAGCAATAAATACTTGTGTATTAAGATTTGCATCAAGTTGCAATTTTTACAGCTTTGTTTTTAAAATTCAAATTTCATTTTGGCTACATGTGTTGTTTTACACAAGACGTATAAGGCCCGGACTCCACCAAAGCGGAAACGAGACGAGAGAAGAAAAGATGTGTTTTACATGGGGGGATTCATATAATTTTAAGGCATAATATTATTCGGCATAACGTTTTCACACAACTTTTATTAACATAATAATACTGTGGAATAATAATACTTTGGCATACTGCAATAGTTAGCATAACAGCCATTTGGTCTAATTTGTTTTGGCATAATTTGGAGTTGCATAAATTTTTAAGGCATAATATTTATTCGTCTATGAATTCAATCAATCTGCCTTTTCCCAACTATATTGGGGTCGGCTTCCAGTCTAACCGGATGCAGCTTAATACCAGTATTTCACATGGAGCGACTGCCTATCCAACCTTCACAATCCAGTAACTGGGTAATACGATACCCCTTGGTAAGACTGGTTGTCAGACTTTCGGGCTTCTGACGACCCGTAACGACTGTCAAAGATCCACGAATGAGAGCCGGGACCAATGCCTTAACGTGCTTTCCGAGGCACGGAGGAGTCTCAGTATGCAGAGATGGTCACCCATCTACAGACCAACCCCGGCAGACGTAGTGTTAATTGTCTATAAATTATGAGCCATAGATACAATAGGAACAAAAACCCTGTCCGACACGAAAAGGGGCACATAGGTACTGTAATAACATTACCTAAAAGTAATAAAACATCTTATTATTAATGAAAATAAAACAGTTATTACTATTTAATTTTCAAAAGAAAAGAAAAAAGAAAATCGTCACCCTTTTTTTTCAATGGGGAATTTTACCGGATTACGACATGGGGCGCGGGCGGCCGTCGTTTAGCGGGTATCTAAAAGTCATAACTTGGGGTCATAAGTTATGACGAAACCGTTTGGCGGTTATAGTATTACACACTGTGAAAATTTCGACTGTCTTCCTATTACGGTGCAAAAGATACAGCCCTGTGACAGAAGGACTGACGGACGGACAACAGAGCCTTAGTCATAGGGTCCCGTTGGCACCCTTTGCGTAACCTAAAAAATGTCATATTTTAACTCTATTCACTATTGACGGATTGAAATATTACCCTTTTACCGACTTCTCGGAACTCAAACAAAAAAACTCCTTTGCAACTAAGAACTAGCAAGTTTTTCCGTAACCCTCGCTTTGGCTTGAAATGGTTTTACTTCAAATAAAACCTGTCAAGTGAAAGGCGCTTAAAACTTAACCTAACTTGGAAGTTGTAGCCTTCGGCAGTGTTTCAGGCGTTCAAAGGAAAAACTTTTATAGAAAATTCTTCACTTTAAAATGCGTTTTGTTAGTGAAAGAAAAATGTGCTTTGAAAACCAAGTGTTTTGACATTTTGTTAATATTATGTGGATATAATGCACTTATTTGTTCAAGAAACTTATGTTGAGTCGACTTCATAGTTTGTTTAATGCTTTACTGACTTTCGTAAAAAGTATCGTCTATTTATTATTACAATCAATTCAATTTACCAAAGACCAGTCATATTCAAATTATATATAGCATCAATCGTGGTACTTTAAAAATACTTAACGCAACTGAAGGGTTCATATTTTAACATTGACTTTGCCGCGACAAACCACTAATTCCCCAGAACATATCACCACAAACAATACACACGTCAACAAAACTCAGTTTTGACAAGTAATCAAACAAATGACAACTGAAAACTACGCCCGAGGTCCGTAAGGTCCCAAATAGCTTCCACAAACAGTCCTGACGACACTTCTATAACAACACTGCTCTGGAACTCCCAGAGGTCATAAAACCGGACATTACAGCAACCGGAGAAATAACCGCAAACACCAATAGTTTTTTTCATCCGGTCTGGGAGACCTGGGCAAAGACTATAATAATTTGGACCAAAAATGTAGGTCCCTAAAGTGTAGTTGTTAGGTCCAGATAGGTGTAATATTAATAACAATTAAATTACAAGTGTCTGTGTTGCCACAGATAAAAAAGCAAAAGTATACTTTTTACCAGTGGTAACAATAAAAGAGTGGGTACCGAATTTTGTTTTTGGAATTTGAATTTAAATGCTACAGGCTAAACAGTTTTTGGGAGCAATATCAATGAAAATACATTTCTTTTCTCGCTTTGTGGTGAGAAAACGTTACAATAAGAGGCAACTAAAGAAAATGATTATTGCGGACTTCTCAGACAATTGTCCGCCAAGCAACGTTTTGTAGTCAATTGTGTAGACAATCGCTTATTATTTAGGTTCTGCTATGTCATTTTCTTATTTGCCGACTTCTCATAAAATAATGTCCTTAGTTCCATTCGAGCAGTCTCTTGTTTTATGTCTAAGATATAGGATTTTCTGTTTCCTTTATTCTTGTCTAATAGAAAAATACTAAAACGACAGTAACAACCAGGTCCCCATTTTAACGAAAAGCAAATTGTACATAATGGCGAACACCCTTTTCTTGTGTCAGCCTAATAAGGACACAAGATCTTCAAAGAATCGGGAAGACCTTGAAAACTCAACTGTGTTAATATAACCGTCTTTTTTATGTATAGGTGTACCTACACTGTTTCCCCATTACGATTAATAAGTGTGCCTTTGAGGTAAAGAAATTTAAACGCTTCGGTTCCCTTGGAGGAGAAAGTTTGGCGAAATATTGGGGTGACGGAAAGTTGAGGTATGTTGGGCTATAAGTGAAGCGCTGGCGGTACATTTTTCAGCGACATGTGGCCGTTTGGAATGAATAAAGTTTTAGGGAGATAAGAAGATATTAAATGTTACTTCAATTTAAATATTACCTACCTTCATAATAATATTAGTTATTGATAAGGTAGTTAAGTGAAGTCACGGGGATTGCTTTTAGTGATTGAATTGATGTACAAAACAAAACGATCTACGAGAAAATAAGAAAATAAAGAAAAATCAAGGCTACTTCTATGAATAATCAAAAAAAACAAAGCTTGCTTGAATCCACAGTACCTAAGAACATATTATTGTGACTATTGTGAAAATTCACGTAACAGAATAAATAAATTACTAAAAACACCCACGACATTCCATTATAAAACTCTGGCGACCCATAAGAGGGTATCAAGGGCGTACCTTACTATCTACTAATACCCCCAACCGTCGTCGGGGAACGGAAATTAAATCCCCCATTCTACCCACAGTTGGGGGTCTGATGGGGGATTAGTGTGTCTGGAACCGACGATACTAATTATGTATTTATTGCTCTTTTTGTCTGCAATAAGGGTCGAAAAGACGGTCGTGATTTTAATAAGATCGTGTTTGCGATATAAGTGGTTTTAGTATTTATTAGTTTGGCTTGAAGTAATTGGTTTTAACGGTAAACCTATTTGTTTATAAATATTTTTTCGTGTACTACAATAAATTCTGCATGTCTTTGAGTGGCAGATTTATTTAGGACCCTTATCTGCTGGATTAGTACCAGTGCCCATAAATTAAACAAGGCGTAAACGATTTTCATCATTTAGGATTAAATAAATGGATTTAAGAATATTCTGTTGTACCTATTATAGGACAAATAGCAGAAGGTAGTATCAGAACTTATAAAAATTGGTAAAAGGTAGTATATTGGACATAAAAAATAGCGAATAAGTGCAATATTATGTTTGTTTTGGTGACAGTCACATAAGAAATAGTGTCTCAAAATAACATTAATAAAACAGAAGCATTTTCCTTTATTTCTTTGGAAGCATTAAAGTTAGTACCAGTTACAAAGGTACCTGTTATTTTACGATCAAATCTGTCTACGAAACACATTGTACACAATATTAGTAAAATATCGCTTACTATTCAAGCATTACAATAATTTTAATTTTATGAATAAGTAATATGTATCGAATGACAAAGACTTTTTTGATGTAATAAATAAATTTTATGCCTCTATAGACTATTATAATTTGAGATTTTACTTTGTTTCAACATCCGTATGTAGTACCTATATGTATGATCACGTTCGTATTTATATCTGGAGAGTAGTAACTATGTTACAGTGACTAAATTGCTTTTGATCAAAGGTCAAAGTCTATATTAATGCGATTGGTGATACAACAGGGTCTTAAAAATATTTTATAGTAGCTCAAACATCTACCCTATAAGGCATGCATTGTCAAATTACAATATTAGAAATTAAGTTAAACATTACATGAAACATAATGAAGATCAATAGAAATTTAAAAAAACATGATATATTATATTAATACACATTAATAATAAATGAATATACATAATTATGTATATGAATATTACAATATGTAAATACATAAAATGGTCAGTCACATGAAATTTTGATCTTATCGATAACTTGCGATTCAAGGGTGTAAGGGAAAAGCGTTAATGCTCCTTGAGCAATTTTGAGGTCCAAAGGTATCGGTATCCTTAGCATTAATTTCTAATGTATTTGAAGGGCATCTACAATAACTATTTAACTAATCTCAAGCTTAGTCGTAAAGCAAGCAATTTCTTCCACTTCTCCTTATCGCTATAATAAACCAAATCAATAAAAATCGAAGCTTAAACTGGAGCAAGATTTCTATTAAGCCATAAAACACACTTGACTTTAAACCTCTCTCATTGCATCTAATGCTCGTTTAAACCGCTCCAAAGCCGCTCTTATGGCCCCATATGGCTAGAGGTGGGATAAATAAAATATTCCTGGCTTCGTCTTTTATTCATTGCCTTGAAGTAAGAGTTCTTTATTGGAACATTTCCCATCTCTATGTGGCCTGGATACGACACAAATGGTTCACAGAATCTTTGTTATGTGTGTCGAATAAAAATAGTTTTTGTGAAATAAATCTCTAGAAATATTTAAAAAAAAAAACACGACGGAAAGAAATACTATTTGACTGGAAATAACTCTCAGTAGAAAGTGCAAGTGACTGATAATAGATACTGTCAAACACAGCCAGTATCTACTTTTTTACTAATAAGTTGTATACATAATATGGGTAGCCATGTTAAATGCAAAAGTCAGAACCTTGCGCAGTGAAAAGCATAACAATAACAATCAATAATGTTGATGATAAGCGAAGCCATAAACAGAGATTTACGTTATATTTTTCAGGGTACACAACAGCTCATAACCACATCCAATATTCAATCTACCATTAAAAACATTATTCAACGTACACCAACATGCTAACAGAGTTTGGGCAATAAAAAAATGTCGAAGCATAAAAGGGAAAAATCTCGGGACTTTTTTCATTTATTGCTGGCAGCACTGTTTAGACTGACGTCACTTTATTAGAGACGCGTCTCGCTCTCACATTGAATTATGCAAAACGTCGCGCTGAACGGTTTTAATTTCAAAAAAGTAAATTACGCGACTGGGTTGCCAGTGGGGATATTAAATTTTAACGGCGTGTAAAAAATATTAGTAGCGGTTTTCAAGTGAAATTTCATCGTAAATATGCTAAATTAATTAGTCACGCGAGTATGGAAACACGTTAAACATTTCACAAGTACGTGTTTAAAATAGGAAGGTGCTGTGGAAGCTGATCATTGTGTTTTTATAATAAATAGTTACGAATATTATATATAATATAAATACGCACGAGGACAATCAATCAATCAATATTCTTTATTTGTAAACATAGGTTACAACAGTGTGCAGATGTTACAATTATTATATATTATATATAGTTTCTCTATGTTTTGCCATTTGGCGTACAAATAAACATTTATGGGAGGCTTTTGCCAAGTAAATTAAATTATAATAGAATTCAGTAACATCAATGTCAATTGATTAATAAATAATAATAATGTTAATAAGTTACTGATAAGAAAAAATCTGATTGACATTGTCCACAGAATTAAGTACTACACTCGAGAGCAATTAATCCGGGTCACTTAAAGAATCCTAAAAATCTCGGAAACTAAAAATGCTAGGTTAATGCAATAAATTGTATTTAATAGACAATGTAATACTCCTTAAATGAAGGTATTAAAACTTCTTAGTTATTGTAAAGTTATATCATAAAAAAATCAAATTTGAAAAAGGGCCACTTTCGAAGATGGAACTACGAAATTACAGCATTTGGTTTTGCTTTTGTTTGTAATCTGTCATTTATGTGGGTACATAAACCATGTTGATAGTGCTCTATATTCATTATTCAAGCTGAAATTATGTCGCTTACGCCTGAAGAATGCACCAGAATACTTACAATGCTGGAAACCGGCCGGAGTCAGCGCGATACAGCCAGGACTGTCGGTGTGTCGCTGTCAACAGTACAAAGAGTTCTCCAACGTTACGAAGAAACTGGTTCTAACCTACGCAGACCAGGAACGGGCAGAACCAGGTGTACCACAGCACGAGAAGACCGATACTTGGTGAACACCATGCTTCGAAATCGCTTTCTCACAGGAACTGAACTCACAAATCAGTTTCGACGCCTCGGAGGAAGTAACCCAAGTGCATGGACAGTAAGACGTCGGCTTGCTGAATCTAACTTAAAACCCCTTAGACCTGCAAACGGCCCTAAACTGGAGCGTGGGCATCGTATTTTAAGACTAAGATATGCCCAGAGCCACGTAAATTGGAGTATTGAAGATTGGTCAAAAGTTATGTTCTCCGACGAATCAAAATTTATGCTCTACAAGCACGATGGAAGACACAGAGTGTATCGAAGACCAGGGGAAAGATTCAAGCAAGCATGCATCGAAGAAAAAGTAGCCTACGGTGGTGGGTCTGTACTTGTGTGGGCCGGAATTTCTTCTGAAAGTCGCACAGAGCTGGTGATCATAGAAAACGGCTCTTTAACTAGCGTAAGATATGTGGAAGAAATCCTCAATGATCACGTTGGTCCATTTATGGTCAATTTAGGTGAGGATGCTATATTTATGCATGACAATGCCCGACCTCATACAGGTAGGATTGTGAATGACTACCTTCAAGAGATGAACATTACTAGTATGGAGTGGCCAGCGCGCAGCCCGGATATCAACCCGATCGAGCATGCTTGGGACGAGCTAGGCAGATGCGTAAAACAACGAAACCCTCCCCCAATCACGCTTCGTGAGCTCAAAATTGCTCTCACAGAGGAATGGGAGAATATTCCCCAAAATCGTATAAGGAACTTGGTGTACAGCATGCCAAACCGCGTAAACGCAGTAATGGAAGCACGAGGAGGCAATACGAAGTATTAAAATTCAAGAAAATCGTAATAAAGTTCAAAAATTTCATGTTTCCTATTTTTGTTTTAAGGAGAGATCAGCAGTTTTTTTCTTTATGTAATTTTGTGTTAATAAAATGTATGGTGACTCATATTTTTTTTACTTTCATTTAAGGAGTATTACATTGTCTATTAAATACAATTTATTGCATTAACCTATCATTTTTAGTTTCCGAGATTTTTAACATTCTTTAAGTGACCCGGATTCATTGCTCTCGAGTGTATTAATAAAGTAATCATACATATAAAGTCATGTTACGAGTATACAAATATTATTATGTCAAAGAACTCTCATCGAAATATTCACTGAGACAGATACATACAAGGATGAGTGTAACTCTCATAAATAGAAGTAAGAGACTTTTTAAGACCAAGGTAATGGAATACACTCTTTCTCTTTCTTACACTTGTCTCGAACTACATGAAGTCTAGCCTTCTCCCCATGGGGGTAGGCGGAGAACTAGTGAACATAGAATTGAAGGTTACTTGTGCAACCGCTGCTGTACGTACGAGCCAGGTTTATGCTGACTTTAGATGCAAAAGGTTGTTCACACACTCATTTATGAAAGTCGAAAAGCATCTAAATACCTATACACAAGCTCGTACGCATGCAAAATCTCTACTAAACACATCATTCCACAGTAAACACTTAACACATCTAACAATGTTTCTCCACACAAGAACTAGACCTTCTTAACGAAGACTTAAGAGCCTATAAACTCATGCGCATGTAAAATATTCCACTTTACGAGGCTGTAAGCGATGTAGCGATGTTTTCATTAAGCGTTTTAAAGCGGGGTGTAGGTGCTTACGTGAATAATTAACAGTACTTCGTTATTAAGGAACGTGTTAAGTTGTTACGATCGATACGAGTTTAAGGTCATGTGGGCATTTAAAGGCTGGGTAAAGAACAAACAATGGCTGTGGTTTTAAATGTTGTACTCATAAAGTTATCCATGCGCGCTAATCTCTAGAACTACCAGTCGGATTAAAAAAAAATATTTTTGTATTTTGATAGCCCAATTCTTGAGGAATCAAATCAAATCAATCAAATCAAAAATATTTATTTGCTAGAATATGGTACATAATGGTGTTACAATAATTTTGTTTCTGCATATCCTGCCAAAACGATGGCGTGCAAATTTATACATACTTATAATGTCAATTATTTTAACTCACAAACTACAGATTCTATTGACTTATCTTCTAAATAGTCCTTAATCGTATAATAACTTTTCAGTAGAAGCAGTTTGAAAATATACTTTTTAAACATTGTCAGCGGTAGGTCTTGTACACTATTTGGTAAATGGTTGTATATTATAATGGCCATGCAGTATGTATTTTTCTTAAATAATGTTAGTTTAATTGGCGGTAGCTGAAGTCTATCTTTATGGCGTGATGATCGGCAATTTGGTCTGGTAATGGTAGTTTCAAATAAATTATAGTTCCTCTTAACAAAAATACACATTTCAAAGATATACAAGCATGGCAAAGGTAAAATTTTTAGTTTTTGAAATAGTGGCTTACAGCTGTCTAGAAAATGAGCTCCACAAATTGCTCTGACACAAGGCGAGGAAGGCTATAGGCTATTTAACAGCACGGTAGGACCCTTAGGGGCAAAAGAAAAAGAAGTCAGAAAGAACACTAAGCGAAAACGAAGTAATTGCGCGGGCAGGCGATGCGATGCGATGCGACGCAGTGGGGAACAGGAAATATCACGCGGACGAAGTCGTTGGTAGAAGCTATCTTAGAAATAAATAGAAAAGATGAGTGTCAGCTACTTTCTATAAAAAACTTTTAACCATTTGATCTGCGGAAAATTAGGTTATTAAAATTGTTTATTTAACATAATGCATCTAAAAAAACAGTGGCACTCCGGTAGTGCCGACAGAAGTGAAAACTTGAACAAGAAAATACTTGCATAGAACATTGATCTGTAACGTAATATAAATAAAGAGCACAATCGCGTTCACAAACATGAGGGGTCGGTAACTGTGTTGCGAGTTCAATTATTTTTACCCATCTCAGAAATGCCTAAAGAAGTTTTCACTTCAATAATATTATTTAGAGAAAAGATTTGATTTTTTGTATGTTTGTTTGTAATGAATAAACTAAAAAACAACTGGACCAACTTTAAAAAATCTTTCACCGCGTAGGCTATAATTTATGAAAATTTCACACGGGCGAAGCCACTGACGGAAGCTAGTAGTTTATAATTATATAAATAGATAGATACCAAAATACACCATTTTCTCACAAGTTTTCCAAAATAAGAGTGTATATTATTTTTTAATTTTATGGCTATGTAATAACAGCCGCACGTGTCGATCGATCAGGTTAAGCTACCTCAGAAAGCACGCTAAGCCGTTGGTCCCGACTGTCATTTGCAGATCTTTGACAGTCGTTACGGGTTGTTAGAAGCCCAAAAGTCTGACAACCAATGTTACCAAGTGTTACCGTGTTACTCAGTAACTGGGTTGTGGAAGTCAGGTAGACAGTCGCTCCATATAAAATACTGGTATTCAGCTGCATCCGGTTAGACTGGAAGCCGACCCCAACATAGATGGGAAAATGCTAGGCAGATGATGATACCTACAAATTCAAATTCAAAACTCATTTATTCAAACTAGGCTGAATATCAGCACTTTTCGAACGTCAAAATTACATAAGACAGTCTCCCAAAACGCCCACCCTCCACCACTTCCTAGTGCCTTTAGCTGGGAAGAAGTGGCGCAACAAACTCCCCAGCAGCGCACAGCTGTCTGTTCAAGTTAGAAAATAAATGATTCTATACAATAGTATGCAAAAAAAAAACATTATGCAGCACAAAAATAATTTAAATAATAAATTATTGGCCATATGTCAGCTAGCACACGCCAATATACCAACCAAAAACATCAAGAACTTTACTCAAGCAGCAATAAAAAAATAGAAACTAAACGTAAACAGAACTAAATATCTAAATAAAGCCTCCAGGCATAAAGGGCGTGCCCGCTTACATAAAGCTAACTACTACTAATCGACACTATGATGTAAATTAATAGGTAGATGGAAATAACAGGATCTTTTTGTTTACGTTTTCCCACTTTACCATACGTACTTTTAAACTTAGTTAACAATATCAACAACCCAGAAAACACTCCTCCACAAGAAAGACATAACTTATCGCAACAAAATCTCAACAAAAGTTCCGTTAATTACCCATTTCTTATCGAAACAAAAAGGGCGCCTCCGCCAAACTACCCGCCTAGCAATCAACAAAACATTACGAACAAAAACGAAGGAGTAAATTATACGGAACTATTCCGGCGCCATGCGCCATATTGTGGCGCTGAGAAAGTTGGTGTATTCAAATCAGATGGTAATGAAATGGAGGCGTCTTCAGCAAAACAATTAAATTTGTGAGGGAAGAGGATTTTTGGGGCTTTTTCTGGGCAGGTATATTTTTATGTTCTAAAATTTGTTTTATTTTTGGGATTATTTGCATTGATTAGCATAAAAATGGAAATTGTAGATGTAGTATCTAGGTAATGATTATTACAGTAATCATAGCTAGTACTGAGTCGGCTTGCTTGATTAATATTAGAAGAATACGCATTAAATATTAAGGGCCGATGCCTGCCGGAGGTGCGAAGAAAACCGAAAGGGAGATCGTGCCCCCCGGCAACAGGGCCACCGAAGGAACACGGGTGGGTTTTAGTCAGTAAGAGTCTGACACACCCTCCCACTCCGCCCAGAGCGGGAGAAGTTATTTGATAATTTCCCACCCAAAAAAAAAAAGCGCCAGCGTGGCGGAGTATGGCCCTCTCTGCAATGGGAACATCATATGCTACTACTATGCATACTTATGCTAAGCATTATCTACTTGGTATGATAAAATCATTGATTTATACATATAGACATCAGAACAACTGCCTAAAACTACCAACTGCAAAAATGTTTAAACACAGACAGTGGTAATGTAGTAATGTAGTTTCTCATAACATCCAAAGAAAATGAAGAGACCAATAAATGGTAATATTCCATTTCTTTAATCAAACTCAAGCTTTCACTGGAAAAACGGCTGTTTCACCAGATTCCCTTAACATCCAACAATAACATAAAATTTTGAATTTCACACTCATTCTAAAAACCACACACAAAAGAGAACAAACCGACTTATACACAAGAGGTTTCTAGAAAAATAGAACGTAACGAGATCCGACAATAAGGGCGATGACCCCCTCTTTGTTTAGGGATAACCCGGTCAGAGGTCGAGTCTCCCTCCTATTTATACACTCTGTCCCTCCTAACGACCTCTTTTCGTATTTTACCACAATTTAGTTCTATTGACAGCAGCCACTAATGAATAAACTGCTATTTGGCTCGACCAATGAGAAAGATTCGCCTACCAATGAGAGCGCTAGTTTTCATTCTCATTTGGAATTCGGGACTGGGATTGGTGGGCTTGGATTTGGAAGTGAAGATGTTAATTTAATTACGCAGAAGTTCAGTGTTCTAGATTTTCGGGAAAGCTCCTGTTACTGTAAGTTGGAATTAGTTCTATGAACAATATTATTCTCTAGGCCTTTAAATAAATAGGTTTATGGGGTTTGTTTAATTCCATAAGTACATCTACATAAGGGTAAGTCTTGAAATGTTCCTTTCTTTCTTCAGTTCGTTGTTTGGGCTTTTTTATTTTTATTCGAAATGTCCCTTCTTTAAACACTTTTAGTTCACATATTCCCTGAAGAATTAAAAAAAAAATCGTCACTCCAACTTCGTGGTACGTTACGAGTATTGCACAACAGGGAATTCCAGCTTCCCCGTTCTTCTCTCACACCCAATGAATTTTTAATAGCCTCCGACGCTTCCAAACACGTTTTAAAGTAAACGTGTCATGTTTTTACGAAGCATGTCGTGTCGATACTAAAATAAATAAATCGCATTCATTTTTAAACGACTCTATTAACGCAGAATTTTTTCCTTAAATATTCATTAATTGTTTGATGAAAGCATACAAAAAACTTGCATAGTTATGTGCATACATGTACATACATAATCGGCTGGATCCGAGTACCAGATTTGTACACGCGAATTGATTAATTGCGTAGTTACTTGTGTAAGGTAAACGAATTTTCTCGGAAACACCATGTAGCAGAGTTTAGTTTCATTTGAACTAATTAGGGAAACTGGGTTAAGTAACTAGGTTTTGATCGTATCCATTGTGTTTGGGCAAACAAGTTAGAATTGGTACAAGATATTGTTTTGAAGCCTACTGAGATCTTATGTAGTTAGGCCAAATAATTGTTTGATTTCAATGTAAAGCAATTTTTTATTGATACACGATATTTCTGTAAGTAAATCATTCATATTATTTGTAATTTTTCCACCGATATTATTTGTTCAACTAATCGGCACTGTCAAGAAGCGATATTGTTATGCAAAAAAAAAAAAACCTTTTTATGTCACCTTTTCAAACTATTGTTTTCATTAAAAATGTAGTAAAAAGTAACCTTCGGGTGCTTAACATATAAATATATACCTGCGCATAATTCGGTTAGTTTAAAATAGTTTTCGTAGCCATTTTCGGACACAGTCATGAAAGACTTTTCAGGATACAGTTTCATTACTTGATAACAATTTAGTAATTAGTAAATTTTTAATTGCTTTAGCATTCGTCACGCGATTGAAGTTAAATGTTCAAAAACAATCATTTTCGTGTGTTAGTATGCAAATGTAACTGTTCTACTGGGTATTTCAGTATTTGTTATACTTTTTATGTACTTTTTAATTGGAATTACACAAGCGTCAATTAGTGTGAAAATCGATATTTTGTAAACAGTTTTTGAGGCAGAATCTAGTTTTTTTTTTTCCAAACTGAACTAAAATAAATAAATATTTTTGTATATTATATGATGGGTTAATAAATTCCACCATAAATTATTTGCGTCAATCCCTGATCTATAGAAAATTGATGTTAGATTCAGCAGTTTTCCAACAAATAGGTCATAGTTATGCTAAAATCTGCGTTATCTGGGCAGCCTAGTTAGCACGTTAATTAATATATGAGCCAGGGTTCGGTTTAATAAACGGCCAGCGCTGTAAATTCTGTGAAATATTACGCGTCATCCTAGCACTAACTAGCGTGTTATAAAATTAACTACGGTATCGCTGTTACATATTTTTACTACCTACTTATCTTTTTGAAAAAGTCTTAGAAAATAGTTCAGATTATTTTGTTAATGCCTTTTTAAAATGAAAGGATACTAACACAATGTAATTGGTCGACTAACGAAAACCTTAACCATACTTAGAACCTTGCCATATTATACGATAAAATGGCGACGTAGAAAACGTGGCATTGACAAGTAACGAGTTTAATGTGACAAAGTTCAAAAGTGATCAACTCGGTAAGTTGTGAGATGATTAAATGCATGAATTGTTATTACTTCAACTAATACTAGGTGTTCAAAATTCT
Source organism: Omphaloscelis lunosa (assembly GCA_916610215.1). Taxonomy (NCBI): domain Eukaryota; kingdom Metazoa; phylum Arthropoda; class Insecta; order Lepidoptera; family Noctuidae; genus Omphaloscelis; species Omphaloscelis lunosa. Next base: position 19,793,628 of record OU744260.1, read on the forward strand.
CATGAAAAAGTTCTCTAGCGTCACCAGTTAATGACGTCTTCATCTGAAAATGTGAGGGTTAATTCCAAAACTTCAGTGCTGCAGGCAGCTTCTAGGAGTTATAATGCAAATGCAGTCATTCGTAGTTTATTCAAGTTTCGGTTTTCATGCATGAAACATTTCACAAAATTTTGTTTCGGTGCCATTTCTTCAAATGTGGAATAGCTTAGGTGCCGTTCGCTCAAGTGCGGTTGAATTCGGTGCTCTAAGTGGAATAACTATTCCTTGAAGTTTCTAAAAGGCGCATGTAACAAAAAAGGAACGAGTATTTATCAAACATCATAAAATTATTCAATTTCCTTTGTATTCAATGCGATTTTGGATCATTAAATCAAGTCCGTAAGATGTTTTCCTTCACCATTATTTTAGTATTTTAGTCAATTACAATGAGAGGCCTCATCCCTGACATGTCTGAGCGGGAATGTGTCTTGTCTTCAAATTTGAGAAACCACTACGTAGTTCGATCACAAACTATTGCCCCACACCACAAGGCACTTGATACACAGGCTGGTTCAACTCTCAGTTAGGAGCATTCTTGCAGTATCCGGTGGCGATGCAACAAGTTCACAGCAGGTTCACTTCACTGCCTACAATTAACCCATTTCCGGTCACCTTCGACATTTACTTCACATTTGGGATTCAGGGATAGATTCCGTTTACACGTGTTTGGGGTAGGGCAATAATATTAGATACCTGGGTAGTGGAAAGATAGAACTTTTGAGTACCATTAATTAAAAATTATGCTGTGATGCCTGATTCTAATAGCGACATAGTTACTAGTAATGGTGCGGTTCATTAGTAGCAGCTAGATGACGGATCTTGAATAGAGATAGCAACAAGGTTTTCCTCTCTTCGTTTTTCTTAAGGAAAAGTCCTTGTCTTGCATGGACTGAGCTAAAAGCATGTGTTAAAATCCTCGCATCTTTATAATTAAACAAGTTCAGTAAAATAAACCAGACTCTTTAGACGAAATCCTTTAATATTATAAATGCGAAAGTGAGTTTGTTTGTTATGCTTTCGCGCTAAAACGGCTGAACGGATTTGGATGAAATTTGGCACATGGGTAGACCATGATCTGGGTCAGGACACAGGATTGAGATTAATGCGGGTGCAACAGCGGGGCGCAGCTAGTCTTCAATAAATTAAATCTCACAATACTTATCTACTTAGATCCCAAGAATACATAATCGCCAACAGCACATTAAAAAAATATAAATAAACTCTCAAGCAACGTAATGCTACGCTCTAAGAGTTCCAATCAGTGACTTGTTTTTAACTTTAGCGAAGTTTGTGACCTTTCTGCAGAATACATAACTATGGCAACACTTGATAAGGGCAGGACCGGGATAAAATTAGTTAAGAAGTCGTGTTTGACGTAAACATACTATTTTAGGCTTAGGGAACTTACCAGACTTACTCCTGGTTTCTTAAAGGTCAACAGAAAAATTGCCAAGTCTTATGTTAACTGCTTTAATCATTTTAAAGATAATTTATTATTGATCTTTTAGTAAACTTATTTAATAAATTACCTTTTATTTTATGCATAATAAATGAATAATACGTCTAATTTGGGACAGCCCTCCTTGATGGGCGAGTCCTATTACTGGCTGGACGTACGACGCGTTGCGTGAGCTCAGTACAGAACACGCAAGCTAACCACTTAAGATCACTGGCACATATCTGAGTCTTAAGCAATCTATAATCTTAGTTGTTGATTCATAAACGTTTATGAATGTATCCAGAGTTTATGAAGAAGAAGAAGAAGTAGAAAAACACACACACACACAGTTCCTGAAACACAAAACACAAATAACAAAGTGAAAATAATGTTTTAGGAATCTAAAATTAGGAAGCTAAAATAGGTTTAAAGAATCTTTATTTCTCATATGAACATGATACAGTTTACTTTATGAGATTTAATTTTTAACATAAATTTAATCGTCGACTAATGGTGAAGCATGCAGATATAGAATAAGTACCTAAAACCATAACAACAATGTACGAAATCAACAGCAAACAAACCAAAAATGCAGGTAGTTACATATAAAACAAGTTAATATAGCTGGCCAATTTGACACCAAGGTACCCTCATACGTACTGATTCACTTTGTGAGGTACACAAACAACGATTAAGAAGCGAACTACTGTGTGAATGTGTTTTTGTGTGCTAGTATAGTGCGTGCACGTGTTTGTTTGCTTGTGTGCGACAAGTATAGTCTCGGAGACCGCTGGTTATTTATCATTTTTATTATTCCGTGTATGTTCTAGCTTTGTGTTCTTATTTTGTATTGTGTTGTCGGGGTATTTTTGTAGCCGGGGTTGCAAAGAAGTCCGAAAGGAAGATCGTGCCCCCCGGCAACATAGCAACTGCAGCAACTCGGGTCGGTTTTAGTCAGTAAGAGTCTGACACTCCTGCTCCGCCCAGAGCGGTAGAAGTTATTTGATAATTTTCCACCCAAAACAAAAAAATAAAAAATATTTATGTAGAAGTTACTTTTTACATAATTATAATCCTTTAGTTTTCTTTTATAAATATTAATACTTTTGCACTCTTTGATTTCATTTGGCATATTATTATATAATTGTACCCCTTCATATAAAAAGTTCTTTTTTTCGATATTTTACTGTTCTAGAGTTCAATCGCAGAACTACTTCCTCTATTTCTTAGATCATGTGTGTATGTCTTTTTTGTAAGTATTATGTTGGTTTGTGTAGTGTTATCTAAAAACTTTTTTTAACTTTACTCACAAGGTAAAATAAAATCTTATCGAACTTCAAGGAAAATGTGTTAAAGGGAGTGTTTCAATTTCTTAGTTAGATAACTGCTACATAAAAATGTATTGCCATGTAATATTCATTTTGATTTCATTTCGAAAATTCTTAACTTGGACCTATGTTCAATAACTCGTGTTCAGTCTTATGTTCATAAGCCGAAACAGTTAAATGACATTCAGATCCTATTCTAAAAGTACAAACAAACTTTGTAACACATCTTTTTTTAAGACATGCTGTTACTTTAACATCAGCAAATTACAAAAAAATACTTAGCTAATAACTGAAACCATTTCTTTTTCAATACAATTTACATAACAGCATTTCGTTCTTCAAAAATACCCATTAGAAGCCCTTGAAAGTTTTCCATTCCGTTAACTTTTCCTTCAACAGCCCTCGGGGTTCCAATCTGCGACCTTTTTGGACATTTTCAACGATATTTTACTTTAGAAAATGTTATTTTTATCCCTTTTATGTCTAAGTTTTAGGTATTGGATATTTTTTTTTGGGTTTTATTCTCATTTCAGACTAAAAATTTGGGTCTCCTTTGACCGTAGAGTGATTAAAGGGTACCTAATTGAAACATCGTTTGATAATATTTCAAGTTTACTTGATTTGGTTTTATAGTGTAATTTTTTGTAACCACGAATCTATCTCTCAAGTTATTCTGTCGTTCACTGTAGTGATTATAACAGGTTAGTGGATTGTGGAGGTTAAATAGGCAGTCTCTCCACGTAAGATACTGGCAAATTCAGCTGCATCCGATTACACTGGAAGCCGACCCTGACATAGTTGGGAAAAGGCTTTGCAGATGATGACAATGAAGATGCAGAAGTGCATTAATGTTATCATTCTCCAAATTACTTGTATCGTGATCGTGACGAATTGACTGTACCTTAAAACAAAATAATAACTAAGTAGCTTTAGAAACTCAAGCCAACTTATCACAGTTCACTCCTGGAAAAAGACATTGTAAACAACCATTAAAAAAACAAAAGAACATCAACTAACATTAATGTAAATACAAAATCTAAACAACAATACAAACTAAACATTCATCATACTGTGCGTATAATCATTCCTGGCTGAGAGGCACACAGAGATCCATCACTCTAATATTTAATGAAAACGTATTGCAGCCCCTACTCTAGTGTTACATTGTTATGGTTACAGTTTATATCTATCAAAGGCGAAAAAAAGAAAAGAAAATCCAACAATTTTCCGCAAATAAATGTAGGTAAAATTTATTTGTGCTAAATGGGAAAAATATTGAAACAAAAACACGAAATGTTCTCGATGTAGGGTATATATAGGGTTGTAGGTCATTGTCTAGGAAAGACCCTGCCTCGCTCTAAGATTTTAGTTTAGGTAATTATGAGCATAGTTAAATCGCTTCGGCTGAACGAATGATTGACGGAAAACTTCAAATCTTTTCACCTGAATCTTTTTACTTTACAGTTTCTTGACTAAAACAATCAACGTTGAAACCAATACTTCTTCTTAAATCAGTGTCTTAAAGCTACAGTGTCTTACAATATAATTAAAATAAATATTTCCTGGTTAGAAATTGAGACAGGACCTCTAAGTACCGTTAGCACTACACATCAAATTCCTTAGCTATTTTTATTGCAAAACTAACGCCAGAGACTAAGCTATCTCTCCGACATAGATCCATCTACAAAGGTTTCACAGAGGTTTAATTAAAACGTATTGCGGCACGACCCTAGTGCCAACTGTTTATTGTGTTATTTCTCTGTCTGTATGTGTCCCCCTGGAGATATGGCCGGCTTACGATACGAATGTGTATTGCCTAGAGTTAAGGCTTGTGGAAATAGACTCAATTATTATGACACACTTTTGTAATAATGCTAAAGTGGCTTTATTTTTACTCTTTATTCACTTCCTGAAATCAGTCTTATTTAGCCGATGTAATAAAAGAGGATATTCCTTATTCGACCCGTTGTTTTTTTTTTATTGTGATCAAAAACTGAATCAGTTATCATTACATTGTGACACTTCTCAATGTGTCATATGAAAACCATCCAATACACGCTTTTAGCAATTAGGCCGCCCATTGTGTCACCCTATGTAAAATGATTACATTTATATATCTGTAATTCACATGGTGTACATTATACAGAGTATTCTATTATATTCTATTCTATCAAAACTCCACAATAAGAAACTGGTTTTCCTATCCAGTCACATTTAACTAACAAACCTGGAAAAAAGATTGGAATCTAATTGACAGTCAATGGACAGATTGCTCAAAAAATCACGTTCAGAATCTTCAAGCATCGTATAATACAAAATACAAAAATAAACCTCCCTCAGAAAAGACACAAACTTGTCCCAGATAGGCAGAATAAAAGATAAAAAAAATGTCTTACCGTCGAAGGGAAGGCACAATTGTCTGAATAATTAAGGAGAAAAGGGACAGAAGAAAGAGAAATTGCTCTGGACTGATATTAATTCCAAAGTGCCTCTATGTCTTCCATTTTCATGGTTCATCCATGAGTTACAGTTTAGCAATCAGACAATAATTGATTGTTTTGTTACATGTGAAATACCCATATTATACGAGAAAGTAATAATATATATTTGACACTAAGAAGTACATCTGACACTTAAATTAAGAGTAAAAATAGTGTCAGCGACAATACTAGAAAAACCTGTGATACAGGGGGTCATCATGAATTGTCTGTATACCTACAGCTATGTTAATTTGAGCATTTCTCCAGTTTTGGCTAGATGTAGGTTCTCTTCATTTTGCATTTTCTTCACTTCAGTTTCAAGTAATATACTTATTCCTTGTCTGTATTATGACTTCTGTACATTATTTATTGAGCTAAGTGTCTATTCTTCTAGAACTCCTGAAAAAATTCTTACCCATTTTTATCTTATAAAACTAACGTCCAAATAAAGAACAAATAGAAAAAGCGCTCTAATCTTCAAAACAAAAATAAAAATCTAAATAAAAATGTTCGATATCCATAAAATATTTAGATGACTCTGAAAATCTTCTAATCCTTCTAAGCTACCATCGTCAAAAAAATAACGGATTACCTACTTTATTTATAACGGTTCTTAGAACCTGATTTTGTTGAGCCTCTTAATATTCCTCATTTATTTGTGTATCATTTGAATCTGTTTGCTTAGATTCCTTTTATTAAGAAATTGTTTGTTTTATTTTTTATGAAACTCCAGCAATTTAATATTTCCATTTTGTTTCTTTACGACTGGTCTATTTATACTAAAATAAGCTCAAATACTATAGACAGATCTTCATAACTAATATTATAAATGCAAAATTGAATTTGTTTGTTTACGCTTTCACGGTAAAACGGCAGCCTGGAAAACAGGTAATTATTCATTCTGGATCGCAGACGAAGTTGCGAGCAACAGCTAGTACTAATATAACTAACTATGTACACGGTCACATCAAAGTTTGCTGATATTTACACAAACACTAATTAGTCATGTTTAACCTTTTCATCACATTACAATAACTTATTTCTTGCAACACAATAAAAACGCTACCCAGCCCTATTTCGCTACACACCCCTTTAGGCTACCCACCCCCATCCCGACGTACACGAGCTACGTACGTATGTACCCGAGCGAATAATTTCCTTCATTACTTCCTCTAGGGCGTTGCAGCCTCGTATGTGTATTTAATTTTAAATTCTCGCGTATTTATGTTCTCTTCATATTAATGTTGTGAAGGTGTTTTGTATGAGAATATAATATTAATGAAACTGGAGGGTAGTATTAATGAAACGGTAGTTTTATTAAGTTTTTATTTGGAAATATTTACGAGATATGATCAAAGTTATTCCATTAAATATTGCATGTCTCCTTTTCGTTATCGAGTAATAATTAGTAGGTAATCGCACTTTAATGCAGTAAAGGTTTAGGCGATTTTCGGACAGTCTTTTGTCACCTTTACGTTAAAATATGACAATATTTCGTAAAGCTACGGTTTCCTAGAAGAGCGGTGGCCGTAATATTATAGCGGCCGTCATGATATTCTGTCACTTTTACCAGTATTTGACATAAAGGTGTAAAAAAATGCTCTGTGTGTGCTCCGTGTTTAGACAGTCTTTATTGTGTGACTGTTCACCGCTTTCTCAGGAAACCAAAGCTTTTTTTTATTTTTGAATATGGAAAAGTCCTAAAACAAAAAAAAGGAGAATTTTTTTAACACACAAACAGCAAAATGATGCACTGTGACCAATACCTAATACCAATCACATCCAAAAAATATCCTTTATGTGAACAGTTTCTCGTTCCATTACTTCTCAGCTATTAAGCGGGCAACCGGCATACGTAAACTAAACATTCACGCCTGTCTTCCCCGAAGGGTAAAACAGAGGTGTACCTATACTTATACCCACATTTCATCAATCTAATACTAATGTATTCGTTCATTTGTTCCAGGGCTGCTATCATGGGACTCTGGCGAGCACCAGGTCGACTTGGAGAAAGAGCTGGCCACCCTCACGGCGCAGGCACCCGAGGGGGAGGAAGCTCGATATGGTACGTATCTTCTTATTTGTTGGAAATGTTATGCAATAACCTTCTAGCGGGAATAAATTGATATTCTGTTCAGCATTAATTTTCTGGGAATTTCTCCTTTGACTCTGCAAGTAGGACATTTTAAGTAGCTCAAAACTTATGGGTTCGAGTTCCGATGGTGACAGTAGCTTTTAAATATGGTTTATGGTTAAAGACATTTTTTTAACAGAATATTATTTAATTCACTTATAATGAGAGACATTAGTTGAATACAAATTAACGTTCATTGGAACGAGTACCGGGACGGTATGTTTGAAGATACAGGGAGGTACAATGTTGATATTCATTGACTTATGAAATGAAAGTAAAATCCAAAAAAAAATAGAATTTCTTCAATTTATTTAAATCGTTTACAAAGTATATTTTGTTTAAAACTAACTGAACCGACAGACGTTGGCCAGACAACAGTTCTTACAAAAATCTCATTAAAAAAAAAACTTTTAGTTTTCCATAACCATACAATATTAAATAGTTTATTTTATTTTTAAAAAATATACAATTTGTTCAATCAGAATTTTTATCCCGGTATGCGGTAGTACGTTTCCATGGAATAATTTCCGACTTCCACGCGAGCGAAGCCACGGGAAAAGCTAGTTTTACACAAGAATAAAGACTTTTTCAATTTGTAGGCTCATTGGTTACAGAAAAAAATTAAAAAGAAATTACTTTTTCCCTTAGAGCAAGATATGCTATTTTTTCCCCACTCTGGTACGTTAAAATGACGGACTTATAGAGAAAGAGGAATGAAAACAAAATTTCTTGGTATTTAATCCTGATTAATAGTTTAATTAATTGAAAACAAAAACCATTAAAATATACGCATCGTGCATTACAAATTATGGTAATCAGCAGTTGATAAATAATTAATTACCAATGAGTGTGCATGCATCAATTAATACAGTTTCCAATGACACTCTCCCTTACCTTAAAAAAAAAAATACTCATTAGCTTTGTCCATATCGCAATATAATTAACAGATTCTGGTTAAAAGCTTGTTGCATAACATTATTTTGTATGACGTAATCAGTGCTCAAAAAACTCAAAACTCAAAGCATTTGTTTCAAATAAACCAATTGCAGGTACCAAGGGTCCCATTCCAAAGCGTAGTTAGTACCTACAGGGAAGAACGGACAAAAAACTCGTTAGACACTCTTTTAAATCAAAATATTGTTACAAAATATTGGTTACATCATACTCTTCCAGCTAAAGCAAATTTAATGAGTTTTCAAGAAATCTGTAGTGATTAGAGATTGTATTATGGCTAATTTTCTAGTACACTACTTTACCTATGTAGTAAATCTACTAAATAAAATAAAAAAAATAATTCACTGACAGTCAGAGAAACATGTAATTTTACACAAAACTTCCTTATATAACGAAGGTAAGCACTGAGGTTGGATTTTTGAAAATTCATCCCCCTAGAGGGATTAAATAGGAGATGAAAATTTGTATGGAAGTTCGTCATTTTTCCCGATGAGAAAAATCCTATATTATAAATATTACTTTATTAGAGATTGATCTGGGAATGACATTCATAGCAGCCAAAAATAAAGAATCAATCGAGTCAAATCAAAACTAATAACTTATTCATCAAACACTGAGAGGCTTTTACTGAGCTAATAACGAATTTAAATATACTGATTCATTTATAGAATGAAGAGAAAATAAAGAACTATTTTTTCCAGGATTTATTTTCTTGGTAGAGCTAAAATAATTGCGTTAGGCTTATACAGGTAGCGAAAAATACAGGAGACCTTACACGCACTATCTTGACAAGACAAGACATATGTCACGAGGAGTACTTTATACTATTGAATCTCACAAAGAATTGGGATACATAATAATGTTATTGTCTTTATTACTGTAACGCGTAAGACTTGTAGTAGCGAAGGTGAAATAATAATGTAGTTAATGTAACATGAAGTTCAGACAAACGGCACTTTGTAGGTATAATCAAATACAATTGACATTGAATAAGAATCCCGGTATAAGAATGGCTTACGAATTAAGAAGCTGAATAGATGAATGGATATAGATAGTTAAAATATGGGTACTGGCGTTGGGTTATAAAGAAATAATATGCCGATCGTTAGCAGGACAAGAGATTAATTCTCAACAGAGATAACTTACATGGACAGACAAAACTAGTTAATACAGACAACCGAATATAATAGTAGGGTCAGGTTTTGTTTAAATGTTCACAGACAATAATGATCGCCATCATTCTCGATAGGTCTGGCTTTACATAAATTAAAAAAATAGGTAGGTAGGTACGGAAATTTCTGGATTTTTCGAAAGTGCAAATGAATTCACGAACAGCATTTAAAATTTTATGTTATCTAACACTTCCACTGTATACCTACATAACATTGCTTATTATTTTCGTTTACGTAAACTAAATTGTAGACCTCAACAACCCTTGTGGTTGTCTGTAACCGCAGACAATGTAACAAACTTTGGAAATTAAATTTTCAACGTAAAATACCTACTATTAAAAGTTGGAATTTAGTTTCAAACACTGACTTTCTCGTTAGTTTGGAGGGTTTTCTTAATTAACAGAAATTATTATAATTGGAAAACTAAAACTTTAATGAACATTTTTTTTTTAAACTGTTCAGAGACACTGCTCGATTGTAAAGTTGATCGGTCATCGAGGACACTGCAGTGCTAACCTTAGTGACAAAGTCAAAAAGTACCTTGTGCTTTCAATTTCACCAGATCTCTGAACCAGAATACTATAACCAGAATACTTTTCTGAATAAGCCTTACTATTACTGAATCTTTGAACCAACCAACTCACAGCTACCTAATATGAAAAAGTCTATGTTGAAGACAAAATACATAAAACCATCCATTGTATGTAGATTGTAGGTACGAGTAATAAACATCAAAAAAGAAAATAATATCCCAAAATAAATACCGTTTTCTTTTAGTTATTGTTCGGGTGCCGATAACGAACAATACTTGAGGGAAATAAGCGCTTATTGTATTCCGACGCCCCAAAGCATTATATCAAAAACAAATTCACGCCTATTTTGTTAGACTTGGAAACAGGTATTGTTGGGATTCCAATTTGTAAAGAAATATTGGTTGCTTTTGATATTAATATTATGCCCATTTTGAAAAATATTTTGTGCCTATTTTTGTTTATGCTGTCTGGAAACGAATTGATCAAATGTTTCATTTGGGAACGCTTTAAGTTAATTTTATACTGAAGGACGTTGCTGATATGTGCGAATATGATAAAGAGATATGCTCAAAAATATGTTCACAAACATATTTTTGAGCATATCTCTTTATCACATTCTTTTTCTCTTGTATGAACATGAAATATGTTTAAAATAATTGTAAAAGCCGTGGTAAAAACATTGACCACTCGGCAAAGTAATGACCAGGGTCCAACAGACGTATCCTATGTAAGTATTGTCACTTATTATGGAGTCTTTTAAAACACACGGGTAAAGAAGCTTAGCCAATCTGTTACACATATTTTATGTCTCTCTCAAGCAATATTTTATCATCCTATTCGTAATTTTCTGCACGATTACATAAGCTATACAGCGTTTATTCCTCCTAGCCCAAACTGTCGTAACAAACTTATTAATGGTCTAGAGGGATCTCTTAGTTTTATGTCCTTCATAACAACCAGTGGGTATCCTTTCCAATTGAATTAATACCAAAATTGTTTTTGCAGAGCTTTTATATCTGCATTAATGTATGTCTTGTTCCAAAGGTTGTTTTAATAGTTTTATTTTTATTTTTATTTGGGGTTTCTTGCCCGTTCTTCTCCATAGAGATTTACGTTTTGGAATGGGTAACTAACTAGCTTCAACTTTCTGACTAACTGACCGAAAATTCAAAAGTGCCAGTAATGGGTTTAATTGAAATAAATTCTTTGAGTTTGAGTTTGTCTTGAAAAGATCCTTTTAGCGATAAGACCACCCGTTGTGTCGCCCATTCTACATTATGTTTGTAACTTTTATGGTGTACTTAATAAAGAGTATTCTATCTCTGACTATAAACGGTCACTGTTAAACATGTACGGGAGATTCTATTCTCTTATGACAAAACATCATGCTTGTATTCCCCGAAGGGTTCGCGAAACAGTAGGTACATTCACATTCCAAAAGACATAAGTCCCATGTAGGTAGCCATAAGGTGCGAGCCTATAGCCATATCAAGGCCACAAATTCAGAACCCCAAGTGGTCCCAAATCACTTTGATTGGTTAAAATTCGAGATAAAACTTTTAATAAATTATTTAAAGTAGTCTCTTCATAAACATTCAATTCTTATTATTAATATTAGTCTTGGCATGTGACGACGCTATTCCTTAGTCATATTTTGCAATATTATGTACTTCACCAGGGTTAGCTATTTGGTTTATACTGCGGTGCACCCAAATACACGCGCTCAAGTATAACCTACTGATTCACTGCAGTATTAGTAGCCCTATGTTATTCACCTGTGGTCTATCACGGGTATGTAGTCTATTAGTCTATATACATACTAGTAACTCTGGTCTGTTAGTCTCTTACCATTAACGGCCCGCAAACCACACATTGTGGCATCTCTCCCCTTGATTGTTCTTTGTAGTGGTTCGTGTTGTATGTCTACACTGGAGGGCATTTCTCGGGTTGGTTGGTGTAAGTTTAACTTGATTAAATGGTATAACAGAAGTCAAAAATTATGTTGGTATATTTTATATTCCATTATATTTAATTGTAAGAAATTCAACAAGTTAAAGTATTTTATTTTATATACCTACCTACTTGGCTTGTTTAACACGTTCAGTGCCGGGAGCCCTCCTGGAGGGTTCACCTAGTCGCATATGGGATGCCGGGAGCCCTCGCGGAGGGCTCATTTTAAATGTAGGTATTTCTTAGCAAAAATAAAAAATGTAGAAAAATAAAATCCGATGTATATTTTAACAAGATTTATTAGTACATTAGATTTTTTTTTTTGTCACGGCTACAAGTATTCTCAAAAAAAATTAAAAGGTTAGAAACTACTTACAGCGACAAGACCCCTGAAAACACAATTTTACTTCGTTTTACACGGTTTTAAACCTAAGGCCGTTGACCGTCCACGATGGGTATCTTTAGCGCAAATGTAATGCCAGCAACCCTCCCGGAGGGTTCACTTCCAATATGTATGGCGGCATGGCATATGAATTCTATGAAAAGTGAGTTGAGGCGAAAGTGTTAATGGAACAAATAAGACTAGCAGAAATTCTTTCAAGCTCGCATGAACATTTTTATGACTGTGTGTTGGGCAATAATATATTTATTTAATTATCCATTGCTATAATAATCCATCCATACAATATTATAAGTTAAAGTCTTCTGAACTACGCAACGGATTTTGATGCAGTTTTCAATATAATTTATAACTTCGTTTCCGGAAGGTTTATGTGTTTTAATATTAAATTTTAACATACACATTATAATTTGTTTAACGTACACACATGATAATACTGATGAAAACAATAGGGCTTTGGGGCGAAGTAAAGGTTTCGTAAATTATATCTTGGTGCGTTGCCCAGCTGACAGATGATAGACGACTCTTGTTAAAAAAGCTAGATGCTGCGCCCTTGGATTGTGGCGGGAGCGGTTCGAAATAAATTCGCGTTATAAAACTTAATGATAAAGAAATCTCAATGTTTTTCAAGACTAAAAACCGTGCGTATCAGGGGTGGGTCGCTAGTTTCTATGTAAGTATGTATATGTGTTGTATGTTTGTGTATGTTCCCATCTCAATCTGGTAACCACTATCGACAGTAATAATAATTGCTGGTCGATTCATCAGCGGCCCGGGTCGGTGAGCAATCAATCAGTCGCGGCGCGGCTCGGTCGAGGCGCCGACGTGACTGATTGCTGTACCTTCCCCACCTCCCTGTAGCTAACTGTGATTGTAGGATATGGTACATGGCTACAGCATTTTTAGGTATACTGCTTAAAAAATATGCACCTGTTGGAATAGAGCACTATTTAAAGCCATTTATCAAGCAAACACCTTTTCTTTTTTTTTCTTTTTTTGGGTAGAAAATTATCAAATAATTTCTCCCGCTCTGGATAGAGCGGAAGGGGGTGTCAGACTCTTACTGACTATAACCCTCCCGTGTTCCTTCAGTTGCCTGTGTGTTGCCAGGGGCTACGGTATCCCTTTCGAACTTTCCCGCGACCCATCAAGCAAACACCTACGATACCTGTTGGTCTACGGTGCCAATAAAAGCCAGTAAACAAAAGAAAGCAGCAAGTTTTAAATGAGCTATTCTTTGTTAAAATCAAGCCATTTTTTACCAGTAGTCGATATAAAACATTTAGCACTTTAATCTATGTAGCAGTAATGGGATGAAAAAAAATTATAAAATAGACTCTTCCCCTAAGTAATTACCAACCCACTAAGAGCAGATGTGTTGATAATCTTCTTTGTATGAAACGAGGAGTTAGTCATCCAATGGAAATTATTAATCAAATATTAAGTGATAGCCTAGTGGAGTGACCGTCGGACTGCCAAGTCATAGGTCTCGAGTTCGAACCCAAAGCACGCACCTTTGACTTTTCGGATTCATGTGCGTATTGTATTATTATCAGTTGCTTCAAAACCGGTGAAAGAAAACAGGAATGAGGAAACCGGCATCTTTTTTTTTTTGGGTGGGAAATTATCAAATAACTTCTCCCGCTTTGGGCGGAGCGGGAGGGCGTGTCAGACTCTTACTGACTAAAATCCACCCATGTTCCTTCGGTTGCCCTGTTGCCGGGGGCCACGATCTCCCTATCGGTTTTCTTCGCAGCCCCGGCGGGCATCGGCCCTAGCGGACCCCGTCAATTCTGCTGACATCTCTTTGAGGCGCGCATGGAACACAACGCGCTGTCGACCCGGGCCTGTTCCTTATCGGACGGTGGTTACCCATTGCTCACCGTCCGCAAGCCCGCGCCTACGGTGGCCGGAAATAGACCTACGATTTCCGACGCCCTGGGCGTCTCCTCCTGTGGCGATAAGGGGCATGAGGGCGCGAACTTTGCCTCTCCCTCACGTGTTCCGCCTCCTCCTTCGCGAGCATTACCGCTTCGCAGGAGGAGGTGACGGCCTCCCATTTCCTCCCGCTCCGTACCATGGCCTGAACCAGGGCTGGACGCGAGTTATCAAAACATGCCTGAGAGATATTTTTCAACGGCATGTGAAGTCCAGTCAGAGGCCCATGGGCGGCTTTAAAACTCTAACATCAGGTTAGTCACTAACCACACGAAAAGAAGAAGAATCAAATATAGCTTTAGTAGTACCCAGATGTTCACCCAAAGAGCTTTATATAGGTACACGTATATATTTATTTTATTCTCCCACATTATTGCATCGATGATACTTATAGGTAATAGTAATGTTAGTACAAGCAATCAATCTGTTTGACGTGGTACAAATGACGTGATGACGTGAGCGATTGACGCACCTGACGCCCGCAACTTAATACCTACTGGCTAGGGTGGGGTTTACATAACCAGTACTTAATAATTGAACAATTAATAATAATACTCCTATCATAGATTGGATAAAACAGAACAACCATGCTTTTCATACTTAAGTATCGTAGACTGCAGAATATGATAAGCTCTCAGTGAGAATGCCAGTACTGTGCGACCAGGATCTTTTGGTGCTCGAATAACGTTCACATTTTTGTGACATTTGTTGAAAAACAATATGGCAGCGTAAGTTCCGATTTTGTTCAAGCGCCAAAAGATTCGTGTACGAATTCTCAAATCAAGCAGAAGCCACATACGAATACCCACAAATTATCTTGCATCTAATACAAAGAGTTCATCCATCGTGCCACACAAGATACTTGAGTCGAATTTTTAGTCTTAAAACTTTTAGTCTATGTATAAAGTCCTTAATCCTTGTATAGCATATATAAAATTGGGTTCCACCGCAAAAACCAGGATTAAGCGAGGAACGATTAATTCTATTACAGCACTTGATTAATTTAATTATGAAACATGTAAGTTGGTTAGGAAAAGACGTCATATATATACACGAATATGTAGGGAAACTCGGATACGTAATTTGATTAATTTGTTCAGAGAAAACCCGTTTAATATTGATTCTGTTCCTCCAAGCAAAGAAAACAGACTGAGCGAAGGAGGATTGCCTTTTCATTTTCTATTGTTCTGTTCTCGGAAAATTAAAAAAGTAAAGGTTGACAGCTGTTTGAGTTCCCGCGCTAGTTTTAAATATCGAACGAGGGAATTGGGTTACCAGTAAAATTATAACCTGCCTTATTTATCATTCAGGTAGGCTATACAAATTTCTTACGTATGTATTGGCTAACATTACGTCATACCTACTAAGTTGATTAGATTTGCTTTTAAAAAAACACAACTTATTTACATAATAATATTTTTCAGTAGGTATTAATTTAAGTACTGTCTCTTTTCTGTCATTCAGACAAAACCTAGGTCATACTCCTCGACGATAATTTTCTGAGTAATGATCACTGATCTCATCATATAAAAAGTCTTTTACGACCATCAATAGACCGGCCTGTTCACAACCATGTCCATATTGATAATACCATTTAACCACATAAATACATTCACCCCTTCGCACCTTTTTCAATGCCATGGCAAGGAAAAATGTTAACAAAATTTTCTTAGAAATATGTAAGTATACATTTTTCGTACCCAACAAAATTGGTGCCTAGTTGTATTACATCGTAATTCTAAGGAGCGATCGTAAAAACCTCGTAAACTTGAGATTTTAAGCAAACACCAGATAAGCGGCTACAGCTGAAATATTACCGAAGTTAGGCTAGATTTGCGGGAAAGAGATGAAGCATCGTTTCAAGATAATGATAGAGATTTTTCATTTCCTTTGTCATAGAAAATGGGACGAACTTTAAACGTAAAAAGAGAAAAAACCGTAATGAAATGAAATGAAATGAAATTGTTTATTCTGTAAATAGGATATCGGAATCACTTTTACACGTCATATTAAAAAAATAAAATAAGCTAGTTGAGTTCGGCGTTTCCTATCTGACTACTCTGAGAAGAAAGGCCGAAACAAACTCAGAGGTCACAGTCTCTTTTAAAGTCCAGACATAATCTTGGTCAGGCCATATGAGGACCATGTAGATTAGTGTCTGAAATGGTCTTTTGAGGAAAGAACCACACAGATTTGAGTGAACCTGTCCAGTCAGTGCAAGCATTTGTCAGTAATCGTGGAGCTCAACTCAGAACTTAAGGAGCTCAACTCGACGAACAATACCAAAGAAAGGACATTTGGGTAGGCCGCATAAACTACTCAAACTGCCAGACCATAATTAAAACTAACTGAAAAATGAAAATAATAATGATATCCACATAGTCCTCGCATTCACAATAATTAATTAAAATAATATAATACTTTACAAAGTAATTATGTCATTTTGAATATAATTTTCAACAATGTCAATGTGTATATAAAACTGGTATATTTTCATGATTTTACCAAATAAATATATAATAATAATAATTATAATATTTTATTATAATTATTATTATAGCGTATTTTAGCTTTGGTGGAAAAAATAGTAACAATTTAGTTTGTATTGGTATAAATAGATAAAAGGTCACCTTCCCTCTTTCTCAAAGGCGTCTTTACAAGTGACTAAGATAATGTCAGAGGCTAAGGACTCAGTTCATCGTCGTGTAAATTAATACTAATGAAGGTAGGTTCTGCGAACGCCCACTCACGAAACGTGATGATTATTTATAACCTAAAGATTGAATAAGTGAGAAAATGCCTTATAACATTAGGATTTAATAACACAAATACGGCTTTTTTTCTGGAATAAATGTTCAAAAATAATTAAGTTCACTCTGTGTTCCATCATTCTTGATGAATAATTTATTTATAGAATATTGGAATATTTTCCAGTTGATTCTAGACGTTTTTCAGAATCTCTAGTTAAAACGACCCAATTTATTTAAGACCCCAGGTGTATAATTAATTAGAACTTACGCTAGCACAAATATATTTTAGAGCAGGTCAGACATACTAAAATCGAATATCTGAATTATGACCTATGTCGCAGTTAGGCCTAAAATTAATTATTCCACCCGCGTTGCTAATCTCACAACATGTGACATTCGTGACCACTGGTAACTAATTTATTATAAGCTTTAGAAATAAAATTACATGGGTTTTATAAGGCCACATACGGGGATTAAATTTAAATTTAATTTTTATTTCCTGCTTTTTAAATTTTATATACTTATTACTAGTAGACACGCTACGATCGACACGTGACACGCTTAAATCTGTGCAGCGGTACGTATTTTTCCCAAAGTAAAGTTAATGTTAATTTACCCTTATTTCTTTACCTACTCCATCATCACTGACCATCTATCTATAACCTATTCATTGAGACCATTCCAATGAGCGCAAACACGATACCTCTGCTGTAAGATGGTGAGGGATTTGGGTGTCCTGTCCTTCAAGGAAGTAGCAGAATACCAAATTTCGACTCGATCAGACTTGTGGAAGATGCTCACATCCATTCATCAACTAGAAAAGAGCTGATAGTCTTCAGAAGTCGGAATAGATCTTGAATCATAGCTAAGAACACTCTCGATCAAGTCACCTTTCAAACGAAACAAAAAAAATCTAAATCGGTCCATCCGTTTGGGAGCTACGATGCCACGGACAGATACACAGATAAACACGTTAAACTTATATACATATACACCTCTCTGTATCCGTCGGGGGTTTAAAAAATAACATTACAAGCCTTAGTTAAAATAACGAAGTAAAAATCAACAATAACATTTATCATTTACCTATCAAAGGTAAAGTTACATTTTGTATGCCGCTATTTGGTTCTGAAGATAGTATTTTTTTTCTCGTGAAAACTGTAAAAAAAAGTATCGGTTGTGTCCAAAAAACAAGCTACCACATTTTCACTGTAAACTAATAATGACATGCTGGAACCATCAATTTTACTATCGCCAATCAAGAAGAATATAAAAAATCCTGGCTATGTTTCCTCACGAAAAACCAAGGGTAGTGCCATATTAAATATGTTATCAAAAAATCACCTATTTTACCCATAATATTGTAACATACGTTCTAGAAAAGAAAAATGCGGGATATTTTCTTTGCACTAGATTCTTGTTTAACCGCGTAGAAACATATTTTCATTAGTTGACTTTTATGAGTCACAAGCATTAGATAACGAACGAATATAATAATATGTGATATTCTTATTATGAGCTAGTTCGTGCCAAGAAACATTGCCTTACAAGAAAAAGCTTAAAGGAAAATTGTGTAGTCTTGTTTTTGTTTAATATTTCTCATTTATCGTTGAGGAAACTTAGCTGTTGTTGAATTCTGACATGAACACGTCACGCGTTGTCCTACAGATAAAGATAAGCAGGGTCGTAGCAGGTTTAGTTTCTCAACCCATTTTTTGAAGATAAGAGGTTTTCGTGCGAATAGAGGAAAAGGAAGTCTATTGCCAGAATATGTTAAACACTTTGACGGACACTAAACGAGACATAATAGAAGTTTTATTGTTATAACGCCTATGGGCGTATAGTGTCCTTCAAAGTGTTAATACCTCTAATTTTTGAATACTGGGATTATACTAAAACAACTCGGACATCTACGCTAAAGTAATTTAATAGGTACCCTGAATAATACTAAAGTATAGGGTATTGTCAGTAGCACACTGTCTGACACAAGTCTAAACGTCCAATTCGCGCAGCATCGATTTCCCAGAACACCTAGTTCGTTGAACGACTGATTCACAAAACAAACACTCGCTTCTCAGACTTCACTAATTCTACATATCCAAACCAAACATAAAGCTATCAAATATTTAGCCTTAAGTCTATCACCCATTGAAACGTAAATAATCATTAAATTCGCTTTATTAACCAAATGGTAGGCCACGAAATGAGCGAAAGTTTAAGCGTTGACGGTTTATCGGAGTTTCTGGCCCACTGGGTCGTTCACGATCGAAGGAGCGCACCGAATGGTAACAGATTTATGTGTTTATTTTTTGTGCACCAAAATATTTCGACGAGAAACTTTGTGTTATAGAGTGTAAATTATTAGTGGGGTGATAAATGGCTGTAGTTAGGTTTATGACGAGCCCTTTTCTTTTTTAGGAGTTGCCAGTAACGCATAGAAATCAGGACCAGTGATCCTTGATACAAATGATATTGATTTATCGTATCAAGATTTAATCTTGATACAATTTGTTATTGGGTTGTTTTTTTGTCAGTTTCTCAGTAGCAGCCCGAAGTTTGGATTTGTGCCCGGTTGATGGCAATAGGCTCGCCGAACTTCTTTACTTTGGCAATCCTTAATTTTATTGGAGCTTCATTTGACGTAAAATGATGTAAATAGGTAGAGATTGAGTGGGTACGATTTACCCGTCGAGAAAAGGCCTGATTAAATACCTACTATAAAAAAGAAACTTAGTATAAAACCAGTATTGAAAGTCTCAAGTAGTCGAGAAGTGTACCTAATGGATTTAAAAGCTTTCCTTCACAATAGTCCACGTTGGCATATTTTCAGGGCTTTGCTAACTACTGTAATGGATCTCTTTTATGCTGATGGAGCTCTAACACTATTTTATTTAAGCTGAATGGGACTATTTTAAGAGAAAAAAAGGCACCTAATTACAACGAAGACTTGGAGCCAAATCAGTAAAGGACGTAAATTATTAATATTATAGTTTGTTTTTTATCTGTTTTTTTCTTGCTTCTATCGTTTTTGCCTCTAATCCTTCTAGCATTGAATTAATTTTAATTAAAATTTGCTTTACCCATCCAATTAATTACAAAACCGTAATTTTAATTTGCATAGTGATCAAATCCAGTAATCTCACCTGGTTTTCATATCCATTACTAATTGGTTTGACCAATGGAACGTAAAAGCAAAGGTTCGCATAATCCGATTAAACTGAAACATATTCCAAAATGGCGTGTGTGCTCTCGGATAATTCAGTAAATGGGAAATACATTTGATAAAAAAAAAATCCGTACACTTTACTAATTGTGATGTTATATAACTTAATTGAGTTTTACTTTGAAATATAGAGTTACTTCAGTTTATTTGTTCTAACATCGAAAGGTCATGTTATGTAAGGTTTCTAGATAGGTCCATATCTATGCGTACTATGGTTTGATCACCTACTTAGTTTGCTGATTATATAATTTTATTAAGGTTCAAGTGAGCAAAATAATATATAATTGGTTTTGGCTGTATAGGTATATAACTACAAAATATGAATGTTATAATCAATTTCCCTAACAGTAGACGAATATAGAAAGAGGTATAAAGTACTTAACGACATCAAAATGTATTAACAGAAGGAAGCATATCTTGTAAAGAAAAATGGCACTATTTATCACTTCACAACCCTATAGCATTCCCAACTCTAATCTTAAGCGTCTTTTAAAATAAACAAGACCAACTGAAACCGAACTCCAATTATCTCGCGTAGACATTGTGGGTTCAGTCAATACACTGGTGTTTATCTCCGCTGCAAGTGACCGAGGATTTGCTCAGCAGCTCCATGGACCCTCAAGTTATTTCAACGACGCTACTAAAATCGTGGAACCAAGATACTTAAGCCTTCTACAGTGTTTGCTGGCTTTTTATATTTTTATCTCGTTGAAGGATTTATTTATTGGCGTCTGCTAATCGGATCTTTTTGCAATGAGAGAATGAACTGGAATATTTTCTTATAAATATTTTCTTATTTAATAATTTATTTTCTTTACCCAATTCATTATTTGTGTCACACGAGCTTAAGCCATCCAAATACTCGATTGGACCAATTTAATAACTGAAGTTTCCATTATCATCAAAAACAATTTCGTCCAACAAAGTTTCAGTTTGGTCATAAGACACTCAAATTTACAATGTTTCATTATTAAAAAAAAAAAACATAATTCTTGGCTTTTAGTTCGATAATTTAGGGTTGACATAGCATAGCCGTCATCTCAGAATTACACTAATTTCTAGCTATATGTTCTACCTTGTAGTTCTTAGTTACACTCGTTTCGTAAAGCCTTTGACTATGTAACCATCAACCTACTCAGCAGCTTTCCAACACTGTGAACTACATTCCGAAGGTCGGATCTCTCGTGTGGTGTCAGAGCCGACGGGGCATTGTCACAAGTCCTCTCTTCTTTGTGTTATGTGAACAAAACGCTTTGTTCGTTGATGTCATTATTTTTCACTCTTTCACCTCCGAGCTTTGCGACATTTAGGCGAGATTGGACAATGAATATTTTTTGCTAAAGGATTTTTCGGCGTTAAGGCTTTTACTCAGGTTTATGTATTTTTTGGTTGATAGCGTCTGTTAAGGTTTTTGTCACTGAAAATGAGATTTTATTAGCTATTGTCAGTTAATGTTCCAAAATCACGGTGAAGACACTTCTTACATTAGGGATTCAATTTTCAGCACGGTGAAAATTAACTAGAATTTCATTTAGCAAAATAATATTATAGTTACAGATTGCAGACTTGTTTATGCAACAGACCTCAATCAAGATCTAATAATGAAACTTAAACAACCAATTAATTTATTTCAATACCATTTCTAAAATGTCTAGTCGTTATTCAAAATTTAATATTGTTTCTGGAAATTGTTAAAAAATAACTGTTTTAGCAAAATTCCAACTTTAAACAATCGGGGTTGATTGAAATTCTACTTTCATTATGTAAAGAGAAAATTTGGGAGTGCCCTAGGTGTTTTAAAATTGTTTCAGTGGAGAGTAATTATGGTCCTAATTATGTATCAGTTTAAGAAAATGGGTAAATAAAAGGCTTTTAGGAATTTTATTCAGAATAAGGAATATTTTCTTTAGGTTAGATAATGGAAAAGATTTTACCTAAAAAATTCTGAAACTTCTTCTGGCATTTGGTAGGATCTGAGATACACATAGGGCAATAAATTTTCATTAAAGAAAAAAAAGTAAAAAAATCATAAATAAATTCTGAAAGGACTAAAAATATGAAAAAAATCTAAAGATCGTTTGAAGGTCACATGTAGAAGTTGTACTCATCTTTACTGAATATTGCCTATCAAATTCAAACAATACCTACAAAATTGAATTCCCGAAGCTCCTCAGACTTCCAAGTACCTGTTCTATTGTTCGAAACTCTTAGAGTCACTCAGAACTATTCTTAATTAAAAACACTTACATCGATACCGACAACATTGTTCACAACACTGCCTTTTGTTGTACAAATGTTCTTTTTACTATCTCGCCTTCCTTTGCTTCGATCTTAGGTAGTCTTTTATTTTTTTCTTGTAACTACATGGTTTGGTTAATTATTTACACAAGGAAGTTATATTTCCTTGGTAGGATCTTCAAGGCAATTTGAAAACACATCTTTTAAATACACTAGACTATGTCCTTGGTCATCATCAGATAGTTCTGTGTTAGTTGCATGGATGACTTTAATAGTTACGTGGTTAGTAAAATTATATTAAAATCAACCATTAGCAACATTTGGTGACAAAAAAAAAATTGTGATGTAAAATTTTTACACTGTTTTAGGCTTTGATTGGTGACCATGTGATTAGTTATTTTTCAAAATTCTTCCTTCCCAGTAAAAAAGTAAGTATGTATAGCTATCAATAAAAATTAGGCTTTTTGTTAGAGGCGACCGAAAAATTCGAGGGCCTTTGACGTTCAGGCAACAATAGCCGTTAGCCGATGTTATTAATTGGCTATCGATCGCATACAAATTGGGCACTAATTGAAAGTGATAAACTGAGGTTGGTGTGAGGTTTATGTCTCTTTACAGTAGAGTATTTCGGCTTAGTTTTACAGTGATTTGAGCTAGTTGGATATACTTATCAGCACCCTAATTGCGTAACACACCTTCAATCACAATGCGATGGATTTTGAAGGAAAATGCTAATACTAACATATGTTTGAAAAATTCGCCTGCTTGGCGTAAACGTCACTCGAAGAATGTTGTGGAATTGTCAAAATAAAAGGTGTTGTCATTTTAAGTGCAATTACCCCGCAGGTAAGATAATGTTCGTTTTGATTAAAAGGGATCCGTTCAGTTGTTACCGGAATTTAGTAATCCGTGTCCTGTATTGATTCGGAACATGGATGGTTCTGCCAGACACGTTGAACGACTGACAGATACCTCTAGGAATTATGTGTATGATAATATTATCGCCACATTTTACATGCTCATAATCATTCTTTGTGACTTCAGGTTCTTCGTCCTAGGTTCAGGTCCTTAGTTCCAATACCAAAATTAGTCTTCTAGAAGCTAAACCAATAAGTATTAACAACGTTACCTTAATAAGGCTAAAGTAATCTAACGACATTACACCCCAGATCCTATCAGGTGCACCTCTAATTGTTGCTAGGGGTGACAATCAGATAAAACTAATTCACCCCTTGTTCAGCTGGCAACACCGTAACACTTAACAGTCCAGACTTTATCACCCTGTCAATTGCTCACTTAATTCCCCCACACGACTAAAACGGCGCAGCTAAAGTCAAACACGAATTATATTAAGACGGTAATCAAATAAACGACGTAGAATTGCTACGTAACGCGGCGAGGTGAATAGCGATGAATGGGGGTGAATAAAGGCTGAATGGGGGTGAATGGAGATGTCGATAGCGAATAACTGTGCTGGTGAAATGGCGCAATGCGGAACGTTTTTGTCACCATGGATTTAATATTTTTTCTTGAACGGTTTGTGGGCTGTTCAAGGTTGAACGTATGTGTCAGCTGAAAGTTAATAGGGTTGGGGCTTGAAAATTATGTTAGGATGAGACGTGACTTCGAAACGCTGAAGGGCAAGCGTTTTGCGGTTATATAATGTAATTGTGATAATTCAATCATAAATATTTAATTGAGGTAAGGTAACAGAGTTACCGTTGTGAAAACCTTTGGGTGAATTTGTACACCAAGTATAAATTATTTAAAACTTTAACTAACAACACTTTTCACACAGTTATAAACGTCCATTAATTTTTCTCCTAATCAAGGAAAACAATGTTATCGCTCGAGTGTATTACGATGAAAGCTTAACTATTTGTTGAACCAACAAAAAAAATGGGGCCAGAAGTAAAGAATTGTCCCAGCGTAATTTTATGGGCCCAAAACACGCAATATTTTACTTAACCACGAAGCATGAATTTTAAGAGTAAGGAAATTTCTTTACTACTAATACAGCGTGTATCAGTAATGCTTGGTCATATTTAAGGCGACGATAACGTACTTTTAATGATTTTTATACTGAAGATCACGTCTAAACGAGTTGTGTTAATGATTTGGAAAAAAATATATGTTAAATTGAGCATTTTCTTAGTAATATTATAGAATATTTTAGATTATGTTTATATTACATAGTGAAATTAATTTGTAAAGTTATGTCTAACGCATCTTAAGGGAGTGGTACAGACCAGGAAACTGAAAAATTGTCTCCATGAGACTGTAAACGATAAAAATTATCATCTGTCCCATACAAAACTTCAGTATCTATTCGACCCAAATTTATGGGACAACTGATTATTTTTTCGGGATTACAATGTTGGTCCCACGGAGAAAGTAGTTCAGTTTCATGGTCTGTAAGCCCTCCCTAACCACACATTTCTGATACATGCTGTATAAGAAAACATGAACATTCAGCGGACATTGTAGGTCAGGTACAAATATTGCAGGCTCACAGGAAGAAAGGATGATGAGCAATGAGGCGACGATTCAATCAAATGGCTTGGTAGACTGTAGACTTATAAATAATCGTATAATCTGTAAGATTATAAGTAATGAGGAAGACGTTTTAACATATATCCATTAAAATTAAAAGAAAAGAATTCCATAAATTCACCAAATTGCTGTGGAGAATTTGGTGCATTTATGGAATTCTCAAGTTAGCTTTACGCAAACTCAAAATATTTCAAAATTACAAAAAAAAAACATTTTCGTTATTCGTGACGAAAACATAAAGGAATAGTTTCTAACAACTCTAGAACAACTACTGGTATAAACTATAGTATTCAAATGTTATCTTTAACATGACAGAATTTTGGGCGACCGTATTTGAAAACTGAGACTATATTTCACGTACAAAAACTTAAATGTTATAGTATAGGTGATCATTTCAATCCCCACATAAAGAAGCACCCTCGCCCATCCTCTAGAACACTCTATGTACATTTCCCCAAATCTAACAACTCGTTTTAATTCCAGGCGAACGCCTCATCCAGTTCGCATCAGAAAACCTGGTGACAGAGATCCTGATTCACCCGCAGATGAACACGCTGATGCAGTGCATGCGCAACTTGCTCAGCTCCTTCACACGACATAGGCACCTTGTGCACGCCGGATATACATTCGCTGGGAACGGCTCCTGGATCATGCAGGTAAGAAAGATATATTATGGTAATTCTAATTATAGTTATAACGACACATATTTATTAGTAGGAGCATACAGAAAAGACTATAATGGTAAAGAAGTAAATCCAAATAAAAAAAAATACTATTCAACAATCAAAATTAATAACTGCCCCATGATAACATTGAAATCGGATAATATAAAAACTAAGTTAGAATATTAAATTTAGGAAAAGACCTAACCAATAGTTCCCAGTTAAAGACAGACTCACAAAAAGCCAACATCACTTAAAGCAAAGACCAAACTAAATCAACATTTATGAATACTAAAAGCTTCCAAGCCACAAGCCGAAGTCAGTAAAGAGAAATTAACGTATTTATGTCACCACCAATCAACGGATCTGAATCAAAATGGGACGCCATTTGCGACAAATTAAGGTACATTATCAAGGGAACGGCTGTAATGTAATGGAATACCCTGTTCCCATTACGTTTGACTAAATTGGAATTGAAAATGTACTGAAGATAATTTGGAGTTTTGGTTAAATTCGAAGGAGCGTACAAACCTTTATTTATTCATGAGGATTTTGTTGGAGCATGAGTATTGAAAAAGACGTAACAGACGTTTGCCTCATTATAATTACTTAACTAAATGATTATTGAAGGCCGTACAACACACCAAGCTGGCTTGAAGTATGAAACTAAGCAAACCATGTAAACATAAATAAACTGTTCATAGACTTGATATGTGACGAATTATGTAAACCGTAAGGAATTTAAACAAACAAATCAAATATGAAAAGAAACTACCACAAAGTAATACCAATAGATAGTATACACGAGTATAATTCAGAATTTTCAATGATCACGCACTAAACACGGCCATCTTAAAACAATTTAGATAAAGTAAAACTTACGTAGAGCCGTAAGTATAACCATAGCGACCGAAATTCTACACTCGCAAAGTAATTTAATATCGCTGTTATTTGAACTCTCAAGTTTCTTAATAGGATAAAGTTTTTATTTATTTTTCGCAGCAGAACGTAACAGATGAAAAACAAAAATTCGAAAAACTGAACATTAAATAAAATATCGCTGTATTGTTGTTTGTTCGAGTGCCACCGTGAAATGAAAAACATGATATTTTTAAGAATTGCTTAAGATTAGAAATGATAAAAAGCTGTTGAGAATTTCACGTTTGTTTACCACAAATCATAAGACGTTTAGATTGCCTTGGATTTGTTATTAAGCCTCTTTGCCAAAGTAACATAACTCATTTAGTCAGTGGATACAATATAAATGTATTTACAAAAATAAATATATTTGTAAAGATCAGTGTATAGAACAAAAAGGATTTTTTTTAAATTTAATCCGAACGTTCTTCAGCTGCATCGAAAACTCATATTTGATTACTTTCCTATCACACTCTCCCGGATTTAAACTACATTTCGCTACCTTCACCTAGTTCCGAAACTACTTCGTTTGATTTAGAACGAAAATGCGAAACTGATTCGAATTTCAATTTCATTTGGACAGTTTTTTTTTTCATTCGGTATATCAATTGAAATAACGAAGTTTGGAATGGATTTCGCACCCGCAAGCTGATTCTTTCGCAAACGTGTTATGAATGGACGTATATTGAGTAACATTTCCTCCCTAGAGCTGGCGGAAATTAAAACTACAGGCAAACGTGGAACAGAATTTCATTGCTACATCTTATAGGATTGCTTCACGACGGAAGTTGCGGATAAATCATGTCACTGGATACGAAATATATTGGAAAATGACGTAAATTTACGACTAGATTGATATTTCTTCTGTCGACGGAAATATAGACAGAAAATCAGAAATACCTTATACTGACAATATAAATCTGTTCGCTAAGATTGCCTTATCGAAAGTTACCTAACAGCCAATCTTTTCAAATATGAAAACGATACTTTAAAACATTATGCAGACTTACGATTTTTATTTTTCGTTTTCGCCGTCTGTTACAAATCATCTAAAAATTCTAATGATAGTAAATCAAAACGAACTTTAAATGAATTTTGAAAGAACAAAAATAATTAAAAATACTTTATGAATCACATATTGATAACGGTACTCGCCGGAATTCAAAATTAATTAACTCACAGTATATTGACAATGAGTTCAAATATTTTTAATTAAGTCCTGATAATGAAGCTTAAAAAGCAAAACGAACTGCTGCACGGTAATTAAATAAGCGAGGACCGTAAAAATGTGGGCTTTGGAACAATTACCATTGTATAGCTGTGAAAAAGTGTAATCCCTTTGTTAAAAGAACGGATTATGAAGATCCCTGAATAGGAACACTGAGAATTATGAGGACGCGGTTCATGTTAGTGGATTTTGTGGAAATATGGAGTATTATAGAGATGGTAATGTTTGAGAAAATGGTGATAAAGAATGCAATGCAAATAATACCTTAAAACAAATGAAAACGCAAGTTAATAGTGTTCAAACTGATAAAAATAACTTTATGCTACTGTGGACAATCCATACCAGGTTTATTGACCAAGAATTTCTAGAAGACATTGAAAACGCTTATGTTGTTGTGGTGCATAAAAGATAATTATATTAATGATGAAAATTATGGTTCACTCACCACCCGAAAACCAAAATGACGTTTTTCTTTGGACACGTATCTGCTCTGCTACTTGTAGCAAGAGATAAGTGATATCGATACTAATGACCTATGTTAGACACATGTCACTCTTGATGGATGGATCGCTTACTACTTCAATCTCTGGGATACTAATGGAGCAATAGCTAGGCTAGTGCTGTTAGAGTTAGTGCTACAGTAACCATAACTGAACTGAGTTAAGATGGTCATTTGGTTAACGATATGTTTGTTAGAGTCTTGGTATCAAATCTATTTGCAATTTTTTTAAACCCTTAGGAACTAATCTTCAGTCCACATGTTACCTGCATTTTGTTCAGTCAAGAGCACGTACTCGAAACAATTTGGTCATTGGCGTTTTCACAGATACATTTTTAAGGTTCCGTACGTCAAAAGGAAAAAACAGAACCCTTATAGGATCACTAGTGTGTCTGTCTGTCCATCTGTCACAGCCAATTTGCTCCGAATCTAATGGACCGATTAAGTTGAAATTTGGTAAATATATATATTTCAGTGACCGATGGACGTGTAACGTAAATAAATGAATTTTGAATATGGGGTTCCTTTTGGAGGGCAAAAAAGAAAATTAAAAAAAAAAGTTTTGCAAACTATACCCTGTGACAAAATATTTTGTTTATAATTTTAAAATAAATACATTCAAAGATATTTAAGAAAATAGATAAAAATTGACCATTTGCCTTATATCCGAAACTAGTGAGCCGAAAATTTTGAAAAAAAAAAATACAGAGAATGGTTCTTTACCCATAGATTACTGGAAAACCTATAAAAAGTCTATGGTCTTAAAATGGTAAATCTCTCAATATTATACGTACAAACTTACACAATATTAAGTTTGTATTTGGGATAAATTCATCCCAACTACGGAACCCTGCACTGTGCGTGGTCCGACACGCATTTGGCCGGTTTTTACTATTGACGCGCGTTTTACCGTACCTTTATTTCATACCCGTATGTTTTATATTATCTTGTTATTCGCACATTTATTTTAATTAATTTAATATGTTAACCTATCTCTTCTTGTTTCAGGACGGGACCTTTTCCCTAGCTGACTTCACTGATGCTTACCAAGAGAACGAAGTTCAGCGCGTGATTCGCGCTTATGAGAACTCGATCTCCATTGATGTCCACTGCTCTACGAGCGGCGGTGGAGAATGGGCCAAGCTCCCTGAGATGCCCTTCGTCAAATACTGCAAGATTAGGGTCAACCCTACTGATATACTCGACACTGGCTCTCAAGCCATCAAGAATTTTATTTGTAAGTGTTTATTTTATTTTTAATAGTTTTGAGTTGGTCATTGTTAAATATAGTTCCAACAAAATACCTGGACTACTCATTACTCATGAATATGATAAACTTTGATAAGGAACCAACTCTGAAAAATATTATGAAAAAAAAAAACACAGCTGATCAGGACATTTCCATCACATTAGTAGTATTGCACATTAGTATGGAACGGCAGATTTTTTTAATTAAATCAATGATAAATTTAAAATTTTGTGCAAGTATTTTATTTGGACGTTATATTTGAAACCTGTACAGATTTCTATTTATATTGTAAAGCCAACAAGGTTGTCTTCCCTCGAATAAAGATCAAGTACTTCCATAGAATCTGTCCAATTATATGACTAGGTCAGTCGGAAATCTTCCTCAATGTAAAGATGGACGGAATAGGCGGAATCAAATTGAATTTACGGTTTAATCTGGCATTGGACTAGCTTCAGTTAGATTCGGTCTCCTTGGTATTATTAGAACAGCTTGAACGAGAAAATATCGATAGAACGTATACAAATAAAAGTGTACCATTTGCTAAAGGCTGAATAAATAATATTAAAATAACAAGAAATAAGATCACTTATTTAATATACTCTTAAGCATTAGTTCCAATAAAGATAGGAATGCATGCGTAATTCACCTAATCTAATATTTTTCATTGATTTGTCTAAACTTACTTGACTTTCAAATAAATTCCAGAGTACTGTTTTTGCTGTTAATTGCCTAGATTCGTCAATTTTAATGCTTCTGTCACTAACATCGGTGTGCTCAACTGAAGAAAATAACGCCATCTTGAATTATTCATTGTCTGGCTATAATAGAAGTAATCAAGTAAGATAACTAAATCAATGTCTGGATTACACCTAATCCACTCCAGTTAGTGGCCGCGATAGTGTCTCTAATTCTGTTAGTCTCTAGTGCTGTCGATGCGACGCAATTTAGTACTGTTTACCTTATGAAACAGTTTGCTTTGTTGCGAGTATATTGTGTGTAGTACGCTGCAATATTATCTTGTCCCTGGGGATGTTCTTCGAGCAATAGTGATTTATTTTATTTCATAGACCAATTACTAGCGATATATATAGTACGGACACTTGCGTTAGGTTTATAACCTTCTTTTTCTAATCAAATCGAATGAATCAAAAGGTTTGAAGATTTAATAACAAATAAATTGTAAGTAGTTTTTGCAACGTATTATGTAGTCATTGCCACCAATTGGACTTTTATTTCCAAAGTTATTATAACATTGTAAAACTTTAAGCAGAGTGTGAAAAACGCTCACAATTCTAAATTATATCAAACTATATCTGGCAACCCGGTTTCATAAAAAATAAGTTAAAGTTCAATAATAATAAAAAATAAATAAAGCAAAACATTCGGCGTGTTGTGTTTAATTAAAATAAATATTAAATAAATGGTATAATTTGACAATATTTCACGGTGAACATTAATTCCTAGTCTAAACAGGCACCTACTTTACCACTTATTTTAACAATATCTAGAAACCTTCCCTTTCTCATCACAACAAACTGCAATTAATAAGCCGTTAATTAATAACCGTGAAACTTTACAACTGAAACTCCAGATATTTGAATTCCGCATAAAGTTGTGCAACAACTTGCACAAGTTTGGGTTCAGTTTGTGCCATTCACACAGCACTAACGATGCCGTTTGTGCACCAACCTGGGTTACTGGCACGTGCATGTTATAGGGTCACCTGCTTTATGGTGGGATAGTCCTGGAATATTTATGTGAGTTTAATATTGTTCGTAGTAGTCAAATATTTAGTAAGTTTAGTAGTATTAGTATTATGGCTGGAGTGAGAACTACATAAATTTGTGTGGAGTAGATGTTTGCCAAGAAATAGAACAGAATAAATAGTAAAATAACTGCCTGTATTTTTAATTTGAACTTCTAGTTATCAATATTTTATGGCATCAGATACGTATTTAGAAATACGTTTTCATGAAAAAAAAAAAATTCTGCACCTCTCCCAGACCAGCATAAAATTGTTTTGTCTGGCTTATAAATAAAAATCCTTAGAGCCATAAAAGGAGCTTATAGTTCAATAAATCTCAAACTCCAGCCTAAAAACAAAATACATTTTCGCTCTAACACCTTTAATATTAACTCAGTTACCTCTCTTATAGTAAATTAAATTTGGTAAGCACGTTTGAAGTGTTAACGGTAGGTGTCTGAGTGTTACCTTTGTCGGCGCTTCACACCGGGCGGTAAATCCTTGTAAATATTTAACGAAGGATTCCCTTACTCAATGTTGAGAGATCTTGTTTGGAACGGATTGATTTTGTTTTGGTCGAGTTATTTGATTATTTTCTGCTTAGGAAAAGGTCTTCTGGTTGGAAGGGTAAATTATGTTGGGTGTTTGGCCAGCAAACCAGCTTCGCTAATGTTAATACGTATTTATGCTGGATACTAAAATTATAGGCAAAACGAAAATATTCAAAAACAACAAAATTGCATAATCCAATATTCAAGATAATCCTAATAATTTCCCTGAAACGTTAGTCACCCTACCGTATACCGCTCACAATGCTGGCAATGACAAGCGGTTTATAAACGTTAAGCAAATCAGCGTGGCGCCGTAGACAAGTGCTACGAGCTGCTACGCGCCTGCTACGAATTAGCTACGGCGTAGCTTTCAATTGTGCTTTTGATGTTTTAGTTAGTGGATGTTGTTGGTTGTTTGATTACATAATAATCATTAATAATAATTACTAAACCTATTAAATATGATAATATTAATTAGCACAATTTTACTTTTTTAATTAAAAAAGTTTAAAATAAAATCATTTTGAATTTTGAAAATACTCAATAATAAAATTATATGTACATTTGATTTTCTTTTACCGTTTTTCATTATCTAGATTGAAAAATAGAAGTTGCAAATAAAAACCTTTTTAAACTCCCATCAAAATACAATAGTTACAAATTGATACTAAAATGATAAAACTTTACGACTACTGGATTTTAGTTATATCGTAAAAATTTGAGTACACTCCTTCCATTAGTTTATTACCTCTTAACTATATAAGTGGGTAAGCTGCGTGTTCCGAACTATTACGACTTCGTATTTAAACCTAAATGAAGGTAGAAATAGGTCCAAATTGTAGGTTTTGTTCTAGTTCTAGATAATTATGCGACACACTATTTATTAGATTTATGGCTCAGTTATTACTTTAGGCTGAACTTACTAAAATATTCGGGTCTTTTGTTTTATCGTAGTAGGTAAAAGGTAACATTAAAGAAACTTATTATTCACCATAGTAATTAGTTAGTGGTAACCTTTCTTTTCTCCCTTATTAAACTGTTTTATTATTCCTCACTTGTTGAAACGAACATAGTATTCATTCGCTTAAACAATTGGTAATTCGCAACCAAAAAGCCAAACACTCAACTAATCAAACAAATCCTTTCAACAACATCAAAATTACCTCACAAACACACAAACTTTCATGCACACAATTAACCTTTTAGAGCTACAACGCTCATTTTTACCCACTTTGAGCAATAAAAAGGGGTAATAAAAACTCTTTTGTTGATCTACAGTGAGGTCGGTTGTCACATGCCAAGTTAGTCGGTACAGTCGGCACGGTAGGAAGCTCTGCGGAGTTCATTTAACGCTCACTAGTTGGAAATTGTTCGTACCTAACGCTGAAGTTTGCTGGTGGGTTTATCTGGGGTGAGGTATGAGCGGAGCGGGAGCGGGGTTTGTTGAAATGGGAATTGAGAATGGGACACATTGTATTTTATCTATTACTTTATGAGATATGCATTTCATATTGACTTTATCAGAATAACTTATTGAATTTTCTTCTAAATAATTCAAATCGTATATAATTAAAAAGAAACAGTAAAAATGACGCAGTTTTCTAGTAAACAAAGCCGACTGCCCGTTTACTGCAGAAAAAAACGCTTTCCAATGAATATCCAATATGAGAATGCATCAGTTTGACTCAATAGATAAAAAATTCCACAGTATTAAATGAAAACAGTAAACACTAAACATTTTCCTTCATTTTTAAATCGCAATAAAAATCCCATCTTCCTATACTTTTCCTTTTCCTTGTATTTCTATACATCTCGAACCTTCGATTTACAAATAATAAAATATAAAACGTATCGAGGTCTTCCTGTTGACGTCGCCTTCACAAGAATAAATTATCTTTGAAATATTTTCTTCACTTCTACAATTTTTTTAAAAAATCGGAAGCACGATTTCTATTTGAGATTTTCCATGCGGGGTCATAACGCAATAAAAGTCAAATAAAGTTCATTATCTAAACTAATATAATAAAGAGATAAGATTTGATTTTTTGTCTGTTTGTTTGTTATGCTTTCACGCTAAAATGGCTTTGGATGAACATGGGTAGACCATGACCGAGATTGAGACGTAGGATACTATTTATCCCAATATTCCCACGGGCTCGAGACTTGTGCTGGTGGTTAGTTATTAATAAATACTTTTTATTCTATTTATATAGATACAAAATAATTAAAATACATATATATTATTATTATTTAATGAGCAATCTTTATTATCCATTAGTAACACGAGTTTAACTTATCTAAACTAATATTATAAAGAGGAAAGATTTGACTTCTTGTATGTTTGTTTGTAATTAATAAACTCAAAAACTACTAGAACGATTTTAAAAATTCTTTCACCAGTGCTATAATATATTATTACTAAATAACATAGGCTATAATTTATAAAGATATTATGCGATTGAAGCTGCTGCCGGAAGCTAGTTATTTATAAACGTAATAGCATTTGTAATATAAAATCAACCAAATATATAAAATCGTAACAAATATATAAACATAATATAAAATCATCCGTGTTGGGGTCGGCTTCCAGTCTAACCGGATGCAGCAAAATACCAGTATTTTACATAGAGCGACTGCCTATCTGACCTCTACAACCTAGTTACTGGGTAATACGATAATGCATGGTCTACTCATTGGCTCATTAAATTCACATACCTACTCTTCTAATAAGCAAATAATTTCCTGCATGAAACCAATAATGTTGAACAGCGCAACAAACTTGTTACTCCCAAGTTATACATATGTAGTCGTGTGTCGGCTGTTCCCGCAACTTGCTACAACTTTAAATTGCTTTCACAACTTACACCTATCGGTAACCGTTTAAAATTTTATTGAAACGCTTTACGTTAAGCATCTTGATGTTTAGTTTTAGCATATTTTTAGTAAAAAAGAGAAGTTTCAAAGAGAGAGCTAGCTTGAAATTCAGTGTACTCTTGGAGATAACGATCTATAAATAAAAATCGAGGATAATGTTAAAAGAATGGGCAGTACCTTAGCGAACAATTACAAAAACGCACAGTGATCAGCGTCCTCTTATGCATTTCTGACAACATTGTGCTCCGATTAAAAATTATGGTGCACAAGGCAATGTTCTTGTATTGTAGCGTGCTGTCGTGTCTGCTGTTCGGCTTAATTTTAAACGATCAAGCAATTTATTGGTAGAACGGGCACCAATTGATAGATTTTCTATTGTTTCTACTGCATGGTGGTAAATGGATCAATTTGGGGACATCTAGAAATAAGGTGGTTACAACTTCTATACCTGTGTGACCAGAAATATACAGCCAGCATTGCATTAAAACCATATAGGAATCCAATTACAAAAACTAAAGTTAAAGGTCACACTCTCTATAAATATTCCTTCATCAAAAACTAGTAATTATCAAAGATGAAGTTACGAGTAATAAAACCTCAAACTTGACTACCAGACTAAGCTGAAATTTTAGTCCCCTCATCAAAGAAATTACATAAGATACATTAAAGCTCTCGGCGAAATAATAAGATCTTCAAGAGGGTTCGTACATTGTAGGACAATGGTTTCAGTCTGGTCTGGTCTGGGTACTGATAGTCTTGACTTGGGAAATAGCTCCTAAGGGTTAAGAGGCATGAGAAACATGGTGTAAAGTTCACTCATCCTCGATAGAAAAGGGAGTATCCTTCGACCAGACAGGTATCGTGACTGGCTGGCAACTGCCCAACGATTGATGTCGGATAGTCTTATATTTATGTCGTTGGCGCGATCAACTCTAATTGCACAATGCAGGATTTTTGTGACATCAGGATTTTTGTGTGACGTCAGGTCTCTGATGCGTAGTTTTCATGTGGCGATGTAGATGCCGCCACTTGGGCATTGCCCTTGGCTGTAAGGAAGACTCTGGAGTGGTTGAAGTTGTTAATAAAATCTAAATTTTTAATATAGATCATAAGTAATGACTACAGCGTATGAACATCAAAATGTAGAGGCATAAGCCTTTACATTTTGAAAATTGAGGTTAAGAAATGTTAATAGAAGAAAAAGAAAAACATGGACAGGATTTATACTCGTATCCCAGTCATTTGTGTTTGACTATAACAGAAGGTGGTCGCTCACAATGGGCCTTATACGAAGGCTAAAAGTAGCTAGAAAGTCGCTAATCGTAGAGAGGGCTATACTTGGAGTTTCTCTACGTGATCGAATATGAAGAGAATCAGAAATGAAGAGATCCGCAGAAGAACTAAGGTAACCGACATAGCTCAAAGAATTACCACACTGAAGTGGCAGTGGGCAGGGCACATTGCTCGCAAAACAGGTGGCCAATGGGGCCGAAAAGTTCTGGAATGGCGACCGCATACCGAAAGACGTAGCGTTGAAAGGCGACAAGGTGGACCGTTAACCTTGTGAAGGTCGCAGGAATCCGCTGGATACGAAAAGTACAGAACCGGTCGAAGTGGCAGTGCATGACGGGGCCTATGTCCAGCAGTTGATGTCTTTCGGCTGAAATGATGATGATGATGGTACCAAAACATAACGATATTAAAAGCAAGCATCATTAAGACGATTATACATTAAACATAAAATTCACGACAAGTTGGATGAACACACTAATAAAAAACTTTACCAATAAACGTCATACGTTCCGAAACTACTCTTGACCAAAAATTCCAACCGTATCGGCCCCAATATTGAAATATATAAAAGCATTATTAGTGTGTATTGGCACAGCGTCCTAGGAATTTTCAATAAGCGCATACCATGCCGGCCTTACAATAGCCCCGCTATTTTATTGTTTACTCAAATATTCCGTGTGCTCTAGTCAAATTAAAATCTGCTACCTATTGACACTGGACGTTTCAGGACAATGTAGGCCCGAAACTAAGGCCAGGCTTTAATTATTTTGGGACAATATGTGATGAAAATTGAAATTGGGAATTTGTAATCCTTTAATAAATTTTGATGGACGTGACATGTTTTTGTTTAGATATTCTTGTTTATTTTGGAATATACACTGCTGAAAATAAGCCTTCGAATAATTTGACAAACATCGTTTAATCGCCAACCCTAAGCTTGCTGTCTAAACTCTGTTTTATTGATAGCAAAATAACAATTTTCAAGGTAAGGCCCACTGCCCTGTTAACACAGATCGACATTAATTATTAGAAGAGCATCAACTACACGGAAAATAATTAGCAACATCCTTGAAATTAACCTGGTCCACTCGAGCGTGGCATCAAATCGACCCCCGTCGTTCAATTTTAATCTTTATCGTATAGGGTGGAAAGTTTCAAATGCGTTGATTGCTCAGATGTGGGAGTTATTAGGGCGGGTAGATCCCAGGTCATTGATTGGGTCGTAGTAGCGGATGTAGGCTGTTGGGCTAGGATCTAGGTCATGGCAGCTTGTTAGTTCTCCTTGGTATTGCTAAGGTTATATAAAATGTAGGTTAGTTTTTTGTAACAAGGTATAAGTAGGATACAATTTTATTTAATGCTATTATAAATTTGGGAAAAATGAAATCTTCTTAATTAATATTACCTAATTATAAGAGGGCACAACCATTTTTAAGCGATTTCAAAAAGGAGGTTCGATTATTCTACAAATTATGAATTGATTTTGATGTTTTTTTTTTATGGTTATTAGGTCATACATCAGAAGTGGTTCCATATAAATTTTATTAACTTTGCTTCGGTAATTTTTTAGTTAGCTTCAATAATACGTATTTTTTCCCACTTAATATGTGGATGATATGATAAGTTCTTGTCACTGTTATTTACATAGCAGGTATTCAAAATTGTGTGCCACAACTAAAAAGTGAAAAATAAAAACTTTTTACAAAATAAAACAACTGACTTCCAAAAAAAAACACTACCAAGTGGAAAAAATTACTTTAATTTTGGAACTCGGTCGAAAAAAACGAAAATTCAAAACCAAAGACACCGACGTCCAAAATTAAAGATATTTTTCACTTTGTAGTATTTTTTTGGAAGTCGTTTTTTGTTTGTTATTGCAAGAGTATTTACACTTGAAGACAATTTTTCTTTAAAGATTTGTGTCATGGTGCAGACGGACACTAGTGATTGATCTATTATTATAACTATCTTCAAAAAAATTTTTTACGAATATATTAATTACTATGAACTAATTAATGTCTTTAAGGAACAACGTTATAAATAGCTAACTTATAACGTTGTTCCTCAAAGACATTAATCATAAATCCATTCTTATTAAAACCACTTGCACTAACTTAATCCCCTCTGTACAAATACTACAAAGATCCATTGACAATTGCAACGCATGACCCTGAATATTCCGACTCCACTCATGTATCCATTACATAATTATTTTTTCTGTCATTGCTTCATATTTAATTATTTTTATATGGTATAGTAATCTTATTCCAGGTGCATCTTATTCACATATAATTATATAATTAATGTATACAAAATATTGTAAAACATTTTCAAAGAGTAACGGTCGAGTTTCTTGCCCATTCTTATCCATACGAAAACTACCTTTTGGAAGGGGCGACTAGAATCAATTCTATTTTTTGTAAATTTTGACGATCAAAAGTGCCTTTTATATGCCTAATTGAAATAAATTATTTGACTTTGACCTTGATCTCTTGCTCCCTCCAGAGTATGAATGCTCTTTACAGCTATAGTAATCCATAGCTGTAGAGCGCATTCATACTAAAGCAGGCTATTCATTGCACTGCAGTATTGTGCTGTTAAACTCAGTGAATACTAGGATTTAGCTCAAATCTATGCGCACATAAATGTTAATAGGGTCTATTTTGCCCTGAACGCGTTCGCGGGTTATGTCTCTTTGTTCATGGTGATAAATGGGCCGTATTTCTGTTAATTATTTTACATTTTAAAATATTTTGGGTGTTAATACTGTTTTGTGGGTGTAATAATGTCACACGCTTTTCGGAGTTTAATGAATATTTATGATCTTAAAATATAAAAAACAATTATTTTTAGTATAAAAATATTACAGTTTTAATCCTGTAATATAGATTCATTTAAAGAAAACATATTCTTCACGTGATGATTGGAACACTTTTTAATCTTCTGCTTATGCAAAGTACAGGATGGTCCAAATAGTGACGTCATAAAAAAATAGATTTCTCATGCCTAGGGGTATCCGAAAATATCCCATCTATGTTCCGCGATTCTTGATAGATTTCGAGTTATATATACCGCTTAAAAAAATCTTTCTTTATTTTTACACGCCTTTTTCACATTAGGCTTTAAACAATGAAAATTTTTGCAATTTTCATTGTTTTGAAATATTCTTTCAGAAATAAAATAAACATATTCCTATCATTAATTCAAGATCCAAAAATGTTGATCCAAAATGAGAAATTTACGTTCGAGTGATACAGAGTCGAAATTTCTACATTTTTTTTTAAGTTCTTGCTGGTTCCTATATCATTTCAAAAACCTAGGCAGAATGTAGGCTTGACACTATATCACATAAAACTAACATTGTTATTTAATCGAACAAACTGCTGGAATAGCTGAAAATAATTTTTCAAGAAATTAAAAAAAAATTATAACTCGGAAACTATTAAGACTCGCGGATGTTCCGCGATTCTTAATAGAAGTGTAGGACAAGGAGTATTTTAATTTTTTTATTTATTTACGTCACTATTTTGACCACCTTTTTTTTTTTTTTGGGTGGGAAATCATCAAATAACTTCTCCCGCTCTGGGCGGAGCGGGAGGGCGTGTCAGACTCTTACTGACTAAAACCCACCCGTGTTCCTTCGGTTGCCCTGTTGCTGGGGGCCACGATCTCCCTTTCGGTTTTCTTCGCAACCCCGGCAGGCATCGGCCCTAGCGGACCCCGTCAATTCTGCTGACATCTCTTTGAGGCGCGCGTGGAACACAACGCGCCGTCGACCCGGGCCTGGTCCTTACCGGACGGTGAGCTACCCATTGCTCACAGTCCGCAAGCCCGCGCCTACGGTGGCCGGAAATCGGTTTGCGACTCCCGACGCCCTGGGCGTCTCCTCCTGCGGCGGTTAGGGGCGTGAGGGCGCGAAATTTGCCTCACCCTCACGCGTTCCGCCTCCTCCTTCGCGAGCATTACCGCTTCGCAGAAGGAGGTGACGGCCTCCCATTTCCTCTCGCTCCGTACCATGGCCTGAACCAGGGCCGGACGCGAGAGATCACCGCCGCCGATCGCCTCCACGAGGACACGGCGCTGCTCCGCCCAAGCTGGGCAGACCTCCACCGTATGCTCTACCGTGTCCTCCGGGCGATCCACACAATGATGACACCCGGGCGTTTCCTCCCGCCTTATCCTGTGCAGGAACCTCCCGAAACAGCCGTGTCCGGTGAGGACCACTATTTTGACCACCTGTTTATTTAAAAGTCTTGATCTTCTCTTACGATACTTGAAGAAACAATAAGACGCTAGTATCGTTTTCATAATATTATTTTTATATTATACTCAAAAATAACCGATTTCACAGCGAAGTTTATGAACCAATTTCATAATTCCTGCTAATTAAAAAGATAAGAAAAGCTTCATAAACTCCTAAAACATTTGTCTCGTTAATCCTTCGTTAATTAGTGATAAAAATCTAATTAGAACTTGGAACAATTTGTCGGAAATTTTAGCATGAAGTGTTCGTTTAACGAACACTTCATGCTAAAATTTAAGTCTCATAGCAAACAGTTAGAATTAGTAACCGTTCCTTTTCAAGAATTTTAATATGAGTGCCAGTTAGTTTTTTAATGGTAGCGTAAAACTAAAAATGTTGTGAGAAAATTTGTTCGATTTCTTTTGTAATGTAAGGGGGCTTAATTTTGTATGAAGGAGTTAATAAGGTGCCTAGCTCAAGTTGGACTAAATGGTTTGAGAGAAGACATAATTAGACAGACTTACTACAGAGATATATGTTTTACAATCGTATCGAATTCAAGAATATTGTATGCAACTTTTTATAAGTGACGTCATTCCTATTGTTGCAATACTCATTGTAACAATTTACTGGAAACCACCATCCAAGACAATAATTCACAATGTCAGTCTTTCAAAAGAAACTACATGTTTACTGTTTCATATTTTGAAAATAAAACGTTTTCCCACTCTAGACTCTTCAAGGATTGACATACGCTCTTATACTATAAAGAAACACTACAAAGTGAAAAATAACTTAAATTTCAGAAGTCAGTGGCAAATAACTAGAATACAAAACCAAAGACACCGACTTCCGAAATTTAAGTTATATTTCACTTTGTAGTGTTTTTTTGAAAGTCGGTTATTTTTTTATTTTTTTAAGTTTTTATTTCTCGCTTCTTAGTAGGTAGTTTGTAATTTATTTAAATTACAACATCTCAATCTAATCTCAACTGCTCATCACCTTTTACAAATATTGCTTTTCCCGATGCAGGGACTTTAACCGTTGAGGAGTTCTTCTGGTACTTCACCATCAGCTCCACTTCTCCATATGCATTGTGACGAGCATAAATTGCATTGCAACCATATTAAAGTAATCGAATCGCAACCCGTGAAATACTTAATATTGAATAATTCTGGTAGCCATTTGTGGTCATCAGTTTCACTTCACCAAATGGTGCTTTCCAAGAGCAACTGCACGAATTACTAAAAAAAATATTCAAATCGCTATAGGTTTGCCTATAATATTTAAAGAGTTCCGTCGATTTCTCCAGGATTCCATCATCAGATCCTGGTTTCCTTATCATGGAAACCAGGGTCCCTGGTTTACTTTCCACTAAAAATATTTACTTACTTTTTATACTTACTTTCCAACAAAAAAAAAATCATCGAAATCGGTTCATAAACGACGAAGTTATCCGCGAACACACATA
This sequence comes from Omphaloscelis lunosa, assembly GCA_916610215.1. NCBI lineage: Eukaryota > Metazoa > Arthropoda > Insecta > Lepidoptera > Noctuidae > Omphaloscelis > Omphaloscelis lunosa. The sequence goes on from OU744260.1 coordinate 19,835,490, forward strand.
AAAAATATATATATACAGTCGAATTGAGAAACCTCCTCCTTTTTTTGAAGTCGGTTAAAAAGTGAGATATGGAAATAATCACCTTGACTTACCCTAAGATACCCTGTAAATAATGTATGTACGAGCTCGATAGTTGCGTTTAGAACCACAGAATGCGTCCAGATTCTACTCATTAGAATCATATAGACATACCTAGTAAAACTAATGTAACCATTTGTCTCTTTTCCATAGCATACCTGGACCCCTACGTAGTCCCAGCCAGCCTGGACCAGCTCCTGGTGTCGAGCGACGTGGTGGGCAACATCAGGTTCACCCACCCGACGCTCTACGTGTTCCCGGGAGGCCAGGGCGATGCTGCGCTGTTCGGCATCAATGGATTTAATATGCTAGGTGAGTCGATTTGAGAAGGTCTGAGGATAGGACCTTATGGGACGCCGAAGGAAAAAGTATGTTGGTTGCTCAACTTAATCATGTCAAAAGTAGAAAGAGTTTGTTGTGATTATAGCTAAGTTTATTTTTTTGTTCGAATTTTATGATGATTTGTTACATAAACAATTTAAAGGCCAATCTTAGCTGGTTTTCGACAAAACCTGTGCTTTATTCAAAAACAGCAGCTAGTTCAAAACTGGCCGCAGTATTGTGACAATAGATAATTTTCTCTGAAAGGGTCCATTTACATTTAATTCGATAGTACCTAAAAACAAAATAACTTCATCTTAATTCTGTTACATAGTAACAGTACTTTTACGAATAGTACGTAATAAAACTTCCAATTACCAAGTTCCTCGTTAATCTAATTGATAAATTCCATTGCGAGCAGCAAGACGCTAATGTTTCCTCGGGGACTCCACCTTTAGCCGGGAAAGATCGAGTCAAAAATAAAAATAACTTGGTTCTTTTCCCCAAAGACTTACATAACCAAGCTGACTTAGGTTCGGTAGATACAGTGCCCCCGTTTACCACGTAAGTCTGACACGCCTGTGGCTCTCGAAGCGGATTTTTTCGGCTGTTCTCTTTTCATTGGCGCGTTGCTAAAACGCATCTCTTGGTTACATTGGCAAGATTACTCTGTGTACTTCGTTCAATGTTGTACATTTTACAATTTAGTTTTACGAGACTTTTGTTGTTTTGTCTGCTTATGGTTTTACTCGAATTCGGGTTGGAATTGTTGAAAGAAACGGTTGGAGTTTTAGTATGTTTTACTGCGTGGCGTCTAGAATAATGTTAGTGTTCAGGATGTTATGTCATGTCTTTTGAAGGATTTACGACCTTATTTTGTTTCAAATATATCTTGAACCGAGAAATGAGAGAATGTTCTAAATGGATTCATCCAATGCATCAAAAAACTTGAATCGATTGGTTCATAGAGCCCTGGACAAGTATTCGCCTACTAGGTATATCTCACATTCCAACATCAGATTCTCCGCATAGTTTCACACGAAAACATAAACAATTTACTAGAAAATTCCACAACCAATTGACTTATAAAAGTCGAACCTTGACACAATCTCAGAGGCAGTACAGCCACTTAGAAGTTGGTACTGTGCCAAAGAAATATTGGCTGTCTCCGGTACAAAGACGCCTCTGAGCGTTCGCTGATGGCCTGTCAAATTCGCAATGTTATATTGTTTGCAGAGTTTTGGATCGAAACGTCTCGAGTATTTAGATAATTGTTTCGTTCATTCTTGTTTTTGATTGTTATGAGACTTTGTTTTGTAATTTCTTGCGAAATTGACGATGAATTGAAGTCAAATGTTGTCAAAGAGCTTGTCTACATAAATCATTTATTTGATGAAAACTCCTTTTTATAATACATATATTAATTACTCATCTGCTACGATAGGATTATTTTCTGAAATAGCAAGATTCTTAGTACCTATCTTCATTATTGACTTTTGACATTTTAAAATTTTCAGTTCTAGTAGTAAACGAACAAACTCAGTATTCTTCCGTTGACCACTTTGCACTGAACGAACATTTGCTGAATCAACCGATCCATTTCTCAAATTTCCTACATGAGATATTGAGTTTGAATAAAGCATATTTCTGCAACTTGAAATAGTAACATTAGATTTGAATTATATTTATCATTTCTTGAATTGAACTTCTGTCGTCTTATTGAATTTACATTTGGAACGATACAGTTGAAAAACGTTCTTTTTAGCCTCCATTATACTACAATGCGCTCTCAGACTTTATGAAAATTTCATAGGGTATTTGTTACTTACTAAGGAAACATCATCTCATGTCCGACAAACTACAATTTAACAAAGCAACCACGTGTCACGTCAAGTCAACATCGTGATGGTGCTTTGTCAGTTTAAGTAGAGATCGTCTCGCTCTGGACCTTTTTTTTGCGAAACCATATACTAAATTAATGTCGGTCAACATTCTTTCTACAATTCAAACAGAAATACTCTCTGTTTATGCCAAAATTCACTGAGTATGATTTATGAGGAAGAACAATGAAGAAAAAAACCATTATAAAGATTCCATAGGTATATACTAGGTAGTAAAGTTAGTATACTTACTTAGTTCAGCGTAAAATACAGGGTGGCAGTAACATCGACGCGAAAACTGTTAAAAAAATCAACTGTTTCATAGAAAATTGCAATACCTACGCGGTCAAAATGTATGGAACAGCATTTTTTTTAAAATAAACAACTAAAAATTTCTACGCAGGGGGTTTCAGAGGCATGTACGGAATCCACGAAAATAGTTTTCGCATCGATGTTCCCGCCCCCCTATATAGGGTACCTAGATTTAACAGCTGACGATAGCTGCTAGGTGAAGGTAAATAAAGTGTGTTCCACAATCATCGGTTTCCATTAAGCCACCGCACACGTCAAGCTAAGAGCGTGCTATCGTGTTACTAAGTAAACTCGCCGGGACACGTTACTGTCACGCTGTTGGCTTATCTGCATGACGTCACTGCTTTCACGTCAGGAGAAATAGAGCTCTTAAAAGTGATTGTGGAGTTGTTTCATTGAAAGAGGTGCTGTAACAGAATGAAATTGTCCACAGTAAAAGGAAATAACATTGATGTTGATTATTTAGTTTCTTTGTTGTGACTGCTAAAAGCTTTAAGTGATAGCTGTTGTAAACTCATAGTAACACGAACAGTTCCTACTAGTGTGTTTGATATCAAATCCTAATCAAGTCAGACCAAACAAAAAATCTTCATTTAACCAACGGCTAACCTATCCTACTGTTGGCAATACCTACTCTCAGGTAAGGTGGAACCAAAACTATTTCACAAACAATATTTCTCCATTAAAACCTATGCCTACAATGACACGTCTAGCCAGCAGCGGGACAGCCTTATGTTGAACAAACACCCACAGGAAAACGTGACTGTCACGCTTGCGAGATGGTTTAAAATCAAATATTGAAGTTTTGTCTTTGGTTATAACATAAGTTACATACGTAACATACGTTTTACATTGCAAGAATATGAAGAATACAATGTGATGCTACAAATATTAACAAAAGTGAACGGATTATTATAAAAATCAAAACAGGAAATCAACTCCGTACATAACAAAATTGATTATCTAGCTGTTAATCTCAAACAAAATAGTCAACCTATAAACGTGGATTAATCCCACACGGGATGTGTGAGATTTTAAAACCGAATTATGTCAAGCTTATACTCCGTAGTAGATATTTTCTGAATAAAAACGCAGAAATACTCCTCAAACAGCATTTCCCATTAAGTCTTTTGTGTCACGTCACGGCCGAGAGCGTGCAGCATCGTGTTACTAAGTAAACTCACACATGCATAAACACGTTCACTACTGGAAGTGTCACGTCATTGGCCTTAAGTATCTGTGTAATATAATAATGTTGGAGTATTATTAGTTGTGTTTGCATTTCCTTTTTTTTTAATTGAATCTTGTTGGAAATATTAGATAGATACTTTTGGAAATAATTTTAAATAGCGACCCAAATAGAAGATTTATTCTATTTTGATAATAAGTCTGATAGGTACCTAATTTATTTGTAATTGGAATGTAAGGAACGTTTCTGTAGGCTTAGTTGTAACAGCCTTAAAATAGTAATGTAGTCACGTAGTATGCCTATTTTACTGTTTGTGGAATATTTTGATAGAATAATAATAGAACATTAAGATTATTAATCTGGCCGCTTCTTGATTATTAAACTAAATAATCGTAAAAATACGTTAGGTTTTTAGTAACACGTTATCGAAAAGAATGATTGAACTATATATGACATTTGAAAACAGGTTTAAAAAAAAAAATTCTGTTCCTACCAATCTCTAACCGTCTCAATTTTATTTTTTTCCGCAACAAATGGCGGTATAATTTTTTCCCGCCATCTACAAACAAAATGGCGCGTGGAAGCGTCATTCTCTGTTCAAACAAAAATGCACATCGGCACCCATTCCCGCTCCAATTTATTTTCAATCAAGAGTCCATCGGACGATTTTATCTATCTTGTTTGAGTTCCACTGTGTCAATATTTGTTAGTTGAAGTACCTTATGGGTATTACATTAGTTTGGTTGGTTTCGAGGCTGTCTGGTAATTAAATTGTCTTTTATAATGAAGCTTTTAGGTTTGGCGATTTTTTAGATAAACCTGTAGATATTAAATGAAAAACCTCATCACACTCTTTGCAAGCATGCATAAACGTAATACGTTTAAAAAAGTGACAACAAATAAATAAATACTAGCAAAAATAGCCAAACAAGCAAGTCCACCACAACAGGAATTAAAAAGCTTAAATGGCCAGTAACCGAAATCCATTAAAGTCCATCAGTGTCAAGCACACATCAAATTGACAACTAATTAAAAATTTAAACTTTTGTTTAAATCAGCATTCAACCTCATTCGACTACATTTCCTGAATCAAAAGCTCATTGGCAGAACTCTTTGGTTCAGTGCCTATCGAAATAAATTAAAAGCAATATGAAACAATACTAGTCTGATTATTGTTTACCGGGCATAATTAGAAATTGGTGTTTCGCTTCAGTGACTATTCGCGGATGTTCGAATCGCATTGCGTATTAGATACGTGTTTGCGAACACGTTTGTATGACGAGACGGCGATGTATGCCTACGGCGAACTGTGTAATTTGTATGCTGAATTCTGAATGAAAAGGGGATGAACTGTTTTCATGTGATTAAATTTAAATAGGGTGGTTGTTTGGTGTGAATACTTGCATATGGTTTTGGAATTTATCCGAACTGCGGTACCTGAACCATGTACATGTAGTGTCTGGTTAATTAACTCCTATTGTTAACCGGAATGACGGTCTGCTGTTTTCGTGTTAGGGTGCTGGTTTGATTAAGCCTTTTCAAGTCAGCTAAATATTCATGAAAGTACCTATTGGTACATCTAAGGATTAGAATAGAACTTACGATATTCACTTTAACCATTGAACGAATACAGTTTTGCTTGCACATCTGTACTTATAAATTATAAAGAGGTAAAAATGTGTGTGTTCGTATGTAGGGGGTAATCTTCGGAACTACTGATCCGATTCCGAAAAGTCTTTCACAAGTTGGAAGCTGGAAGCTACAGTACCGCTGAGTGTCATAAAATATATTTTATTTCACGCGAACAAAGTCTAGGTACCAGAAGCTAGTACCTATATAAAATAAATGCGATGGATACAAATCCTGATTTTCTGCACCTAGGTAACCATCTAATAAATCCTGGTTATCACAAACGATAAATCCTTAGTCTCCGTGCAGTTGAAAACTTAGCTGCCCACATAAACATGTTAGAATGTTCTAGAAACACGCTATCTCCATGCCGAAGGTATGTTAGCAGAAAATAGCGCAACAACTATTACGCTGACTGTTGATCAAAAAGTCACAGGCTCTAATCCAACCTCGTAAAACGATTAGGGTTTAATCTCTCATAAAACAGATGGAGATTTAGTTCTATTTTAGGGACGAAGGTCCCATAGAACTAAATTTATATATAATATTTAACTCAGAGTTAAAGGTTTTAAAACTTACCACGTTAAAAAGCATTCTTAATTCAGTTAATGTTCTAGCACTGTTATACTGTTATACTATTTGGCATGTACAGTTATTGGAAAAATAGCAGTTGTGTAAAAAATACAATAGGGAATACAAATAGAGAATCAAGATTGAATTTCAAGAGGATGGGCCTGGCGTCGCATCTTATTATCTCATAGTCATAATAACAATTAAGCACCAATAACCCAATCAACTATTAGATTTTTGCCGCTTCTTCTTTTTCTGTCTTCAAATGCAAACTGGCAGTCCAAGAGAGAGCTTCACTTCTTTCCATTGCAATTAGATGGCACTTATGAACCTAATGTTTATTTTAGTTGAAAATATTAACAAGAACATCAATTAATTAATGTATTAAACCAAATTGTTTATATTTAAAATAAATAATTGTGATGATGGCAATTTCTCCGTATTGTGCTAAATAGGACTTGAGGAGTCAATTAAAAAAATGCATAATATTTTATCCCTACAATGCATACCTTGACAAATACTCACCAATTTCTTCCCAACCTTTCAGTTGACGGAGGCTTCTCCCGCAAAGCATGCTGGTGGGACTTCGCGCGCCACCTGGACCGGCTCGACGCCGTACTGTTCACCAGGATCAACAACTGCTCCATGTCCGGCATGGCTGCCGTGCTGCGCAGGAAGGCCGGAGCTACTGTGTACCCTCAGATTGGACACTTCTTCTGTAATTTAGAGGTAAGATGAAGTTTATTTATTTATACTCAATTCAATCTATACATACATACATACTAATAAATAAAATTGAAGAGCCTGTTTGTCGTATCAAAATAACAGCTTTTTACTAAATGCGTTTGAAAAGATATACGGTACATTCGACTGTCTGTCTGTTTGCACCAGCTAATTTCCGAAACAGCTGGACAGATTTTGACGGAACTTTCAATGGGAGATAGCTGATGTTATAAGGAGTAACTTAGGCTACTTTTATTTAAGAAAAAGAATCAGGGTGCACGCGTGTGAAGCCGCAGCCAGCAGATTTGCCTTCCACAATGTGAACTTAGGTTGTAGGTTTACAAAGACATGATCATTGTGAACCTTGTCGAGCACAGCAAAATAGGAGAGAGTTATAAATAAATATATTATTTAAGTAATTGCCTATATCTAAGGGCTCATGAAGTTACCTCTTTATAATATTATTATTGTATACTATAATAATATTATAAAGAGGTAACTTCATGAGCCCGGTGTAGATTTCTTAGCGTCCGTATCCTGGCTACGTTTCGGTGACTTTTTCGGGGAAACCGAAGGTTTCGTTTGTGCAATTATGGACGAAGTTATTTTAACGAATAACTACCGGAGACATATTACGGTTGACGTGTGTCGGCATGCCATCGTTCGGGTGAGTCCATCAGACATATTATCTCTGATTGTTCGCGTCTAGCTAACGGCGAGTACTTGCACAGACATGACCAAGTGACCAGGATTATTCACCAGCAACTTGCTTTGAAATATAAACTTGTAGACTCTGAAGTACTATTATTACAAGTATTTGCCCGACCCTGTTCTCGAAAATAACCATGTCACGTTGTACTGGGATCGGTCTATCATTACTGACAGGACTATTATAGCAAATAAGCCTGATATAGTAGTGATAGATCGATTAGCGCGCCGCGCAATGATAGTCGATGTTACCATTCCACATGACGAGAACCTCGTGAAAGATGAGAAAGAGAAACAAATAAAATATCTCAACTTAGCACACGAGGTTGTTGATATGTGGAATGTGAGCTCGGCTATCATTGTGCCGATTGTCGTAACGACTAATGGCCTGATGGCCGAAAGCCTCGACCAACATCTCTCGAGGCTCTCGTTAGGCGGTTGGATCAAGCGCCTGATTCAGAAAGCAGTACTCCTCGATACGGCTCGCATTGTGAGGAGGTTCCTGTCTCTGCAGCCCTAACCACTGGTAGCTTGGACCCTGCTCCCGACACCGGCGGACTTCTATATTTTTATATTTTTAAAAGTTTTTATATCTTTTTAGAGTATAAAACATTAAAAAATATCATTATATATGAAAGAAAAGATATAAACGAAATTATAAAGAGGTAAAATTGATTTTGTTTGTTTGTTTGTAATTTTGTATGTAAGGGATAATCTCCGGTGGGCACGCCACAACTGCGGCGATAAGACACCTCTTTGAGGAGTGGCTAGAGAGGCGCCACGGCGTTCTCACCTTCCGCCTGACGCTGGTCCTCACCGGACACGGCTGTTTCGGGAGGTTCCTGTACAGGATAAGGCGGGAGGAAACTCCCGGGTGTGACCATTGTGTGGATCGCCCGGAGGACACGGTGGAGCATACGGTGGAGGTCTGCCCGGCTTGGGCTGAGCATCGCCGTGTCCTCGTGGAGGCGATCGGCGGCGATGATCTCTCCGGCGGCCCTGGTTCAGGTCATGGTGTGGGGCGAGAGGAAATGGGAGGACGTCACCTCCTTCCACGAAGCGGTAATGCTCGCGAAGGAGGAGGCCGAACGCATGAGGGAGAGGTGAAATTCGCGCCCTCACGCCTGTAACCGCCGGAGGAGGAGACGCCCTGGGCATCGGGAATCGCGACCCGATTTCCGGCCACCGTAGGCGCGGGCTTGCGGACGGTGAGCAGTGGGTAGCTCGCCGTCCGATAAGGACCAGGCCCGGGTCGACGGCGCGTTGTGTTCCACGCGCGCCTCAAAGAGATGTCAGCAGAATTGACGGGGTCCGCTAGGGCCGATGCCTGCCGGGGTTGCGAAGAAAACCGAAAGGGAGATCGTGGCCCCCGGCAACAGGACAGCTGAAGGAACATCATCAAATAACTTCTCCCGCTCTGGGCGGAGCGGGAGGGTGTGTCAGACTCTTACTGACTAAAACCCACCCGTGTTCCTTCGGTTGCCCTGTTGGGGGCAAAAGCTAGTTGTTTTATAAAACATGCATGCATGTATTTATTAAATTTGCTGTGACATAAAAAGGTAAATGCTTTGGGCATTCTCTACCAGTCAACCACGGCTGGTGAAGAGACTCTGAAAGTTGTTTTTTTTTTTTTTTTTTGTTAAACTATATTGGAAAATATTAAATTTTTGTTATCAAAGTGAAGTTTGCTATCAATTGAAAAAGGGAAACAAATCAGAAGTAGTTGCTTATTGGAAAAAAATATGCTTTTTAGATATTATACCAATTGGGAAGGCAATTAGATAGAAAGTTTCTTTACTTCATGTTGTTTATTTTTTAAATTTTATTACTATTACCCCAATTCGAATAATATCGAAATCCGCATACCTTTTCCTAACACCATGACTATTTTATGAGCCAAACTGCTTGATGTCAAGCAGCTTGGCAGCTTGGCTTGACAAGAAGATGTCTTCTTGAATCTTCGAAACATTTTTTACTCTCATCATCAATATGTCCCACATCGTCAATGAGTGATTCCAACAATGGGAGCAGGGGTACCGGCGCCACAGAGACGCCCTCACAAGGCCGACACCTGACACTGCGCAGATCCACTTCATCGGGCACACTGCTTACTGCTTGCGTGCCCTTTAGAATCTAGTAGAACAGATTTAGTAAAGTTACTTTGGTTGACTAGTTGTGCCTGTGACTTTATTTGCGAGAAGGTCAGAAATTATCCCACGGGAACGTACTACCGGAAAATAAAATATCCTGTCCCTAACCCAGATCATGGTCTACTCATGTGCCAAATTTCATCCAAATCCGTTCAGCCGTTTTAGCGTGAAAGCGTAACAATCAAACAAACTAACTGACGCATTAGTTTAGGGTAAGATTTATATTTTACACTTTTTCACATATGAGATGCATTATGTTAATTAATAAAATTAGTGCAGTCTGAACACATTATTCTATAATCTACGGTAATCAGTGAAGCATATAGTATCACCTTCCAATTAGTTTCTCGCGATCGTGTACCACGTACTGACGTACGGCAGTGGCGTAGTGTCCCAGTGAATCTCACAAAAAGTACTTTAAAGTGACAATTTTTGTGTTGATATAGTGTTCTAAAACGTAAGTGACATTATGTGATGTGTCAGGGTATGTAATAATTCACATTGATGCTATTCAAATAACATTAATTCTTTCAGAGGATAGTTAGGCACTTCTTACCGACTAATTTGCTAAAACTGGCATTATGTACTCTTGGTTTTTTTTGGTAGAATTGCTATTTGATGATTTTTTTCAAAATACTATCTAGTTGTTTATTAGTTACCCACTTCTACGAATGACATATAAATAATCAAATTTTCTATTATTTATTCACGAACGAACAAGAATGATGAACACGAACATCGAACATTTAGTTCAGACGTGCTTACGAACATCAAACACTGTGTTCGTCAAAAACGATCCAATGACGTTGTTCTGTGTGCACGGTATTCGGAGAAATTTGATTCAACATTGTGAAAATCTGCGAATCTATGGCTACTAAAGAGAGCGAGGCGGTTGAGTGTGAACACAAGTTGAACTGTGTTCGTATGGTGTTCGTTTTCGCTTTGTTTCGTGTTCACCATGTTTTGTTCGTTCAGGCGAAACATACTCAAATATTGGTTCCCATAGCTAAATAATAGTTTTAAAAGAGAGATCTGTGACATTAATCAATACACCAACTGTTTTTGCCTTCATGTAATAGTGTCCTTATGAAAAGAATAACATAAAGAATCGGCCAAGTGTGTGTTGGACCACGCACAATGAAGGGTTCCGTGGTTGGAATAAGTTTATCCCAAATACAAACTTAATTAACATTGTAGTTGAAATACAACATGTATTTCTCCTATACATTCCAACTGCAAATGTAAGTTTACGCACAATATTGAGAGATTTACCATTTTATTTTAAGACCACAGACTTCTTATAAGTTTTCCTATAATCTATGAGTTAAAAACCATTCTCCGTATTTTTTTCAAAATTTTGGTCTCAGTAGTTTCGGAGATAAGGGGTGGAATGGTCAATTTTCATCTATTTTCTTGAATATCTTTAAATGTATTTATTTTAAAATTATTAAAAAATACATTAGAAAGTGTCGCAACAAGCGCTTACATTTGATATGTCACACGGTACAGTTTGAAAAACTTAATTTTTATTTTCTTATTTCCCCCCATATTCAAAATTTATTTATTTACGTTATACGTCCATGTTTAGGTCACAGAAATACATATGTGTAACAAATTTCAAATTAATCGGTCCATTAGATTCGGAGCAAATTGGCTGTGACAGACGGACAGACAGCCAGACAGACAGACACACGAGTGATCCTACAAGGGTTCCGTTTTTTCCTTTTGAGGTACGGAACCCTAAAGAGTGATTTTAAACCAATACTTCTAATACTTATATACCTAACTTCTACTAATATTACACGACATTCGATGGCGGATGAAGAACCAATGAACAAAAACAAAACAAAAAAACATAACATGACGCCTTTAGAGGTGTAAGCGGACAAACAAACAATTAGTATTTAGTATATACAGACAGCTAACTTGCAACTCAAACAAGTGCGTGGTCCGATACGCACTTGGCCAGTTTTTTTTAACTTCAACCACCAGCACCACAGAAAGTTATCAAATGGCGGCTATGATCGCCTGCCTAATAGCCGACGAAGGCTCATTAACACATCATTGACTCCCTCCGTTGCGGCTGTTAATCCACAATTATTTTGTTGCTCGTAATTTTAAATTTGTGATATATTTTAAAGTATTATTGTTTTTTTTATTCGATAAGAATTAAAAGTTACTATTAATACCGCGTTATTAATATCGCGCACTTTTCTGTCGATCTATTTAAGGTGTACAATCCTGTGGAACATTAATACAATGTATCTTTTACGGTATGCTCAGCGCCCGCCATGTAAGCGCTCGTCTTTTTTTACGACTTGACGAAACGTCAAGATGTTAATGTGATGTGTACGTTTAATGTTAATGTAATATTAATATATATATATATATAAACCTTCAGAAATAAATTTTCTAATGATGGTGAAAACCGCATCAAAATCCGTTGCGTATTTTAGAAGAACAACGCGGTCACACAGACAGTCACAAAAAGCGACTTTGTTTTATATGTTTCCAGGAACGCCGCGCTCTCGCGAGCCCCGACGGAGACAAGGACGCGGACCCGCTGCTGGTGTCGCTGCTGCAGGAGGGCTCCGACATGATGACCGACCTGCGTCACATCAACCTCAAGCCGCAGCACTGCTACAGAAACCCCGAACCCGTCAACCTGTACCACAAAGTTGGACATGGTACGTTTAACTATACTCTACCTAACAAGCCTGCTCATATTCCTTGTTCTGTATTCACTTCACCATTCACATTGCCAATTTCCGGCCGTTTTGGGTTAGGTGCATATGAATGTGCCCCTCGATAATCTCACGATATTAATTACATTTAGACAAAGTTATCAATTTAAGCGAAGTTTATTTTTTAAATGAGTTTCAGAAACAAGATATTGAATCATTATAATTATAATCAAATAAATAACTTAGGCTAAATTACTAAATTACTTGATTAACACCCAGTTTCTGAGGTTTCTTAACCTAATTGGGTGTTAATCAAGTAATTTCCTTATCTTGTCTATGTCTGCAATAGCATATTTTTGTTTAGTTTACTTTCTTATAAGTAACGTTATAAAAATATGGCAAAAATTAATTTATTAATTTGATACGTAACAACTTTGTAAATTACGGGGTTTATTTATAAATGTTGCTTAAAGTTATGCAATGATTAGTGATCGTTTAACCATACATTTTTAACGTTTGAAAGTATGTAACTTAACTTTAAGCAACGTTTATAAATAAACTCCGAAAAGCCTATCGTAGACACTTAATTACCCTAGCCTAGACAGTAAAATTAATATTTATATATTCATATTATAATACCTCTTTTTTCATTCATTTCAGGAACCCTAGACATGTACGTACTGAATCCGTCCAAGGACTCTAAATACGTTCGTGAATTCCTAAAACGTTGGCACAACAGTGAACAAAAACTATTCGAAGGCGCCAGTGTATCCGGACAGTTCAATTTCCCGATACCAAACTTAGTATCGATATGCGCGTTACTAGTGTGGCGCCCAGCGAACCCTGACGATACGATTACGAGGATAATGTTTCCAGGATCGACTCCACAACACAAAATATTCGAAGGCTTAGAAAAGCTCAAACACTTAGAATTTCTACAGCACCCTACTTGCACGGGAAGGCAGATGGCTCCCACAACGCCACCCGCCACCACAACGCCAACTACAGTCACAACGACAAAGACTAGTGCTAAAGCCACAATTAAATCTAGCAAAGAAAGAAGTATAATTACTGAAAAGACGAAAGAAGAAAAGCTCGTTGAGCCAGAACCTCCCCCAAAGGACCTCAAAGAAGGAGAAACAAAAAATATTATAGACAATAAATTACTTAGTGAACTCGTAGACGGAGAAGATAAAATGGACTCCGTCTTACACGATGCCATTACTGCAAGAATAGAAACTAAACTAGATGATAAGATTGCTCAATATGAGAGCACTGTGATAGACGGCCTGCCTAAAAAGAAGGAAGTTAAAAAGAAGACTATGGATAAGAAAACGAAACGCGTTGATAAGACTGATGAAGTTAAAGACTCTGTAGTTAAGGCTGATGCTAAAAAAGTTGACGCTGAACCGAAAGCTAAAGTAGAGAAGAAAACACGGGTAGACACTCGCAAATCTGAAATGACGTCATCAATTAATAGGAGTAAAATCAGCCATCGTACCACGCGGGCTGTTTCAGAAAGGAAAATAACAGTGAGCACTGATAAAAAAACAGCACTTGAAGACAAAAAATCACCTCCAACTACACCCAAAAAGGTAGTTGATGCCAAACCTACTTCATCCGCACCAGCCGTTAAAGACAAAATTAAAGCCAAAACCAGAAGACTGAGCCCCGGTAGCACCCCAGCCAAAAGTACCAAAGAAGCGAAAAATCGCATGGTTGTTGAATCAAAATATAAACAAGCATCACCTAAACGAGACGTTACAACAAAAACACCTGGAAAGATAGAAACTAAAGCTAAACGAGAACCTATATCGCGCCGACCTCGACCGCTATCATCACCAGTGAAAGGATTAAAAGCTATGAAGAGCCCAACTAAATCAGTTAAGTCAGTTAAGGCTGATTCTTCAAAGTTAAAGGGGTTACAAAGAGTTAACTACGAAGATATTCTAAAAGATGCAAAGAAATCTGACGAAGAAACATCAAAGTCCATCGATGATATAAAACAACAAGAGTTAGATGAAAGAGAAGAACAAGAAATCGTACGAGAAATAGAAGCAGTATTTAACAGGGATAGTGAAGCAGAGGAGAAAATTGAGTTTGTAGGACGATCGGATATCGAAAAAATTACTTGCTTGTTAGATGATACCAAGACTGAAACGACTGCCGACGGTGAATTTGAAGAAGAATATCTGATTATTGAAAAGGAAGAAGTTGAACAATATACTGAGGACTCCGTTTTAGATCGAGAAGATAGCCATGATCATGAAGATGAATTACAAAAACATGCTAAAGACAAAGAAGAATCAGAAAAAAAGAAAGATTTAACAGTATTAGAGCAGGAAAAGGAAAAACCGGAAGAAACACAAATAAAGACTGAAGCGATTATTGAAACGGAACCAAAACAAATTGAATCCAAGGAACACTCAGTGAGTGTCGAAGAAAAACAAGATATTAGCAGTGAAAAGAAGACTTCTGATAGTAAGAGTATTCCCAGACCCAAAGATTCTCTTGAAATGCAGGTTCAAGAGTCTCAACCGGATGAGAAGATTTCTACTACTATCGAATCTGGAGCCACAACTGCGCCCACTCTACCTGAAGATGAACGAATAACTCTTGATGATATCAAAGAAGATCAACTAGTCGAAGAAAAACACATTCAAGAGGAAACAAAGGAAATAATTCCACCTCAAAGCTTAGTCGATACGAAACCATTATCACTTGAAAAAAGTACTAAACTTGAATCCATACCTGTACCTATTAGAGAAATTGTCAAGACACCTGATGAAGTAGCTGATCTACCATTGCACGAGGAAGTAGACTATAGAACTTATGTAGAAAAGAAAACACCAGAAGAAGAATTTACTAAACGTAAACTGGAAGAAATTAAAGTTCCTAAAGACCTACCTCTTCTAGAACAGGATACGGCTATGTCTTACAAAGGAATGAAAACAGTCCAAGATGACGTGGTAATTAAAACTGTTCAACGCGCATCGCATCCTGAACTCGTTACTGTGACACCTGGGTCAGCACCAGAGTCCCCAATGTACCACGAGCAAATGAAAGTTTCGATAATTCCTGATAAAGACTTAAAACCCGTTAAAGAATACGATGATGCTGAGTATGATTATGGTCAGTACACTGAGAAATTAAGAGAAACTCATATCACGACTCTTGATTCACCAATTAAAGATGATATTATTGTAATTGAAGAGATCCCATGTATGCCCGAAAAGATCCCATCCATACCTGAAGATGTTGAAAAAGAAATTGAAGAGGCTCGTAAGTTAGAAATGGATAAACCTCCTATAAGTCCTAAAGAAGTCGAAAAAATTGTAGCTGACGTCGCTGAAGTGCTAAAATCAGAAAGGAGCTTAGAAGAAATCATGGCTGAGAAGTCACCTTTATTAAGTAAATCACCTGAAGCCTTCCCAAGTGTAGACAAAACTGTAAGTGTTATTGAAGCAACGAAGATGCTTTTGTCAAGTGAACAAGAAATCAAACATGATTTGCATGAATATGTTAAAGACCAAACCTTTGATGCAAAACCCAGTCACGAAATCGCAGGGACTGTACGGAAAGAAGTATCACCAGTGCGGTCAATCACATCAGAAGATGTCAGTGAGACTTCAGACAAAACTGTACTAAGTGAAGGTAAGCGAGTAAAACGAGAACTTCTGGAAGAAAAAATCAAAGATAAAGTAGACGATATTAAAGAAATTTTAGACGAAGATCATCTAATTGGAATAACGGAAGCACAAATCAGTACAGATATAACTGATCATGTCACAGCAGATGTTGAAGAAGTAAAACTTGAGAGAAGAGTCAGCACTACATTAGAATCAGCCAAGACACTAGAAAAACTTGAAGAAAAAATTGCTGATCTAAAGAGAAAAGAAGAGAAAATTCTTCAAGAAAAAATTGATACAAAACCATCTGAAGTAAGTGAACCTAAAACACCAGACGTTTCCGAAAAGCAAACCAGCTTAGACGAAGCGCCTGTCGAACCGAAGAAGGAAACAATTTCAGAAAAACCTGAACAACCTGACAAACTTATAAAAGACGAAACACCCATTGAGGAAAAACTAATAAGTCCTGAAAAGGAGCTCCATAAGAAAACATTACTACAAAAAGCTGAAACGAGAGTAGAAAAAGTAGCTGGAAAAGTATCCGCTTTCAAAGATGAAGTTTTTGGATTCTTCGGCAAAAAAACTGATAAGAAAGAACCTAGTCCTGATAAAGAAATCCCAGAAAAATCCACAATAAAGGAAACTGAAATAAAGCCAACTTATAGCAAGAAAGAGCAAAGTCCTGAAAAGGAAATAAAAGAAAAAGATCTGATTCCTGAAAAGAAGGTTCCCGAAAAGGCAGATATTAAAAAATCTAGCCCAATCACGGAAGTACCTTCAGAAAAGGTAGAAGTAGAGTTATCTATTGATGAACAACATGAGGGGAAGCCAGAAGTATCCATATTTGACGAAATGAAGGATCAAATTGCCGACACTACTAAACATGTTCTTGCCAAATTGGACTTAAAATTAGAAAAAGTAACTCAGGAGACAAAAGTCAGTCCTGAAAAAACCGTTTTAAGTGAAAAAGTGCCTAGCTCACCCCAGCTTGAAAAAGAAACAACTACACCCGTTAAAGAGATACCGGAAAATAAGGTTCCTAGCTTAATTTATGATGAAGATCAAGAGTTAGATATTGAAGAAAGGCTAATTGGATTTGAACCAATTGAAAAACCAGAGGAAGTCTCTACTACACAGTTTTTGACAATTACCGAGAAAGGTATTGTAATAACAAGGAAATCTACTGTTACCACTATCTTACAAGAATATAGTAACATTAGTAAGACGATTTTTAGATACAAAACTACTGTTTTAACGATTGAAGATGATGAACTTCCTGATGGTACAAGAACTGGGAGAACTTTTAGAAAAGTAATCCTTTCTCATGAACGACCAAAGCTCAGTCCAGTCACTTCGATTGAGAAAGCACTAAGTCCAACCAAACTAGACGAAAAAGTACCTAGCCCAGTAAAACTCGATGAGAATGTTGCTTCTCCAGTGAAACCTGATATGAAAGTATCAACTTTGACTGATTTAGATGAAAAAATTCCTAGCCCAATTGTATCAAAGCCTTTAGATAAAACACCAGACGATAAACCAAGCTTAATTTACGATGAAGATGAAGAATTAGAAATTGAAGAAAGACTTATGGGTTTTGAACCAACTGGAAAGCCTGAGGAAGTTACCACAACGCAAATCATAACAATGACTGAAAAAGGCGTCTTAGTACAAAGGAAATCAATAATTACGAAAATCCTCCAGGAATATACCAATGTAACTAAAACAACATTCAGATATAAAACTACTATTTTAACTATTGAAGAAGATGAGCTGCCAGATGATTCTAAAGTAAGTCGTACCATCAGGAAAGTTACGCTTGCATATGAAAAACCTAAGCTTATATCTCTTACAGCTGATGAGAAATCGCTTAGCAGCCCAGAGGAACAAATGACTGATGAGAAACCCCTTAGTTTAGCAAAAGAACTAATGGCAAGAAAATCTCCGAGTCCTGAAAAGGAATTACCGCATGACAAAACTAGCCCAATGAAACTTCATGAAAAAACATCAAGTCCATCTAAGACTGAAGATAAAACACCAACTTCGGAAAAGCCCGACGGCGAGATACTTACTTTAATTTCTGACGAAGCGCAAGAATTTGAAATTAATGAAGTGCTTAAAGAATTTACACCTATGGGCAAAGCAGAAGAGTATACGTCCGGTAAAGTTGAAACTGTCAGTGACAAAGGCATCGTTACAACGAGAAATTCTCTCATTACTACAGTTATTCAGGAATATAAACATGTTACCAAGAAAATTGTTAAATACAAGATTTGTATTATGACCATTGAAGCGGATGAACGTCTTGATGGTTCCAAATACACTCGAGTTATTAGACAGATGAAACTTGTTGATAAAAGGCCAGACCCCATTCCTTTTGAATTCGAAGACAAATTGCAAGCAACCGACAAGGAATTGCCTGTAATTAAGGTTAGTTTACAAAAGGAGCAATCAGAAATAGCACCTAGCCCCGTAAAACCCGACGACAAAGCATCTAGTCCAATACATCTTGATGAAAAGATACTAAGTGCGAAGCCTGACGAGAAGGAGCCAGGCTCATTAAAACCTGATGAGAGAGAGCCAAGCTTAATTACACCAGAAGAAAAGACGCCTGTCAAGATTGGAGAGAAAGCACCTACCCAAATTCATTTTGACGAGAAAAAGCCAATCCCAGTCAAACCTGACGAGGAAGAGCCAAGATTAGTCAAGCTTGATGAGAAGCTAAGCCTTGTTACATCGGAGGAAAAGGTAACTAGCCCAGTGAAGCCTGAAGAGAAGGCACCAAGCTTAATTCATGTTGACAAAAAGGCACCTAGCCCCGTCAAGCCTGACGAAAAAGCACCTAGTCCAATCCGTCTCGACGAAAATGCACCAAGCCCAGTCAAGCCTGACGAGAAAGCACCTAGCCCAATATATTTTGACGAAAAGGCACCAAGCCCTATCAAGCCTGACGAGAAAGCACCTAGCCCAATCCATGTCGATGAGAAGACACTAAGCCCAGTCAAATATGATATGAGGAAACCAAGCCCAATATCACCAGAAGAGAAGGCACCTAGCCCAATTTATCTTAATGAGAAAGAGCTAGGCTCAGTTAAGCCTGAAGAGACGAGGCCTAGCCTTGTTACCTGTGAGGATAAGGTAACTAGCCCAGTCAAGCCAGAAGAAAACGCACCATGCCCAATTCATCTTAATGAGAAGACACCTAGCCCAACTAAAGCTGATGAAAAGACTCCTAGTCCAATACAGCCTGAAGAAAAGGCACAAAGTTCCACTGTAAAGCCTGATGGGGAGGTACCTACCTTAATTTGTGACGAAGGTCAGGAATTAGAAATTGATGAGCTACTGAAAGAATTCGAACCTTTGGGTAAGTCAGAAGAACATACTACTGGTAAGATAGAAACTGTTAGAGAAAACGGTATCCTTATTACGAGAAAATCTCTTATAACAACAGTTATTCAAGAATATAAACATGTTTCCAAGAAAATGTTGAAATACAAGATTTGCATTATGACCATTGAAGCGGATGAACATCCAGATGGTTCAAGATACACTCAAGTTATAAGACAGATGAAACTTTTTGACAACAAACCGGACCGCATCCCATTCGAGTTCAAAGATAAATTGCCTAAACCAAAAAAAGAATTACCCACCACAGTTGAAGACAAAGTACCTAGTCCAGTCCAAATTGATGACGCAGAAATAAGCAAGGTTGACTCCGAAGCAGCTAGCCTAGTTAAGCTGGAAGACGTAAGTCAAAGAACTGTAGAAGAAAAATTACCCAGTCTGATATATGATGAAAGCCATGAAAAAGAAATTGAAGAAGCACTTAAATCTTTTGAATCATTAGATAAACCTGAAGAACAAACAACAACAACGTCTGTTATTGTTACCGAAAAAGGCGTAACTATAAAGAGAAAGTCTATCATTACAACTATTATACAAAAGTATTGCAATATTACAAGAATAATATATAAATATAAAGTAACAGTCTTAACTATCCAAGAAGACGAACTTCCCGATGGCTCAAAAGTTAGTCGGACTTTCAGAAGTGTTACACTTGATGATAAAAAGCCAAAACAAATGATAACATCAGAAGAAAAACAAGAACAAATTCCAGACAAGTCTGATGAGAGAAAATCAAGCATTATCACCCCAGATCAGAAGGCACATAGCCCAGTATATTTTGACGTGAAAGAGACAAGCCAAGACAAGCCTGATGAAAGGAAACCAAGCCTTATCACCCGAGATGAGGAGGCACCTAGCCCGGTTCATCTTGACGAGAAAGCACCAAGCCCAGTCAAGCCTGACGAAAGGAAACCAAGCATTATCACCCCAGATGAAAAGGCATCTACCCCGGTACATCTTGACGAGAAAGAGCCAAGCTCAGTCAGGATTGATAACAGGAAAACAAGCCTTACTACACCAGAAGAGAAAGCGCCAAGCCCTGTACTCCTTGCAGAGACAGAACCAAGCCCAGACAAGCTTGATGAAAGGAAACTAAGCCTTATCACCCAAGATGAGAAAGCACTTAGCCCGGTGCATCTTGAAGAGAAAGAACCAAGCCCTGACAAGCTTGATGAAAGGAAACTAAGCCTTATCACCCAAGATGAGAAGGCACTTAGCCCGGTTCATCTTGACGAGAAAGAACCAAGCCCAGTCAAGACTGATGAAAGGAAACCAAGCCTTATCACATCAGAAGAGAAGGCGCCAAGCCCAGTACTCCTTGAAGAGAAAGAACCAAGCCCAGACAAGCTTGATGAAAGGAAACTAAGCCTTATCACCCAAGATGAGAAGGCACTTAGCCCGGTGCATCTTGAAGAGAAAGAACTAAGCCCTGACAAGCTTGATGAAAGGAAACTAAGCCTTATCACCCAAGATGAGAAGGCACTTAGCCCGGTTCATCTTGACGAGAAAGAACCAAGCCCAGTCAAGACTGATGAAAGGAAACCAAGCCTTATCACATCAGAAGAGAAGGCGCCAAGCCCAGTACTCCTTGAAGAGAAAGAACCAAGCCCAGACAAGCTTGATGAAAGGAAACTAAGCCTTATCACCCAAGATGAGAAGGCACTTAGCCCGCTACATCTTGACGAGAAAGAACCAAGCTCAGTCAAGACTGATGAAAGGAAACCAAGCCTTATTACATCAGAAGAGAAGGTGCCAAGCCCAGTACTCCTTCAAGAGAAAGAACCAAGCCCAGACAAGCTTGATGAAAGGAAAGTGAGCCTTATCACCCAAGATGAGAAGGCACTTAGCCCGGTACATCTTGACGAGAAAGAGCCAAGCTCAGTCAAGACTGATGAAAGGAAACCAAGCCTTTTCACATCAGAAGAGAAGGCGCCAAGCCCAGCACTCCTTGAAGAGAAAAAACCCAGCCCAGACAAGCTTAATGAAAGGAAAATAAGGCTTATCACCCAAGATGAGAAGGCACTTAGCCCGGTACATCTTGTCGAGAAAGAACCAAGCTCAGTCAAGACTGATGAAAGGAAACCAAGCCTTTTCACATCAGAAGAGAAGGTGCCAAGCCCAGTACTCCTTGAAGAGAAAGAACCCAGCCCAGACAAGCTTAATGAAAGGAAAATAAGCCTTATCACCCAAGATGAGAAGGCACTTAGCCCGGTACATCTTGACGAGAAAGAACGAAGCTCAGTCAAGACTGATGAAAGGAAAACAAGCCTTATTACATCAGAAGAGAAAGCGCCAAGCCCAGTGCTCCTTGAAGAGAAAGAACCAAGCCCAGACAAGCTTGATGAAAGGAAACTAAGCCTTATCACTCAAGATGAGAAGGCACTTAGCCCGGTACATCTTGACGAGAAAGAACCAAGCCCAGTCAAGCCTGATGATAGGAAACCAAGCCTTATTACATCAGAAGAGAAGGCGCCAAGCCCAGTACTCCTTGAAGAGAAAGAACCAAGCCCAGACAAGCTTGATGAAAGGAAACTAAGCCTTATCACCCAAGATGAGAAGGCATTTAGCCCGGTACTTCTTGACAAGAAAGAGCCAAGCCCAGTCAAGCCTGATGAAAGGAAACCAAGCCTTATTACATCAGAAGAGAAGGCGCCAAGCCCAGTACTCCTTGAAGAGAAAGAACCAAGCCCAGACAAGCTTGATGAAAGGAAACTAAGCCTTATCACCCAAGATGAGAAGGCATTTAGCCCGGTACTTCTTGACAAGAAAGAGCCAAGCTCAGTCAAGACTGATGAAAGGAAACCAAGCCTTTTCACATCAGAAGAGAAGGCGCCAAGCCCAGTACTCTTTGAAGAGAAAGAACCAAGCCCAGACAAGCTTGATGAAAGGAAAATAAGCCTTATCACCCAAGATGAGAAGGCATTTAGCCCGGTACTTCTTGACAAGAAAGAGCCAAGCTCAGTCAAGACTGATGAAAGGAAACCAAGCCTTTTCACATCAGAAGAGAAGGCGCCAAGCCCAGTACTCTTTGAAGAGAAAGAACCAAGCCCAGACAAGCTTGATGAAAGGAAAATAAGCCTTATCACCCAAGATGAGAAGGCACTTAGCCCGGTACATCTTGACGAGAAAGAACCAAGCTCAGTCAAGACTGATGAAAGGAAACCAAGCCTTTTCACATCAGAAGAGAAGGCGCCAAGCCCAGTACTCCTTGAAGAGAAAGAACCAAGCCCAGACAAGCTTGATGAAAGAAAACTAAGCCTTATCACCCAAGATGAGAAGGCACTTAGCCCGGTACATCTTGACGAGAAAGAACCAAGCTCAGTCAAGCCTGATGAAAGGAAACTAAGCCTTATCACCCAAGATGAGAAGGCACTTAGCCCGGTACTTCTTGACAAGAAAGAGCCAAGCTCAGTCAAGACTGATGAAAGGAAACCAAGCCTTTTCACATCAGAAGAGAAGGCGCCAAGCCCAGTACTCCTTGAAGAGAAAGAACCAAGCCCAGACAAGCTTGATGAAAGGAAAATAAGCCTTATCACCCAAGATGAGAAGGCACTTAGCCCGGTACATCTTGACGAGAAAGAGTCAAGCTCAGTCAAGACTGATGAAAGGAAACCAAGCCTTTTCACATCAGAAGAGAAGGCGCCAAGCCCAGTACTCCTTGAAGAGAAAGAACCAAGCCCAGACAAGCTTGATGAAAGGAAACTAAGCCTTATCACCCAAGATGAGAAGGCACTTAGCTCGGTACATCTTGACGAGAAAGAACCAAGCTCAGTCAAGCCTGATGAAAGGAAACCAAGCCTTATTACTTCAGAAGAGAAGGCGCCAAGCCCAGTACTCCTTGAAGAGATAGAACCAAGCCCAGACAAGCTTGATGAAAGAAAACTAAGCCTTATCACCCAAGATGAGAAGGCAATTAGCCCGGTACATCTTGACGAGAAAGAACCAAGCCCTGTCAAGCCCGATGAAAGGAAACCAAGCATTATCACACCAGTTGAGAAGGCATCTAGCCCGGTACATCTTGACGAGAAAGAGCCAAGCTCAGTCAGGATTGATGACAGAAAACCAAGCCTTATCACACCAGAAGAGAAAGCGCCAAGCCCAGTACTCCTTGCAGAGACAGAACCAAGCCCAGACAAGCTTGATGAAAGGAAACTAAGCCTTATCACACCAAAAGAGAAAGCGCCAAGCCCAATTCATCTTGACGACAAAGAACCAAGCCCAGTCAAGACTGACAAGAGTAAACGAAGCCTTATCACACCAGAGAAGGAGGCACTTAGTCCAGTACACTTTGACGAGAAAGAACTGAGCCCACTAAAAGCTACGAAAGAACCAAGCATACTCAAGCTTGATGAGAAAGAGCCAAGCTCAGTGGAGCCTGATGAGGAAAAACCAAGTCTAATCACTCCGAAAGAAAAGGTACCTAGCCCGGCACATCTTGACGAGGAAGAACACACCTCAGTCAAGACTGATGATAGGAAATCAAACCTTATTACTCTAGAGGAGAAGCCAACTAGTCTAGTATACCTAGACGAGAAAAAGCCAAGCCCAGTCAAGCCTGACGAGAAAGAGCCAAGCCCGGCCAAACCTCATGAAAAGAAATCAAGCCTTATTACACCAGAAGATAAAGCAGTTAGCCCGGTATATTTTAACGAGAAAGAAGCAACTACAGTCAAGCCTGATGAACGGAAACCAAGCCTTATTACACCAGAAGAGAAGATACCTAGTCCGGTAGATGTTAATGAGAACGAGCCGAGCTTAGTCAAGCCTGATGAGAAAGAGCAAAGCCCAGCGAAGCCTCATGAAAGTAAACCAAATCTTATCACACCAGAAGAGAAAGCACCTAGTCCAGTACATCTTGGCGAGAAAGGAACAAGCTCAGTCAAGCTTGACGAGAGGAAACCAAGCCTTACCACACCAGAAGAGACAGCACCAACCCCAGTACATCTTGATGAAAAACAGCCAAGCCCAGAAAAGCCTCATGAAAGGAAACCAAGTCTTATTACACCAGAGGAGAAGGCAGCTAGCCCAGAACTTCTTGACGACAAAAAACCAAGCCCAGTCAAGCCTGATACTAAAGAGACGACCTCATTCAAGCCTGATGACATGAAACCAAGCCTTATCACACCAGAGGAAAAGGCATCTAGCCCGGTATGTCCTGACGAAAAAGAGGCAAGCCTAGTCAAATCTAATAAAACAGAGGCAAGCCCAGTAAAGCTTGATGATAAAAAACCAAGCCTTATTACACCAGAAGAAAAGGCACCTAGCCCAGTACATCTTGACGAGAAAGATCCAAGCCCAGGCAAACATGATGTGAAAGAACCAAGCCCAGTAAACCTTGATGACAAAAAACCAAGTCTTATAACATCAGAAGAGAAGGCACCTAGCACAGTACATAAAGATCAAGAGCTAAGCCCAGTCAACCGTGACGAGAAAGAACCAACCCCAGTTAAGCCTGATGAGATGAAACCAAGCCTAAACCCACCGGAGGAGAAAGCTCCTAGTACAGTACATCTTGATGAGAAAGAACCAAGCCCAGTTAAGCCTGATGAAAGGAAACCAAGTCTTATCCCAGGAGAAGAGAAGGCATCAAGCTCAGTCCATCTTGATGAAAAACAGCCAAGCCCAGAAAAGCCTCATGAAAGGAAACCAAGTCTTATTACACCAGAGGAGAAGGCAGCTAGCCCAGAACTTCTTGACGACAAAAAACCAAGCCCAGTCAAGCCTGATGATAAAGAGTCGACCTCATTCAAGACTGATGACATGAAACCAAGCCTTATCACACCAGAGGAGAAGGCAATTAGCCCGGTATGTTCTGACGAAAAAGAGGCAAGCCTAGTCAAACCTGATAAAATAGAGGCAAGCCCAGTAAAGCTTGATGATAAAAAACCAAGCCTCATTACACCAGAAGAAAAGGCACCTAGCCCAGTACATCAAGATCAAGAGCTAAGCCCAGTCAAGCGTGACGAGAAAGAGCCAACCCCAGTTAAGCCCGATGAGAGGAAACCAAGCCTTAACCCACCGGAGGAGAAAGCACCTAGCCCAGTATATCTTGATGAGAATGAACCAAGCCCAGTTAAGCCTGATGAAAGGAAACCAAGTCTTATCCCAGGCGAAGAGAAGGCATCAAGCTCAGTCCATCTTGATAAAAAAGAGCCAAGCCCAATCAAACCTGATGAAAAAGAGTCAAGCCCGGTCAAGTCCGACTTAAGGAAACCAAGCTTAATAACACCAGAGGAGAAGGAAACTATGCCAATTCATCTTGAGGAGGAAGAACCAAGACCATCAAAAGAGACGGCACCAACTTCAGTACATCTTGACGAAAAAAAACCAATCCCAGTCGAGTCTGATGAAAGGAAACCAAGCCTTATCACATCAGAGGAGGAGGCACCTAGTCCAGTACATCTTGACGAGAAAAAGCCAAGCCCAGTCACTGTTGACGAGAAAGAGCCAATCCTAGTCAAGCTTGATGAGAAGAAACCAAGCCTTATCACACGAGAGGAGCAGGTACGTAGCCCAGTACATTTTGATGAGAAAGAACCAAGCCCAGTTAAGTCTGATGATATGAAACTAGGCCTTATCCTACCAGAAAAAAAGGCACCATGCTCAGAACATCTTGAAGAAAAAGAGCCAAGTCCAGTCAAGCCTGATGAGAGAAAACCAAGCCTTATTACACCAGAGGAGAAAGCAACTAGTCCAATACACCTTGACAAAAAAGTGCCAAGCCCAGTCACGCCTGATGAAAGGAAACCAAGTCTTATCACACCAGAGGAGAAGGCACTTAGCTCAGTATATCTTGACGAGAAAGAGCCCAGCCCAGTTAAGCTTGATGGGAGGGAACCCAGTCGCATCACACCAGAAGAGGAAGCATTTAGCTTGGTACATCTTGACGAAAAAGAACCAAGCCCAGTCAAGCCTGATAAAAAGAAACTAAGCCTTATCACTCCAGAAGAGACTGTACCTAGCCCGGTACATCTTGACGAAAAAGACCCAAGACTAATTAAGCCTGATGAAAAAGAGCCGCGCCTTGTCAAGCCTGATGAGAGGAAATTAAGCCTTATTACACCAGAAGAGAAGGCATCTAGTTCGGTATATCTTGACGAAAAAGAGCCAATCCTAGTCAAGCCTAATGATAGAAAACCAAGCCTTATCATACCAGAAGAGAAAGCATCTAGTTTGGTACATCTTGACGAAAAAGAGCCAATCCTAGTCAAGCTTGATGAGAGAAAACCAAGTCTTATCATACCTGAAGAGAAGGGACCTGGCCTGGTAAATCTTGACGAAAAAGAGCCAAGCTCAGTCAAACCAGATGTAGAGAAGCCAAGCCTTATCACACTAGAAAAGAAGGCATCCAGTCCGGTACATTTTGACAAAAAAGAATCAACCCCAGTCAAGCCTGAGGAGAAGAAAGCAAGCCTTATTACACCAAAAGAGAAGGCACCTAGCCCGGTACATCTTGATGAAAAAGAGCTAAGCCCAGTCAAGCTTGATGAGAAAGAGTCATACCCAGTCATGCCTGATGATAGGAAACCAAGCCCTATCACACCAGAAGACAAAGCAACTAGCCCGGTACATCTTAGTAAGAAAGAGCTAAGCCCAGTCACTGCTGACGAGAAAACGCCAACCCCAGTGAAGCTTGATGAGAAGAAACGAAGTTCTATCACACCAGAAGAGAATACACCAAGCCCAGTACATCTTGGGGAAGAAGAGCCAAGCCCAGTCACTGCTGACGCGAAAGAACCAACCCCAGTCAAGCTTGATGAGAGGAAATCAAACCTAATCACAACAGAGGAGAAGGCACCTAGCCCGGTACATCTTGACGAGAAAGAGTCAAGCTTAGTCAAGCGTGATGAAAAAGAACCAAGTTCAGTCAAGTCTGATGAGAGGAAACCAAGCCTTTTCACACCAGAGGAAAAGACATCTGGTGTAGTACATCTTGATGAGAAAGAGTCAAGCCCAGGCAAGCCCGTTGAGAAGGCACCTAGTCCAGTACATCTTGACGAGAAAGAGCAAATTATTGATTCGTCCGAGAAGGAACTAAGCCCCGCTGAGTTAATCGATAAGGAGCCTAGCCGAGTTCACCTAGATGAGGTGAAACCTACCCTTGTAATGCTAGAAATGAAGGAACCTTCTCTTGCAAAACCTTCTCTTCCTCTTCAACCGGAAGAGGAACCAAGCCACGTCAAGGCTGTTGACAAATCAATGAGCCCAGAAATTACTGGAAAGGAAGAGTCTGGTGTAATTGAGTTTGATGAGGAAGTACCAAGCCCAATCAAGCTTGATGAAAGAAAGTCAAGCTTAGTCACGCTAGAAGGAAAGACACCAATTACAATACAGCTTGACGAGAAAGAGCTTAGTCTAGTCAAACCTGATGATAAGAGTTCTAGCCCAGTCAAGCCGGATGAAAGGAAGCCAAGCCTTGTCACGCCAGAGGAGAAGACACACAGTCCAATAAACCTTGAAGAAAAGGAATTGAGTCATTCAGAAACTGATGAAGATTTTTCGAGTATGACGTCTGTAGAGAAAGTGACAAAAGCAGTTGATCTTAGTTTTATGACCAGCAAACCTGATGAGAAAAAACCGAGTCCTGTTAAACTTGACGTTCTTAAACCAAGTCCCGTCAAGGCGGATGAAAAAGCGCATAGTACTGTTGAACTTGATGAAAAAATGCCTAGCTCAGATAAACTTGATGAAGAGGAGACCTTACCAATCAAACTAGATGAGAATTTGCCTAGCCCGGTAAAGTCAGGTAAGAAAGATTCTAGCCCTGTCAAACTTGATGACGAGCCAAGCCTTTTCAAACTTGATGACGAGCCAAGCCTTTTCAAAACTGACGAAAACGAGCCTAGCCCACTAAAACCTGACCAAAAAGACCCAAGCTCAGTCAAACTTGACGAGAAAACTCCTAGCCCAGTCAAGCTGACTGAAAAGAAGCCAAGCCTTGTCACTCATGAGGATAGTCCAATTGAGCCTGAAGAAAAAGAATTAAGTCTTTCAGAAACTGATGAAGATATTTCGAGTATAACATCTGCTGACAAAGTGGCAAAACCAGTCGATTTTAATTTTATTAGCAGCAAACCTGATGAGAAAGAACCAAGTTCCGTTAAACTTGAGGTTCTCAAACCAGGCTTGGTCAAACTTGATGAAAAGGTAATTTGCGCAGTCAAAATTGATGAGAAAGTGCCCAGCCCAGTAAAGTCTGATGAAAGAAAACCTATCCAAATCATATCTGAAGGAATGCCACCAAGTCCATTACATCTTGTTGAAGGAGAACCAAGCCAAATCAAACCTGACGACAAGGAGCCAAGCACAGTTAAGCCAGATGAAAAGGCACCAAGCTTAATCAAATCTGAAAATGAGATGCCAGGCTCAGACAAACCAGATGATAAAGCGTCTAGCCATGTCCAGCCAGATCAGAAGTCAGCTAGCCCAATCAAATCTGACAAACTTGATGACAAGGCGACTAAGCCAATTGATGGAGTGCCAATACTTATTAAGCCTGAAGAAACAATAATAAGCTTAGATGAGCCTGTTACTCTTAAAGAAAAGTTACCTTGCTTGATCTTTGACGAAGCCCAAGAATTAGAAATTGACGAAAGTCTTAAAGGTTTTGAATCCGTAGGAAAACCAGAAGAAGACACTAGCACTCAGTTCGTAACTATTACTGAAAATGGCATCGTTATAAAACGAAAAACTATCATTATAACCATCATCCAGGAATATAGCAATATAACTAGAACAATTCTACGGTACAAAACGATAGTTTTGACTATTGACGAAGATGAACTTCCCGATGGCACTATTAAGACCCGAACTACTAGAACTGTTACTCTTGCTGATAATAAGCCTAAACTTAGTCCAGAGGAAGGATTATCTTCATCGAAATCAGATATTGAAGATACCGATGTAAGTACACCTCAAGTTGAACTTGTTGAGAAGGTAGTAAGCCCAGTCAAGGCAGACGTAAAAGAGTCCAGTCAAATCAAGCCAGATATGAAGGAGGAAAGCCCAGTTAAAGCTGAAGAAAAAGAGCGAAGTCCAGTCAAACCTGACGAGAAAGAGCCCGGGCCAGTCAAGCTTGATGAAATAAAACAAAGCCTATTAACATCAGAAGGAAGTTCACCCAGCCCGGACGAGAATCACCCTAGCCTAGAAAAGTTAGAAGAAAAAATTTCTTGTCCCGTGTTGAATGAAAAAGAGCTTAAAGCGATAACACCTGATGAAAAGGAACTTAGTTCTTCTACAACTGAAGAGAAGACACCAAGTCCAATTAAACCACATGAAAAGGTAACCCCAATACAAAAAGATAAAAGCGTGCCGATAGAAGTTGATGACAAACATAAAAATAAAAAGGAAGAGCTCTTGGACGAAGATGGCTTTGTTATCGTTGAAAAAGATCTTCTTGGTGAAGCATATGAAGAACTTGAAACTTTTTCTACAGGAGAGAAAGTAGACGACACTAAAGAAAGTCCAGTGGAGGAACTTAAACTGTCACATATTTTGGAGGCAGATAATGTAGACAAACAAAAAATCACCATCGATGAGAAACCACAAGTCCTTAAAATATCTGATGCCGTTCTCAGCAAAGTTCCTGTAAAAGAACCTAGTCCAGAGAAAGAGGCTCAGATAAGGGAAGAAGTGGATCAAGGTATCAAAATCAAAGATGACCTTACACATGAAAAAATTACGAAAGATCTCAATATTCACACCGACACACAAGATCATTCTGAAGATGAAATACCAAGCCCTGAACTTGTGCTAGACACAGTGAAAGACACTGGAAGAAAAATGAGTCTGGCCAAAGTCACAAAGGCAAAACAAGATATCATAAGTGCAGAACGTAATATGTTTACTGAAAAGGAACTTTTTGACGCTATGAAAGATAGTCACTTAGAAGACTCGGACTCACAACGAGTTCCAAGCCCATTATCAGCCAAAGAAGATATGAAAAAACTGGTTTCAGAAAAAGAAGAAGATGAAAAGATTACCGACAAAGGTGTAGCAACCGCAGAAAAAACAATCATTGCATTGAAATCACTTGATATCGAAATCAAGGATATTACCAAACTACCCTCAATCGGATCTGACGATTCTATTGATACAAAACAAGACTTAAAACCAAAAGAGAAACTTGATGAAATCACGAAAAAATATATCATTTCTGACAAACTTGATGACAAGCAAGTTGGTTTAGAAAAAGATATTCATGACATCAAACAAATGGAAAAGGAAATCGATGGTGAAGATTTATTAAGTAAATCTGAAGGATTAGCCGTAGAAAAAGCAACAGTTGCAAAAACTTTACTAAGCAAATTTGAAGAAATGACTGACGAGACGAAAGAATTTATATCCGATAAATTACTTCAACATGAAAAACTGGAAGAACTCAGTCCAGAATTGGAGGCAATAAAAATTAAAAAAGTCGAAAAGCAAATATTATTATCGAAGGAACCAAGTCCAGTCTTGACTGAAAAAGAAGAACCTAGCTCGGTCCCTCACTACGATGATGAGGATGTTAAGGAAATTAGCCAAGTCAAACCTGCTGACAAAACAACAACCCTAATTAAGCCGGATGAGAAGCCACAAAGCCCTGTCAAACTTGCCGAAAAGGCACCTAGCCCAGTTGACACTGACGAAAAGGTGCCAAGTCAAGTCTTGATTGAAAAAGATGAACTTGGCTTAGTCAAGCTTGGTGAAAAGGTAGCAACCCTGGCCAAACCTGACGAAAAGGCACCTAGTGCAACAAAGCCTGATGAGAAGCCTTGCAGCCCAGTCGTACATGATGAGAAGAAGGCCCCAAGCCAAATATCAACTGAAAAAGAAGAACTTAGCCCAATCAAACCTGATGGGAAGGCATCCAGCTCTGAAAAGCTTAATGAGGTACCTTGCAAAGCCAAGCCTGATCAAAAACCCCTTAGCCAAACCAAACCTGGTAAGAAAGTGCCTAGCCCAGTCTTAATTGAAAAAGAAGATCTTAGTTCTGTCCAGGCTGGAGAAAAAGAAACAAGTCCAGTTGAACCTGATGATAAGGAGCTCAGCTCCATCAAGCCAGATCAGGAGCCTAGCCCCATAAAACCTGATGAGAAATCAAATAGTTCCGTTCTTGAAGAAAAATTAACAAAACCGTTAGAGCTAGATGTTGTACTTGCCAAACCTGATGAAAAAGCTTCAAGTCCCATTAAGACCGGTGAGAAAGAGCCAAGCCCAGCGAAATTAGATGAAAAGGCGGCTAGCCCCATAAAACCTGTTGAGAAAGAACTCAGCCCTGACAAGCCTGATGAGAAAGCCCCAAGCCCAGTATCATCTGCGAAGGATAAACTAAGCCCTGCCGAGCCTGGTGATAAGGCACCAAGCCCAGTTTCATCTGTGAAAGAAGAACTTAGCCCAGCAAAGCCTGATGAGACTGCGCCAAGTCCAGTATCAACTAAAATGGATGAACTAAGCCCAGCAAAGCCTGATGAAAAGGTGCTTAGCCCAGTTTCATCAGTGAAGGATGAAATAAGCCTAACCAAGTCTAATGAGGAGGTGCCCAGCCCGGTG
This sequence comes from Omphaloscelis lunosa, assembly GCA_916610215.1. Lineage (NCBI taxonomy): Eukaryota > Metazoa > Arthropoda > Insecta > Lepidoptera > Noctuidae > Omphaloscelis > Omphaloscelis lunosa. The sequence goes on from OU744260.1 coordinate 19,867,302, forward strand.
CCATCTGTGAAGGATGAACTAAGCCCGGTCAAGCCTGATGAGAAGGTGCCCAGCCCAGTATCATCTGTGAAGGATGAACTACGTCCAGACAAGCCAGATGAGAAAGCACCAAGTCCGGTACCAACTGTGGAGGATGAACTTAGCTCAGCCAAATCAGATGAAAAAGCAGTAAGCCCAGTTTCGTCTGTGCAAGATGAATTAAGCCCATCCAAGTCTGATGAGAAGACACCAAGCCCCGCCAAACCAGATGAAAAAGTACCAAGCCCAGTATCATCTGTAAAAGGCGAACTCAGCTCATTCAAGCCTGATCAGAAAGCCAGTAGTTCCATTCTTGAAGAAAAATCCACAAAATCCTTAGAACTGGACGTATCTTTTCTAACCAAAACTGATGAAAAGGCGCCAAGCCCCGTCAAGACCGATGGTAAGGAGCATAGCGCCATCAAGCTTGATGAGAAGGAGACTACTCCTGCAAAGCTAGATGAAAAGGAGCCTAGCCCGATAAATCTCGACGAGAAAGAGCCAAGCCCAGTCAAATCAGATGAAAAAGAGCCAACCCCAGACAAGCCAGATGAGAAAACACCAAGCCCAGTACCATCTGTGAAGGATGAACTTAGCCCAAGCTCAGTATCGTCTGTGAAGGATAAACTAAGCCCAGTCAAGCCAGATGAAATAATGCCCAGCCCGGTGTCATCTATAAGGGAAGAAGTAAGCGCAATTAAAGCTGATGAGAAAATGCCAACTCTGGTCAATCCTGATGAGAAAGCGCACAGCCCAGAATCATCTCTGAAAGAAGAATCTAGCCCAGCCAAACTAGATGAGCAAGCACCCAGCCCAGTATCTTCTGTGAAGGAGGAACTTACCCCAGCCAAACCAGATGAGAAGGCATCAAGTGCAGTAGCATCTGTAAAAGAAGAAGTAAGCCCAGTCAAACTAGATGAGAAGGCACCAAGCCCAGTTTTGATTGAAAAAGAACAATTAATCACTGTCAAGCCTGATGAAAAGGCACTAAGCTCGACGCTACCTGCAAAAGAAGAAGTAAGCCCAGTTAAACCAGATGAGAAGGCACAAAGTGCAGTAGCATCTGCAAAAGAAGAAGTTAGCCCCGTCAAATCAGATGAGAAGGCACCAAGCCCAGTTTTGATTGTAAAAGAACAATTAACCCAAGTCAAGCCTGATGAGAAGGCACCAAGTCCGATGCTAACTGTAAACGAAGAAGGTAGCCCAGTTAAACCAGATGAGAAGGCACCATGCCCAGTCTTGATTGTAAAAGAAGAACTTAGCCCAATTAAGCCTGATGAGAAGACACCAGTTCCAATCAAATCCGAAGAGAAAGCACCCAGCTCAGCATTTTCTGTGAAGGATGAACTTAGCTCAGGGAAACTAGATGAGAAAGCATCAAGCCTAGTTAAAATTGATGAGAAAGCAATTATTTCTGTAGTTGAAGAAAAATTGACGAAACCGTTAAAGCTGGACATTGTATCTGTACTTACCAAAACTGATGAAAAGGTACCAAGCCTAGCTAAATCAGATGAGAAGACACCAAGCCCAATATTATCTGTGAAGGATGAACTTAGCGAAGTCAAGCTTGATGAAAAGGTGCCCAGCCCGGTGCCATCTGTGAAGGATGAAACCACAGCCAAGCCTGATGAGAAGGTGCCCAGCCCGGTACCATCTGCAAAAGAAGAACTAAGTCCAGTCAAATCAGATGAGAAGGCACCAAGCCCAGTATCTTCTGAGAAGGCAGAAATTAGTCCAGCCAAGCCAGATGAAAAACAGCCTAGCCCCGTAAAGCCTGAAGAAAAAGAACCGAATCTCGTCAGGCCTGATGAAAAAGCAGCTAGTCCAGGCAAACCTGATGAAGAAACAACAAGTCAAGTAAAGCCTGATGAAAAAGCATCAAGTCCAGTATCATCTGTGAAGGATGAACTAAGCCCAGCCAAATCAGATGAGATAATGCACAGCCCGGTATCATCCGTTAAGGAAGAAGTTACCTTAATTAAGCCTGATGAGACAATACTAAACCTGGTCAAGCCTGATGAGAAATTGCCCAGCCCAATGTCATCTGAGCAGGTAGAAATAAGCCCAGCTAAGGTAGATGAGATGGTATCAAGCCCAAGATTCATTGAAAAAGAAGAACTAAGCGCACTCAAGCCTAATGACAAGGCACCTAGTCCAGTATCATCAGTGAAGGATGAACTTAGCCCAACTAAGCCTGATGAGGTGCCCAGCCCGACGCCATCTGTTAAAGAAGACCTCAGCCTAGCTAAACCGGATGAGAAGGCACCTGGTCCGGTATCATCAGTGAAGGATGAACTAAGCCCAGCCAAGCCAGATGAGAAGGAGCCAAGCCCGGTGCCATCTGCGAAGCCAGATGAGAAGGTGCCAAAGCCAGGATTAATCGAAAAAGAAGAACTAAGCCCACTTAAACCTGATGACAAGGCACCTAGTCCAATATCATCAGTGAAGGATGAACTAAGCCCAGTCAAGCCAGATGAGAAGGTGCCAAGGCCAGGATTAATTGAAAAAGAAGAACTAAGCCCACACAAACCTGATAACAAGGCACCTAGTCCAATATCATCAGTGAAGGATGAACTTAGCCCAACCAAGCCTGACGAGAAGGTGCCCAGCCCGACGCCATCTGCGAAGGAAGATCTCAGCCCAGTCAAATCGGGTGAGAAGGCACCAAGCCCAGTATCTTCTGAGAAAGCAGAAATTATTCCAGCCATACCAGATAAAACAGAGCATAGCCCCGTAAAGTCTGAAGAAAAAGAACTGCGCCTCGTCAAGCCTGATGAAAAAACAGCTAGCCCAGTCAAACCTGATGAAGATGCAGCTAGCCCAGTCAAACCTGATGAAGATTCAGCTAGCCCAGTCAAACCTGATGAAGAAGCAGCTAGCCTAATCAAACCAGATGAGAAAGCACCAAGCCCAAATTCATCTGAGAAGGCAGAAATTTGTCCAGCCAAGCCAGATGAAATAGAGCCTAGCCCCGTAAAGCCTGAAGAAAAAGAATTGAGCCTCATCAAGCCTGATGAAAAGGCAGCTAGCCCAGTCAAACCTGATGAAGATGCAGCTAGCCCAGTCAAACCTGATGAAGAATCAGCTAGCCTAATCAAACCAGATGATAAAGCACCAAGTCTAATATCATCTGCAAAGGAAGAACTAAGCCCAGCCAAATCAGATGAGACGGCACCAAGCCCAGTATCTTCTGAGAAGGCAAAAATTATTTCACCGCAAGGTGAAAAAGAGCCTAGTCCCGAAAAGCCTGAAGAAAAAGAGCCTAGCCCCGTAAAGCCTGAAGAAAAAGAACTAAGCCTCGTCAAGCCTGATAAAAAAGCAGCGAGCCTAGTCAAACCTGATGAAGAAGCAGCTAGCCTAATCAAACCAGATGAGAAAGCACCAGTATCATCTGAGAAGGCAAAAATTTGTCCAGCTAAGCCAGATGAAAAAGAGCCTAGCCCCGTAAAGCCTGAAGAAAAAGAACCGAGCCTCTACAAGCCTGATGAAAAAACAGCTAGCCCAGTCAAACCTGATGAAGAAGCAGCTAGCCTAATCAAACCAGATGAGAAAGCACCAAGCCCAATATCATCTGTGAAGGCAGAAATTTTTCCAGTCAAGTCAGATAAAAAGGAGCCTAGCCCCGTAAAGCCTGAAGAAAAAGAACCAAGCCTCATCAAGCCTGATGAAAAAGCAGCTAGCCCCGTAAAGCCTGAAGAAAAAGAACCGAGCCTAATCAAGCCTGATGAAAAAGAAGCTTGCCCAGTCAAACCTGATGTAGAAGCAGCTAGTCTAATCAAATCAGATGAGAAAACATCAAGCCCAGTATCACCAGTAAAGAAAGAACTTAGCCCAGTCAAGCCTGATGAGAAATCAATTAGTTTCGCTCTTGAAAAAAAATTAATAAAACCGTTTGAGCTCAGCCTTGTATCTGTACTTACAAAACCTGATGAAAAGGTGCTAAGCCCTGTCAAGTCCGATGAAAAGGATTCAAGCCCAGTCCAGCCTGATAAGGAAGCACCAAGCCAAGTAAAGCCTGATGAAAAAACATTGAGTCCAGTATCATCTGTGAAGGATGAACTAAGCCCAACCAAGCCAGAAGAGATAGTGCCAAGGCCAGGATTAATTGAAAAAGAAGAACTAAGCCCACTCAAACCTGATGACAAGGCACCTAGTCCAATATCATCAGTGAAGGATGAACTTAGCCCAACCAAGCCTGACGAGAAGGTGCCAAGGCCAGGATTAATTGAAAAAGAAGAACTAAGCCCACTCAAACCTGATGACAAGGCACCTAGTCCAATATCATCAGTGAAAAATGAACTTAGCCCAACCAAGCCAGAAGAGATAGTGCCCAGCCCGGTGTCATCTGTTAAGGAAGAAGTAACCTTAATAAAGCCTGATGACAGAATACCAAGCCTGCTCAAGCCTGATGAGAAAGTGCACAGCCCATTGTCATCTGAGAAGGAAGAAATTTGCCCTGCCAAGCCAGATGACAAGATACCAAGCCCAAGATTAATTGAAAAACAAGAACTAAGCTCACTCGAGCCTGATGACAAGGCACCTAGTCCTGTATCATCAGTGAAGGATGAAGTTAGTTCAGCCAAGCTTGATGAGAAGTCACCAAACCAAGTAGCATCTGTGAAGGATGAACTAATCCAAGCCAAGCCTGATGAGAAAGTGCCCAACTCGGTGCCATCTGTGAAGGAAGAACTAAGCCAAGCCAAACCAGATGAGGAAGTCCCCAGCCCAGTAGCATCTGTGAAGGATGAACTAAGCCCAGCCAAGCCTGATGAGACGGTGCCCAGCTTGGTGCCATTTGTAAAGGAAAAACTAAGCCCAGTCAAATCAGATGTAAAAGCATCAACTTCAGTTTTATCTGGGAAGGATGAACTTAGCCCAGCCAAGCCTGATGAGAAGGTGCTCAGTCCGGTGCCATCTATGAAGGATAAAACCTCAGCCAAGCCTGATGATAAGGTGTCCAGCCTGGTGCCATCTATGAAGAAAGAACTAAGCCCAGCCAAACTAGATGACAAGGCTCCAAGCCCAGTAGAATCTGTAAAAGACGAACTAAGCCCAGCCAAGCCTGGTGAAAAGGTGCTCAGCCCGGTGCCATCTATGAAGAATGAAACCTCAGCTAAGCCTGATGATAAGGTGTCCAACCTGGTGCCATCTATGAAGGAAGAACTAAGCCCAGGCAAACCAGATGAGAAAGCTCCAAGCCCAGTAGAATCTGCGAAGGACAAACTAAGCCCAGCCAAGCCTGATGAAAAGATGTCCAGCTCGGTGCCATCTGTCAAGGACGAAACCTTAGCCAAGTCAGATGAGAAGGTGACCAGCCCAGTGCCATCTGTGATTGAAGAACTATACCCAGCCAAATCAGATGAGAAAGTACAAAGCCCAGTATTATCTGTAAAGGATGAACTTAGCCCAGCTAAGCCAGATGAGAAGGTGCCAAGCCCGGTGCCATCTGCGAAGCCAGATGAGAAGGTACTAAGCCTAGGATTAATTGAAAAAGAAGAACTAAGCCCACTCAAGCCTGATGACAAGGCACCTATTCCTGTATTCTCAGAGAAGGATGAATTTAGCCCAGCCAAGCCTGATGAGAAGGTGCCTAGCCCGGTGCCAGCTGTGAAGGAAGAAATGAGCCTTCCCAAACCATCTGAGAAGGTACTGAGCCCGGTGCCATCTGTGGAGGACGAAACCTCAGCCAAGCTTGAAGAGAGGGCACCAAGCTCATTATCATATGTGAAGGATGAATTTAGCTTAGCTAAGTATGATGAAAAGCTGCCCAGTTCGGTGCCGTCTGTGAAGGATGAACTTAACCTAGCCAAACCAGATGAAAAGGCTGTACAAAGCCCTGAAAAGTCTACTAAACAAGCGGATAGTCCAAAGGAAAAAGTGCAAAAACCAGTTAAACTTGATTTAATTTCAAGTTTCAAGACACCAAGCCCAGTTGACTCTGATGAAGAAGTACTCAGTCCAGCTTTGATGGATGATACTGAGCTCACAGATGTAAATGAACTATCCTCAGTAAAGTCTATTAAAAAAGTAGCCAGTCCGATCAAGCCTGATATCGTGACAATCAGCCACCCTGATGACCACCAAGATGAGAAAGCGCCTAGCACTACCAAACCTGATAAGAAGACACCAAGTCCAGAAAATCCAAATGAAAAAGAATTAAGCACTGTCAACCCTGTTGAAAAGACGTTATCAGTTTTAGACAGGGAAACACCAAGCCCAACTCAGGATGAATTAGAAATTGAAAAGCAGTTACAAGGATTTGAACCGGTAGGCGAATCAGAAGAAGACACAACGACTCAGATAGTAACTGTTACCGAACATGGTCTCGTAATTAAAAGAAAAACAGTAATAACTACAATCATTCAAGAATACTCTAATCTTAGTAGAACTATAACCAAATATAAAATCACAGTAATCTCTATGGAGGCAGACGAATATACAGATGGTACAAAATCTAGTAAAACCTTTAAAGAGGTATCCATTGCTAATATGAGGCCGAAGAAGAGTACAGTAAAAATTGAAGTGAAAGAACCTACTCCAGTAACGGATGAGGATATAACAACGGGTCTTGGATTAAAGTTAAGTAAAGCTGTGCCAGATGTAACATACGAGACCGTCAAGTCTGATGAGAAGGAGCCTAGCCCGGACAAACCTGATGAGAAAGATCCTAGCTTTGTCAAACCTGAAGAAAAGGAGCGCAGCCCTGTCAAACCTGATGAGGAGAAGCTTAGCCCTGTCAAATTTGATGAGGAAAAGCCCAGCCCGGTCAAACCAGATGAGAAGCATTTTAGTCCTGTCAAACCGGACGAGGAGTCTAGCCCTATCAAACCTGATGAGAAGGAACCTAGTCCTGTCAAACCTGATGACAAAGGGCCTAGCCCTGTCAAACCAGATGCGAAGGGGTCCAGCCCTGTCAAACCTGATGAGGAGCGTAGCTCTGTCAAACCTGATGAGAAAGAGCCTCGCCTCGTCAAACCTGATGAGAAGAAACCTAGTTCTGTCAAACTAGATGAGAAGGGGTCTAGCCCTGTCAAACCTGATGAGAAGGAGTCGAGCACTGTCAAACCTGATAAGATAGAGCCCAGCCCTGACAAACCTGATGAAAAAACAATTAGCTTCATTATTGAAGACAAACCAACTAAGCCATTGGAGCTGGCTATTGTATCTGTTGTTACAAAACCTGACGAAAAGATACCCAGCCCAGTTAAGCCTGATGAGAAGGAGACTGACCTAGTCAAGCCTGATGAGAAGAAGACTGACCTAGTAAAACCTGACGACAAGGAACCTAGCCCCGTCAAACCTGATGAAAAAACTGCTAGTCCAGTTAAAACAGATGCGAAGGAGCCTAGCTCCGTTAAACCGGATGAAAAAGAACTAAGCCTCATCAAGCCTGATGAAAAAGTAGCTAGCCCAGTAAAACCAGATCACAAAGAACCTATCCCCATCAAACTTGACGAAAAATTGCCTAGCCCAACCTTGCAACATGAAAAAGAATCTATTTTCGTCAAACTTGATGAAAATCTCGCTAGCCCAGTCCTAACAGATATGAAGGAGACCAGCCCCGTCAAGCCTGATGAAAAAGAAATAAGTTCCATTCTTGAAAATAAACTAACAAAACCATTAGATCTGGACGTTGTATCTGTACTCACCGAAATCAAGAAAGAAACGTCAAGCTCTATACAGACCGATGAGAAAGAGCCTAGGCCAGTTAAGCCGGATAAGAAAGAATCTAGGCTTGTCAAGCCTGAAGAAAAAATAGCTAGCCCAGACAAACCATATGATAAAGCCTCTAGCCCAGTTAAACCAGATGAGAAGAAGCCTATCTCCGTAAAGCCTGGTGAAAAGAAAATTAGTTCCGTTCTTGAAGAAAAACTAATAAAACCATCAGAGCTGGACGTTGTATCTATACTTACTGAACTCGAGAAAGAAGCGCCCAGCCCTGTAAAGTCCGATGAAAAAGAGGCTAGTCCAGTCAAGGTTGGTGACAAAGAACATGACCCTGAAAAGTTAGATAAGAAGAAGCTCAGCCCAGTTAAGCCTGATAAGAAAGAGCCAAGCCCAGTCTTGCTGGATGAAAAGATGCCAAGTCTAGCAAAATTTAATGACAAAGAACTTAGTCCAGTCAAGCTTGATGCCAAGGCACCTAGCCCAGTGAAGCTAGATGAAAAGGCGCCTAGCCTTGTCAAGCCTGATGATAAGACACCTAGCCCAGTGAAGCTAGATGAAAAGGCATCAAGCCTTGACAAACCTGAAGTAAAGGAACCTAACCTAGTCAAGCCTGATGAAAAGGAACTTAGCCCTAACCAACCTAAGGTAAAGGAGCCTAGCCTTGACAAACCTGAAGTAAAGGAGCCTAGCCCTGTCAAGCCTGATGACGAGGAGCTTAGCACTGACCAACCTGAAGTAAAAGAGCCAAGCCTTATCAAAACTGATGACAAGGCACCTAGCCCAGTGAAGCTAGATGAAAAGGCGCCTTGCCCTGATAAACCTGAAGAAAAAGAGCATATCCAAATCAAGCCTGATGCCAAGGCACCTAGCCAAGTGAAGCTAGATGAAAAGGTGTCTAGCCCTGTCAAGCCTGATGATAAGATACCTAGCCCAGTGAAGCTAAATAAAAAGGCGTCCAGCCCTGACAAACCTGATTTGAAGGATCCTAGCCTTATCAAGACTGATGGCAAGGCACCTAGCCCTGACAAACCTGAAGAAAAAGAGCCTAGCCTAGTCAAGCCTGATGAGGAAGAGGTAAGCCCTGACAAACCTGAAATAAAGGAGCCTAGCCCTGTTAAGTCTGATGAAAAGGAGCCTACCCCTGTCAAGCCTGATGAGGAGGAGCTTACCACTGACAAACCTGAAATAAAGAAACCTAGCTTTGTCAAGCCTGATGACAAGGCACCTAGCCCAGTGAAGCTAGATGAAACGGCGCCTAGCCCTGACAAACCTGAAGAAAAAGAGCCTAGCCAAATCAAACTTGGTGAAAAAGAGCCTAGCCAAGACAAGCCAGACGAAAAAGAGCCTAGCCTCGTCAAACCTAAGGACAAGGCATTTAGCCCAGAGAAGCTTGATAAGAAGGCGCCTAGTCTTGAAAAACCTGAAGTAAAGGATCCTAGCCCTATCAAGCGTGATGAAAAAGAGCTTAGCCCTGTCAAGCCTGATAAGCAGGAGCTTAGTTCTGAACAACTTGAAGTAAAGGAGCCTAGCTTTGTCAAGCTTGATGACAAGGCACGTATCCCTGTGAAGCTAGATGAAAAAGCGCTTAGCCCTGATAAACCTGATGTAAAGGAGCCTAGCCCTGTTAAGTCTGATGAAAAGGAGCCTAGCCCTGTCAAGCCTGATGAGGAGGAGCTCAGCCCTGACAAACCTGAAGTAAAGGAACCTAGCTTTGTCAAGCCAGATGACAAGGCACCTAGCCTAGTGAAGCTAGATGAAAAAGCGCCTAGCCCTGATAAACCTGAAGTAAAAGAGCTGAAACTTGTCAAACCTGATGAAAAAGAGCCTAGCCCTATCAAGTCAGATGAAAAGGAGCCCAGCCCTGTTAAATCTATTGAGAAGGAGCCTAGCCTAGCCTTGCTGAATGAAAAGACGCCAAGTCTAGCAAAGCCTGATGACAGAGAACCTAGTCCAATCAAGTCTGACGACAAAACATCTAGTCCAGTCAAGCCAAAAGAGAAGACACCAAGCCCAGTAAAGCTGATTAACAAGGAGTCTAGTCTCGTTGAACCTGATGAGACGACAAAAAGCCCGGTTAAGTATGATGCCAAAGCAATTGATTCCGTTTTTGGAGAAAAAGTTATAAAGCCGTTACAACTAGATGTAGTATCTGTACTAACTAAGCCAGATGATGAGCTCCATAGTCCCATCAAATCAGATGAGAAGGCACCTAGCCCAGTCAAGACCGAGGAGAAGATGCCTTACATCGCGGAAGTAGATGGTAGACCAATCGCTATCAAGTCTGAAAAGAAAGCATCAATCCCTGAGAAGCTCGACTATGGACACCTCAGTCCAAGTACCCCAACACAAGATAAATCTGTCTCATTCTTCGATGACCTAGAAATAGAAAAAAGACTGAAGGGTTTCAAACCAATGGGTGAATCGGAGGAAAAAACTATAACGCAATATCTTACTATTACCGAAACAGGGGTCGTTATTATGCGAACATTTATTATCACTACGATTGTTCAAAAATACTATAGCATTACGAGAACAACAGTGATGTATAAGATAGTGATCGTTACTGTCGAAGAAGACGAACTACCAGATGGTACTAAAGTCAGCAGAACATATACGAAAACTTCTCTCAGTGACTCAAAACCTACCTTAGAGCAACTAATGGAGCTTTGTAATGTTAAGACGCCAAGTGAAGTTCAGCAAAAAGAAATTCTACCAATCGTTGAGAAAAAAGAAACTAAAACTGTAGAAATTGGTATTACTTCAGCGTTTACCAAACCAGATGAAAAAGTACTAACTACAGTGGCGCATGATGATGAAATGCCAGACAAGCCTATCCAGAAGACGACTAGCCCGGGCAAGACTGATGAGCAAGAGCCAAGCCCAGTAAAGGTTGATGAGGAGGTGCAGAGCCCAAACTTGCATGATGATAAAAAACCTAGCCCCATTAAGGCAACTGAGAAAGAAACAAGCCTCGTCAAACTAGATGAGAAGGAGCCTACTGAATCCTTAGTTGATGACATGAAGGCTGATGCTGATCTGCCTAGTCTTGTAAAGTTTGATGACAAGGAGTCTAGCCTCATCGAACCTGATGGGAAGACTACAAGTGAAGACAAGCCCGATGAGAAAACAGCTAGCCCTGGGAAGCCAGCTGAAACAACAGCTAGCCAAATCAAGCTAGATGAGAAGCCAGCTACCTCATTCAAGCCCAATGAGAAGGCAGCTAGCCCAGACAAGCCCAACAAGAAGGTTAGCCCTATCAAGCCTGATGAGCAAGCAGCCAGCCCAATCAAGTTCGATGAAAAGGCAGCTAGCTCAATTAAGCTGGATGAGATGACTGCTAGTCCAGACAAGCCCGATGAGAAGGCTGCTAGCCCAATCAAGCTTGATATGAAAGCACTTATCTCAGAGAAGCCTGATGAGAAAGCAACTAAACTAATCAAACCTCATGTGAAGGTAGTAAGCCCAGGAAAGACTGACGATAAAGTACCTGCTCCAATCAAAACCGACGAGAAGGTACCTAGTACAGACAAGCCTGATGAGAAAACACTTAGCCTAATCAAGCCCGATGAGAAGGCAGCTAGCCCAATCAAGCCCGATGAGAAGGCAGCTAGCCCAATCAAGGCCAATGAAAAGGCTGCTAGTCCAAGCAAGCGCGATGGGGAGGATACTAGCCCAGTCAAACCTGATGACAAAACACCTACTCCAAGCAAGCTCGATGAAGAGGCAGGTAGCCCAATCCATCCCGATGAGAAGGTACGCAGCCCAATTAAATCTGATGAGAAGGCTGCTAGTCCAGATAAGCCCGATGAGAAAGCCGATATCCCAATCAAATCTAATGAGAATGTACCTAGTCCTATCAAGTCCGATGAGAAAGCAGCTAGCCCAATAAATCCTGATCAGAAGGCAGCTAGCCCAATCAAGCCTGATGAGAAGGCAACTAGCCCAACCAAGCCTGATGAGAAGGCTGCTAGCCCAATCAAGCCCGATGAGAAGGCAACTAGCCCAATCAAGCCTGATGAGAAGGCAGCTAGTCCAATCACGACCGATGAGAAGGCAGCTAGTCCTATCAAGTCAGATGACAAGGCAGCTAGCCCAATCAAGCCTGATGAGAAGGCGTCAAGCTCAAGCAAGCCCGAAGAGAAGACAGAAAGCCCAGTAAAACCTGATGATAAAGTACCAACTCCAATTAAAACTGGTGAGAAGGTGCCTAGCCCTCAAAAACTTGATAAGGAATCATCTAGCCTTATGAAGACTCAAGAAGAGGAGATAACTCCAAGTAATCTAGAGGAAAAACTTATTAGTATGTTGCTAGACTTAAAAGTTCATGATTCATACGAGCCAGATGAAGACGTACCTAGCCCTGCCAGGCTAGATGATGGAAGTCCTGAGGTTCCAGATGTAGCTGATTTGGATGTAGAAAAACCAGACGATGATATAGAATTCACTCCAATCCAATCTAAAGAAATAGCGCCTAGTTCAGTTAAACCAGATGCGAAAACATCTAGTCCATTGAAATCTAGAAAAGAACTCAGTCCAGAACAGCCTCGTGACCAAGAACTCGCGACTCCAAGCATACCTAAACCTGACGAAGAAATGGGAAGCCCTGTTAAGGCTACTGAAAAATATATACCAGAAAAATCTGAAGTAACTAAAAAGGAAATTGAAACCAAATCAAAAGATGACGAAAAAGACATCGATGAAAAGGAATCTTTTGATGAAGAACCTACGTCCATTGCGAGTGAAAAGGCAACGCATAAAATAAATCTAACGGTACAAAAAGGCGATAAACAAGAGCAAATTATTGAAGATAAAGTTCTCCATAAATCAATGAGTCCGGTAAGAGGTGAAATTTTTAAAAAACCTGCTGAAGAAAAAATCGAACTTCAAGACTTAGAACCAGATGAAAAAGACATTTACGAAGACGGTGAATCAGTTAGTGAAGATAGTCAAGTAATGGAAAGAATTGATGTCAAAAAAGACTCACATATTCAAGTTACGGCTACAAAAGTACAATCTTTATCGAGTCAAACTGAAGAAATTCTACAACAAGAAAGACAGTTTGTTTCAAGGCTGGAACCTAGCCTTAAGGAAACTGTCAGCAAGCCACATGACATTAAGAAGAGATCTATTTCAGATGATAAGTCTACGCAAGATTCTCTTGATAGCATGACAGATGGCACTACTCCCATTCCGCATGGTAGTAGTTCCGAAGATGTGTCCAAGGAAATCAGTCTTGAAGAAAAGTATAGTTTTGAAGGCTCCGAAAAATCGGAAAAGAAATCACTTATTGATAAGCTATATTCTGATGATACCTCTAGCCAAAAAGTTGAATCACTCACAATTGACGATTTAATTACATCAACGTTGAAAGATACTGATTTGACTAAAGTTCTTGATGACAAAACACAGGAACTTGGATCACCTAAAGATGAAATTCCTCTTTCTGAAGCATCAGACTCAGGAGTACACAGTATACCTATTGATTTAGGAGCAAGTGATGACAAAAGTGTATCACAAGCAATGAAAGATAGTGCTGTACATCTTATGGAGTCTATACATAAAGCATTTGGAGAAGATACTGTACAGCAAGGAATTAAGACAGAAAGCATAGAATCTTTAGTCAGGGTATCTACTCCCCCAACGGTTCCAGTCAGTCCACTCCCGAAGACTCCTAGTAGCTTCCAGGATGTGAAAATTAGTGACGGAGTCCAAAGCGAAGTTACCTACGACAAATCTGATGGCAGTGAAGAAACAATCACTAAAGTAGTTCACGTTGGAGATGATGTTCTTACACAGAGGATTTCTACATCAACTGAGAAAGTACCTAAAAAGACAACTGCCCTTGTAGACGATGAATCGGATCTTTTATCTTTAATGCAAAATGTAGGAAAGATCAAAACAGAAACCGACACCGTTACAAAAATCATTAAAGAAGGGGAAAATGTGGTCACACAGACTATAACTACTGTCACTACGAAAGAAGTAATATCAAAAGAAGATGGCACTCCGCAAAATATTAAGACTACGATAGAAACAACCACCCTTAGCAAAGGTTCTGACGGTTCTACAACTACAATAAAAGACACACAAACATTACTCTCAGAATGTTCTTCCAGCCTTAGATCTACCTCATCCATGGATTTGTACGCCAAAGACAGAACAGATAAGGAATATTTAGAAAGTGAAGAAAACTTTGAAATTAGAGACTTGACTGACAAACGCGAGTCTTCCGTGCCTAAAGATGTAGAACCTCTCAAATCCTTTTTAAGTGAGACTGACGAATCAGATGATAATATTGAAGATACGATCATCGATTCAGATGTCAGTAAACGAATAATTAAGGAAAATAATAAGGATATTGTAGAAACTGTAACAACAACAACAAAAAAGGAAACCATTAAAGTCAGCGACCATAAAAAGATAATTCGAACTACAGTTGAAACAAATGTCACTAAAGAACACTCCGATGGGTCGAGAGATGTACAGAAGAACGTTGAAGTTAAGACAGAAGAAATTATTTTAGATCCTAGCAGTAATTTAGACAGTATACTCAGTGATTTTACTATTTGTAGTGAGCCTGAAGAAAGTGTCACTACTACAACAGAGGAAATCAGACAGGAAACCTTTATCATCAGGCGAACAATTGTTACAAGAATAGTGAAAACGAAGTATGCTGATAAACAAGGCTTACCGAAAAAACTCAAGACTGACACAACCATCACTACAACTGATGATTATCCTGACGGTTCATCTCGCACCAAAGTTGATAGTAGTACATCTCTAACAGATATTGAAGTAGAATCTGTAGAAAGCCATGAACTTCAAGATTTAACAATAGTGGAAGACAAGGCAGTTGAGACTGATCAATATGAAAAAACTGTCATTATTAATGGGAAAAGTGCTGTGCAAATTATAACTACCATAACAACTAAGGAAACCTTAAGCTCAATCGATAGGAGTAAAAGAAAAGTTAAAACTACTGTGGAAACTGTGACAGAGACCATGCTTCCCGATGGAATGACAGAAGTCACTAAAGACGTTAAAGTATCTGTTTCAGACATTGGAATAGATGCTGTAGATGAAAATCTCGAAGGCTTTGAATCTACTGGTAAACCCAATGAAGACACAACTAAAGAAATTGAAATAGTTACGGAAGACGGTGAGAGTATCAAGAGAACAACAACAATAACTACTACTATACAAGAATACACTAATGCTTCCAAGAGCATAAAGCGAATTAAAACGACAGTCAAAACTATCGTAGAAGATGAACACCCAGACGGCTCTGTAATCAAAAAGACCAGCGAAAAAATATCACTCTTAGATCAAAATCTTATGGAAGTAAAAGACGAAGAAGTTGATTCTGAAAATGAAAAAATAGAAGCTATTCTAAAGGAACTTGTTCCATCCGAACCAGAAGTCAGTGAAAACATACAAACAGAAGAAATTAAAGAAAATAAAATTACTATCTTTAGAACTATTATTACTAAGATCGTTAAAACTAAATACTCTGACAGTCGAGGATTATTACAAAAACTTAAGACAGTAACAACAGTCACTACAAGTGATAAATATCCTGATGGTACTACAAAAATTACTGTTGATACGAGTACCTCCATTACTGATATAAGTATTGAAGAATTTCTAACAAAGAAGAAAGTACATACAAATGAAAGTACTATACCAGAACCAAAAGAAAAAGCTTTACCACCAATTGTTAATGGAGTTAATGAACATCCTAAGAAAGATAGGGTTGTAGAGGACAAAACAAAAACTGGTTCTAAAATTTCTGTTGAAGACCGATTACCGTCAACTGATGAAAGTGGTAAAGTAGATGCTGCTCTTAAAGAGTATACTCCAGTTGGAGAACCAGAAGTTAGTGAATCTAGTGAGACCGTGGAAGTCAAGGAAACGGGCATCACTATCAAGAGGACTATCGTTACTAAAATTGTCAAGACAAAATATTCTGACAAACAAGGCAATCTCAAAAAACTGAAGACTGTTACCACTCTCACCACCACAGATTTCTACCCAGATGGCTCAGCGCGCACTATTGTTGAAAGTAGTACTTCAGTAACAGACATAGAAGTTGAAAGAACCGATTCAATTGAAGAAGGATTTGATGCTATTGGCGACCCAATAGAAGACACGACCACTGAAATTAAAACCATCACTGAAGATGGCACTATCATCAAAAGAAAAATCACCATTACGACAATAGTACAAGAATATGCCAACACTGACCAAAATATTAAGAGAACTAAAACCACAGTCAGAACAGTGTCAGAAGATGAATACCCTGATGGGTCAGTTGTTACAAGAGCTAGTGAAAAAATCTCGTTAGTAGACGAGGGTCTTAAGACTATCGAGCCTACTGCAAAAGAACAAGCTGAAATAAGAAAATTAGAAGCTGCGCTCAAAGACTTATTACCTTCGGGAGAACCTGAAGTAAGTGAGGACACAGACATTAAAAAAAGAAAAGAAAATAATATTCACATCAGAAGAATTATCAATACCAAGGTAGTCAAAACTAAATACGCTGATAGTCAGCACGTATTAAGAAAATTAAAGACTGTTAAAACGGTAACAACAACAGATGAATATCCTGACGGCGCAGCAAGAACAACTGTGGACACCAGTACATCGGTCTGTGACATAAAAGATGAACAGCGAGAAGTCCCAAGCCAACAACATGTGGTAGGCTATGAGCAAATTGGAGATGTGCAAATTAATGTAGAAACTAAAAGTTATGTGATAATTAGAGACGGCAAAGAACTTGAACAAATTATTACAATTAAAACAACAAAAGAGGTTCTTGAGTCACAACAAGAAGATGGGAAGAAGAAGGTAAGGACAACTGTAGAAACTGAGAGTCAAATTGCATTACCAGACGGCAATACAGAAATCACAAGAGACAAAAAAGTGACACTAGATGATTATAAAACAGAAACATTCTATGAAAATCTTATGGGATATAGTGCAATCGATAAACCAGAGGAATCAGTGCAAACTGAAGAAGATTTAGTCATTGAAAATGGCATCAAAATCAATAGAAAAACTACAGTAGTAACGATTAAACAGGAATTCGAAAATACGGTAACACGTTCTAGGAAAGTCAAAACTATAGTCAGGCGTGAGACTGAAGATGAATACCCTGATGGTACTGTGATTACCAAAAAGAAAGAAACAGTCACTATTACTGACGTAGCCGGTTACCCGCAAAGATTAATGGAAGATGTTAGTGATCGTCCTGAAGAATTACACATAGGTGACTCTGAAATTGTAGAAAGTCTGACTGAGGATCTGGATGTTAAAAACGAAGTGTTACAACGAGGTTCCATTACAATTAAGCGCAAAATTACAATTGCAACAAAACGTGAGTTCTTAGCTAGTAATGATGTAAATATTAAACGCGTACGAACCACGGTTGAAACAACTACTGTGGATGAATTCCCTGACGGAGCAACAGAAACAACTAAAGATGTAAAAATAACTGTTTCCGAATTCCAAAAGACATCTGACAGTGACCTACAAGCTGCACTACAGGGATTAGTACCCACTGGGAAGATCAAGACTTCCGTTGATAAGAAAACCAACATAATTAAGTCAGATCATGGCGAAAAAATTACTCAGACAATTACAACTAACGTAACGAAAGAGGAACTTAGCAATAGTAAAACAAATGACGTCGCGGTTAAAACAGTTACAGAAACCGTTACTGAAAATGCAAAAGATGATGGCACAGTCGAAACAACAAAAGACGTACGCACACAAATCACGTATTTACCCCCAGGAACCGGCCTTGACGATTGGTCTCCAGAAGAACTTGAAGAAATAGAAAAACAACCAGTTGCACAGGAAGACAGACAAGTACTAGATGATAGACCTGCAGTCAATCGACTACCACTTGAATCAAAGGATAAACCAGAACAGAAACCAAAGAAGCAGCGCTCGCCAGTGGGAGAAATAACTACAGAAACGGATACTTACACGAAAGTAATCAATGAAGGTGACAACGAAATTACACAAACCATCACTGTGGTAACAACCAAGGAGGTAATTAGCCCAGAAAAAATCAAGATTACTATCGAAACTACTACAGTTAGCAAGGGCAGTGACGGTGTCACTAAGACTACTAAATCCACTAAAACCACGATATCAGAGTTCAGAGAGGAATTTGAAGAAACCGTTGACACTGGCGAAAGTGAGAAGTCGTTCTCCAAACTCTCATCGAAGACTGGTGATATGCGAAGCTCGTCAGCAGCTAGCGATGATCTAGATCACCCTGGCATCTCTACTCCACCATCAGATATCAGCTCTAGAGGTTCTAGGGCCGCTACTCATGTTTGGGGCACGGAAAGCGGTAGCGGAATGTATTATAGTGATGAAGACGGTCAAGGTAGCCCCAGCAGTACCAAATCACAAGTCGCACACTCACCGAGATCCAATCTTAGCTTTGAATTAGATACTGCAAAGTCACAACAGGACCTATTCGACAAACATGAATCAATGTTAGACAAAGATATTATGTCAACCTCCGTTTATGGACAACTCCCTGAAGATGATTCATACAAATCATCATCACATTCCGAAGTAACTACGACTGAAGTACTTACCGGCTCTACAAAAAAAAATACGGAAGCCTTCTTAGCTAAAGAAAGATCTGAACATTTAAAACATAGTGATGCTACTTTCTTGAAAGAAGCTGACGAGCATTTTGAGAAAGCCATCGAAGAACACAAGAAGGTTAGCGGATCTCAAGTAATTTCAAACATAACAGCTAAATACGAGCTTGATTCTAAATTCCATTCAAGTTCAGGCCATTCTTCAAAGGAAGAAAGTACAATCACATTGAAAGACCTTAAATCAGATTCAAAGAAAGTGACCGAAAGCAGTTCATCAAGCAAACAGGAAACTACTTGCGAAAAATCTGAACTTACCAGTGAAACTCGTAAACCATCCAAAGATCCTATCGAGTCTTGGGGAAAGCCACTTGGTCTGCCAAGTCCGATTGGAGCGCCAACTCAGGCAGATGGGAAGAGTACTCCTAAGAAACAAACAAGTTCAACCGTGTTGAATAAAAATAAGATCAACCAGGAAAAGAGCAAGGAAGCAAAGATTCGCGCCTCGGAGTCTCCCAGCAAGAAAAAGGCTCCTACACCAGTGTATATGGAACTAACTTACGTCCCACATCATGGCAACTCGTACTACTCTGCAATTGAATTCTTCAAGCGAGTTCGTGCACGCTACTACGTGTTCTCCGGTACTGAACCATCGAAAGAGATTTACAATGCCCTGCTCGATGCCAAAAAGACATGGGAAGATAAAGATTTAGGTTAGTTACGTAATTTGTTTTCAAATACACATACACATACACATACAAATTTAAATAAACTCACGCATTCTTCCCATGTAGGCAGAAACAACTGAACGCCACCTGCTACGATCCTTACATACTCCTTTTGCCTCATTTACGTTCATACATCTGGTCAGACTAAGAGGGGGGTGGCAGGTACGGTCCGCCCCAGGCCTCCGGTTTAGAGGGTTCCCAATCTTTAGAATTACTTTTTAATTAAATCCCAAACAAAGCCAAAATATGTACAGTAAGTTAAAGGGAGTCTTTGTTGGGGGTCCCCTAGGTATGCTAAATCTAGATGTGCTAAATTTTTCGACTTGCATCTTACATTCTCTTTTTTCAAACTATTCTAGGCGACAAAGTAACTCCTTTTTATTTATGAACACTCAAAAGAAAACCTAACCTATCCGGGACGGGGTGCAAAAATTTTAGAGCTCGTTTCGCTCGCTCTTACATCCTACATTCTTAAACTATAATGTAAAGGTCGACAAGGTAATTCCTATTGTTATATACCAAAATTTTCAAAAGTAAATTTTACTTATCTAGAGCACAATATTTTTCGAGCACGCTTCGCTCGCTCTAGCATCTTGTATTCATTGAATGCTGCAACTTTTCCGTATAAGTCAACAAAGTATCTCCTATTTCTGTATGAATAGTCAAAGGAAAGCCTAATCGTTTCGAGGCAGACTGCAAAAATTACAAGCTCGCTTTTAAATTTTACGTTCTTCTAGTTCTCAATATTTTTTGTTTAACTGGGCGAGCCCCCATTTAGTTTGCCGCCCTGGACCTCCGACAGGCTTAGTCCGCCATTGCATCTGGTCATACATGCACGCGCTTGTTGTGAGTATTACGCACCTGACTTTTCTGAAGAACATCACCAATATGTCACTATAAATAAAAAACACCAAAGGAGGACATAACCTCCTAGGGCGTTTTTTATTCATTTATTAAAGTTAAAAATAAATAATTTTACCAATTTTTTTCACCTCATAAAACTGAAAATATAGGTACTTTAATAATATGCTTACAATTAAGATTAACTTGTTTAGTAATATTATAACAAATGAAATGGAATTTACATAGATAAAATTGGAAGAACGTCATAACGAGCTCTTGAAAATAGTAGCATAGCTCTTATAATTTAATAACTTTTCTCTATGGTCCTTGCAGAAGTCACCATTATCCCTACGTATGACACCGACGTCCTTGGCTACTGGGTAACAGAGAACGAGGAAGCTCTCGAGAAGTACAAGATCGACCTGTCGCCGTCTGCCTCACGGTGCACCATCAACCTTCAGGACCATGAGACATCGTGTGCGGCCTATAGACTCGAGTTCTAGGTTTCGGGTCTATTTGTAGCCTTCTCATCGAAAAAGTGAGCCCTTTACAGGGAGTCGACGCTTACGAATCGAATGAACCAAAGAAAAGTGTAATTTTTGTTGTAGAAAAAAAAGGCTGTGATAATGAAAGAAACGCTCGTAAGCATTGACTCTTGAGGCCACTCCTTCGTATGAGAGTGTTTGCAAATAGATGCTGTGTTTTTGTGATATATGAATGCAATTAACAGACTGCTAAAGAGTTTGATGAAATCTTAGTTAATAATGAAAGTAACGATAAAGAAAACGAAAACGAAAGTGCTGGTGTCCAAATGTGTTGTGCAACCTACGGCCGATTCGTAACTCCCAAACTGACAGTGTCCTAACCACATCCAGTTGTAAAGTCAATAACCAATTCTCGACCTAAGAACAGAGACGTCCATTTTTTTCTAAAAACAACTGTTTTCTAGTAGCTTGCCATTTAAAATATATTTCTGATGATATTTTAAAATTTGGTCTTATACAAAACTGTAGTGCTTTTATACATGATATTTAGCGTAACCAGTCCATTTTGTTTAGCCAAAACACCGCTTAGCGATCAAAATTTTTGGGGGAAAAGAAAAATATAAAATTATTTTGCTATCGCCATTTGTAATTTACAAATTGTACAAAATGTCTTAGCGGCAATTCTTTTGTTTAGCGTAGTCGCTTTAAAAGGACGTGATTAACACTTGAATGTCATGATAACTGACGTTAACATAAAACCTGATGGTACTTTTTTAAAGGTTTAAATAAAGAATACTTATAAACAAAATATTGTCTTGAAAAGACGTTCTTAAATGTAAAGTCGCTCGTCGGGCTAGTGCTACGTGCGCTAGTTTGTATTCATATTTGTTAGATGAGACTTATTATTACGACTCTAGAACGACAAAGATGACTTCTCGTGTCAGCCTGTACCTCGTAAGTAATTCAGTTAGATGTAAGAAGTGACGTTTTCCACATTTGTTTTCAACTCGAGCTTATTTCCCTGCGATTATAAATAGACGAATGGTGGCGATCGATTGTAGGATTGAACGTAACTTTATATAGCTCCAAGAGATGGCGCTGTTACGAGATCAGGTTCTACATCACGCTAACGAAATTAATCTTCTCGGCTATTTTAAATAAGTTGCGCATACTATCACAAGCTAACGCGACATTGATCTATATTCGTAACGCCATTTATGAACGACTTTAACACAAACATATAAGAGATTAGATACAGAGTCAATTATAATTGGAAAACCTGCAACTCCAATATTAATTGAATGTGTGTCCAATGGTTTTGTGTTTAATTAAATTATAATAATGCTGCGATCGATCGAAACTATAAAACTGAAGACATCTGTGTTATTCTAGACCAACAGTGAGCCTAAAACGATAGAGAGCTTAACCATTATAAATAATAAATGTTTTAGTAGAAAACTATTATTAAAGAATTCATTATATTTACCTCTGTTTAAGTTGATACTTGCTTGTTGCGTCGAGGTATAGTAATATAACATAGTTATAATTACGTGTTATCTAAAATTTACTCATTTCCAAAAGATAATTATTAAATGATGAAACGAGATTATTGAATCTCTATTTTTATTACGTTGGCATCTATATATTTTTCGGTCTGTTGTAATTTTGTTTAAAATTTCTAGTCGTGGCAACCCAAATACTTATAAAAATCGTTATAGTCTTTAAAAATTCGTTCCTCTTCAGATGAATTGTTTTTTAAGCGTTTTTTGTAATATTTCTTTTGTCGATGATAAAATCGTCATGTAATTATAAATAAAGATACCTACTCCATTAGATTACAGATTTGTTTCAAAATGTTATGTTCGGATGTGAGCGAATGTGATAATGATCCATAAATGATTTAGCATCTAGCGTGTAAGCTGTTGTCTAGGCTTTCCTCCATACAACGGCAGAAGTGAGCATGTTTACCTTTTGATGAATATTAATGTAACATCTACTAGTAAAAGCTCATCTGCTCGTATCCACTGTTATGTTGTCTTATTTGCCAAATATCCAATGAAAGTGTTTGAGTCAATTAATTTTAAGTCATCCATAGTTATAAGTGGATTAATGTCACACAACAATCGCTTACTTCGCCGACATTTCTTAATATAGAAAAAAAATATAGCGAGAACAATTCGTATTCTGAACGCACCAGCACAATGTATTAACATATAAAAATCTTTAAAAAATTGCAAACGAATACATAAAGAATACTTTATTTTATTTTATTGTTTATGTATGTCAACGAATGAGTTTTATTTTATAGTTTAAAATACATAATTAATATAGTATGTGTTACTGTGTGTGGATTGATGTGAGCACAATATTGTTTCATTATGTGGTTTGCTTTAGGTAGTTTGGATGGGACTAAACAGGGATGTGAGGAATACCTTGTGGGTGAGGTCTGAACCGATGCCACGCCGTTTTGACCACCATTGGCTTCAACAGTCAATTTTAGTAATAAGCAGCGCTTTTACATCTCAACGTTGCAAAACATCTACAATTATTTTGAGGTCGCGCTGCTCAAACCGTAGTTATCGATTTTGGACAGTTGTGTGAGCAACCTCAAAATAACAAGATTTTCTCTAAAATTTACGATTAATAATCATTACTAGTGCATCGGTGATGACGACTACAAATGCTTCGAACAAAAGAGATTTGAGTATTTTTTTATTTAAATAGGCTTTGTTATTTTCAGCCAGCCACCACTGTCTAGCTGGCTATAAAGCCTGACCCTAAAGTTTACTATTGTATTTTATAGCTAGAATTCTAATTAATGCATATTATTAGGAATATTAAAAATGTTATTAAAATTAAGAATTGTATCAGCTTAGTGAACATCAATAGCTCTGAGAAATAAACCATTATTGAAATTATTAAATGTTGTATTCTTCCAACGGTGGGTTACTTTAACATGTTTAATTGTAGTTAACAAAATATTTACTGTCTTCGTTATAGTATATAATCATGACTGTCAAAGGCTGGCAGACAACCATGCGGCTGACCTGAGTGAGCTTGTCAATATTACCTCAACAACACATCAAATAAAACTGATCATTTTGCCAACTTAGAACCTGCTTTACCTCAATGCCATCTATAGATGCCTAGGATTAAATATATATTAAGGAAATTCATTTTGACGATGACATTAACTCAATCAAAGATCAGGTACACCGTATGACTGTTTGTCATCACTCAGAATTTCATACATTTATAATAAAATGAGAAGGAATTGGAATGTTCGAAAAGTTCGGTTTGAGATAAACAGAGCTCTCAAGAAAATACATCGATATAAGGAGTAAAATAAATGGGAAATATGGATTTGCTAGTAGGTAGGTAGTATCGATGTCGGATAGTCGTTTTAAAATAGAGCGTGTTAAAAAAATACAATTTTCTAACACTAAAATCCAAGTCAAACTTGACCTTTCCATTTTAATCTATTTCAAATAGAATTCAATCACAATTTAACTTTTTTTTGATGTCGTATTTAATCATGACAGCTAACATTTCTCACGCTCTATTTTATTAAACGAGGTTGAATGGTTAAGTGGTGCTAGAAACCGATGCGTTACAATATTAGTATTGAATCTTTGCGCCCTGTTAATGATGAGGGTGGAAATAACATAGTTGATAACGCAAGTTTATCTCACACGAAACTCACTAACACAAACATTTCAGTTTAAGATTTCCGATTCAAACTGATAAGTTATTTAATCATTCATTAAAGGACAGGCATTGCAATTTATTTAGCTCAAAGTGAGTAATAAAAATTACGTTGCTTAAAGTGAGCCACTGAAATTACGTTACACGAGAAGAGAGTTGTCGAGGACTGGACTGCAAATAAAATTACGCAGCACTACGCGTGCCTGGCCTGTCCTTTTCGCTAACACAGTGAACTCGGTTACATAGACTAACTAACTTTTTAGTGCGGGAATCCATTTGTGTCTTATGTGTCTTTTTCACTTGAAAAGTTCCACTGTCATCGTTTACTGGGGCGCAAGTAACACGCTTAGTGGTAAGTAAGACTGATCAGATTTGTTGAACAGCTAAACTCAATGCTTCAATCGGTTGCAAGGTAAACGCTGTATACGCCTAAATTATTAATTATTATCAAAGGATTTGTTACGGGAATGTTGGATTAGGAAAAGGAAGTTAAGTGCATACGACATTCTTTCATAAAATGAAAATATTTATAAGCAAAATAATTTATATCAACTAGGTGCAACTTGATTGTGGACAATTGAAGTCGTTAGGTTAACGTTGATCCCCTCAAAACGTAGTCGCTATTTGATTGATGAATGTAACCCAGCTGCTATATGGTTCATTTTATAGATGTTGAGCGCAATCTAGTTGCACCTTATAGGTATTGTAAGGTTTTATCGAATGCAATTAAATTATCTTTTACATTGCTTGCTTGCTTAACTAACAAACCTGCTACTTTAAAAAGATGTTTAATAATTTAAATAATGTCTAGCCCTTAAAAGGGCAACTAGGTGCATATTTATGATTGTATGTAATATAAAGTACTCATTTATTATCATTGTATCAGTCACGTCGCTATAACTCATTCAGCGTGTTTGGTGGTAATGTATGAATCATTATGAGTAATAAAAAATGTTTGAAAACGTTATCGGTCTATTATTTTTACATTAATCCCTTTTAGTTCCTACAATATACATTCGTTCGATACAATCTTTTATAGCGACATTTTTACATTTTTGCAATAAGCTATTTATAAACTCACGAATGGCTTAAGTTCTATTTGACAAATAGAGAACACCAATCGAAATAAAATTCTTTAATAAAAAAGTCCGAAGAAATAGAAATTATTCGGTCTGATAGTAAAATAAATAAAGCCTCTTTACCGCAAGGCAGTGTAATACCTCCTATTTATAATTTGCAAAAGGGTCCACAATGACCGTCTTTGTAAAACCTACCACCTATGTACATTGTGGAAGGCAATAAACATATTGAGGATTAAAACAGGAAAAATAACTAAATCATTAAATTTGAATACATTTATTAACAGCACATTTTTCACAATTTAAATGCATTAAACAATAAATAGTTGTAGACAATACTTTTTGGTTACTTATTTCTAAATTTATCTAAAGACTACAGACAGAAGTAAAACAAACTTAAAAAATCGCTCTGTACCAAAAAATGTACAGACATACAAAAAATATTGAATCTATAGATTATTGAAATAAGATTCAAAATGACGCAATTTATTGTGGAATATAATTACACATTTTATATATAGCATATTTGGACATTTGATATGGCCATGCACTGCAATGTGGCTGAAATTGCCACCCACGCACTTAATAGTGGCAGATAATTATTTTCTTATTTAAAAATGAACACAAAAAAAAACGACGCACTCGGACACCGCTTAACAAGTGCCAATAAAAAAAAACTGTACTTATGGTAACGCTTATTTAAAACCTATTGACTTGGAATCTGGAATTAATTTTAATTGCATATTTACAAAAAAAAATATCATGTAGAAACGCGCAAAGCATTCGGCACAGCCAAAAAGAAAATAATTTATATAAACACTTGTTTATAGAAATTAAATAGAAAAATAAACAAGTTGAATGTTACCTAATGTTTCGTCAAAAACTGGTTTGTAGTAAGTATTCAATTAAATCAATCACATCAATAATGTATTAGATTAATATATTAAATAATTATTTCCATTTTAAAATTATTAATAATTGTGCATCACTATTCTGCTATTAATAAATCAATGTCTAAACTCATTAATGAAATGAAATGAAATGAAATGAAATTGTTTATTCTGTAAATAGGATATCAGAATCACTTTTACATTACATTAGAACTACTTACTAAATAAACTTTGGAATGTTAAAGTGATCACAATAATGTTCATCTTTTACTTACGTACTTAGTTACGTATCTACATTAGCTTACGAACACTTACATTCTAGACACATACACACATACAGATACTACTGATATTGTTAACATAAAAGCTAAAGGCATATTCATATAATGGACGATATTGGACATCCAACAAATAATAAATAGTGATACATAGTATAAAAAGTAGCAAAATATTGGAGGTCAAACCTGGAATTTGTGAAAATCTCCAGTTAATTAGCTAAAATATGTTTTCAGAGTTATTATAGCAAAACTGGAGATGCAATTAATTTCGAGATTGTTCTTTAAACACCGCACAAAATAAAGTTTTGGGTAAAATTTAAAATATACGAGATCGTTTTACTGGTCAAAAATGTTATTAATTAGGTAGGTACGTAACCGATAACCGATAATTAAAAATAATTCCATAGCACATTTACCGGCCAATTTCTAAAGAAATAAACTATTTCAAGGCAATGTCGACCTAAAACTTTTCTGTGTGATAAATAATCGGTAACCGACGTCTTTAACTTATAATATAGTTAATCAAATATAATATAAAAGTACCATAACATTTTTCAAAATTGAACCACTCTAGATAATACATGCTCAAGTGAGTTCGTAGTAGTGAGTATGTAGGTAAACAAATGGATAAAAATACGTAGGTACTTAACAGAACATCACGCCTGTAATCTCCAAAGGGTTAAGCAGAGGTGTACCTATAGTACACCCACATTTTGGCAGTTATGTTTAAATCCCATGTAATAGGGGGCGAGTCTATTGCCATCAACCAGGCACAAATCCAGACTCGGGCTGCTACTGAGAAAATCCTAATGAAAAAACCGAATAACACTTCGCCCGACCTGACCTCATGCTCGGCAGTAGCGCTTGCGACTACTAGACCAACGAGGCATTAATTATTGAGTTTAAGTATTTAAATAATCAAAACAAAGCAAATTCAAACCCGAATTTGTGATTTTGAATCGCCTTAAAGATGTTTTTCATTTGACAATTGAGATCGTATTGATTTCGTCGATAATTTTTTCAATTGTGAGTGATTGCGTAAGAATGTAACATGACCAGGGTTTGTTTACAATTTGATTACGTTTTTTGGAATAGACCATGGTTCTGTATCTCATGGCATCGCCACCGCTTATCCATAAAGCGGTGGCGATGCCATGAGATACATATACAGACATTCTGGGTTTTTTTAAATTTATAGTTTAGGTACTTCATTCGTATTGAACGAAATGGTATATTAAACATTTAAGACAACCAACTCAAATCAGAATTCAGCAAAATATTTCTTTACAAATATTGCATTTTTCGTTGTTACAGACTAGAATAGAAAAGATGAAAGAAAGACTTTTGTAATTAAAAATCTATAAATTTGATCGATTTAATAAAATTATATAAAAATAGTTTTAGCCATCTTCTAATATTAAATTATTTTCTTAATTAAAAATACACTCGAATGACAGCAACATAAAGGCAATGTTACATTTAAACACGAAAAAATAAACTACAGGAATGTTTTACACACTTTTGTGTATTAAAGAATAATTTAAATTACTACCATTGTATGACCATACCAAGAGTATGGTCTCCTAATTAGTCAATAATTTCTCGCAAACCTGTGTTTTTGGAGGGACTTTGATACTGAAGAAGACTTTCGATAAAGTCCTACATTCACTTAAAAGAAAATAAAATATTAACGAAGAAATATTATAAATATTTCACTGTTTGTTCACAAGAAACCCAAATGCTACTTAAATCTCATATCATCTGGTTTCCTGACGAAGTACGCCACTTTGTCGATAGGAACTTTGTACTCGTGCATCCAGCGGTTGCCCTTGCGCAGTGACCCGTCGATACCGTCTTGCCATAAGCCAGTTGGGAGGTATACTGAAAACAGAAAAAAATAATAATTAATTTATGATTATCTAAACAAACTATACTTGGGGGATACCTATGTCCAGCCCGCGTAGCATCACCATCGTAGAAATGGAAAAAGGAAAGACGAAATGACCGATTGTAAAAATATTTCTACAGCGCAATGTTCAAAATTAAAAAGAGCGTTGCCAGAAAAAGAATTTGTCCATAAAAAGATGCGTGAGTCTACGAGTCGTCACAGATTCAAGCAAAGAGATGTCACGAAGAGTGATGCAACGCGAGCAGCACTGCCTTCTTCTGGCTGATATGATATTGATATTATTATTTTTATTAAATTGAGAATTAAGAATTTGAAATATTATTTTGTTCTAGATAATATACTGCACAATCTATTCATCGCTACCGTGCCAAACTCTCAACAGTTTCACGTCCAGTTTCAAACCCTTATCAGCTAACAAATGAAAGTTACACATACCGTCTCTACTAGTCTGGCCCTGTTCCAACACTGGCGCGACGACGATCTCTCCACCAATCGCGAACTCGTCTTGTACAGGCATCGGCGCTGTGTCACTACCACTTAATAGCCATAGTGGACGAATGAGAGGCAGACCTTCTTCTAGGGCCTCGCGTTTGTACTTCAGAAGGAGTGGAGTTACCTGGAAAAGAATGATAATATATTTAGAAAGGTATTTGGAAATATGTGGTATTTATTTCTGTATCTACGTTTAAGGGAATCTAAAAGTTCAAGCTTGACGAACCAGGCGTAGATATTTTCCGGCCATGGAACGGAGCGAGAGGGCATTGCAGGCCATCACCTCCTTTAGCGAAGCAGTAATGCTCGCGATGGAGGAGGCGGAACTCGTGAGGGAGAGGCAAATTTTGCACCCTCACGCCCCTAACCGCCGCAGAAGACACCCTGGGCGTCAGGAATCGCAGGCCGATTCCTGGCTACCGTAGGTGCAGGCTTGCGGACGGTGAGCAATGGGTAGCTCGCCGTCCGATAAGTACCAGGCCTGGCGCGGCGCGTTGTGTTCCAGGCCGGTCACGGGAAAATCCGAAAGGGATACCGTGGCCCCTGGCAACATACAGGCAACTGAAGGAACTCGGGTGGGTTTAAGAGTCTGACACGCCCTCCCGCTCCGCCCAGAGCGGGAGAAGTTATTTGATAAATTCCAACAATACGCCTTTGTTGGAATTTATCATATATTTTGAGCTAGTCAGGTAAAATAATACTGCAGAAAAATGTATAATTCTAAAATAATGGGATAAACTAGAAACAAAATTGTTATTAGTATAAAAAAAAATATTAAAAGTACTACTACTAACCTATTCTGATAATTATCGTTACTTACCATTCTCTGTCTCAACGAAGTTAAGTTCTTCGCCATCTCCAGAACTCTTTCATCATTATACTTGCTTGGCAAGTGAGTGAACTTCATCACAGGTAAGAACGTTGCCATTTGCAGCCATCTCATATACAACTCCCTCTCTGGTAACTCTATTCCATTCTCTTGTGTAGTATTCGTTGTATCCACCAAACCTTTCGAAGAGGGTAGGAACTGCTCACTTCCAGGCCAGTAGATATCACCTCCAACTGCTCCCGGCATTATAAACGGAAAACCATTGACTCCATATGTCAGCATTGTCGGTATAACCAACCTCAACGCCTCCCATGTTGACTCAAAAGGTGGCAGAGATACAAAGATTGGTGGACGGGGCAACGACACTGCTGAAGATACTCCGATAATGTTCAATAGCTTTTCGAAAGTCTTGGTAAAGATCTTCTTGTACTGGTCAGGATTGGTTAGCAGATTTTCGCAGCGGAAGTAATGAGGCATGTCGTAAGCAGTTCCTAAGTCCAAAAAGAAGGAGTCTATGTGATACTCATCAATTACTGCTTGTAGCTTTTCCAAAAACCAGGGTACTGATCTGTTGTTTGTTATATCTAACACTCCAGCGCTTGCTAGCGACTTAAATCGAGTCAAAGCTGGTATACGTCTATCACTATTCCTTTCACTGATCAGCAATCTCCTTTGAACACATTCTGCAAAGTTTTTACTCTCTGTACTGATAAACGGTTGGATAGTAAACGCTACTTTGAATCCTCGTCTATGCAGTTTATCTACTGTTGTGTTTAATGTTTCAAATCGACTCGTATCTACTGATAGATCACCTATTTCATTCTGCCAATGCTCATTGATCAAAACGTGTCCTTGTTTCAAAAATCCTAGATTTATTACGTCTTCAGTGTATTTGGAAATAGTTTCAGCTTGTAATTCCTGTTTGAATCTGGGAGCTATTAGCCAAACTGGTTCTGAAATTAGAGACTCTAGTGTTTGCATATCCGCGGGTTTCAAACCATCCCATAATGGGGCTCTACGGTGACTGTGAATTGAAGAATGCAATGACGCCATATCTTCCGATGTGCAAATATTATATCTCATTTCAGGGAACTCAGTCAGTTTGTTTGGGTAAGCAAACTCATGGTACATAGCTTTCAGACAAATCTGTTTGCCTCCTTTGTTGACGGAGACATGAAGAGGTGTTTCTTCATCAATGATGATGGCAGCCCCTTTGGAGTTAATGAAGTACCGTGTGAGGACGTTGCCCCATTGGGACTTCTGCATGTCTCCAGTGATGAAAGGAGTGTAGTCCAATGACCCACTATCTAAAGGCCAGGTCAGGTTGGAAGATTGGCCGCCTCCGTACCAGTGAACTTTCGTTGCACTCCAGTCAAAACAGTCATTTGGATAGACGTCTGTAAAAAATAAAATAATAATGAGGTACTAAATTTAGACGTTAACTTCAATCTGCTTTTATTTGTTTGCAATAACATTGCCAAAGATAATATGAAACAATTAAACAAAGACGTTGTTGACGCAAGAATTTGGCGAATTCCCAAAGATATAATTACCTACTTTGTTTAACAAATTAAAAAGCTTTATAGTATATAAACAGTCTCATTTACTTACCAGATCTCAACGCCTTCCAATGCACGTGGTAACAGGTAGTATTATCAACGCCAGGGTCATGTGGTAGAGACTTAAGGTAAAACCGGAGGGTGTGTAGCCACTCTAAGCATTCGGAGCCATCTTTGCGCCGGTGTTCAGGAAGACATGGATACGCGTTCACTTTGCCTTGGATGTTCACAGCTAAAAGAAGAATATGGAGCAATAAAAGATACGGTATATCATGGTATGTAGAAAAAGCCTAAAAAGAAATGTCCCTAATTGTTTTATTGGAAAGAGTTACACAATTTTTTAACTAAACACAATCAGAGCAAAAGGTCCAACCAAAGGTACCCATTTTTGTACCCTATGTCAAAAACGGTTTAATTCAAAAAACGTACTGGTACCCATGACAAGTAAACCATAATCAGAGGTGATCATAGATATTCAAAAAATATCAATTAGCCTTTAACCGTTGTGACCATTAGGACGACCATTTTGATAGTAAAAAGTATTATGTTACCCACCTAAACTAGCCCTCAGAATCTCCACATCATCCTTATTATAGATCCTGATGAGTCTCTTGGGCTCGTTAAACTGCACGTTGTCAAAGTAGGCCTTGGTCTGCGCCTGCTGGTGGTACAGTACGTATGCGAACCCCACAAAGAACACGATGGCCAGGAACATGAGACCCACGAACGCTCGAAGCTTGTAGTCTGTCGGTTTCTTGCGGATTTTCTGAGGAATGCTCTGGAAGGAAAAACAATATATTTTTTATTATTATGATAATGAAACTTAAGAACAAGAAGGTTCATGTGTTCAAATTTCGGTTCAATTTTAATACCTAAATTGGTGCTTTCCAAGGGCTTTAGCATGTATGGAGTAACAAATATGTGTGGCATTGGTAAATATAAATTAGTTATAATTATAAGTATTAAAACGTTTCATCCACTTTAAATTGAAGAGCTTAACTATCTCATGCTTCAAGAATAGTATGACTTATCACATTGCATTTTTACTCTGTGTAGGTGTACGGTCAACCACAATTCAGTGATAATACTTGAACTTCGAGAACCAACTATACGGCTACAAGATAAATTAGTATGTATTATATATTAGACTACCTGCGCTCCGCGGTTTCACCCGCGTAAGGTTCGATTCAACAGCTATATACCTATCAAGTTTCATCGCAATCGGTTCATCAGTTTTTGCGTGAAGAAATAACACACGTCTCAATTAGAGTCTTCTTCTTTTCGTGTGGTTAGTGACTAACCTGTACCCTATTGCGTAATACACGATCAATCACAATTTGTTTCGATTTGAAACAGATTGCTAATCCATTGCTTCATAAGTTGGAAAAAAAAATCTGCTCAAAAACGTAAATAACGCAATGAATGTTGTTGAACCGTCAAAATGAAAAAAAATGTCATAATAACAACCTGGATCCTGGAGAAATCGAGGGAACTCTTCAAATATTATAGGCAAACTTAAAGCGATTTTTTTATAGTACCTCGTGTAGTTGCTCTTGGAAAGCACCATTTGGTGAAGAGGAACTGATGATGAAGACCACAAATTGCCACCGGAATTACTCAGAAAAAGTATTTCATGGGTTGCGATTCGATTACTTTAATATAGTTGCAATGCAATTTATGCCCGTCACAATGCATATGGAGAAGTGGAGCTGATGGTGAAGTACCAGGATAACTCCTCAATGATTAACGTCCCTGCATCGGGAAAAGCAATATTTTGTAAAAGGTGATGGGCAGTTGAGATTAGGCTATTGTAACTTAGAAAAATTACAAACTACCCACTAAAAAGCGAGAAATAAAAAAGTTTTTACAAAAAAATAAAACAACCGACTTCCAAAAAAAAAACTACAAAGTGAAAAATAACTTAAATTTGGGAATTCGGTGGCAAATAACTAAAATACAAAACCAAAGACACAAAAGTAAGCGTAAAAAAGTTTTTATTATACTCGTGATAACTTCGATATTAAATGTCCGATTCGAATGAATTAAAAAGTATTTTACTGCTATATAAATACCCTTGATGATAACGATTTATTTAAATAAGAATGAATGCTATGATACGAATGTAACCAACTTTTGTTTCTACCGGCGATCTAATTAAATTTTAGAACACAAAAGCTTAGACTTAAATATGACAGTTAGATATATTTTTTTCAGATTTTTTGTAGTACTTTAATCATGTAGTAGGTACATAATTTTTATGTTTCATCAATAGTTTTCTCAGCGCACGCCAAATAATGAATTTTATAGGCAAAATTTTGCTACCTTGGGTTACATTATTGCAATTTTCTTAAGGATCTCTAATTTTTTTTATAAGAAATTATAGCCTATGTTACTTACTGATAATTTAGCTTTCTATTGGTGAAGAAATGTTTAAATGCGGTCGAACAGTTTCGGAACCTATTCGGTACAAACAAACAAACAAAAAAATCGTTTCTCTTTATAATATTCGTATAGATTGTGTGTAGATCCTCATCATCGAAGAAACAGCACCAAACATACCTGTAGTTTCTCCCGCAGTAGACTGGCGAGGGAGTTGACAGACGTGACGGAGTTGCTCGGTGAGTAGTCATCATCGTCCATGCTGAACTCCGACCGGCCGAACCTGCGGGGAGCCGTCGATTTGCGTCGGGGGGAACGGAGGGGAGTCCTGGAGTAATGAGAGGGAAAGTAATCAGTTTTATTTAATGTGGGGAAGATGACCGTCAATGGGTACATGCACCTCATTTCTTATATGATAAAATTACTGGCTCAGGTTCACAAAAAAATTAAGAATGAAGAGAAATGGTTTTAACATCCGACGTAAGCTTATTGAAATAAAATAGATAATTTTAATAATGTTTACGTCTATGAAGCTACATATTCTTGCAAGAAAAAACAAAATCATGTTAGTTTGCTTTTAAGATGAGAGAGACAAAATCACAAGACAATGTCAATATTATTCCAACAAAAACTGTGACATTAAAATAATCTGTCCTTCCCACACATTTCCAAAATTAACAAATCTTAAACAAATAAAACTGACAAAAATACCTGAACATGACGTCACAAGCTAAGATAACGGACAGACTGACAAAACGAAGATGGAGTTAAAAAACTGTCGCATGCTGCGTCGTAATGAGGAAACTCATTTACGTAGGTATATGATTCAGTTGACACCGACAATCACTTGGGGTTATCATAATGGACACTTGGTTTTCAAGCATTTAGAGGTCAAGAATTTGTTGGAGTAGACGTAACATCGAACAGCTATCCTTGTAAAAGTCAACTATACGATTGCATCAGAAGATGGCAAGCAATATTCTCTATATATATGTATAGTGAACCAGAAGACAATGAAGTGTTTGTAAAAAGACCTGCAAGTCTAGTAATGAATAATTGCCGGCTGAAGACCATTCTTATAAAATTATGCTGTCATAACAGCAGTCTGTGATCACTAATCCAAGCATGGCTATTATGTGGATATCCTATATCCGTAGAAGGTCACTGGCTAAAATGATGATCATGATGGTTCTCTAATTTTCAATTGCATTGCTATGCAGACCACTATACAGCTTGACTACCTACTCAACTACTTATCTAACACTAGATTCGACGAGACTAAAGTATGCATAAATGGCAGATATAATCTAGCCGCATCATAAGTCTGCCAAGAGACTTAAGTAGTCTTTATGTCCAAGGTGAACTCTAGTTTTATCTTTGATGCCAAACTATGAAATCACTGAAAATAAAATAAAATATTGGAAATGAGAAAACAGTTGTTTAGTGCTCTGCTTAAAATTTTTCTTTGCTTTCAGGATCTGTTTAATTTCAGCCTATTGCTAAACAAGGAATAAGCGTTTAATTCACAAAACACTATTTTTACGTATTTATAGGGCTTTGTCTGATCAATCTACCTTAAAACATTTACTGGATCTAGGCCAACAATTCTAGATTAACCTCCCAATCTTCTAGATCTATTGCTCTAACCTAAGCGTGGTTTACCCTATGCTGACACCACAGATCGTTACGCTTTCACTTTGAATTCGTAATTTTTAAATGTTACTCTCCCTCTCTCTCTCTCCCTGTGATTGTTGATTCTGCATATATTGCTGTTTCATTGTTATCGGCGTCATATTAAGAGACGAAAAGGATGTTAATTACATTACACTCGTTTCATTTGATTACTTTTATCTAAATTTTACGACGTGTCCAATTTCACAGTTTGATCTACAAAATGGGTCACGGTTACGATTAAACTGCCAACTGATTTTACTTTTTGAATCTCTATTTTTAAATGTCGCTTGGAAATTGTAATTTTTTTCGACGTATTACCTACTCATGAGTCTAATTTATGAATTCTTCTAATTATGTCAAATTGTAATGCAATATTGGAACTTTCGGCGTAATTCTTTAGTTTCAAAATCTGTAAGATATACCCAAATAATGGAAAACTACAAAAGAGAGTGTGAAAACTCGGTTTATTCGACTTCGAAGGAATAAAAAAATGATATTGTAGTGCTTAATTAACATTGAAATAGCACTAATGAAGAAAACACACAACCACATCTAAGTGAAATGCAATAAACGTCACTTAATCCAAGCATTAATGCTAATAACTACACAAACAGTAATTATTGTGTCTCACTCACAATCCGCGTTAAAGCTGTAAAACTAATCTTAACACACAACATTATCTATCACCGCAGGGTTTAGCGTAGGTAACCTTTAATTTTATCTGAGAGTGTCTATTCCATTTAACCCCGTAAATAGCGAAGAGAAAATAATGCCAAACAAAGTCATCTAAATGAGCTTAATGATTTTCTTGACCTTACTAAAGATATTCCCAAAGACATTTAGGTACTTACGATATTTCTAATCTCTTAAAACTGACTTGCATCAATACTTGTAATATTATGAGTCACTGTTTACTCGTTTTTGGATATGAAAAAGCTAAAATGGACAACATGTTACAAATATTAGAGAACCGTAAGTAAGGGAGTAATGGGAAAACACTGTGTTGCAAAAATAAATGCCTTTCTCTACCATAAAGAATGTAAGAGAGATAACAGATAAGAGTATATATTTTTTAATTATATTTTCCCAAGTAATTAAAGTACAAGAAACAACTCGAATGTAATTGGGTACCTATAGAGGTCACAAATAGATACCTATTTCCCTAACCAAATCACAGCTGATAATGTATATCACAACAAACAGAACCTGTCTGCAATACGACTTTACGAGATAACACCGGGTCAAAGTGTCATTGTAAATAAATAAGAAGTACATAATTATTGCCATTGTTGCCATTGTTGGTAGAACCTGATGAGGCTGGCACAGGATCGTGGACATTGGCACAAATAAAGAGAGGCCTATGCCCAATATTGGGTGAAGTCGGACAGTGGATAATGATGGTGATGAATTATTGCAGTTACTTCTGATCGCCCTGGAATTCTGGAAATGAGAAGAAAAGCTAGTACCCACAAATTAAGTTTATAATAAAAAGAAAGTGTAAGTACGCACTTTACGTCTCAAAATTGATGATAATGTATTTATTTATACGCTCTTAAAATAATATGGCGAATAAACTTTATACTTATTTTCTACATACATAATCAGCCTCTAATGTTCCCACTGCTGGGACACAGGCCTCTTCTCGGTGAGAGGGAGTGGACCGTAATCCACCGATTCCCAGCCACCGTAGGCGCGGGCTTGCGGACGGTGAGCAATGGGTAGCTCGCCGTCCGATAAGGACCAGGCCCGGGTCGACGGCGCGTTGTGTTCCACGCGCGCCCTAGAAGAGATGTCAGCAGAACTGTCGGGGTCCGAAAGAGCCAATGCCTGCCGGGGTTGCGGTTATTGTCCGAAAATGGGGCAATATAGGCAAATGAAGGAACACGGGTGGGTTTTAGTCAGTAAGAGTCTGACACACCCTTCCGCTCCAACCAGAGCGGGAGAAATTATTTGATAAGTTCCCACCCAAAAAAAGACTCAGTGCGGGTTGATAGATGTCAGATGTCTTCGAATTTGGCGCCTGTCTGGGTTCGAACCTACGACCTACAACTCTTACCTAAGTCACAGCTGTGACCACTGGGCCACCAAAGCTTTTTTAATTTTCGACATTAAAGAACTCAATTTCCACAATTTAAGTCCCCCTTGACTATTAAATAGGGCTAGAATGACAACATTATTTGATGAAAACAATTAGTGAGCTTCTTAATGAATTTTTTTTTTTTTTTTTAAATTATCTGTGTTTTGTTCATGTTTTATTAGTAACATGTTTTTTGTCGTGTATTGTACTAGCAGCTAGTCGTGAAGAAATATGAGCAGGTGTTTACGCCAAAAAAGGAACTTTAGTGTCAAATTACTTGTCATTACCGTATCATACGTGTGAAATTAAGGACTTTGAACTTTTGGTCAGACATGTTTACAACGAAACTAAAGGAGAGTAACTAGTTCCACGGATTTGTAAACCTCAAGCTAAATCAGATGATGGTATCAAAAAATAATTCATTTATACTCACGCTTAATAAAAAAATATCGATACTGAACATTTACATTTAACGTAGGAATCGACTATTTAACAGGCCTATAGAAAAAAATAGTTCAAAACTGTTGATAACATATCAGTTATACATATTATAACATATTTCTACAAAACCATTTCACTGTAGGCACTAAATTATCTTTTATAAAAAAAAATACCTTTTGCTATGACGTTTAGTGCTCCAAATAATTCACTTCACAATTCACAAGTTCACAACACTATGAGTACTACGACCGACTTGCTCTAAAACTCACGAAAGATCTATCTTCGATCGGGTTGCGCAGGAGTCGCTCGGAAGCGCGTACGAGTTATACTGGCTGGTATGTTACACATGCGCGCGCGACGAATACATGCGCCAAACTAGAGTGCGTGCTTTTGTATGGTCGATGTTTTCAATAGGGAAGTTGTTCTTGAAGGTGAGGATGATGGAATGATAGTAATAAAAAAAATATCCTACCATAAATAGTATTTTGAATATAGTTTTTTTTTTCTTTCTTCGTGCAGCCACGATCCACACAAAGTGTCAGTTATTACAAAAACAAAGCCATTCTACATAAAATCATATTTTATTTTATTTTAATTTTCAGACAGAATGTTAGTAAATTAAAAAATATTGTATTCGAAGTTTTTAGGAAAAATTAAATTAATGAAGCTGAATCAATGGTCTACGTATTTTACATTGATTTTGTAAGATAATTAGAAAGATTAGCAATATTTTTGCATGTTAAATTATAATTAATATTTTAATATTAATCATCAACTGTTTATAGTTGTAAAACTATAAACTGCAAAATGCTAAAGA
The DNA here is from genome assembly GCA_916610215.1 of Omphaloscelis lunosa. Classification (NCBI taxonomy): domain Eukaryota; kingdom Metazoa; phylum Arthropoda; class Insecta; order Lepidoptera; family Noctuidae; genus Omphaloscelis; species Omphaloscelis lunosa. The sequence continues at coordinate 19,905,795 of OU744260.1, forward strand.
CTCTAAAAAACTTTAAGTGTTTCCAATTTCAGATTGAACAAAAACAAATTGAATACGCATGCAAGATATATTGATTTTATTTATTATTTTTTAATTATTTCTAAAACACTTAACCTATTACATTTTGGTTTTAGCATCACAAAGAAAACCTCTGAGGGTTTATCTGTGTGCGGCGAGCTGTTCAAACAAATTTTAAAAAAATGTTACTTACATACTACTACTGATTGATAAGTACATGATATACCTTTTAAAACAAGGGTGATCCCTAATCTAATTATAAGACACATTTTCATTAAAGTAATTATTTTCCTCATACAAACAGTAATTGTATCTATATTTCCATTTATATCCCGTAGATAATTTTGGTTTCTTAGGTGGAGAAAAACCTACCAACGAAAATTAAAATTGTAATCAATTTAATTGCTAATTCTCGTCGCACTTGGAGCAGTGACAGCTACCGACTGTTAGACTGCCAAGTAATAGGTCTCGAGTTCCAGCCCAAGGCACGCACCTCTGACTTTTCGGATTCATGTGCGTATTTACTTCAAAAACAGTGAGCGAAACCGGCATGCCTGAGAGATATTTCTCGACGGCATATGAAGCCAAGTCAGAGGCCCTTCAAAACTCTGACACCAGGTTAGACACTAACCACACGAAAAGAAGAAGATCGCCCTTGGAAAAGGTAATGAGAAACCGGTCCTTTAAATGTTTTAATTAGTAATGACGTTAATTTTATGCAGTGTTGAAATTCCTATTTACTTGTGCAAGATGCAAGTAACATGGCCGCGCTAGGTGCATTGCGTAAATAAATACCCGGGTCCAGTGACTTACGCGTATTCGCGCATGTGTATCCGAAGAAAATTAATCAGAAATCGTACCTGTGGATGACAATTTGTAGTGCCACACATTAAGTGTTTTGATTTGATTATTTGAAAACTTAAACCCAAAATTCTTATTTTAAGTCACCATAGACATGTTTTTTATTTGATAATAGAGGCTAATTTTATAACCTCAATTTTCCTCCATGGTGACAATAAAAAAACCGGCGACTTCTTATAGGTTTTCCTGTAACCCATGAGTGAAGAACCATTCTGTGTATTTTTTTTATTTTTATTTTAGGCTCAGTAGTTTCGGAGATAAGGGGAGAATGGTAAATTGTCATCTATTTTCTTAAATATCTTGAAATATATTTATTTTAAAAAAATTGAGATTCTCGCAACAAGCCCTTTCATTTGATATGTCATACGATATAGTTTGAAAAACTTTTTTTTTTCTTATTAGCCGCCCAAAGGCCCCATATTCAAAATTCATTTATTTACGTTACACGTCTGTGATTGGGACACAGAAATACTCGTACATATGTGTACAAAATTTCAACTTAATTGGTCCATTTGATTCCGAACATATTGGCTGTGACAGACGGACAGACAGAGGTTCCGTTTTTTTCTTTTGAGGTACGGAACTCTGCGGAGCATCGCCGTGTCCTCGTAGAGGTGATCGGCGGCGGTGATCTCTCGCGTCCGGCCCTGGTTCAGGCCATGGTACGAGGCGAGAGGAAATGGGAGGCCGTCACCTCCTTCTGCGAAGCTGTAATGCTCGCGAAGGAGGAGGCGGAACGCGTGAGGGAAAGGCAAATTTCGCGCCCTCACGCCCCTAACCGCCGCAGGAGGAGACGCCCAGGGCGTTGGGAATCGCGAGGCGATTTCCGGCCACCGTAGGCGCGGGCTTGCGGACGGTGAGCAATGGGTGGCTCACCGTCCGATAAGGACAAGGCCCGGGTCGATGGCGCGTTGTGTTCCACGCGCGTCTTAAAGAGATGTCAGCAGATTTGAAGGGGTCCACTAGGGCCGATGCCTGCCGGGGTTGTGAAGAAAACCGAAAGGGAGATCGTGGCCCCCGGCAACAGGGCAACCGAAGGAACACGGGTGGGTTTTAGTCAGTAAGAGTCTGACACGCCCTCCCGCTCCGCCCAGAGCGGGAGAAGTTATTTGATGATTTCCCACCCTCAAAAAAAAAAAAAAAAAGTACGGAACTCTAAAAATTGGTGAGATATACAGTTGAAACCTTCTAAATATAGATGAACGTGTTAATAATTCCCTTTAGTGAGGGATTGCGTAAAAATTTAATATTACACAAGCATGTAGACCGTTTATTTTGATGCTTGTTTCTGAAGTATCAGCACGAACTATGTATTAATAGTTCTCTATTATAAGAGAACGCGGACCCGAACGCGTGAGAGAGAGCGCGTCCATACGAGGGAGATATATATCTCCCCCGTATGGACGCGCTGGAGAAGGGGGCTATAGAAGCCTCAAAGAAAATTAGAGGCCGTTCATTGAAGAATGGCAACCAAGAATTTGGGGTAGACACAAAAGCCAATATAACGAACTAGCGTTTGCCCGCGGGTTCCCCTACGTTGATGTCGGAAAATATTTCACGGCAACGATCTACCGGGATTAAATGTACCCTATATGTTAATCCAGGTAAACAATGTATTAATTCCGTAATACATTTTTTTCATATAACTCAATTTTATTGGTTTACGCGGCGCACGCCTGTAAAGGCTCCTACAAACAGGCGCGACACGCGACGCGACACAAAGGTACGTCGCGTCGCGCGACGAGCGGTGTCTTTGTGTCGCGTCGCGTGTCGCGCCTGTTTGAAAGAGCCTTAAAGCTTCCAGTCGGCATGATATTTTGCGACATCTTCAACAATCATCGTCATATTTCAGCGAATTTACACAAATCCTTTAATGAATTATACACCTAAACCTTCCTCACGAATCACTCCGTCCATTGGTGAAAACCGTATGAAAATCCGTTCGATAGTGACAGACAGATGCGGCGGGTTTTATAATATGTAGTGATAATTACTCTGGACTGGTAGTATTTATTTCATCGTATTTATCTGAACGTAGATTTAGAGCAATAAGTTAAAAAACCAGGGCAAAAAGGACAACTCTAGAAAAAACATCCTCAAAGAGCACCAGTGTGTTGACACTCTGGTGCTCTAACTGTCATGATAAAATATGTTTTATAAAGAACGTCACGCATACATTTAGCGAACGTGTTGCACTCTTTCATCGATCTAAGGTAATGCGAAATCACTTATGTTAACTAGGCAACGAAAAGATATGAATATTAATATTTGTTAAAATACTACTGACATACTGATAACATTTAGTAATAGAATTGATTTACCAATTTAGCTTTATTTCATAACATATTTCTTTATTTCATCATTGTAATAGTTATTGAAATAATTTGAACGTCCTGCAGGTGGCTAGTAAAACCATAGAGGGGAATTTCAATTAAAAAAGGAGCGTAGGGACTGAAGTTTGAAAGTAAAGCTGGAAACCTTTGAATAACTCTTTTATGAAAAAAAAAAAATGCGTTTTGCACAGCATATAGCAAGACAAAACATAGCACTGCTCGCTCGCTCGCATAGCTAGCTTTGTTGTTTTGCAAAACAACAAAGGTATCCGTTGTGTAGAGCCACCATACTAAAAAACAAAACCTTTCAAGAAGTCCATAATTTTTTAAGTAGGTACTGCAAAAAAATCACCAGATCTGCCTGCCTATCTTAGTAAAACGTCAGCAAGACAAGTACACAGAAGTCACACAGACAGTGGATCTGTCTGTGTGGACAGACTTGGAAAGTAAACATTACCCGAGGAACATGCAACCCGACGCTAACGTGAGATAACGACTCGTCCAATGCGATGTATTTCACTATTTAGTGACAACTCGGCAGTTATGGACACTGATATCTTGGTTTAAATTCTGTTTCTACAAGAATTTTGTCACAAGTTGATTAACTAACTGGCTTTATAAACCAAAAGGAATTCTACAAGTGTATTTATTGTGATTGTAGGAGATGCAACTGCTACAACTGTTCTTGATAGTCCCTTAGCCGTCATTAACAAAAATATGATAAGAAACAGGATGTACTTTCATTAGCAAGACTTTTAAAAACTTGCACTTTATTAATAAGTAGTTACTGCCCGCGACTTCGTTCACGTGGAAGTCGATAAAATGCAGTCCATTTTACTCGCTGATAATAAAGTTTTCTATAGGTGAAAGAATTTATTAAACCGGTTAAGTATTTTTTTTAATTTTTCCATTACAAACAAACATACAAAAAATCTTTTTTTGAAGTGAAAACTTCTTTAGGCGCGTTGTGCATCTTTGAGATGGGACTAAACCATTGATTTCGTGACACCATGACGACAAATCATTTTTGTAAATGCGATTGTGCTCTTTACTTATATTACTCTATGGATCAATTCTATATAAGTATTTTTACTTTAAAGATTTGCGAAGAAACGCGATTGTGCTCTTTATTTAGATAAGGTTACAGACCGATATTCTATATAAGTATTTTTCTTTCACCAACGCGATCTTATTCAAGTTTTCACTTCTGTCTGCATTCCTGGAGTGCCACTACTTTTTTTTCCCCTTTATAATATTAGTTTAGATCAATTTATTAATCTTGCTCATAATTTATTAGCCACCTCAATGCAAGTTTTTATTATTTCGGAACGAGTTGCTAATTTTATAAAATTATACACCAAGACATAAGATTACTAATTAACCTACCTCTAATTGAAAGTAAAGAATATTCATGAACACTTCAAAATACATACATCAACAGTAAAGTCATCTTAATAACCACTGGGTAACACCGTCTCTACGTTAAATTTAATTAATATAATACGTACACTAGTTGGTACTGCATAGAACAACAGTAAAAACTTTACTGATTTATTTCCAACGTACAGTAGATAACATAGGTCAGATATTAATTGATTTTGTCGTAAATGATCCATAATAAGTTTAGCTGAGTTATAGGTTAGGTACTTAATCAATAGAGAGTTGGGTACCTACTTTGTATCAAATGACGAATTGTAGTCCTGCAGTAAAACTCAAAATCCTACTAAAATATAATAATTTAGAGCTAGGGTCGTATCATATAACATCAAAATTGTGGCTAATCAATTGGTGTACTAATGCCCGTTTTCACCGACAACTAAGTGACACTTAAATGAATCCGTAAATAAAAGTGCATTGTTGGATTTTCAACTCTCAGCACTAAGCCTAGCGTTGAAAATCCAACAGTGCACTTTTTATTTAAGTGTCACTTAGTGAAGGCGAAAACGGGCATAAATCTACGGTTTCCCAGAAGAGCGGTTCCGTCATATTGTAACGACTGTCATTAAATCTGTAATTTTCATCAGTATTTTACATTAAGGTGTCAAAACTGTCAAACACGCTCAGTATTTGAATAGCTGTTAATGTATGACCGTTCACCGCTTTTAGACGTCTGTGATCTACCGTTGTAGTTACACAGGGTAAATTTTTAACCAGTGCGTAAGCTTAAACACATGACTTTACTCATTATTATGAACAACTTTTACTATGGGATCAAACCTGAAATAGCGAAAAAAAAATCAGCTGTTCCCTACATTTATGTTCGCATATTTCAGGTTTGGTTTCATAATAAAAGTTGTTCATAATAATGAGTTACAAATTGAGAACTCGTTTCCTTTTCTTCGTAATAGTATCTACCTGAATACACACATTTTCCTCTAGTCGATTGCTGGTTTGTTCATTTACCCCATTCAGAAGTAAAACTACTTGTTCTACATAACATCTGATTACTATTACAGGGAAAACATACCTATTAATGAAAACATATTTTCCTTAATGTCTCTATCTTGTCTTCTAAGAAGATAATTTTTTTACCAAAGAATTCTGCCAGCCTTTTGAGCACTTCTCCCGTTAACAGCGATCGATCGATCTTTTTCCTCCCATTTTTTTATATACTTGTACATATTATTAATTTAAGACTTAGCTTTTAAATTATGGAAATACTAGTTCTCTATAATATAATTATAAATATGCTAGCTTTTGCTAGCGCCTTAGTCCACGTGATATAATTTTTTTATTTTTTTTATTCATTTCTTCAAAAACTGTATTAACAATAAAATACATAAAATCTGCCAAACTGCATAACAGTTTATCGGCAGTTGTTCTCGTGTAGCAATGCATTGCAAATTTTGAATTTTGAAAATTATTTGCTAAAACTTAATTATGTAACTAAGTAAATTATAAAATAACGTACATAAAAGTCGAGATAAAAAAATCTTACATTTAACAAATAGGCAAAGTTTATAAATTATAGCCTATGTTACTAAGTGATAATATAGCATTCTAGGTGAAAGAATTTTTCAAATACGTCTAGTAGTTTTTGAGTTTATTCATTACAAAGAAACATACAAAAAATAAAATCTTGTCTCCTTATAATAATAGTTTAGATAATTGTTGAGAAAGTCAAATAGGTAGGTAAAATAGAGTCCATGGACAAGATGTAGCCGTAAGTGAATTGAGGAAAAACTGATTATGATACAAACTAACCTACCGTTCTAGATAAGGATTAGGCATGAATGTCCCTTGCGTTACCTCGTATCTACATATTATGTGTTTACTTGTTGGTTCAAGTGACCATTAGCGCCAAAAATGGCAGCTAAATAAATACAAATATATACCTACTAATGGTGCTAGTAACGACGAAAGTAGAATAATCAGATCCCCATAATTATTATGAAGATTTTGATCTGAGATTATTTAAGTGACCCTGTTTTGTGTGTAGTTAATTAAGTAGAGTCCCTTAAAATGGGTTTTGTCCGGGGAAGTACCACAGGTATATACTTAAATGCTACTAAGTAAACAGAATTATGAGCTAGTATATCCTCAATTGGTCAACAAGATTGTACCAGTGGGCCTCGCACGAACGCGCGAAGTAAACAGAACAGGGACGATTTTGATTTGGAAATTCGTTTCACACAAAACGTTTATTTCGTTTCAAGACTTAATTTATCTATATGATACAATTATGTTAAGAAACCAAAAAGCTATACGATAGTTGTATAATTGATTCTAAACAGATCGCGTTTGTGCTAGGCCAACAGTTGGTGACACCTAACCGATCATCTTAAAGCACGATACTAAAACACGAGTAGACTCTACAAGAACAAACCCTGGCCAAAATGTATCCTGAACCCAGACAAATCGAACACATTGCAATAATTTTCGAATAAAGCCAGGTCAATAGATTCTCTTGCCACATATCCATCTTATGCCCTCATTGTAGCACACACAATGAGCGGCAACTGCGGTGACAAGCCACCGTTTCGCAATGCATCGGTCATCGTCCGCACTTCCTTATTAACTGCTGATTTGATGCAACCCTCGCACTAAGAGGACCTAGATTTCAAGTGGACTCATTTGGAGGAAGGAAATGGAAATGGGCTTGAGAATCTATCTACTTGAGGAGTTGGAAATTATGAAGTGTTGATACCTACATATAGTGCCGGTTTCAGCATTACAGGCGTCCTGGGGGAGATTTCTGCGGCGCCCCTCTCCACTCTTGGAGAGTAGAGACGGGTGCAAAATTTTAGTACTATGCCTCGTAGGTTTTTTTTTTTTGTCCATTCTTACAGAAATATGAGACACTTCATCGACTTCTGCAGAAAAAGGATAATACAAGATCCAAAAGTGAGCGGAGCGAGCTCGAAAATGTTTGCACCCGTTTCGGATAGGTGAATTTTTTTTTTTTTTGAATTTTTTTTTTTTTTTTCTTTTCATGTAAAAACAGGAGTTACTTTGTCGACCCATGCAGAAAGAAAATTTAAAATTTAAATACTCCACCTTGAAAAGGTTGGGTTTTCTTTTGACCGTTCATGCAAAAAAAAATGGAGAATTCAGAGAATGTATGATGTAAAAGGGAGCGAATTTTTTTGCATGCCACCTCGTCGATGTTAGGTTTTCTAACTCAACAAACTGCCTTTTACTTACTAAACCTACTTTGTCCTTGTTAGGGATTTGATTTAAAAGTACCATCTCTCCAGGCATCAGAGGTGAAGGGGCGCCTCTTAACGGTGCCTTAGGCGCCCCTTCACCCCTGGTTTCGTGGGCGGTCGCCCAACTGCGCCCTATATACCCTAACTTATATTTTATGTACTAGTCTGATATACTATATAGGTACTGAATATAGTAACTACTACATAAACATACATATCTACCTATTTGAGATTTGCGATTTTGGTTGCTGGAAAATTTCCATTATGTTTTCGCTCTTGAATTTAACATGTTCAAAGTTTATACGTAATACATAAATACATATACCTAGTTAATTTTAAAATATCAATGTTCTGTAATTTGGACATTAGAACAAAGCTAAACTAAATATTTTCGTAAACAAATAAAATTATTTAGTAACTAAAACTAGTTTCCCATTTCAAGTAATTAGTTATCTTTGAACTTTTCACTGAAACTTTCGCATACCTATAACCATAATATAAGAAAGAAGGAGATATGCCCGGTGGTTGAAAATGTATCGAACCCCAATGTCTCCAATTTGTCCCCACCACATCGCCACAACTACACATGCAGATCAGTAAACCCAGTAGATACGAAGTCGCGGTCACACTTGCAATTCATAAATCAGAACGTACTAAACAATCAATTATAAGCCTTATCCCATCAAACATAGCGTGCATTTACCATGCACCATACAACTCACTCACACGAAAACATTGTTGTTCTGTGCAAAAGCCAAAAAATTTATTTACATATACGCTAGTGATTGACTAAATCGGAAAGTTATCGATTCTCCCATTTATTATTGTATCAAACATTTTGACAGTTTCTGAAAAATAATGAATAAAAAAGATATACATTTTTATTAAGATGATATAAATAAACAACACGTAGCTAAAAAAAAGTGGCGCTCCAAGAGTGCCAACTGAAATGAAATGTTGAAAAAAAATCAGCACCGCGGTAATCAACGCGTTGATGTCTTTTACTCCACGGTGTCGGAAAATTGTGTTACAGTGACCCGAAATCAATGGTTTAGTTCCATCTCCAAAATACCTAACGCGGCTAAATAAGTTTTCACTTCAAAAGTATTAAGTAAACCGAAAAGTTTCAACGTTTTGAGAAAATCTAAATAAGTATAAAACACTTTTCACATCGGTTTTCCAACCAGGCTATAACGGTTGACAAATTGAAGAATAAACTTTACTAGTAATATAAATTCATGCAACAATCGACATTGTTGTCGATAGCCTACGTTAGTGGATCTGCACAACCACATCACTATCTCGTCGCAACATACAGCGGCGGTTGTACTACGCGATGCAACCGCATAACTAAAGTATCGTTTTGTAATTTTCTTCACATTGCTTGTCCAGTCAGTAAGCGACATACTTAGGTAGTGGTTAAGAAGCAATGTATTTCCTGCAAAAATAGTACAGTCGCTGTGATATATGAAAACAAAAATAACGAAGGCAAGAAATATTCTACGATTTGTTGTTTTTCATGATTTTCATGACAAATATAGTAAATATTTGTCCTGTTAAATGATAAATGGTTCCATGATTTATGAAGATTTTAGTTTAGCTTCGATTTTTACAAGAAACCACTGAACAACACGGTATTCTTAAATGTTATCACGATCGCGGTCGAAAGCGCACTAGTTCGCGGAGACGGCCATTTGCCTGTAACATGAGCATCTTGATCATAACGTGTGTGTGTGGACACAGACACGCCCCCATTCCACTACTCCTGTTTTTTTTAAATATTTCTATGCCTATAACTTAAAAAAAAATCCTATCGTTTAAGCTCGATGTTATTTTGAGGGCTCTAATAAAAGCTAGGTGATTTCACAAGAAAATGAGTATTTACTTACTTGACTCTGTCATCGTCTGACATAACTTCGGTGTGGTCATCCGCCGTATTGTCGCCATCACTGAACCCTGATGCCGTGCTCTGGTGATGCTCCGGGATCTGGAAATTAATACAACAGACATACATTTTGAGAAACAACTCCGTTGATTGAGCATTAATTTAATAGAATGAATAAGCGATACATAGTAAACATACATAAAAAAATATTTTGTAGTTTGGAAGTCGGTTGTATTTTTGGAAAAATATTTTTTTTTACTTTTTAGTGGGTTGGTTTGTAATTCGTCTGTTCCACTTTAACAAATGGTGCTTTTTGAGAACAAATGCACGAGTTACTGTAAAAAAAAACACCAAAATCGCTATAGGTGTACCATTTGTTAACCATTTGAAGAGTTCCCTCGATTTCTCCAAGATCCCATCATCAGATCGTGACCAAATGACAATGGGACCAACTTGAAAATATACCCTTTCAAACAAAAATAGAATTTATCAGATCGATTCAGTCGTCTTTGAGTAATCGACGAACATAGATAAAAAAAAATATTCTGACTGACTGAACTGAGAACCTCCTCTTTTTTTTAAGTCGGTTAAGATTGCATGAATTCGAGATAGTATTTCAATCATTAGTTGTGCACAATTTCTGAGCAGTAACTACAAAAAACACAATTAAAGGCTTGCATGAATTCACGATAGTATTCAATCATTACGTTATGCTACTCATATGATTTAGAGGAAGCAGACAGATAGTTTATTATCTGGATTAACACATAGGTTACTTTTTATCCCGGTAGTATGTTTCTATGGGATAATTTCTGACTTCCACGCGAGCTAAGCCGCGGAAAACGCTATTACGTATACAAAGAAAGAATATATGTTATGGCTACAAAGGGGGTGAGAGAAGTATGCAAAGGAAAGACTTGTTGCGCCGACCACAAATCAATTGGAATGAGGGCACGACAATGATTATGATGAAGCTACATTATGTACAGGTCGTGCCATTAAATATGAGACTTGACCGCGCCTCCCGCCGCTCTTTCCCCCGCCCCGATGACGCCCCAGCGGGGACCTCATACCGCTAAAGAGACCCATAAATCGTCTACTGCGCAAGTCAAACCACGTGGTGCGTCAAGTCTCATCTTTAATGGCACGACCTGTATACCGCGTAGGTCACCTAACCTAACTTATCAATGCACCTAAATCTAAAAATACTAATATTACACCTCTGTCATAATTTTAGATTATTAGTCTATTTATTTCAAGACACAGGGCTGCTACAAGGTCCTAATGCTAAGCTATTAGCTGGGCACTGATTTTACAATACTCTAATTGCATCTTCAATTTGTTAGTTCAACTGCCGTGTGTGATTTGCTGTATTTGTCGAATGTAATTTAGTTTTCCTTAGACTTAAACCATTGTTCGAAAGGAAGATACTATAGTTTTTTAAATAATGCAGAAAATTGCAGTAAGGCATCAAATTATCGTCATCAGGTAATTTGTGTGTAAGCACCAGATTCAAAGCCCACCAATTTAGTAAAAACGTTTTTTAAATAATTTGTTATTTTTGAAGTCCTGAATAGTCTCACAACCTCGTACTTTAATAAATCATATACTAAAGTTCCATACTTTAGTATATGATTTATTGGATTTTTATCTTTTCATATATAAGACAGTTGCGTAATTGGAACGTTTTCGCTCGATTCATTTTTTATTCGAAAATCATGTTTTTTAAAGATTATTTTAAAACAGTAACAAGATTAGGTACTCGCCTTTTATGTGTAAAATAATTATTGAAAATATAGTTTATTATCCAGATTAAAGATATTTTTTCTCTAGATCAATTATTACTTTAGTTTTAAACGAAATAAGAATTGAGACTTACGACATTTAGTTCCGTGATCTGTTAACGTTTAGCACTTATTGGAGCGGTGGGGTGCATGGGGGCGGAGTTTGCGTTGAAATTGTCTTTGGAGTGCCTGGTCTTAAAATACCCGATCTTTAATATGGCAAACTGAGCTGTAGAAAGAAACTCATCATCATCAAAATAATAAATTATTAACCAGTAAATGGCACAGTGATAATACAAGGAATGCTTGGCTTTAGGTTTGGTAGGCGGATTAGAGATCGTATCAGGTTTTAGACCCAAATCTATAAAGTGGTGTATGACCACATTTTGTTATCAGTGTGCAAGTTATGGCAAGGAAATTTGCGCAGTCCAAGAACATACGCATCTGTCGCACCCACATTAAAAACTAACACCTGGCTAGTATTTGGTAGAAGATGAAGCACTATGGGTCTTTGCGGCCTCAGGGTGGAAGATTCCTGACGGAATTTTGATAGTGAAATTCGAAAATTGTCTATATTAACTGGTCAAACCTGAGTAAGAGGTATGCAGTCGAACTCAACCTTTCGCCTGGATCCTCGCATGTTCACTTATCTTGCACTACTGCAATTGCGACCGAGTCAGACCATTAGTTAGTTCAATTGTAATTAATTTATCACTTTAATCACCACAGAGATGTCTGAGAATCGTCTGATTTAAGGATGTCTCATAGAAGATGTAATTAAAGAAAAATTAAAGTACGAGGTTGTGAGACTATTCAGGACTTCAAAAATAACAAATTATTTAAAAAACGTTTTTACTAAATTGGTGGGCTTTGAATCTGGTGCTTACACACAAATTACCTGATGACGATAATATGATGCCTTACTGCAATTTTCTGCATTATTTAAAAAACTATAGTATCTTCCTTTCGAACAATGGTTTAAGTCTAAGGAAAACTAAATTACATTCGACAAATACAGCAAATCACACACGGCAGTTGAACTAACAAATTGAAGATGCAATTAGAGTATTGTAAAATCAGTGCCCAGCTAATAGCTTAGCATTAGGACCTTGTAGCAGCCCTGTGTCTTGAAATAAATAGACTAATAATCTAAAATTATGACAGAGGTGTAATATTAGTATTTTTAGATTTAGGTGCATTGATAAGTTAGGTTAGGTGACCTACGCGGTATACAGGTCGTGCCATTAAAGATGAGACTTGACGCACCACGTGGTTTAACTTGCGCAGTAGACGATTTATGGGTCTCTTTAGCGGTATGAGGTCCCCGCTGGGGCGTCATCGGGGCGGGGGAAAGAGCGGCGGGAGGCGCGGTCAAGTCTCATCTTTAATGGCACGACCTGTACCTAGTTCCTCATTGCATAAGTACTATCTAATCGTCATAATCACACGAAGTGATTCAATCACAAATAAATAAAAGACTTCGAAAAGCATTAACTAAAAAGTAAACCATTAAAAATATTAATAAACAAATCTTACGAATATGCGACTAGCGAAATCTAGTTACCGTGGTCAGTACTTATATATCCTAACTTATTTATATTAAACCCAGCGCCATCTAACAGTTGGAGTTACTTCTAAAACGTACTAGTAGTGTAGATTACTCCCACAAGATGGCGCTGCTAGATATAATAAAATGAGGGTTTTGAAAATACGCCCCAAGTAGCTAATTGCGGCATGTTTTTTTTTTAGCAAAAGCTATTGTTTTGCTATAGCATATACCTACATAACCTACATAACCTATATCATAATTATTGTATGTACCTATTTATATCTAAACCTAAAGGTTTTCTGAAAGAAACTGCAAATTACTCAGCAACACAACTTTTCTTTACGTTTTAATAGATACTAATGAAACGTGCTGAAAATGCGTGAGGAACTAATTATTATGTTCATTTGTAATGGTTAAAACTAGCAACAGCCATAATTAACAAACTGGAATGAGATAGATGAACAGTCTTATAGAAAATCAGCTAAAATCGGCATGTTTGACTAATGGATTTGAGCTACTGCGACTCCCGATATCAGGCTCTCTTTTACCATAAACTAAGACACGGATGCAAATAGCAAATGAGCAGGACCAAACACGATATTAATATGGATGAAATTCGTGAAACAACAACAACAAAACACAACCTTGGAATCCAGAAAGTTGTTGATACTCCCGGAGCTATCACTGCTATGACAGGCGATGCTATCATCACTATTGCATAGACCACCGTTACCACCATCTCGAGAATCACGGGAATCACTTGACTTGCTGACGTCAGAGTCCGACTCGATCCACAAAGGTGATCGATATTTGAACTTGTGAGCGAACGCACTGAACTTTGATTCGTTGTTCATTTTGAAGAATTAAGTGATGAGACGTGATATAGTGATGATAGTAACAGAGGTTTTTGAAACTGATAGTGATATGATTGTCTTTAGAATTGTGGTTTGAAAGTGTGTTTTTACACTGTTGCTAACAAAACTTGAGAAATCCCTTTTGTTTAAAAAGGCTGTTATATAAATGATGTTTTGGAAAAGCAATTTTTCACTGTAAGATCTTAGAATGTTTAAAAATAACAAAACGGTTGTAGTTTTACATACAAAATTTACTTATTCTAATTTAAAATGTTAGGTACACTGTTACACTAAACGTAGTGAGTGATCGCAAAAACAGTTTAAAGGCACTTTAACTGAAATAAACACTGGGATAATAATGGTTTCTAATACTTTTGTTCTTTAAACTAATGTTGTGATACAATATGGTCTTTATAGGTAGGGGTATGAGACGAATCTGTGTCTAAGATCACGGACAAATCCCGACGATTTGAATGTAGGCAAATAGGTCGCGGGACTTGCATGTTGAGACAGCGAAGTAACTACGGCAGATTTTTTCTTTTTTTGAGAAAGAAAACGAAAAGTAGTAAATGGTGAAAAAATATTGTTAATTAAAAAATTTAAAAGGCTTAGGTACTTGAGCATCCATGCCAGTTATATATATATTTTTTTTGAAAATTCATTAAAAAAACAATTAATCTTAAATTCGCATTATGTACCGGACCGCACACGTTTTTTTCCTCATAGAGGATGATAAAAAGTTGAGTGTTCACGTTGGGACCAACACTATTTTAAGCTCGAGGTCGTACTTTGAATCCCTAAAAATACTAAAAAAAATTGTTTGCTTCCTAGACAAACAATCTACTATTTAAAAAAAAACCGGCCAAGTGCGTGTCGGACTACGCACAATAAAAGGTTCCCTACTTGGGATGAATTTATCACAAATACAAACTTAACATTGTAGTTGAAATACATGTTCTCCCAAACATTCCAACTGCAAATGTAAGTTTGTACGCATAATATTGAGAGATACCATGTTATTTTAAGACCATAGACGTCTTATAAGTTTTTCTGTTATCTATGAGTAAAGAACCATACTATGTATTTTTTTCAAAATTTTAAGTCCAGTAGTTTCGGAGATAAGGGGGTAATGGCCAATTTTCATGGAATTTCTTAAATATCTTTAAAAATGTTTATTTTAAAATTATGTAAAAATATATTTAAAATCCTCGCAACAAGCCCTTTCATTTGATATGTCTCACGGTACTGTTAGCATAACTTTTTTTTTAATTTTCTTGTCTGTCAAAAGTGACCCCTATAATTAATCAACTTCATTTATTTACGTTACACGTTCGTATTCGGGTCACAGAAACACATATGTGTACCAAAGTTCAACTTAATCAGTCCATTAGATTCGGAGTAAATGGGCTTTGACCTTTTGAGGTACGGAACCCTAAAAAAAAATAACTTACGATGAAAACCTAAGAAAAACCCACAGAGGCTTTTTTTTTGTCTTCGTCTCAACAATTTTATGACAATTCACATGCTGTTAAACAATCATAAAACTAGTTTAAATATCATGTAGATTATCTTTAATTTTATCGCGCATCTACCAAATTATCTAAGGCCGTTAATCTCAGATAACATTAATTCACACAAAGTTTATTAGCTGAGTAACCACGTGACGCAGTGACGTCACGTCATAGGTCATATTTTGGATAAAACCATGGGTTTTGAAATATAGCTTTACTTTGACTATAGAGAATAGTTTTTTGTATGACTAATGAGTCATACAGAAAACTAGTCTCTATAGTTTTATTCACACACTGCATGACTAACTTTAAAACAACATAATATTTTTTATGACTTAATATCCTATGTACCAATTAATATGAAATTATATTCAAATAAGACATTAGGTACTTATTGTCAGAAGTGACAAAAGTCTAATAATTCTGTTGGATATATTTTAGATATGCTTCTTGGTAAATGCTTAATACATTATTAAGGTAAAACTCGAACAAAATCCTTTATCAAGCAAATCCTACGAAATGAAACTGATACCAACACTAACTGTGGGTCTAAATTGATCCTCCCGACAGGACGTCGCCATTTATTAGACGCTTCTTCGCTTTCAGTGTCACAGTAGATTGTACGTATCAAGTGTTGGTAATAGTCCTGACTCCTCATGTCCCCTAGAGCGAGGTGTGATGAGAGAAGAACTTGTGGGAAATACGAAAGGTGACCTAGGATACTAATGGTGCTTCGGCCTTTCTCATCTCTGGCAGATCTAGAAATCAAAGTTTTTAGTGACGAGCAGACATATCTAGAGAAAGAATTCAACCAGTCGTCGTTCGTTGTAATTATCCAATCATTAGGCGTCACTGCATATAAAAACACAACTGAACATATCCGAATACCTATTATACATTTATGTCTCGGTTTATCAATTTATCATATTGAAAAGTCGAAAGATTAATGTGTAATAGTTACTCGTAAATATACGTATGGAGAGTATTGGAGAGTAGCAAACTAGAACACTACAACTATAACAATCAGATTTCTGCGGGGTAATTGCGTAACACACATAAAATGACAATAGATCGCAATGGGTTTCATTTTGACAGTTCACCCACATTTATTGCGTTATTTACGTTGTTGGGCAGACGATTTTTTCAAACCTATGAAGCAATGGATTAGCAATATCCTTCAAAACTCTCGGATTATGATCGAAAGTGTATTACGCAATTAGGGTGCTGATTATTGTAATAATTTGTGTGGGATGACCAATGTATCCACACTCTAGTTTCCTTTAAAATACTTGAAATACCTTATTAGCTCTAACACACCCAGGTTTATCTACTGCTAATATCGAAATAACTCACATTTAAGGCATCCTTCTCAGTTTCTTTCTCAATATCATCCCGATCATTTTCAATAGTAACTTCCACTCTATTTATGTATCTGTAAACTACAGGACTTTCAGCCGAAGAAGTGTCATCCTTTGACTCTACTTTCTTATCTTCCACTTTCACGTCTTCAGGACCCACGAATCTCACTTCAGGAGTCCTAGTTCCTTCTCTAATATCATCAGGATCACCAATATTGCTAGTAGAAGGAGTATTTGTATCATCAATGCTTGGGCTGACACTACTTTGAATGACTTCGTCCATTTTCTTCCTGGTTTCAGGTGGCATTTCCACATAGTCATGAGGATATGACAGTATGTCAATTCGAAGATCTGGCTTCTTCCGCACCCTCATTTTGTCACTTTGTTCATTCACTCACTGATAAGATATTTAATTCAAGGGTAACCAAAGTTTCCTAATATTTTTAACACTAGCACATGATTAAAGACGGTTAATTTTAGACACTCATCTATTACCTAATTTATCACTTGTAAAACTTGTTCTGTATCTTAATTTAAATGTCTTATATCCTCGTTTTTCATTATGGCATGTACGGAAAACAGTATAATAAGATAATTTTTGGTAATGTTATCTAAGAATTTTCCTTTGCTTTGTTTTATCAAATTCGCACCAATAGTAGCGATGTAGATAAATAACACGTAATACCAGATTGTTTTTTATTGTCGAATGATCGGATTAGTTATCTTTCGTATGTTTTGAATTTTATCATTACCGGGTTAGACAAGATCAGATCGTCAGATGACGATGTTGATGATGATGCTGTAGGTGGGAGTGATGGTAGTCAGTAACTTTGCTATGGCGCGTATTTTTGAAACGAGCATTTTGCTTTGGTGTTCTGATTATTTAAGCACGGTAGCAATCATTACAAAATAATGTCAGTTCGAGAAATATAATAGAATTTGCAATACTATGTCTCATAATATCTTCTTTTTGGTTTTATATAGGCGATTGTGTTACAGGAACTTAGCAATAGAGCCTGGTATGGTTCTTTATCAATTCCTCCTCCGCTTTCATAATTTATTATTTTACTACTAAGGCCCGTGATTAATGAGGTTCTTGGTGTCTTCACATGTACTGTCTTGAACGTGCCGCAGTCCACTGATAATATCAGCTCCAAGTATAAAATTATGCAGGGTTTTACCAAATTGTTGTTTTTCTTCTGAATTCGGCTTTAATTATTCATAACATCATCAATAAAAACAGTTTCTAATCGGCTTATATGGTAAAATATTATTTACATAAGTCATAAATTTGCCATAATATACCTACCAACTTTATTTAAAAAAATCAATTCTAAATATTCGTTATCCAAATGTATAAAGTATGGGTATTTCCTTTTCAAAATGTCGCATTGGTATAGCTCGTAGAATATCAATGAGATTTTGGCTGTTACTGTCATTTATTGCCGTTATATTAGATCCTCGATAATGCGACGTGCTTAAATCTTGATGGTTTTATGTTAAACCGTTATTTACCATTCGTATAAGAATATTATATAAATAACTGCCGTCTCCATCTCCTTCTATAGAATCAACACAACAGTTGCCTGCTTCATCTGCACCCTCTAAAACTGTTAATATCACAATCCTGCTACAGTTATCACTCGTTTCTTAACGACAGTAATAGTTTATTAACGGGGGCGCAACTGCAGAGCACGATATCCTGGGTTCGATTGCCAGGTCGGGCAAAGTGTTATTCCCACTAGGAATTTCTCAATAACTTTTTACCCAGTTGATGGCTTGCCCCTATTACATGGAACCTAAACATAACTGGCGAAATGTGGGTGTACCTACTATACCTCACCCTAACCCTCACCTCTGCCTAACCCTTCTAGGAAAATAGGAGTGATGTTATGTTATGCATCGTTAAAAGCACCCACCACTTCGCAAATGTTGATGACACTGCTAACACTACTAATCGCCATTTTGGACACAGTAGCCAATGCCTAACTTGAACAGAGACCATGATACCATGTTAGATGCATTTAGCATTTATTATCTAATAACATCTGTATTTTCGTTTACCTACATTTTTTTTAAAATACTAATAACATTAAGCAAACATAGAAATATAAAGATTCTGGTAAAGCTAGAAAACCCGTTTTGTTTCGGATACAGATACACAAATATATGACCAGAGATTAAGTTAGTTGTTCTTTAACCAGAGCAAGGTTGCCGATGCTCACACAATTGGGATCATCGTGTGTAGATTAAGTTCGAGATAAGCCTTCTTTGTGTTTGTTCCGATAATACAATCAAACTAGGTTGTTTTATTACGACTTTCTTTCCAGATGCCGCGATTATAATCGTTGATATTAGGGACAGGATGCCAAACAATATGGTAGCCAGTATGAGATAGCATAGACTTCATACTGACTTTCAGCTGTATGAGTAGAACTTTGTTAAAACTATTCTGCCGGCTGCCTATACCCGATAAAAACTCCGGAAGATTTAGTCGAGGGATTGTGAAACGAAATTGAATACATAAATCAGGCGCTCGTGCAACAATCAATTGCGCGGGCGTAAAATAATGTTTAGTTCAAATAATATTAATGAAACTCACCTCATCCTGCGGATTATTTAAATACTGCTGCTTCAGTACTTCCAACTCCAAGTTTTGCAGCGTTGGCATTGATATTGAGTTCCTCCTCAAGCTCATCTTCCTCTGATCCATAGCCTCTCTCTCTTTCCTTATCAGCTCATCAGATTCCGCTGCTCCAAAACTCTTCGAAGTACTCGGAGTAGCTTCTAAGTCAGTAGACTCTGTTATAGGACTGGTGGTGGGCTTCGAAGATTTCCCAGAATCAGGCTCTAAAGTAATGTATAGAGTCCCTTCTGGAGTATTTACTATTATCGTATCATTATTTGGAGAAGAATGAACTTCTCCCAAATCTGAGGCATGCAGTTTTCTATCCTTTTCTGCCCCAGGTGGTTGTCCATCTTCTTTCTCATCTTTTGTACGCTTAGGACGTATAGGTTCATCGGGTTTGACTAGATTCAGTTCGATGAAATCATCTACGTATGGAATATCTTCGTTTCTTTTCAGTTCAGGGGAGTTTAGCCCTTTTTCTATGTCTTTTGAGACTTGATCCTTGTTTTCCATTATTCTATTTCATAGTAGAGATCTGTAAATAGAAATTGACAAAATGTAGACAAAATGTGGACAAAATGCTACATTTATTTAAGAGACAGGATGAAATCATTTGCTCGTTCAATCACGTCATCTTCAAACTATTCAAGTGTCTTAAGTTTGTTTTTATTTCACATCAATCGAGAAAAAAACTTTGTTTTTTGTTACAAACACAAGAACACATTGTAATTAAAAAAAGAAGTTTGTAAAAAAGGGTTCATTAACCACTTTGTTATGTCATTGTATGTTATAGTAGGTATGTATATTTTGGCGTTTTCTTTGCCTATTTTTTTTCCTTAGACGAAGATCGTAAGAAACTAAACTTTGGTATGGAACGAGTCATTTAGATCGATGACCTCAAGAAGACTGCTGGTTCTGATTCGATCCAAGATAGAGAGCCACACGTTTAATAACATTATTTATTTATTGTTTCATTCCAATAGTTACTAGACCCTAGTGCTGAGTGTTGACAAACTATTCAGAATTGGATTTTAATAAACACAAGTTAAATCCGTGTTTTCTACAACACTACATGGACTAAACACAATGTTAAATAAAACATGAATGTCACACAACTGTGTTAAATGGTCTATTTACTGCGTTTCATGGTTAAATTACCGAAGCAATTTTAGGTACCTAATAATTTTAGGCAAAGAGTTTTATATCTGAAGACGGACCTATCGATTGAAGTATGGTTGGACTTGTGATTCGGAGGAATAAGGAGCATGAGACAAGAACACTGATATGATACGTATGAATGACGATTCCTTGGCTAAAAGAATAGAATGCTGGCCAAAGCTAAGATGGATGATGGATTGTGTGGAACATGAAAATAATAAAATGGAGGAAGTTAACACTGACATGACGGCTACGGACGGAATAATAAAAGATGTTTGGAAGAAATGTATCTTCCACCTGACCACAATGAAATCAAGAAAAGGGCGGGAGTATTATGAGACGGACTCCACAGATTTTCATCATCAGAAAAGAAAATTTACGTTTAGACAGAACTGCGTGAAATTATAATTATCATGACGTAGACTATTTCTTGGTAGTATGTGACTTGGGTGTCTAATGTAGACATTTGACAAAGTAGTGACGCAAAGTGATTAGAGCCTCCCGTATACGCCTTGAATTCTCAAGACTGAGTCAAACTACGTTGATTTATTACCCGTCTGTGAGACGAATATTGTTTGATATATTGTTACACACTGTTGTAAGTAAAAGAGGTGCTGTCGTAAACTTGGATTTGATCACCTTTTTATTTGGCTGGTGTTTGCTGCCAATGACTCTATCGTGATGGTGATCAATTAATGATAATAATCATGTGACTTCTGTGTATGTGAAATATTATTTTTGGTTTTTGATTTATGTTAGCAAGAATGTTTTCATAAAAGCATAAACATCAGGGTTTTCTTTATCCCTGATTATGAACTCTAGCGTAGGCAAGTGATTTTTTTAAACTATAACGTGTCAGTATTAAGTACATTTCGTTATATTTAAGTAATACCTATTTATTCTAATTATATTTTACCAATAGGAGGATGTAATGGGAAGAAGGCGTGAATTTATGTGTTATGTGTGTGTTATAATTTGACCAAAAAAACAGCCTATCCACAAACCTTACTTTTCCAACTGTTATTGTCCTTTTAATTTTCTGGGAAATATTTTTATAATTTAAAAACTCAAAAATTAAACTAACCAGCAAATACTTATAAATAATTACAATCCAATCAAAATCACTAAACCACTTATAAGATTTACAATATTGACACTTGAATCTTATGACCGCGCGAGGATCCACTCTTGCGCACCGTAAGGCTCGCCACACACTGGCACAAGGCTACTCACACGTCCATGTTTACTATGAGATTATCGCGTGATTAGCATTGCTTACTTTTTTGTATATTATGACGTCCAACCCGATGGTCAATACATGTTTAAAAAAAATTAGGGACTGATTAAAAACGTTTTTGTCAGTAACGTAGGCTGCCAGCAGGTCCTACTTGTCTCAAAGTAAAATTACGCAAGTTACATAGATACTAATTTACAGTCACGTTTAGTTGAAATGATTTAGACAGAAACTGACTCTAGCTGAAAACTGGTTACATTTTGAATATATTATGTATCTTTTATCAGAATTTATCGATAGTTTATCGGGTGAAGTCTCAAGAATTACGGTGAGACAAATTCTTATCTTATAAATCTTTGAGGGTACTCAAAGATTTATAAGATAAGAATTTGTCTTATTTGAGTGCATCATGATCAATTGTGAATCCGAATAGGAAATCATATTTTGATGCTGATGGTAAGCAGATGCTTCACCGGATAAGAACCATAGAAAGAGGTGATATTCTTGATTTTTTCCGAAATTCACACATAATAACCCTTGCAGTGACAAGGTTTCTAAATCTTTAAACGCTGACTTTCGTTAGTGGATTTGAAATATTGAGACCCTAGACTAGTCACTAACTACCTAGTAAATAAGTATAGAAGTACTTATTATAGTATATATTGTGTGGTATTAGTGGTGACCTATGGCTGTGGACATCGGCATAGCGGAGGCATCGTAGATGCGTCGCCATTCTAGAAAAAAAAACTGAAATTTCTCATGTCTTTGTATTTACACTCACTGGCACCCAAAACATTAACAACACCACAAAGCTGCTTGGCGGCAGGATATACCAAGTTTGTTCTTTCCCGGATGAATTTCGTCACTAAGGCTCCGACTATAACTACGTAATATTGATTTAATTTGCCAGTAAGAAATGAAATGAAATTGTTTATTCTGTAAATAGGATATCGGAATCACTTTTACACGTCATATTAAAAAGTATTAAAAACAAGCTAAATGAGTTCGGCGTTTCCTATCTGACTGCTCTGAGAAAAAAGGCCGAAACAAACTCAGAGGTTGCAGTCTCTTTTAAAGTCCAGATATAATCTTGGTCAGGCCATATGAGGACCATGTATTCTTGACTAGTGTCTGAAATGGTCTTTTGAGGAAAGAACCACACAGATTTGAGTGGACCTGTCCAGTCAGTGCAAGCATTTTTCAGTAATCGTGGAGCTCAACTCGGAACTTAAGGAGCTCAACTCGACGAACAATACCAAAGAATGGACATTTGGGTAGGCCGCATAAACTACTCAAACTACCAGGCCATCATTAAAACTAGCAGAGAAATAAAATTAATAAAAATATCCACATAGTCCTTACATTCACAATAATTAAAATAATATAATACTTTACAAAGTAATCGTGTCATTTTGAATATAATTTTGAACAATGTCAATGTGTACATAAAACTGGCGTGAGTAGGTAATGTTTTCTTGAAATTAATCTGCCAAAACCTTACAGCGGACGCAAATGTAATAATTCGCTACAGCTGATTGAAACATAATAATTACAAATACCAATAAAATGCTTGACATTGACATTGCATAAGAAAGAGTTTATTGATCAGTGGATTGAATTGAAACACTGAAAGGCGAAAGTCATCATAATTTCAGCAAAGAGACGGCCACTGCTGGACTCAACTCAAAAACTCAAAAACTCAAAGCGTTTATTTCAAATAAACCAATTACAGGCACTTTTGAATTGTCAAGGGGTCGGTCAGTCAGAAAGATGAAGCTAGTTGCCCATTCCAAAGCGTAGTTGGTACCTATGGAGAAGAACGGGCAAGAAACTCCATGGACACTCTTTTAAATCACAATATGTTTACAAAATATTGGTTACATCATTCATGTTAAAGTTATAAATGTGAGAACGATGCACAACGATAAAAGCGTCCGTAATAAAAAATAAAACAATTCAAAAATCAAATTAAAAAAGCCATGGCAGCTAGAAGATGACCAGTCCCTACTGACAGCGCCCGTTCACGAACATGACGTATGGATTAGCACCATTCAGCTCAACCATTTTGAAGGGAGCTAAATGATCCAACACACACGCCACCGTCAGCGAGACATTAGAGTGAGCATGACATATTGTCAGCCGCAAGGGCACATTCAAGTCAATGAAAGACGTACCTAGTAAATGGTAGCTTTAAAGTAGGTACATAGTACTCACACATGTTATGAAATTATACAATTTGAAAGGGATTGAATTTATACAATGCAAAGATGAGTAGTTTCTAAATCTTCAGCAACTCCAACAGTATTTCCCAATGCTAATCAATTAGTTTATGCGCCCTTGTGGAGCAGGACCAGCGTTTAGCCAAGCATTTATATCAGCGATGTAATCCCCCAAATTATAATATGCTTGGCTGCATAGTGTGCGTTTTATATAAGATTTAAATTTCGTTTCATTCAGTTGAAGTATGTGGGGAGGTATTTTATTGTAACATTTTAAACAGTACCCCATGAAAGATGAGTCCACTTTAGCCAATCTGAAACCTGGTTGAACTAATTGGTCCCTATTTCTAGTGATATAATTGTGTCTTGCACCTCTTTTACTAAAAAGATGTAGATTTTTCCTTACGTACATAATGTTTTCATATATATATTGACAAGGTACCGTCATGATGTTAATATCTTTAAACAGTTCCCTTAGAGAGTCGCGCCTGCGGAGGCCATATATGGCTCTGATGGCTCTTTTCTGCAGAATAAAAATAGACTCGATGTCTGCAGCTCGACCCCATAGTAAAATACCATACGACATAATACTATGAAAGTAACTGAAATAGACTAGCCTCGCGGTATCTACATCAGTAAATTGACGTATTTTTCTCACAGCATATGCTGCTGAACTTAGCCGTCCTGAAAGGGATGTTAAATGAGGACCCCATTGAAGCCTTGAGTCGAGCGTGATCCCCAGGAAAACAGTTTTATCGACAAATTCTAGTCTCTCTTGATTCAATACTATCTCACAATTACTACTTTTGACATTTGGTAAAGAAAATCTTATGCATTTAGTTTTTTTACCATTTAATACTAAATTATTAGCAGTGAACCAATTTTGGACTTGCAACAGGGCGTTATTTACGTCGTCAAGATTTGATGCACGTCTATTAATTTTAAAAATTAAGGAAGTATCATCAGCAAATAACACCATTTGCGGTTGGGTTTTTAACAAATGGGGCAGATCGTTAATATATACTAAAAAGAGGAAAGGACCTAATATCGATCCTTGTGGTACACCCATTTTTACTTTTAAAGCAAGTGAATTGACACCATTTATTTGAACTTGCTGCTGTCTACCATTTAAATAAGATTTTACTAAACTAAGCGCAAGTTTTCCAAGTCCGTAATGCTCAAGTTTCGAGATTAAGGTTTCGTGGACATAGGCCTCCCCGGACATAGACGATGATAATAATACAATACGTAAAAAACCCTGTCCCATCTGAAAGAGGCTCATAGGTACAGCAACATTACCTAATAGTATTACAAAATCGTATTATTATTGAAAATAAAAAAGTTATTGCTATTTAAAAATCATAATTTTAGTATCAAAAATCCAAGTACGACAGAAAGTCAACTAAAATGCTATTAACCACATCACAGACAGACAAACAGACTAAAATCCGGAATTACACGTGATCTGTTCCATTTATGCCCCATATCACGTGTGACTCCGGATTTTTAATAAGTTTTGGGTTTTAGTTTTTATAACTTTTATTTTTATTTAAATATTTTTGAAATGTGCTCGTCAAGCCCTCTCATTTGATACCCAACATGGCATAATTAAAAACTGAATACGTCCTTTACTCCTGTAGAGGGCGCTATATTGAATTTAATGTAACCAGCGGACGATCAAGACGCTTCTAATGATACCTCATTTGTCAAATTATGATCAGGAGTTTAGAAGTTATGAGGCAACATACACACATAAATAGATACCGGTCAAAATCATAATCCTCCTTTGCTTCGCCGTAGTCGGGTAAAAATACCACAAATCCATAAAAAATGAGCAAATTTTCAACTTGTAGACACCCCCTAAACAACGGCCGTCCGCACTCCAAGTTTTAACCCGGCAAAATTCAAAATTGAAAAAAAAAAATAACGTAATTTTTTTTTTCTTTTTTCTTGAAAATTACCACATAAATAGACTCTCAGTAAATAAACTCTCAGTACGATACCTAACAACACCCTCACTGATCGGACAGGGTTTTTTTAACATATTGTATAATCGTAGCTTGAAATTGGCACATTTAAAGCAGTAGATACTGTTTAGCTTGGTGTGTTGTGAGAGCGGTTTTGGTCTGTCAGACCATAAGTATACCATAGGTGTAGAATCATAGGTAAGCATAGTAAATACACATCCTGTTTGAAAAAGAAAGACAAAACCAAGTATCGCACTGGCAGCATGTTGATAGCTAAAGGAACTTGTATAGAATCAAAAGTCTTTTATTAACTGACTTCCAAAAAGGAGGAGGTTATAATTATGTTCGTGGCGTATATTTGCTTTTGTTTTTCTTTTTTGGATGTCCACCGATTTCTCCGTCAATTATAGACCGATTTTGAAAATTATTTTTTTGTTTGATAATGTATGCTCTCAAGTTGGGCCCATATCAATTTTATTAACTTTGCTTGGATATTTTTTGAGTTGGCTTCAATAATACGTATTTTTTTCCCAATATTTACATAGCAGGTAATGGTATTCGAATTTGTGTGGGGTAGGTACCACAACTAAAAAGTGAAAAATTAAAACTTTTTACGAAAAAAAAAATCAACCGACTTTTTTGGAAGTTGTTTTTTTTTTTTTTTTTTGTAGAAAGTATTTTCAAACTAGGCTAAGAATCAGCACTATTCGAACGTCAAAATTACATAAGACAGTCCCCCAAAACTCCCGCCCTTCACCACTTCCTAGTGCTTTAGCTGCGAAGAAGAAGTGGCGCAACAAACTCCCCAGCGGTACACAAGGCTCAGGACGAGCTACAACATAAATAGAGCTAGAGAGCTAGAAGATGAATCTAGCGTAGGTTGTTTTCAGTAGACTGTAATGCCCCTAGCAAAAGGAATATCGATTCTTCATACAGGAGATATACATATACAATATACTTAATCGCTCCACCCTCGTAAACAGTCGCTTTACGTAGATGCAGATAGTTATCTGCATCTACGTAAAGCGACTGTCAGGACAATCCGTGTCGGACGTTCTAAAATAGAGAGACGTAAAATCTAATATTTTTGTAATTACAAAATCTGTTGAAGATTGTTTATTGATTATTACTTCTTGTATTTGACCTTTTTCAACTTTTACCACAGCTAGTTAATAAAACTATACACGGAAAATTTAATTACAGCGAACAAGCGGACTTAAATCAACATCATCAGAGTTAAAAGGCTATTTAATTTCAGATAAGTCTGTTTTGAAAGAATATTTACCTTTCACAAACAGGCCAGCTACGCAATCATAAAGTAAAGAAATATTATTAGAAGTATTAGAACCAACGTCCCATACAGCAGATAATCCAGGTTCTCTAAGCACCATAGCCAGAACACTTTCATGTGGGTAGAACAACACTGAGCCATTTGTTTTGCTTTTTTCTTCTATAAAATTCTTAACACATAAAACTAGTTGACATTTGAAGTCAACTAGTTTTACTTGTCAGCGAATGAATTATAGAATCGAAATTTAGCGGATCACTTTCAATTATGTGTTATTTTCAATTCACACTTTTAAACGAGTAATCACTACAGGAATGCAAAATCAATTATGGCGAATCAACACAACACTAATGAGGAAACCAACTCCAATTTTTAACGATAGCACTTGTGAATGTAATTAGAACTTATATTTAAAACAAGTAATGGTTAACGATTACCGCGTGACTTGGTTGAGTAGCTTCCTTGCTCTAAGTTTGGTTGCCAGTCTGAAGCGGTAGAATGGCGCTAAATGACGCGGTAATCCGATAAACAACACAGTTAATTATGTTAATTACTACGTTGGTTTGAGTAGAGGCGCAAAATTTGTGGTTTACATCCAGGAAGTCGAGAATATGGGGATAAAATACGGAAATTACCTTATTGATAGCAAGAGTAGGCAACTTTCTTGGGGCTCTGCGATTTAGGTATTCATATCTCGTTTTTGTTTTTCAATAGTCGAAGGATTCTACTTAGAGCTGGATTTGTACCTGAAGACCTACCGAAGAGGCCCACATCAACAATGATCAAGGAAGACTTTATCGCGACTTCTAAAGTTCTGATTCTGAACTTCATACGCCCTAATTAGGTCTGAAACTTCCGTGCAAGCTATTGGGATTGTCATTCTGACTACAAAATTGGAGGAAGTTTTTTTTGGGTTTCAATCAGACGATTATCTTTTGTGGATTATTAGAAACAAGACTCACATGCACACAAAGAATACTGCTGTTTAGGATTAAATAAAACAATATGAAGCTATAGTTCATAACAGAAGATAATAAGTAAACAATTAAAAAAATAAAATTAACGACTTACAATATTAACGCGTTTGTATTACTTAGGACATGTAACAGTCACGCTGGACAGTCAGTTCAAACTGGCTGGCAGCAATGAGGCTCCACATAATGAATACAAGTTTACGTATATGTTCACTTAAACAAGACTCAATTTATGCACAACGTCGGAAAACGACAAAAAAATATTCTACACAAAAGTGGAAACCAAGTCATCAAAATGATTGCAGATCATTACCTATAGCGGCCGTCCTAGAGACAGCAGTTGTAGTAACGACTGTGAAAACAATGGATCTACCATTTGTGGTAAACTGTTCCAGCATAAGTATTCTACATGTTATGACATGGTATGGTTCAGAAGGCTCGTTATGCTAAATGATCATTGCTATATTGCGCCTACTCATCTGGGCATGGCCGAACAGTACAGCACTCAGACATCGAAATGGTGATCAATCACAGAACAAACAGTACGTTTTGCTAAAAACCAAACTGTAATTTGTAATGCAGCGAATATAATAGAGCGCCTAAACACAAGAGGCTGGATCGATCGAGCTTTTACAAACCTATGTCTGTGTTCCGACCTTATTTTGATAGGGAACAAAAACAATCAATGGGTACCTAAATATCGAACCGCCACAATATACCATTTACAAGCTTAGTCTAAAATATACATATAATGAACCTATATTTAAAAGAATAAATATTCTTGAGATATTCGAATTCAAAGAAAGCACTGCTACGAACTGCAAAAGGCCTGATACAGGTAACCCAATTCAAGATACATTTTGTGGAACCTGTCTCCAATGGAGTTTCTGCACCTCTTTATTGCATGAATGAAAATGTTTTCATAAGTACGTAGTTTACAGTATTTTACTGTGATCGTTTGCGGTTATTAAGATAAAGATCTAAATATGAATATGACAGTAGGTAGGTAGGTACAGAGAGTTAAAATAATTTTAATTAACTGACAGACGGTTACAGAACTAGCGATGTGGTTAAGTGTGAATAATTATAGCGACTCTATGTTATCTTGTCCGAGATGTTTCATATGGATTCGCTGAAACTGTCATGTCGGTTATGTCTCTGGTTGACAGGCACAATCCAAAACAGGCTTAGCAGTCTGCAGTTGTACATACCTAGTTGTATATGCAAAGGTTTGGGCAAAGTACCAGAAGGGCCAGTTACCTTTTTTTTGTTGGGTGGGAAATTATCAAATAACTTCTCCCGCTCTGGGTGGAGCGGGAGGGCGTGTCAGACTCTTACTGACTAAAACCCTTCGGTTGCCCTGTTGCCGGGGGAAGGGGCAGTTACCTCACCAACCAAAATAAAGATTTTGCTGGTCAAATACTCAATAGTTATGCCTTTTATGCATAAATTAAGACGACACAACACCTTACGCCCAAATAATAGCGCTTTGGGGTATGAGGAACAGGGTGTAAAGCTTACTTATACTCTTAAGAAAAAGGAGGATCCTCCGACCAGACGGGTGTCGTGTCTGGCGGGTACTGCCGAACGATTGATGTCGGATAGTCATATAATGTCGTTCACGCGATAAACTCTAATTGCGCGATACAGGATTTGTGTGACGTCAGGTCTTTGATGCGTAGTTCGCATGTGGCGATGTAGATGTCGCCACAGCGCTCTGTTGGATTTTAAATTTTCAGCGCCGAGCCGAACGTTGAAAATACAACAGCGCAGTCTAGGTTAGTGAAAACGGTCATAGGTTTTCATAATCCTTACGATAAAAGCGTGCAGTGATCGTATGAGTAGATCCTGCAAAAGGATTAGGTACCTGGCTGCTACCACATCTGCATGAGTAAACAGGTAGGTGATGGAATAGGTCGTCCCTCGAGGATAATATTAATAAGATGACACGCTGTCATGTCCTGATGGGCGAAGCTAACATCTGGTATCTTTATATACATTGTTTAAAGACAGTGCGACACAAGTTCCGTTCAGAAATGAGAGAAAAATTAATTGGTAACATACAATTTAACAGCGATAAACTCTTATTTGGTAATTGAACTCTGTCTTCCTGAGACTATTTACTTTGATACTACCACTTAGCAACTAACCCCTCTAAGGCTGTATTTATTTATAAACGTTGCTTAAATTTAAGAGACGTTTAAACGTCAAAAATGAATGGTTAAACTGTTGCTAATCATTACTTAACTTGAAGCAATAAACCCCGAAGTAGATAAGGTAGTTTAGGAGCTCTGTAAAACATCTTGTCCGGGGAAGCAAGTACCACAGTAGGTATCTACTGAGGTGTACTAAGGTACCTTTATCTGCCGCAAAGCACCATTCCAGTTTGGAGGTGTGAAATTAAAGGTAGGTACTGTATTTCTAGTAGCCCTTTGCACTTGGTGCAGACCGGACGCTCTCAATTGACTTGGAAGTATATAGAGTTGTTAATACTCTTTTAACTTAATGTAATTTATTTAAAAAATGGGAAAAAAGCCGCTAAAGTCGTAGGCACGACAGATAGAAAAATAGTTTTATAGCTCTATATAGTTCACACGGAAATCAAAACAAAACAACAATTAAGTACTTAGTTCTGAATTCTAATTATTATACACGATACATCTAATAATTGAAGGACAATTGTATTCGGAAATCCGATGATACCCGAGGGACATTAAGAAAATAGAAATAATGTACTTACATACGTCAAACATATGGGCTTTATTAATATTTATCTAATATAGGTAGCGCTCTGTAATTTGGCACTTGTTAGATAGGTCAGGTTGGCCGAGTGGTCTAAGGCGCCAGATTTAAGCTCTGGTTCCCGAGAGGGAGCGTGGGTTCGAACCCCACACCTGACAATACCTTTATCACGTCTTTTTACTAGAAATACCTCATGGATCGATAATTTTTTAAAGTAGAAGAAAGCTTACAAGTTGCAGTTCCAAGTGCAAAAATTTCAGAGCAATCTCTTTTGCTAAATCGGTTTGTAGATCCAATAATTTTACAAAATAGTGGCAAAATGTTGGTTTCCCTTCGAATCGGAGAAGTATAAGCGTGATGTAATTTTCTTTTTTGCATGAAATTTATAATTGATTTCAGTAATTACAAGTACAGCCTGCATCCCTGTCGCGCTATCTATACAAAGCCTTGGATGGATTCTCTTCATTAACCATTCAACTATATGAGTGCAAAATCCATGTACATCTATTAAAATACTATACCCCACTGTATCATAAATAACAACAAACTCATGACGTCACCAATCTCTAAGAACTTCATTCAATAGCCAGCAACCCCGTGACCACGTGCAATAAGATGTGTATCACGGATGATCTTAATTAGCATGATAATTAGGCCTTGTGCTAACAATGGGCCCTATTCATTAGTTACATGTACTTTACATAATACGTGTTGTGTGCAGTGCGTTCCATATGTAACTGCATGTGGTGTAATAAAATTGTGAAGGAAATTCAAATGAATGATTCTCGGTTGAGCGAAACTCAAATACGTCGTGATTCGATTCCCCTTTCGAGCAAACTTTCCACTAGGAATTTATATCTCAGTGGCAGCCTGAAGTCTGGATATATGTCCGGTTATATCAATAGATCCGCCCCCTATTACATGGATCTTAAAATAACTGTCGAAATGTGGGTTTGTATACTTTAAACCTAAACATAAATCACGCCTATATTCCCGAGGATGAACCTCGGGAATATAGGCGTGATTTATGTTTTGAGTTGTCACTGAAGAAGGCTGAGAGTTTTAATAAGGAAAACTGATTCAAAAATGGGTGCAAAAATATAAGAACCTCCAGTAGTTTGACCTACAAACTAGCGGGGATATCAAAGCTAAATCCGCTGTTAGATTACTAAAACACATGCATTTATATCTAGAAAGCGCTTTGTCGGCAACTATAAGAGATCTGTCAGCTACTGCTACATAGATTGTTGCAGATAATATTGATTACAGTATCAGTAATTTGTAAAACAAAGCCTGAAGATATGATTATCACTGACCTACTTAAACCTAAAATTCGAAAACATATTTTCAACTTTGAATCGGACAAATGTTGGTCAAACAAACAGATATGACAAAACTAAACCTCTCCGGCTAAGGCACCCCCTTATAATTACCACAGATTATGAAAATACTGTTGAAAGGTTCCAGAGAAGTATAATAATCTACATACACAAATCATTTTGCTTTATAGCATCCTAGCATCAGTCTTAACTCATTTTACTGGAATGTGGCTTGGTTTTGAATAAGTACTTCATATTCTGATGAAGGACACTGCACAAGACACAATAGAAGTTTAATTTTTATTACGTCTGGGGGCGTTTAGTGTCCCGCAAAGTGTTAAGTAAGCAAGCAGTGTTTTAGTTATCAGTTGTGTATCGGAGTAAAAACACTTAAATTTTTGTCCGCAACGACAACAAATACATTGTTTACATTGTTTTAGATGATAATCGCAAATATACACTTGTGTCGGTTATCACATTGGAATAAAAGGTTACCACAATCAGTCCATTGAGCCGCTATCTCAATGAATATAGGGAAAATACTCGATCACATTGTAAGTTTAAGTAAACATAATGTGGATAATTGAAATTTTGATTTGAATTGAGGTTAAGTGATTCAAAGAATCATCGATGTTTTGACAGGGAAAGCTGGAGGCCAAAGGGGTTACACGATAGGTATATTTAATTCAGCCTGTTCCTATCTATCCAACTGCATGGCCACAGGCTGTTGAGGTTGATGAAGAGACTTTCTTTCGGCACATTCTATAAAATTTAAACTCATCCAAATGGTGATGATGTGAAGAGTCTGTTCAAGTTTATAGTCCAGATATAATCTGTAGCAATGTGTATTATAGTGATGAGACTGTTATTGCGATTACAAAAGTCCCTAATTAAATTTAAATACAGAAGAAAAAGGCTCTTCCATCAGAGATGGAAAGTCGATTCGCAGCAGTGGGTAACTGTTTTTTTAAATATTTCTATGGTAAACGTGGTTTCAATGCTCGATTCTTTTCAGTCTTTGAGCTAACTAACGGCTATTTATATTCGACGAAAGAGGTAACAAGTCAGTCACATACACGTCGCAACTTACCTATACCAAAAAAAAAAAACTTTATTTCAGACATATCAGTCCATAACTTGTTAGTGAATTATTAAGAGATTGTGCTTATAGATATGCTATGTAAGTACATGTAGCACCTACCCGTAAGACTGGGCAAAGCCATCATCACCCATATCGAAAATATTCTAAAAACATTCGTACTATTTTCGCTAATCCTTCGCATAGTAGGTAGCTAAGATCGTGACAACTTAATAAATACGATGTTAGGTAATGACACAAATTCCAAAATTGTTTAAAACTACCGTCGATTACTGAAATAACAATAATTTACTCATTTTGTAGGAAGGACGACATTACGAGATAATTCAAAAATTGCACAGATTTTCATAATTATAGAGGTGTAATCATAAATAGATTTACGTTTAAGTTGCAAGATGTTTTTTCAATGATGAGAGAAAAAACACAGTTTTGGACACCTACACCAGTTTTGCCTAGAGTTAGAGACAGACAGACAGACAGACAGACAGACGGCATAGAGGTTGTGATAAGGTTAAGTACTAATCCCTAAAAATATACCTACTCAATATAATAAGTTATCCAACTGCTGGGATAATTGCTAACCCTCTTGAAAAACCATCGGGAAATGCTTTGATTCTACTACTGTGGGCAGACAGGCTTGAGCCTATAGTCACAGAGCAAAGATTCCGTTTCTTTACTCATGTACTACAGTGCCAGCTGCCAAACGACCAATTGGAACCGTGCACCTAGCTTCTTCGTTTCATAAGTACCCTTGTAGGTTTATGTGATATAAAATATTTTGATTTGATTTTGCTAAGAGGGAGCGCTTTCAATAGACTTATGCCTGTTTTTACTAGCACTAAGCGAGACCTAAGTAAATGCCTTAAAAGAGGCGCGCTCTTATATTTTCAATGCTCAGCTCAGGTAAAGTAAGAGCGGTTCTGCACTACAGCCGATCCTTACCCGAGAAATGTCAGTCCGAAGTAGCCATAGTATTATTTGTATTAGGGGTTGCGCAATAGATCCGAACTTTGTCCGTCCGAATTTAGAATATTCCCAATTCAAATTGAACTAGGGTCTTGGATTCTGATTCGGATCGGATGTAGTGCAGAATCGCTCTATGGACGCTAAGCAAAAGCCATAATCATAATCAAATTTTAAGTATCCGTATGGTTTGAGAATAGGTATCTAAGGTAAACATGAAAATTTATTCATTCATGGTTTACGACTTCATAAAACTATTATGGTGGTGCGCAACTGCATATAACGATTTTCCTTCCAAATGAAAATTACGTGTGCTGAACAAAGTTATTTGTATGTGCATTATTGTGATTTGGTACTTACATTATTTATTGTTTTTAAGACTTGCGGCAGCTTTGTTGTACCTACATACATAGAAGAAACCAGAAACGTGAACAAATTAAACTCTATTTTCCAACATTACCAGGTCTCATGTCAAGAGGAAGTGGTGCAGAGCCCTCCTGTTAGGAAAATGATATCATCTGTTTGCTTAAAATCTGTCCTCTTCTTTCGCATTACATAATCTAGTCGGAAGGTACCTGCCGGGGTTGCGAAAACAAAACCAAAAAGGAGATCGTGGCCCCCGGCAACAGGGCAACTGAAGGAACACGGGTGGGTTTTAGTCAGTAAGAGTCTAACACGGGCTCCCGCTCCGCCCAGAGCGGGAGAAGGTATTTGATAATTTCCTACCCAAAAAAAAGGCCTAAAACCTATAGCTTCTACTATCAGCAGGATGGTAGTATACCCGAGTCGCTTTAGCATGTCAATAGTGGTCATTTCCCTTTCCCTAATATCTCTCCGTAGGAACCCAAATAATAAACTAGGTGTGGTTTTTGGATAATGGAACACGTTAAAGATTACCTACTATAAATATTGATTCAGTACGGTAACGGACTTTATTTCAGTTTTTGAAATAAAGAATGCTAGAAAATTTTAATGGGTCAATGACAGCTATTGCCACGCTAAAGTGAGTCGGGTTTAGAGCTAACTGCCGCGGATCCGTTCAGTGATTGATTTACTTACCTGATTGTTTAGTGAATGAGTAGACATTAAATTTTGTTATACCTAATAATCCATGTCTGCAGACTGTAGATAATTTTATTTCCTAACTGTAGGAAGACCAGATGGACCTCTTACCGTCTGGTCTTCCTCTAAGAAACATTTATAAGATACGTAGAAAACAGGTAAATAAATGCTTTTACGTTACACAAAAATGTCACTGAGACCCAGTTTAGTGATGTAGGTTCCGTACCTACCTATTAAATTAAAAGATCAAGTAATATCTCGGGGGCGGTAAATCGAGAAATCAATGAGAGGAAAGACCTATTCTACGTTCGTTAATTTTATTATTATAAATAAAGAATGAGTTATTTTAACAGTTTTAAAATGACGTTTATTAGAACAAATTAGAATAATCGTGCGGAAATCTTTCAGCGATAAAATCTGCTTAGATGTAGGTTGGTATAACCCTGGGAACTACCAGCCAAGTTACACTAGCGCACCATAATTAATTTAATAAGAAACCCCCTATGATTTCCCAGGACGATAAACTGCTATGAAAATAGGTAGATATACCTTTTTCGGTTAGGAAATCCTCATGGATACCTTCCGTCTGGAGAGAACGGGAGGTTATGTCGGAATCCTACCGACTATAACTCCACTGTACTTTCTACTACCATTTTTCGGAGCGCGAGAGATACTTGTACATCCGCAGCACCCCCGAATGGTCAGCCCGCCATGCCTTTTTTTTGGGTGGGAAATCATCAAAGCGGAACGGGAGCGCTCCGCCCAGAGCGGGAGAAGTAAAAGGCGTGACAGACTCTTACCGACTAAAACCCACCCGTGTTCCTTCGGTTGCCCTGTTGCCGGGGGCTACGATCTCCCTTTCGGTTTTCTTCGCAACCCCACCATGCCTAGCGGCAGCGACCGAAAACCTTTATAAATTACGGTGCAGGTATCGAAGAATTTTGGTTACTTCTACCGCTATCTGGGTAACCTTAGACGAAACATGTTTCCTCATTTAGGTTACCGTTTTAATACCGGTTCCACACAGGCGATGCACGCCCTTTGACTAATTTCGACAGAAAGTGTAAGATAGAGGTATTTTTTTATGTCGGTAACCAATATTAAAACTGGTTGTATTTAATTTATGGTAATCTTTAAAAATACCTATACAAATAAAAATTAAAACCGAAAAAATACGCGTACGCTGGCCCGATCACCAAGTAGGTAAGTATACCTACGAGGTAGTTCATGTTGTGTGGCAAAAATGTATAAAACCATAGTAGTAATAGTCTATGGTATCTACTATGTTAATCACAGATGTCGCATTAAACTAATATAAGTAAGTACTTACTTTATTATTATCTATTGTAATTTTAGTAAACAACTACATAATCAGTCGTGTAATATCAATCTCATACGACGATCTTATTCATAAAATGATACTACAGCAAGTTCATTCTATTAATTATCATGTAATTGATTAGTGGGTTCCTAGGTAAGAAAACTTACCTACCTTCAATAAGTGTGACCGTAAACGTCAAAATACTCTCTCACTTCACTTTCTTCCTACAGTTACAAAACATCAATAAAAAAAATTAAACAGGTAGGTATTTAAAAAAAAATTAAGTCATACTTACAATCACACAAAAACACAGAACAACACAAGAAAACAAACTTTTGAAGAATGTACATTCGAAAACTCACTTCACTTCATCAACAACCAATCACATGCGTTCTCACTACGGATGCGCAGGAGTCGGTTCGGGGGCGCGAAGTACACTGTTCATTATCTGCGTTTACCAGAGTGCCGGCAAACGGAGTAATGAGTGACGACAAACACACGTGAGGATTTCCTCACGACTTGCTCCAAGTGGGTAGGCAGATACAGCAGTAGTGTTTAATTAGGCAGCTGCATTTTATAACGTATCATTTAGCATTAGACGCTGCGCCCACGCAGGTAATTCAAGCGTGCGCAGGATTACTTAAAGTAGTTGCTTATGGTATGATTATTATTTTATTTGTACTTATGTTTGTCTGTGGCGGCATAACTCCCAAACGGATAAGCAGAATTTAACGTTTTAAAAGTACCACATATGGGCAATTAAAGTTCACTCATCTTTTACAAAAAAATATTTTAATATTAGAATCTTCAACCCGATTAAATACTTAGGTATATTGTTTTTTCATCCGGTGAACTTACAGGTCAAAATTAATAGATAGGAATTATCTACAGTTAATAAATTTGGACTGAATGTGCCGCGTCGCTTAGATAAGTTCGAGTCAGCGATGTTTCTACAATTTTATTATTACTCGCTCAGCTGATTAGGGTTGCTGCCACAAACGGTAGTCATTCTGATCAAGACCCGGCTCAGACAAAATACATAGGTACATAAATACAGCTAGCTAGGGCCCTACTTGTTTATTAGGTCTAGTCTCACTTATTTATATTTTCACAGACCACCTAGTCAAGTTCAAGTGTCCGAATCACGTTAGAAAAATCAGAGGTCATCCTATACATGTGAAAATCTAGCAATTACGTCACCGGATAACTATAAATTACCCTCACCTATTTAAAGAGAGGTATCTGAAGCTGAACCTATGTAAAATCAAACGTCATTTATTCAAATTGAGAATCAGCACTTTTGAACGTCAAAATTACATGACAGTCCCTCAAAACCCTTTACCTCTTCCTAGTGGTGAAGAGCGGGCGTCTCGGGGGAAGAAAAACTGTAGCTGGGAAGAAAACAAGGCGTAACACATCAGCACATCTGTAAGGTAAGGTAAGCTCACTCCTTAAGCATAAGGTGATATATTGAAAATATTGACTTTTTCTTTATCGTGTACCTACCAAGTTCAGTATATGGATTAGGAATTTAACATTTTGATATATGTTTTTTGATCCTGAAAACGAAATACACGATACAATGGATTTTCTCGATATAAAAAAATTGCAAATTGCAAAATTGCTATTTTTATCTTTTTTAAGGTTCCGTAACTCGAAAGGAAAAAACGGAACCCTTATAGGATCACTCGTGTGTCTGTCAGTCGTCTGTCTGGCTGTCTGTCTGACTGTCTGTCTGTCTGTCTGTCCGTTTGTCACAGCCAATCTGGTCACAATTTGAATCAATGGACCGATTAAGTTAAAATTTGGTACACGTATGTATTTCTGTGACCCAAAAACGGAAGTGTAACGTAAATAAATGAATTTTGAATATCCCCATATTCAAAATTCATTTATTATTTCATTTATGGTCACTTTTGGGGGGCAAATCAAAAAGTTTTGCTAACTATACCGTGTGACATATCAAATGAAAGGATTTGTTGCGAGGACCTCAATTTTTTTTTAAATTTTAAAGTAAATACATTTAAATATATTTAAGAAAAGAGATGAAAATTTACCATTCCGCCACTTATCTCTGAAACTACTAAGCCTAATTTTTTTTTAATGCAGATTATGGTTCTTTACCCATAGATTACAGGAAAACCTATGAAAGAGTAGAATGTCCTCTGTCTAATATTATGAGAGAGGAGAATCGTCCGTCGCGGTGGAGTCCATGGAAGCGAGTGGTCATCGGGCCGAGCCGTGTCGCCGTTGCGCCGCACCTTAGCTATACCGATGACGCCTGGATCACGATACCTGCGCGTACAGACCGCGTGCAAGGTGTTGTGTTGGGTTCGATTCTCAACAAAGTCTATGGTCTTAAAATATCATGGTAAATCACTCAATATTGTGCGTAAAAGTTTGCAGTTGGAATGTATAGGAGATCATGTTTTTCGACTACTATGTTGTTTGTATTTGGGATAAATTCATCCCAGCTACGGAACCCTTCATTGTGCGTGGTCCTACACGCACTTGGCCGATTTTATTTGAGTATCATGGCGCAACGCTTATGAGATCTTTAATGGAATTTACTTTAAAACATAGAGAGGGAGTTGCGTTGTAAATTTGACTCGGTCATACCTAAAAATGTAATACTTTGTTTCTTATTTTATTTATTTCTTCTATGTTGTCTTAGGAGACTGTCCTTAACTTTTTGAGACATTTTGGTCTGCATATTTTGGTATTCATAGATTTTGAACAAAAAAATACAGTCAGCCAGAAAATGGGCAGTTTTCACCAAAAAACTTTTTTGATGACAATCGATCCTGTTTCTATGGAACAAAAATCTTTAGTGGACCAACTGAGGTTTGAGTACTAGAAAAGTCAGAAATCAAAAAACTTTTCCCATACATTTCGTGTGTGGGAATGTCACCCTGTTTTGCTTAATAAATATTTTTGCTGTTAATTAAATATTTTGTATTATTTGTCTACCTACTCCATAGCTCGCTATGTGCAAAAATTTCATAGACCGAGATAAATTTCCGTCTTTATCATGCACTTTAGTATGACAGTTGTGCGACAGTGACAAGAATAATGCTTAGCCAAAGCCCATGTTAAGTTAGTAACATTTTGAAAATCCGGTCAGTTATTTTGTTAGTTCCACTTTTGGCCACTGGTTCAGAAAAGTTTGTGGCGGCGCGGTGGCGTGGCGACCGACCACGGAAAATGGAACCGCCACTCCCCGCGCGCGAGGGAAATGGCCACGCCCATCAAACTACTATTTATTTTCAATATAGGTAGGCCCTTAAGTTAGAAGAACTTGATTAGGTATATACAATAAATAATATTAAAAGTAATTATTATTATCATTACAAAACAAAGACAATGGGCAATGCCTTCAAAAACCTTTTGCCCTACATTCCCATGCGTACTTCTAAGTAGGTAGCTAGGTACTTAGTGGGTCGTCTCCAAGTCTGGAAGAAAACATTATCGCCACAATAAGATCCGGCGCCGCGCTAACAGGCTGGCCTGTGATGCAACGAGGAATTCCAAGTAGATACCTATCTACTGTATGCTACAGTTTGTATGGGGTATTTTTGTAGGTACCTTTGTATTATTAAGATGATTTACTGTTTTTTTTCCTGTTGCTCTTGATTGCCCCGTTGGTATAGTGGTAGCATTACTTCTGAGTGAGCTAGAGGTCCTGGGTTCGATCCCTAGTTCGGACAGTATTATTGGATTATTCCATTGGAAATTTCTGCGTAGCAGCCCGGAGCCTAGATTTGTGCCCGGTTGGATGGTAATAGGCTCGCCCCCTATTACAAGGGACTTAAAGATAACTGGCGAAATGTCGGATTTCTATAAGTACATGTCTGCCTAAAGGATGATTTCCACCAAACGGCTCGCATCGCATCGGATCGGAACGGATTTTACAATCTTTAAATGATTTAAATCGTGTACACAGTATTTAAAGTCTATATTACCAAGCTTGAAAAATCCTTTTAGTAGGTACCTACATCCCCAAAGTGGTTTGTAAGCAGTCTCGGTGTTGTCAGCAGTCTCTATAAATCAACATCTTCACTAAACTTTTGGCTCGGCAGCGTTAATAAACTTTAATTAGGTACCAGGGCCCCATCATGCCTAATGTCCGTTGCAGCAACTAAGCTCTTCTACAGCAACATAAAGGGTGTGGAAAGACCCATCGACAAAAGAAAAGTGATTGCTCTCAAGTTGCCTTCGGAAGTTTGTCCATTAATTACAAAAGAACTTAGAAATTAAGTAGGTATCAAAGTCGAAATTACTCAATGCCTACGTGAAGAGTCCGTCAACATAAATTATGATCATGAATTAGCAGACGTGGTCGTGATTGACTACTTAGCGCCATAACTCACGTGAGCTAGTTTAGCAGCATCATTTTGTATGAAACTGCTAATATTTTACTGAAATTATCTGTTTGTTAGCAGTTTTTGGTGGGCGAACGGTACCAGTTACCAATCGGTAACTAACAGCCCATTGGGCTTGTGACTTCAAAGAAAGAAATGGATTCATGCAGACCTATACTGCCATCATGCATTTTATTATGAAATAAATTACTTATGACTTATCATGTCCGCAGTTTAAAAAAAGTGTGAAAGTGTGAAATAAAAAAATCCACAAATCTCTCCACTGCTCTGGTTACGTATTATGCTTATGCATACGCATGGTTAAATTACGGCGTAATATTATGGGGAAATAGTACAGACGCACCAACACTTTTCATACTACAAAAACGACTGATTAGAATACTAGTTAACATAGATAACACAGACAGCTGCAAACCCCTTTTCTCACGTGTATTATGTAATTTACCAATTTACGAATGGTTGAAGCAAATAGGTTTGTCTTGCGTTTCAATTCAGTTTAGGAAGGATGTCTGAATTAAAAGAATATTTGAGGAGTCATGCTATGATATTGACCTAAATAGTGCAGCGAGTTCAGCTGGTTACTGACGCTCAGGGTCGCAGGTTCGATTCTTATCAGATTACCGTTTGGCCTCTCGATCTCGCCAATCGCTGTTTCGGGGTAAGCTGTTTGGTGATTGTTTCTGTCGGTCTATTTAGCGTCATGTTTTCTGGAAGTAATAATAATTGTTATTCCCGGTACATTTCATTTTACGTTTCACCAATGTGTACCGGGCATTTATTAATTCAAGTTTTCGTAGCCATATTCCAGAAAATCAAGAAAAAACAATTGAATTAACTGCGGTCCTCATAGCGGAATTTTCTGGCCTCATGGTAGTAAAGACGGACCTGCTTACATGACTTAAATATTAGAAATACGACTATTATAGGTCTCCTTTCATTCCAATATCTAGTTGAAAATCTAAAACTTGATTTACATGGTGCGATTTAATTGCCTGTGATATACCATAAGTTGAAAGAACTATCAAAGTTGTACCGTCTAAACAATGCTTCGACGATGCAAAGTCATTTGTTGCTTCAATTTGATTGTATGCCACAAGCAAAAGCTTCCATTGTGTAATGGGGTTTTAGGTATAGAAAGTTTACAAAAAAAACATTTCTTGAATACAATTTTATTTATTTAAGCGAAATCTATACACATACTGATTTTATCACACAAACACTGTGAACAACATACATGAATTACATTTATTAATTAAACTGAAGTTGGACGACTTTTTAGATATGTGTCATAATAGCCAGCGCGAAAGGAAGAAGTTGGAAGATAGAGTTCTAAGCCTTGTCATTCCATAGTGCAAGAACGCAACTAAATATCGGGCAACAGTTGCTCGACGGTTGGGCGACACTTTTGGAAAATAGTTGTTGCATTCCTCAAAAATAATAGTGGAATGCAATAACTATAATGAGTGTCACAGCAAGAACCAACAAAATACTGTCACCTCTAAAACAATTCAAAAATATTCTTACGACCTAAGTGTTTCGATATTAAAATATCATCTCATTTCCATTGTTTACTTATCTTTTTAACACATAACTCATAAGCCACTAAAAAGTTGCCCAACAATCACTAAGTATCGGACACAGCGATGTGAAGTGAATCTATGCTATGATTGGAATGTATTATACAGTAAACCACACCTACAAACATTGGTCGGCCAACACTAACTTCTACGTCGAACGTGCCTTTCTTGCATAGACAGCGTTGGACATTGCATTTAAATATTGGCCACTAATGCTTGTAAACCGCAAGAAGTAGTTACAATAGAGTAATGAGATTTTAGTCTTATACTATAACACTATCCATAGTAGTACACTGGAGTGCAATAAAAAAGAATTAGTTAATTTTATTTTTGACAATTTATGACCTCTAATTGGTTAAAATTGGATAAGATTTAATAAGTCACAAAAAAAAAATCGTTTAAACATTGACTTTTAAAATTACACATCAGACCAAAATAATTATGATACATTTAAAAATATAAATAAACAAAAATTAAAAGTATTCTAAATTATTAAAAAACTAAGAATAAAATTATATTTAATATGGATAATAATCTATTAAATTGTAGTTAGACATGTCAACAGAAACATGCATGCGAGATAGCATATTTAATATGTTACATCGCTATTTTATTAAAATATGCAAACAGCAAAAACTTATTCAGCCTTGCCATAAAGCAACTTATATTTTTGTTAACAAATACCACAGACTATAAACTTTTTTCTCAGTCCTTCGTGCAATGGCACCTTTTCAAGACAACAACTATGCTCTTTTAAAGAAATATACATTATTTCATGTTTTCTAACACTTATAAAACCAACTTTTTACATTTACCTTCAGGACCAACGTAATTTAAAGCACTTATTGCATTTCATAGTTACATATTCAAGACAGAAGTTACACCTTAGAAACTTATTGAACTTCGTTTTACTTTCATAGATCATTGTTTTATTCAAGTTTTTGTTTACAATGACGCAACTTTTATCTTGCGTCTATACTTCCCAATAGTTTAACTCACACAAGGCCGACACAGGAAATAAATAAGTACTTGTCACTAGTTACCAATTTGTCATGAGAAGCTAAATACCTATTACCACTACTGAGATTATTACACTGACGTGCAAAATTACCTGTTCCCGTAACCGCAAACTCATATATCCCATTGGAACTAGGGATTGGAATTTGGAAAACCAGAGCCAGTAATCCAGCGGGGATCCGGCGACATTAAACGTTTACCGGATCCGGTACCAATATACCGAATCCGGAGATAGCAATTTTTTGCATGAGTTGGTACTTTAAATGCGTGGTGCTTGTGAGTTCGTTCAACGCTGAGCCGCCCCGCGGGGGCCCCTCCACGCGGCGCCGCCAAGTCGAACCACTTGACTACGTGCTCAGTATTATTCCACTCCTCGCTCAGGTCACAAATGTGTTTTTTTTTTTTGTTTGTCTTTGCATGATTATTTGCTGACTACAAAGCCAGTGTAGAAGCTGAAATGACCATTTCTGTCGCAGGCTTTATTTTTAGCTCTATTAGAAATCGATTGGCAGATGACACAATTAATACTATTTTTTTTCTATGATCCTTTTTTCAAAACCAACAGTTATTTTTTTTTTATATATACAGATATGTATTTAAAATAATTATTTATCGTAAGTTGATTAAACTATTTAGATTTTATAATACAAACTCATTATTGCAATAATTGTTAGCATTCTCAAATTATTGTTATAATTGTAAATAGTAATGACGCAAGGTTAAATTATGTTAGATTTTATAAAGCTGATTTCAAGTAAAAGTTTGATTTCATATAAGTATTTGTTTTTTACTAAACAATCTATTTATGACACTTACTCGATTCACTCATTAAAAGTCCATTTTGGAACGAAAAGCGAAAATTACTTATCCTGATGCTATCAATCCGGTCGGATACGGCCGGATCCGACCGGATCGATGAAAATCCAGCCAGATCCGGCTGAATTGAAAATGACGCCGGATTGCAATTCTAAATTGGAACAGCTACAAAATAAAACCCCCAGAATCACTGATTACTTCTGGCAGGGCAATTTTCTGGAAACTTGATACACAGAGATAAAGAAAAATGTAGACTATAGAGTCGATAAAAAATGTATGAATAAAATCCATCTTAAATTCAGATGTGACCTACATTTTGCACGTCATTGTAACTCGATAAAATTTCCTATAAACATAATTATACGTTACATTTAAAACG
Organism: Omphaloscelis lunosa; assembly: GCA_916610215.1. NCBI lineage: Eukaryota > Metazoa > Arthropoda > Insecta > Lepidoptera > Noctuidae > Omphaloscelis > Omphaloscelis lunosa. The sequence goes on from OU744260.1 coordinate 19,950,743, forward strand.
CGACTTAAACAACATAAGATTACAATCACAATAGGAAGATACATTATTTTATAGCAACATTTAGACGATATCATGCGTTTTATATTGTTCAAGTGCATCAACTTTCCTTCAAAAGATTTTTTTTTGTTACTACAAATTGTAGTAAGTTGTGAATTGTGACTATTTCTTACCAAGCAATTGCAGAAGCACTGACATAGCGGGATTGCAACTGCCAATAGGAAACCAGTTATATGCCGTGATACCGTGTTCGTCCAATAACATTATTTTTCAAGATAGTTATTATATTCAGGCGCTGCGATTTAATATTGCTTTGTATCGATATGTGTCAAACCAAATCTATATTATCTCTGACGTTTGAATTACTTGTAAGCTAATGTTGTTAATTTTATCGATTATTTGAAATTGGGGACAGATGCTATCGATACTTTTAATTAATTTATAAATATTACCGTACCGCTTTCTTTCTGCTATAATATCGAAGTGTCTACTCCGTTGATGTTTGATTTATTTTTAATACCTTCCTAAGGTTCCTAACAACACTAGCTGGACAATTAAAACGTTTTATGGCACCAACAGTTATTCCATACAATTAATACTGAACTGCACTTCTGAGAAACAATTATAGCATATAAACCCCGGTCACATTGTTACGCGAAAGCGATGCTATACACGGGCGATAAAAACGATAATTTTTCATAAAAGAAACACGTCCACGTTCGCGCTTTCAATGTATTTAAAGAGCATGATAAAAAATTCGATCTGTTTTTCTTCACTTATTTGTACCTTCGTGAAACATTTCGCTACCATCAATGAATAATTATATAAAAACACGATCATATAAAATCTATTAATATAATGTAATATAAAGGTATAATAATAGATATGTAAGAATGGCTTAAACTATTAGAATTAGCTTTTAACAGCGACAAACATTAACACAGTTATGCTGATGGAAACCAACTTTTTAAAAGTTTTTCTTCAATGGGATGGAGACGGAAATTCTGTAAAATTGCAGCGTCTCGTTACAACTTACTGTGTAGTAAGTCACCCTCGTAATTGTTGTACCACTTTTGACAAAAAAAAATCTAGTACAACATTACAAGATTTTAATGGCAATCATGTAATTTGGTTCAATTAGGTTTTATTTTTATAATTTTATTTATCTTATATAGACCATTTTCTATTTTGTTAAGTACCTGGTACTTGTTAACAGGCCTAAATTGTCCTCTCATACCATTAACACTGTAATTTGATAACATTGTAAAAGCCAATTATTTTTAAAAGAGTACGTAATCGTGGGAGTTTCTTGCCGGCTCTTCTCCATAGAAAACGACCATTTGGAACCGTGCACTTAGCCACTCAATAATACAGAAGGCGCATTTTAGGTATAAGCTTCAAGTACGCGGCGGGCTCGTCTTGTCGGGCCAATACAATGAGCGTAACGTAGTCAGAAGACATAAGAGTTACGCGATAGAAAGAGAGGCAACGTCTAGATGAATATAGTAGGTAATTAGCGCTATGCGACCTGAATTGCACTTTATTGTGTCGTAGCTAGAGGCGCTTTTTATTTCAATGATTTAGCTGAGTGAACCAACTGTATTAATTTTTGACCCAGCTTTGACGTTTCATAAGTGCTCATTTAGGTTTATGTGAAATTAAAGTAAGTAAGTATTTATTTGCATAAATACTTACTTTTTTAAAAATATTTAGTTTTTTTTTTAAATTTCGGTTCTTTTTGCGCGTGTCCGAAATTGGAACTAACATCGCCATCTTGTTTTGTCACTAAAATGTCAGTAACAATTACACACATGTTCACCAACATCGCCCCCCCTGTCAATGTCATTCAGGCGCCACAAGATCCTTGTAGAGTGCGTTTCATGAAATAGTTCCTATGCCGTAATGTTGGCTGCACTGTTGTAGAACGAACACGAGCACGCTACGGCGCCACGTAATTGGTCCGTTGTTAAAGTTTAACAGTGGAGCCAACATAACGGCAAAGGAACTATTTGATGAAACACATTCTAGCACTAAGCTGAAACTGAAGTTATTTAACTGTCTCATAGACAAATAGACCTTGTCGTTTTGAGACGTGCAAATAAAATTCATATTCAATGCTACCATTGAATATGAATATATACGATAAAATAATTGGTGATAATTTTTTTTTGATAATTGGTGATAATAATTGGAATAATTGGTGATAAAATAATTACGTGTTTGACTATACAAGCTTTTACTATTTACGAGTGACTTTTTTACTGCAATTTTACTTACAACTTTTTAACTGGAAATAAGCTTTCATCTTTGAAGACAAAGACTGTTTTAAATATTTAGAGGCCATTTTAGGATAATTAGTCGTAGTTAAAATTATTTTTAAACATGTATCACTTATACAGCCACGAATGAACCCTAAAAATGATAATAGTATAAAGGCGGTTATTAGAATACCTAACACATACACCTCACAAACTATATAATTGATTTTGCTTACATCGTATTCATGATATTATTTGTGATCATTTTGTATAAAATATTTATTTAGTATCTTTCACTATGCGAATTTCACTTGCGCGATTGAGAATTCCTAATAGTGACATCTAGCGGTTCTGTTTACCAGCACTATAATTTGATTAGGCGCCGTCTATGAATTTTCATACACTTAATTAAATATTTTTTACAAACACATTTTAGTACACAATGATGATTATTAATTAAAGTTAATTTGTAATATATTTTACATTATCACGGTAAATGCGTTAACGATTCACAGTACTACGATCACTACACGAATACATTAAAAATTAAAAATATAACTAAATAAAATCGTCTTATAATAAAAATTAGCTTTTAGCTGCTATTATGATGCGTATATTAATTTTAAAAAGGTATTTCTAGATATTAAACTATTTTCGAATAATCGATTCAAAAGCTATTCGATCGGATTTATTAATAAAATATTTAGACTGTATCAATTTTCGTTTGAGGATATGAATTTTGCTACTTATATTTTCAATTAATTATAAAAATGAACTAAATAGTTTGCGTAGAGCAAATTAAATGAAGCAGATCTAAATAAATCGTATCATAAAATTGTAAGTACATAAAACCTAACTTAGACAAAGAGAGACCTTGAATTTAGGGACAGTCGACACTATACAATTTTGGGAGACACGATGATCGGTAAATTACAACGAACTATGGTTATAATTCGTTTTCGCGGTTATTCATCAAAACCGTATTTTGTTTCTCCTTCTAACAAATATGACTGAATATTTATTTTACTGATATTCAGTAAAATAAATGGCCTTAAATATTTAAGGTCATTTTACATTTTTATTTATTTATTTTAGTTTGTGGCAGCAAACTACCGGCAGTGATAATAGTCCCTAGTTTAAGAGCAAGCTGTATTTAGATTTTCACAGAAAATATTTTTTAGCTACAACTTGGCATGGGAATATGTCGGGACATAAATGACAACATTTTTGAAGTATAGCTTTAAAAAATGCTATGACTCCATCGAATCTCCCAAAATCCCACGACACTGGAATCTATGTAATTATTACACTACAAATAAACCTTTATAAGCATAGCTTTAAAGTTACTAGTATAATAATATTAATTTACAGTTTACATTTCAATATTGCGTCCAATTCCAGAAGAGATGATACTACCTACTACCTTTTCCTAATAACCATTAATGATTGATTTTCATAAACAAAACGTCACTAAAAAGTAAAAGTTTATTTGTTGTACACCAAATAATTTATCTAGAATGTCTTGCCATCCTTAACCCTGATTTCTGAATTTTTGAAGTGAAAACTTCTTTAGGCGCGTTGGGCATTTTTGAGATGGGAAAAAACAATTGAACTAGTGACACCGTTACCGTTACCTCATTTTTGTGCTGTTTATTTATATTACGTTACGGATCAATCTTCTATGCAAGTATTTTTACTTTAAAGTTTAGGAAGTTTTTTTTTCACTTTTGTCGGCACTCCCGGAGCGCCAGTTTTTTTTTTTTCAATAGGTTTCTTGTGACATTTTTTGTCAAGTTATTTGATTGACCATTGTTTTATTAGTTTCACGATCACAGCAGCTTACATAAGATTTGTGCGACGATTCACTGAATAAGACTTCTAGAAATCGGGCGTTAGTGTTGCATAATTTTGCTAAAATACCTTAAAGTGACATTTTGTCCGAAAACTCTGATTTAATAGTGAAAATTATCACTAGAAGGTAGGTATTGAGAAGTACGATAAATAATTAATATTAAACTTTATATTAGATTAACGAACTAATACTCGCGCGCCGCCAATTTGGTAGAAATTCTATTTTCGTGGGCAAAATTTGAGATAATGTTGCCTTTTTCAAAATATTTTTTCTACCAAATAGTGCGGTACTGAGGTGGCATAATACCGTTTCCGTGGCTTACTTCCTATGGTGGGTGTAGAGTTGTGACGTTATCTATTCGCCGGTGTCCACCCAGTTCGCCTCTTCGGCTATTCTGTCCATGCAGTTGCAAAGGAATTGGTACTGCAAAAAAGGTTATAATTCAGTATGTGGTAACAATGAGATGCCACAAATAATTGCTGACTTCCGTGGTCCAGCCACGCCAGGTACTCACATAGGGCGTGAACAGCGCCGTGGCGCGCGTGAGGCCGTCGTGGCGGCAGTACGTGAGGCGCGCGGCGGCCGCGTCGTCGTCGGCGCGCCACTCGCGCACGGCGCGCCAGCTCACGTCGGCGCCCGCGCCGCGCGCCTCGCCCTCGCACCACGTGGACAGCTTGAGGCCCGACCAGCCTGCACACGTACACACGTGTTACATTAAAAGAAAAATTAAGACATTTTTATGGAACACTAGCTTTTGCCCGCGGCTTTGCCCGCGTGGATGTCGGAAAATATCTCACGGTAACGTACTACCGGGCAGTACCGGGATTACATAAATACCTAATAATCCAGGAAAAGGTTATTGACTCCTATCCTACCGCCGCGCTCCAACCGTAATTATTTTGTTACGCGTAATTTTGAATCTGTGATATTTTTAAACCATTCATTTAAATAAAATTATGTATTGAATAAGGATTAATATAATACCAGTCAAAACAACTTCGGAAATAACTAATTTGTGGGATGAACTAAAGAGTTTATTTGATGATTCGAGATTCTCAAGGAAGATAAGTCTGTTGCGTACCTTGACCTCGATTCATCTAGAAAACAGTGATTCAATGGCGTCTTTATGTAACACAAATGATTGTAGCTGGACAGAAGTTACTAGCGAAACTGGCTTTACAATAAATGATTAATGTCTTTTATTTGCTGGATTAACTGACAAATATATGCCGATGATTATGGCAATTGAACATAGCGGAATTTGTATCACAACGGACGCCATTAAAACTAAATTATTTGACATGGTGGAAACGGAAGTTGGCAAACATAGTTGTGCTGGTGCATTTGCAAGTCCGCAGAAATGGCAACACAGAAGCAAAAATAAGTCTATGGTCAGTGACAAAGAATATAAAGATGGCAGTTCATCGGGCTCATGTGGGCTCATCCAACAAATCACATGTCAAATGCTACCAGTGTAAGCAACCAGGTCATTACCGGAATCATGTCAAAATAATTATTCTAATCAATCAAATTATACGAAAATTGTGAGAAAGCAAACTAATGCGTATAACGTTGTGTTTTTAAACGGAAAGTTTAGCAAAGATGACTGGTATGTTAATCCGAGCGCGAGCGCTCATTTGACGGCGAATGAAAATTGGGTTAGCAACCCGTGTGAGAGAGAGCACAGAGTGATGAGATTTTTGTTGCAAATAATAACAAGTTACGAGTTTTGTGCACCGGGGATGTAAACATTGCCACGAAGACAGAAGAATGTGAGTTTGAAGTTCGAATAAAGGGTGTACTTTGCGTCCCAAATTTAACAACAAACCTGCTGTCCGTAAGCCAACTGATGAAAAACGGCAATTAAGTTTCAAATTTCAAACTCAAACCATCTATTTCAATTAAACCATTTACAGGCACTTTTGAATTGTCAAAGAGTCGGTCAGTTAGTCAGAAAGTTGAAGCTATTCCAAAACGTATATCACTATTGAGAAGAACGGGCAAGAAACTCCAAGGATACTCTTTTAAATATAGATATTACAAAATCCTGGGTACATAATTCTTGTTGCTTCTATATGTGAGAACAATGTACAAAAAACAATCAAAAGCAATTGAAAATATAAGATTAAAAATAAGCCCTGGCAGATAAGAGATGACCAGTTTCAACTGACGGCGCCCGTTCCAGACATGACGCGTGGATCAGCACAATCCAGCTCAACCATTTTGTAGGGAACCGAATGATTTAACACACTCGCACCATCAGCATTTAAACAAAATGCAGTGCATGTTACCCTTTAATCATGTTGGTTCCAGAAGTAATGAAATAGAAGTAATCCATACAGACATTTGTGGGCCCATGGAAGTTCCATCAATTGAAGGTTCTAGATATTTTTTATTGTATGTTGATGACTCACGAATGGTATTTGTGTATTTTTAAAAATACAAAAGTGAAGATTGGACTTGTTTCAAAGAGTTCAAAGCAAAAATAAAAAATCAAACCAATGAGACGATTAAAACTTACAAGTGACAACGGCCTAGAGTTCTGTAAAAAGGAGTTTAATTTGTACTTGCAGAAGGAAGGTGTTAACCATTAATAGTCTGAAGCTACAAACACAGCAGTGTATCTACATAATCGTATTGTAGCATCTGGATTGGATGGGAAAACGCCTTATGAAGTGTGGACAGAAATGAAACCAGACGTTAGCTATTCAAGGATTTTTGATAGCAAGGTTATGGTACACATTGCAAAAGAAAAAGGCAGAAATGGGATAGGAAATCCATGGAACATAATAGGTCTTTACCTATGAAATTGCTGTTCTGCCTTAGTGGCTATTTCAAGTCCATTTTTTTCTTTTTTCGCTAAGAATTCTAAGTTCAAATTATTTTTATTTTTAAAATATGGAATTCTTTTTTGAAAATTAGTTATTTGTTTAATGGTTAGCGTTCTATTTTCATCGCATTTGTACGTTTTTCGTCATCAAGAATACGTTAAAAATTCGAGTAATTATGGAGTATGAGTACCTACCATCGTGATAGCAAAGCGGCAGAAGCGGCACGCATTATCAACGACGTATACAGAGCGAACACTACTAACAATTGCACCACCCGTTATTTGTATGCCTGCTTCCGTTCTGGAAATTTCGACCCAAGAAATAAACCCCGGTGGGCGACCGAAAACTTTAGTCGACAATGACGAATTAAAGGCGATTGTGGAAGCTGATGATTCTCAATCTACAGCTGAATTAGCAGCTGCTTTAGATGTTAGCATCAAAACAATATTGGTCTATTTGCGTCGAATTGGCAAGGTAAAAAAGCTTGACAAATGGGTGCCCCACGAATTGAATGATCCCCAGCGCGAAGCATGCGTCGAGTTGAGCCGTGCACCGCTCAACAGGCACACAAACAAAGGCATATTGAATCGCATTGTTACTTGCGACGGAAAATGGATTCTGTTCGACAATCGCAAGCGCTCAGCAAGTTGGTTAGATCCTGGTTCAGCACCTGAACAATGCCCCAAACGAAAACTGACCCCTAAAAAAGTGATGGTCACTGTTTGGTGGTCTAGTGGTAGTGTTGTGTTTATCAAAATCTGTTCTGCACTTACTTGTCGTACTATATTTGAATATATTTTTACTACTTCTTTTGTCATTGCACGTGTTGTTTCATTTTAGGTCGAAATGTTAATCCAAAATGGCGGCTGCGAAACTTTTTTAAATCTTCGTCATAGGTGTCGTTTTCAAAGTTTTCAAGAAGCCGATAGTGAGGTCAAAATGTAAATTCAAGATGGTAGCTGTGAAAGTTTTCAAATTTTTCGTCATAGGTGTCGTTTTCATGGTTTTCGAGGGTACTAAAGCCGATCGTGAAGTCAAAATGTAAATCGAAGATGGCGGATGAGAATTCATAATTTTCGCCATGAGCGTCGTTTTTATCATAGTTTTTGAGGGTGCTAAAGCCGATAGTGACATTAAAATGTAAATCCAGGATGGCGGCTGAGAAAATTTTGTTTCTGTTTTAAATCATACGTGAAACGGAACTTCGTTCCCGACGGGGGTCTCCAGACCGCACACGTATTTTTATCAGAGCGGTTAATTAACACGGCTTTCAGAGTTTCTTTCTATCATCAAAATCATTTTCCTATACAATAGTCTACTGTTGGACGTAGGTCTCTTTAATGGCACGCCATCAACTCTCATCCAGTTGCTACTACCCACCCCGCGAAGATCGTCGTTCCATCTATATTCCTACCGCCTGCGGAGATGATCTTCGTACCCAACTTAAAAAATCTAAATAGCAAATATTTGTCAAAGAATACATACCGATAGTAATAGCCAGCGCGGGCGTGGCCCTACAGTCAGTCCTGGCCGGCGGGAAGGCCACGTGTCCGTAGCCGGGCAGAGTCCTCGCGAGCGCCAGGTAGTCGGCGGCGCGGCGCACGTCTTGTAGCGCCTTGAGCTGGTACAGGCGCGCGCCCGCCACGCACACGCCGCGGTTCACGTCTTCTACTGCCTGTTGAACAAGAATAAAATATAAGGGAAAGTTCCAATTCGGTGACTTATCGCTACCGCAGGCTACTGCCTAATCCATGTTTCACCATACAGTTTCATGTTAACCGTCTATTTTTACCCAACTACGGCGAATCAAAAAGAAGGGTTATTATTTTGACCGGTATGTATGTATGTTCATCTGTTACCTCATAACTTCTAAACTACCGATAATCAAATGAGGTATCATTGGAAACTTCTGGATCTTCCGCTGGTTATAAGCAATGTGCATTAAATGCAATATGGTGCAGTAATCTAGAGGATATAGTCAAGAAAAAATAAATAAAAAAATTAATTGTGCCATATTTGGTATCAAATGAAAGGGCTTGACGACCATTACAAATATGTATATATATCATATTGTCTAAGTAAATAAAATATGTTTAAAACAAGCAAAAGTGAGACTGCTACGTACATATTATACTATAAAATCCAACTCCAAATCAAAATCAAAATCCGGTTTTAGTTTTTGTACTTATTTCTTGGCTTAGTGCGCAAGTGGCAATATGGAAGGAAATGTACAACAGTGATGCCGACTGACAGAGAAGTGAAGATGTATGGAAAAAAAAAACTCTGCTTTGGATTCTCTTCTTTGAAAACAAACTACCCTAATGTCATAATTTTAACGCCTTTTTACTTGGCTTCACATGCCGTCGAGAAGTATCTCTCAAGCATGCCGTTTCCTCACGATGTTTTGCTTTTAAATTACTTGGGATAAAGACAGAAGGATGATAAAGTTGCACAGTTTACTGTGTTATCTTACCTGCCAGAATATAAAGGCAGCGGCAGTAGTGTCCTCAGCGACGACGGATATCTCGGTGCGCGGGTTGAACAACCACTTGCGTATCGACAGACAACTGCTGGATGCTGTCGAGTAGTTCTGTATGTAGAGCGAGTGAGGACACTCATTTGGTTGGAGTTTGCGTTCTGAAAGAAAGATATTGAATTTTAATAATCTAATTTCGGCGAAACTTGTGTTGGAAGATTGGAAGTAACGTTCTGGAATAGAACTCTCGCCTTTTACGGAAAGTCTCCTGTCTAAAATAATGTTGTGTTAACGCTAATGAGTATAAGGGTGATTTTTGTCTAGACATTTATTTTAATGATGTAGGTGTGCTATGTGCTTTAAAAGACAAACTTCGCCAAAATATCTTAAAATATATTTTGAAATAATTACAAACACGCGATAGACCACAATTCCGCTGATTGCAATGTCATCCTTACTATTCATATTTATGAACTATATATGAACACATAATCAACAAATTATCCTTATAGATTAAAATAAAATAGAAATCACTTACCGAAATTGTACTCAACAATCTCGAACAAATAGAAATACTTCTGCACCGATTTGGAAAGTCCGATCTTTTCGCATACGGCTCTATAAACATCATCAGCGTTGGTAGATTTGAGCACGCTGACCGTGACGACCTCCTTGTCTGGAAGTAAGACCTTCAGGTCTACTGGTGTGGGGTTTGAGGAGTCGTCTGAATCTGTCAGGAACTCCTGGACAGCGTCTGATTCTGCTATTACTCGGACTGCGCACACCTGTGATGAAATGCGCAGTGTTAAAAATGAGTAGCCTGGATTTTAGTAATGAAGTTAGAGTGAGTTATTGTGTTGGTTTGACTGCTTCGTACTATGAAAATAAGATTGTCAATAATCGTCCATCGAGTATTTCTTTTTGCGTTGAGTTCCTTAAGTTTTGTTAAAGGTAACAAAAGAGTTGTCTCAAGAAGATGGGTAGAGCAACATGTTAAATACTCATTTTAATATACTGCCATAACAAACCCGTTTGCGAAACTTGGGACTATGCCAAAATTTCAATAAAGATTATTAATTGCAGTGCCATTAGAACGTAATGTCAATCAGATGAAGTTAAGGTTCATTAGGAATTAGGGTAACCTTTTCTAAATACTGTTCAAGTCCTCTCCTCCTGGCGTCCAACTGTTGTTCGCTCAGTGTGAACGGCCACTTGCCGGGCAGCTTGGGAAAGTTGAACCCTGAAATTCAGCATTATTTATAGCATTACAAACACTTTCTATAGTTTTAGAAAACAAGTATTTTTTATGAGCTGACAAAGGCTTTTGATTGCGTTGACTATAATAAACTTAACTGTAAAGTAAACCGCTAGGGATTTATTGGACAATATCTCGGTGGTTTCCTATGAATTAAAACGGCAGCGAAGAGTTAGTGTCTAAGGCAGCCTGAAGGTATTGTCCGAGCGGTGGGATCTACCCCTGTTACAGAGGTGGATGCAGCTTCATAGTAGCGAGTCCCCTCGTATTATGTAATATTTCTGTGTTGTGTTTTATTTTATTCGTTTTGGATGACGTCTGTATTTATTTAAACTTTATTTGTTTCGAATGGCATTTGTATGTATTTTTAATTTATTTGATTTCAATGATATGTGTATTATTTTTATTTTGTGTGATTTGTATATACATTTTATGTTTTAATTTAATATAATGTCATTATGTACTTTGTCTGAAATAAATGAATTATTTAAGGCGTCATACTTTCGTTTTTCTAATTAAAATGGGAGTACCTCATGGTTCAATTCTTGGCCCTATTCTCACCTTATAAAAGCATTATTACTAACCTAGAAACTCCTTCCTAAGCGTATGATGTAGCGCCGCAAACTCTCTGTACCGTCTGCTACACAAGTGTCTCCCTGCCATATGAACGTTGAAGGCCACAAATGACCTTCCGGTATTCCTCTCCATCACGATCCGGTAGTCCGGTATGGACACGGGAAGAGATCGTTTGTCGGTGTAGTCGTAACGTTGGTAGACGGTTGCGCGGGAGTTGGCCGCGCCGCCTATGACGCCAACAGGCGCCGAGCCGTCGTCGCATGGCTCTAGGCGCTCTGCTTCCTATAAGATATGGAGTTACAGTAATGATACGCTTGAATATTCAAGCAATATTTTTCACAGAAGTCATTTAAAAAGTGGTGACTATGGACAGATAACATGAAGTTGACTTTCAGGAAGTTATTATCAGTTACCGGGTTTCACGTTAGTTAGAAAAATTTACACGTTAGAATATGAACAACACTTGCTTCTACCATTAAACTGTTTCACTTATTTTCAATCGAACATTTAATTTGATCGATTTTGAACCCACGCTCAGTTCGCAGCGCGTTTTATAAACTTCTACAAACTGTGTTGTTTCATAATTAAAACGAAATAATTATTTTCTTCTTTTTGGTGAAAGATGATTAAAGATTATGCCAAGAGGATAGGAAAAACATACTACGATCACTATACCAAGCGTCAGTCTGACTTTCCAGCACTATTTTAACAAATGATTACATTTTGTAGTAGAAAGCGGATGCGGGAAGTGAAGTAGGACTTACTCTTTGTGTGACAGAGATGACAGTGAGAGTGAGACAATCGCCCCCAGACTTGATGAGATCTACCACCTGCCTGTGGGTGGAGCCTTCTACGTTCACGCCATTACTGAAACAAATAAAAGAACACGTTAGTCACCTACAAAAGCAGATTAGCTGACGAACTAAAAAAGGCAACTGTCAATAATATTAGGTATGGAGATAACAATATGTTTTTAGAGTCATAGGTCCTATTTTAGACCTGTAATCTGAGGATTATAGGACCCAACCTAATTCAGGAAGGCGAATGTCCTAAAACCAAGTGTGCTGAGGTTATTAGTGCTTTTTCATGCGCTCAGGCAGCAACTGGCGGTGCCGGATAAATTATATTCATAAATGAAAAAGAATTTAAGTAATAATATTTGAATATTTTGAATTATTTTTCGAACATACTAAAGGTTTGTAATTATTGAGTAATAAAAAACAGTGGCACTGCCGACAGAAGTAAAAACTTGAAAAATAGTCGGCACTGCGGTAATCAACGCGTTGATGCCTTTTACTCCACGCACGGCGGTAATCAACGCGTTGATGCCTTTTACTCCACGCACCGCGGTAATCAACGCGTTGATGCCTTTTATTCACGCACCGCGGTAATCAACGCGTTGATGCCTTTTACTCCACGCACCGCGGTAATCAACCCGTTGATGTCTTTTCAATGGTCAAAAGCTGGTGTCATGACGGTGTCGCGAAATCAATAGTTTAGTCCCATCTCAAAAATGCCCAACGCGCCTAAAAAAGTTTTCACTTCAATAGGTAGGTATGGAACTTTATGATGCAGCATGATAAAGCAATATTAATAGTAAGTAACGTAAAGTCAAGTATGTTAATATTATTTAAACCAACAAAGAGCAGCCATTTTTATTACTTTATTATTACCTAACTAGCTAATAAATCATGATTTAACAACTTGTCATCGATGCTATATCAAAACCAGATGTTTTGTACTATGTGCACTTTTGTAGAAAAGATATAAAAAAATATCGGTAAAAATATGCAATCGCCAAGGTCACTATGAAAATACCCCAATTTATCGAAAGACACACTGGAATGAAATATTAGTAGGTACGCAAATATTTTTTTGTTTTTCATCTCCTTTTAGCAATGATCAAAAGACTAGGAATCAAGCCAAGGACAAAGGCCAAGAGAAAATAACACATTTCAGTACATACATAGACGTAGTATCAGTATTTTTAGTCAACACATTACATCATACACTGGCGGCTTGTTTACAGATAGCGCCACGACCAGCCGAAGTAAACGAGACATGTATACTAAACAAAGTTGGTATTAACCAATATCTGTTTATATTGAGCTTTGTATTGTTTCTCTGCAATTATCTGGAAAAACTGATAAGAGTAATTAAATTGGACGTTTGTGCAGGCTTTTTCTTTTTATGTGGTTGGCAAACCGACTCGTTTTATTGAAGAAACATTAACCAGGTAATCGCCAACTTTAAAGACAAACTGACAATGAGCCTCTAATATTAGTGACACGCATTGCTTGGCATTAGAAATGGGTATGATGAAGATGCATTTCCCAAGACCAACTGTTTTAAAAGGAGCTTTGCTACTACTCAACAGGATTTTAGTTCAATTAGGCATAGTCAGAATTTGTTCTTGAAACAAAAACTCCGATATACACCAGATGACCAGACCTACATGAAACTATTAATTTAAAAGTACACCAAGCATAATATTACGCAAATTAATTAAATGTAATCAGCTGAAAGTGAACATAGGTCAAGGTCAAAAAAATGTTATGAATATGATATAACAGAACATTTTAATATCTGTTCAGCACAGAGAGATAAGCTATTCCCGCATATAGTATTTGCGGATAAACTACTGACGGAAATCATTACTCCTACGTAACTCTGATATCTATAGTTAACACGTTGGTCCAGCGTGAAGCGGTGAACGGTTGCATCAACTACAACGTTTAGAAATCGGAACTAGTTGCAAACAAAGCTGGTAAAAGCCTTATAAGTCCAGTGATAGCAAAATGTACTTTCAATTGAATCCCTGTACATGGTCATAGTGTGCGAATATTTATGATTCTAAGCAAGACTGCCGAGAGTTTTAAATCGTATCACAACCCTCACCCTCGTGCAGTCCCATAAATGGCTTTAAACTTGCCTATTACATTACTAAGATGACTAAAAGAATACAGGCAAAAAAACAAAATGATGGATGAAATATGTCGAATATGATAAGGCTAGAACATGGGAGTGAATACATAAAGAGATGTATGGCAGAAGAAAACACGCAGCACAAACCTCTAATCAATTGGCTTAAAGATAGGATAATGAGTTAATGTTCAATACTCAGCACCCTAATTGTAACACACTTTCAATCACAATCATAGAGTTTTGAAGGATATTGCTAATCCGGTTTGAAAAATTCGTCTACCCAACAACGTAAATAACGCAATGAACGTGGTTAACTGTCAAAGTGAAACCCAGTGCCATCAATTGTCATTTTATGTTTGTTACGCAATAACTTCGCAAGTCAGCAGACTGTCAATTCGTCCGCGGGTCACACGACCAAGACCAACAAAAAAACATATTCACCTAGTATTCTTTGCAGAGTCCTCAGTTTCCAGGTCATATATTTCAAAGTCTGTGTTTGCACAATAATAGAAGCAGTACCGAAAGTCACCGACACCGCCCCTTTGGACCGACATTGTGACACACACTGGCACATTGAAACACACACCACAAAAGAAGTTTCAGTTGTGACGTGGTTTTAGAAACTTAGAATGGGTGAGATCCGGAAAAGTTCGAACAAAAAAGTCGCGTTAAGGTTTCCAAATGAAACCTCTAAAACTCCTCACAATTTCCCCGACGAAAAAAGCTTTTAACTCAACACTGTTATTGCTTGTAACTGCACACTCCGCACTGTGGCTCAAAAATTCCTGTCGCTAACTGCCTTAACATTCCAGATTATTCAGAAATAACACTAGTTTTATTTCTATAATGAAGGTATTATATTAATACGCGTTCATTTAACACGCGCGAATAGAAACACTAACAAACTAATAATGATCATTAATTAGATTTATTTTAACAATAAACATTGATATTTGAATTGCGACGTTGAATTATATGGGTCACGTCCGTTGATGATAGTTGATTAGATGCAGTTCTGACCTCTAACACATTAATACGGTATAAGACTTATAA
This sequence comes from Omphaloscelis lunosa, assembly GCA_916610215.1. Lineage (NCBI taxonomy): Eukaryota > Metazoa > Arthropoda > Insecta > Lepidoptera > Noctuidae > Omphaloscelis > Omphaloscelis lunosa. The sequence goes on from OU744260.1 coordinate 19,965,966, forward strand.
GGTAGCTGTTTAATGGTTGAGTTGGATATCATTAATTGAATACGCAATTTTCTTGTGTCTTTCATCACTCCAAGGGGTCTGATATAACCTTAGAAAATGGCGCCATGTCAAGTTTTGATCGATATTACGTACGCCATTGACATTCAATTGTCTCTTTTAATTACTAGTAGGTTTATTGAAATCAATGTCCTTAAATTATTGTTTATGAAGATAATGATTAATTAATTGATTTTACCTTTTGTTTTGATAAAGTAATTTATGACTATACCTAGCCTATTCCCTACACACCTGATTGCATTCACAAATTTTACCTCTATATAATGATGTATATAAGTGTTTTATTTGGTATGCGTGTCACCATTATTTTAACCTTTGCCTTTGAACTTTGACCCTTAAAAAGCTAACTTTGACCTTATCATTTCAAGTTTAACGTTTGATCCATGTTCAGCTGTGCAAATGCTGTGTGTGTTTCAGATTTATTACAGTTGTAATAGCAATAATGTAATTGCGTTAAATTAAAAGAGGTTCTTATTTTTATTAATTTATATAACTTTTGTATAGATTCTTTTCTATTTTGTGAGTGTGAGAACACTGTAGGCTTAGGGGACTGTAGATTTGTTGACTATTTTCTATTTTCTTAAGTACCTGGTACTTATTGAAATACCTACACTGTCCTCCCATACCTAGTCATACTGTTATTTGAAAGAATTGTAAAAGCCAATTATTTTTTAAAGAGTAACCGTGGAGTTCCTTGCCGGCTCTTCTCCATAGGAAACGACCAATTGGAACCGTGCACCTAGCTTCATACGTTTCATAAGTGCCCATGTAGGTCTATGTGAAATAAAAATATTTTGAATTGAATTGAATTGTAAAATCGTAAGGCCGAAAAGGATAAAAATAATATTTAAAACAAGACCATTTTCCCCTACCGAAAGCCAGCGAAACCATGACTGATAAATTATGGTACAAATAAAGAGGATCAAACAAATTAACTTTAACGGGAGTGTAACATTTCTTGTCTGCCAGATAACGGATAAAATAGGTTATTAGTGTATAAATGCAGTCATGAGCTATTTAGTTACTAGACAACCGGTTATAACCCGCGGCTGCCGTGAACTTTGATTATGGGTACACGACTACTGGGTAAGTAGAGGTTTAGGGTTGATGCTTGGTAAAAACCTGAACCTACATCATGTTGTTGCAAATGGCGTTAGCTTGTACAGTAGGATGCAATAGGGTTGCATGCTATTGTGCAATATGTGCATTTGTATTGTGTACAATGTACTTTCAAGGACGTCGCCAGCCGATGGCCCAGGCGGGGGGCAAGTTGACATACCTATGGAGGATGGGAAAAGTATGATTTGTAGGTACAGTCAAAAGTCAAGAACACATGAAGCTTTACACTTGTAGTGCGAGTCTTATTACCTCTACGGCGCACAATGGGGCTAGAATCGATGCTGATTTTTGACAAATCAGTTTCAACTCGGTAGTTCCGATAGGAACTGAGAAAAATAATTATTTCCATATTCAATGTATGAATTGGAAACGTCATTTTTCCCAAAACTATTCGGAACTGTAGAGCTGAAACAAAATAATAGGTATTATGACTGGGTCTACCACCAGCACATAGATACGAATATTACGTCCCCGGACCCCGGATTAGATACCGTTTAGGAAATATGGAAATTTAAAAAACAGACGAAAAAAAAAACTGAAAAGCGAGTCTAGTTACACTAAAAGGCAATTTTTTTTTCAAAAAACGGAAAAAGGAAAAAGTGGAACCCTTATAGGATCACCCGTCTGTCTGTCTGTCTGTCCGTCTGACAAACCCAATTTGCTCCGTATTTAATAGACCGATTAAGTTGAAATTTGGTACACATTATGTATTTCTGTGACCCAAACACGGACCTGTAACGTAAATAAATGAATTTTGAATATGGGAGTTACTAGTATTAAAAATAAAAAAAGTTTGCAAACTGTATCGTGTGACATATCAAATGAAAGGGCTTGTAGCGGGGATCCCCAATATATTTTTTTTAATAATTAAAAATAATTACACTTAAAGATATTTAAGAAATTAGATGAACATTGACCATTCCCCCCTTATCTCCGAAACTACTGAACCTATTTTTTTTTTTTTTTAAGTACAAAGAATGGTTCTTCACTCATAGATAGGAAAACCTATAAGAAGTCTATGGTCTTAAAATAACATGGTAAATCTATCAATATTCTGCGTACAAATTTATATATGCAGTTAGAGAACATGTATTTCAACTACAATGTTAAGTTTGTGTTTGGGACAATTTCATCCCAACTACGGAATCCTTCATTGTGCGTAGTCCGACACGCAATTGGCCGGTTTCTTCGTTGGTTTAATTTTTTGAAAAAATGTTTTTTATTTTTCGCTTTTGAGTTTGTTTTTCTCAAGTAAGGAGTTACCTCAACAGCCTTCTGTCTCCATCGTCAGACCCTCGGTGACAACCATACCCAGCTAGGTGTTAATTTCTCATCAAGGTGCATGAAATAAGCCCAAACACGATGTAGCAGCTGTAAACTGCTGAGGAGCTCTTGCGACTGTCTTCCGTCTCCATCATCAGTTCAACTCCAGTATGCGGTTGTGTCATCAGAACTACTTATGTGTGCGAAATTACAACAGAATCGGTTCACATTTGAAAATTCAGTAGATGAAAATCAGTTGACCCCATTTTCTTATATCCACCCTTTGGGATGGATTTGAGCTTTAAATTTTACATGGTATTCACATATATATACAACTTCGAAGTATGTCCTTTCCCAATAAAATAAGAATCGTTCAAATCGGACTACTCGGTAAAAAGTTATGTTCTGCGTGGTCATACATACAAAAACAGTGCAAGACATTCTGAAGTGTGAGACATTCGGAAAACAGTGTCTGAGAGTTTTTATTCTCCCATTTTACGGCATTTGTGCCTTCCTTGGTCATCTTGTGCGCAAATTTTTTTCAATCTCATACTCAATAATATACTACTAACACTAGCTTTAAGGTATTACTAACATTATGGATCTTTTGTTGCCCGAATAAAGAAATTTAATTAAAAAAAATATTTATACGTGTCGACTTGAGAACCTCTTCCTTTTTTTTGTCGGTTAAAAACCAAATTAAAGTCGTCCAAATAAACAAAATTGGTTTTATAGATAAGTATGTAGTTTCTTTAAATTAAAATACCTTGTAATTACATTTTTTTTTAATCTCTAGCTCCCCCTCCCCCCGCCCCCTTTGCCCCCCTTCGCGACGCCCTTGTGTACATTCCCTACAAAAGCTGAGATATGGCGCAAAGGCATACATTATATTGTGTTGAATTTGTATTTGAAACAGTATTCATAAGTTCGGCTCGTAAACTGCCTAAACCAGCTTTTGACGATGAAAGATAAACTTTGGCAATAATGAAGTCTTAATTTCAGTAACAGAGAACAATAAAGTAATTTTAATAAGTAATTACACCATCAGAGAGCTCTCGAAAGGAATGAAAATTTGTCTGGGTCGCCAGTCGTCTGTTGCCGGGTACGGTGAAGAGGACTACATATACCGATCATATAAATAAATACAGTCAAACACGCGTAAAAGCAATGCGTAATATGATATCAAAACAAGGAAATTATTGATAAACACTATAATTATGTTATAATCACAGCTATTTCCGTGCTTAGCAAGTTATAAATAATAAAGTTTATTGTAATTATACTTATCGCAATTGATTGCAGGTTCAAAACTAATAATTGTTTTTTGTCGGGTTTTTCTTTAGACACGTGACAATAATTATTTTAAACGTTTATCAATTCATCATGTTAATGCTACAATAGGACTTTTAATTAGCTGCAGTAAAATTACACTTCTTACGGTCATTTCGTCAATTATAACATATTTTATCGAAATGACATACCTTACTTATACAAAGTCAAAATAAACTCCTTTTTGGACACCTCAACTTGTTGTGAGGGACAACATCAATAAATATCCTAACCTAGAGATTTGGTAGGGTTGATCAAAATTAACTTGAGATTAACATAAGTACTGCATCTCAGATTTAATTAGATTAAAGTATAGAAAACTAAGGCAAAAAAGTTAAACCGAAAGAGGTCAGGCTCTGGGCCCTACTTACGAACCTCGGGACAATTTGCAATGAATCTGGCGACTCTTTTGTAACGAATTACGAAAATGTGGGCGTTTGCAGACCAAATGTTACACATAAGGAATGTTAGATCCGCGCAGTTACCTAATGATCGGGCCAAAGATTTGATGCTACTTGCCGGTACGGTAGCATCATGAATACTTTCTAATTGGTCGAGGTAGATAAGCGCTGGGTGTACACCTACTGCAATCTTAACGCAAGATGCATTACTGCTGTTCGCTAGCTTCAAATAACTGCGCTGCTTGAGCTGAATGGTGCTAATCCGTGCGTCATGTTCGTGAACAGGAACCGTCAGTTGGGACTGGTCATCTCTTAGCTGCCATGGCTTATTTTTTATTTATTAGAATGTTGAATTGTTCTTTGTTTTATCTTTGTATTACGGACGCTTCTAACGTGCACGTGTTTCTACATTGTTTTCACATGTATAGTTTCAACATGAATGATGTAGCCAATATTTTGTAACAATTTTCTTGACCGTTCTTCTCCATGGATAGGCTTTGGAATGGGCAACTAGCTTCATATTTCTAACTGACCGACTCCTTGACAATTCAAAAGTGCCTGTAAATGGTTTAATTGAAAGAAATGCTTCAAGTTTGAGTTTGAGTTTGCAACTGCTTCATCAAAGACAAAGATATTTATTCGAAGGAAAAGATACAAGGTTGGTGGTAAAGGTGAGTTCAGGACACATCCGTCACTAAAAGCGGCATACAATTTTCATTACACTTTACCTTACATGAATTTCACACATATAAAACCTAAATTATAGTAGGTACAAAACACAAGAACATTAGCCATCTTCCCTATAAAAGTCGACACAAGGATTGCTCTAAAAACTTCCGAGGATAGACATCAGCGTTGTCTTATTTGCTGGTAACAACAAACTAGAAACATCAACTCGTCTGCCCAACTCCATTATGATCGTTCATTGGGAATCTACTATGTTCAGGAACGAAGTGCAAATAGCTCGTAGTGACTAAAAGGAATCCTTGCAGTAAAAGAGCACTAGTATAGTAAAGATTCACTTTATCAGTAAGACTCAAAAGTTGTACAAATTTAAAACACATACCTAGAATCCAACAGAGTGTATCTTCCTTTCTCGTCACCATTCTGTCGAAACTTCGGCTCGTACAAGCAATGCATGTTGTTAAACATCTTGTATCACAACCTCCTTTAACGATCAGGATTACCCCGTTACAACAAACTCCAGCACTGGATGTGATTGGTTAAAAAGATTCACACGTCATTTTGGATAGGCTGAATTTAAGCAGGATTGGAACCGCAGGACGCTTTGATTAGCTGAATTCGCGAGTTCGCGGTTCGTCTTGTTCCGGTGTCAAAGCAACTTTAATACTGCGTTCACATTATTGAAACTTGGACAATTATGTAACGTGAGACTTGCCTGACTTGATTATCACTTCTTGCGTATATTATAAAATAAAAGAAAGTTAGTAATACCGTGTAGGTGTTGAAGTGTTTTTGCTTAGGAGTAGCAAAGGTCATGCTCAAGACGGGCAAAAACAGTAATTGGGTTTTTCTGAGAAATCAGTAGTAGATTATTTTACATTTATGTTTGATACTGAGCGAGATATTTTAATATTATACGAATGATACAATAGGTCAACTTTGGACCGAAGGACCAAATTAAAAAAAGGTGTAAGTACACCAACCAGGAAAATCATTGGAGAATTTGGTATGTCGGGATAACAAAAACGAAGAAAACGCTTTTATGGTCTGGTAATAAGGACCAGTTTATTTTCAGCTGAAAAAGCTCGAATTGAATGTATCTTGTGCTAGACAATGCCAAATGTAATAGAGAAATTCTACAAACAAGAAAAAAAAACAAGCTTCATGTTTAACAATAGTACGCAAATTCTTTGACAACAGACTCTTAAACGACCATCAAAGTCCTTATGAAATTATCCACTCACACCGTGGGTAGATCACATAATAAAAGAAAAATAAACCCGGTTTCAAGGACCGTGTAATACGGAACCACTTTCACACTTGAGACGCTTTCTCTGGCGACAATTATATTGTTGTTGCGTTTTCGTACTAAGTATGGTGAAATTTGAGTTTATATGAACAAAAGACTGTAAATGGCAGCTAAATGAGTCTTTAAATACGTATCAATGGACGTTCTATGTGGGTATAAGTTGTTACTTGCTAGCTTAGCAGAATGATTGGCGGTGATTACAGTAGCAACTTTGCATTTTGTCACCAATCCGTAGAAGCTTTCTGTCATCACCTTTTTGGGGTCAACTTTCAATCGCTGCTGTTCATTGTCTGTTTTGCCCTAATGTAACTGCTGTCAAGATCCTTTCATAGCTAAAAACCGGTTTGGTAAGTAAGCAACCTGTTATTATCATCATCATTCTCGTGCCCTCATCCCAATTTATTTGTGGTCGGCGCAGCAAGACTTTCCTTTGCATAATTCTCTATTAGTCGTCATCTTAGTAGTCTCTCACTTTCTAGCCATTATCATCTTTCACACAATCCATCCATCGTTTCTTTAGTCTTCCCCTACAGGTATAGCCATAGTATACATATAGTAGTTACCTGATCATTTAAACTATAATATTGAATAGGAACTACACAACATAACACACACAACTACACAACACAACTACACAACACAACTACTACACAACACAACACTACTACTACTACATAACTGGCGAAATGTGGGTGTCCCTGCTACAGGGACACCTCTGCCCAACCCTTCGGGGAAACAAGGCGTGATGTTATGTTATGTTATTGAATAGGATGTAAAAGTGATACTTGTTCAGCAAGCGTTATTGATATAAAATCAATACAAATTGAGTCAGCAATTACCTAAGATACACTTTAATTAAGTACCAGTAATTATACTTCAAATTTGTCTTCAGTTATTTACATTCGGAAATACGGTGGACAAAGCTCCAATCAATAAGTTCGGTACTTTATTATCTAATATTAATGTTTCCGTCATCATAGCAACGAATGTAGACGAAATCGAAAACAGCCTTCAAGGTTCTTCGAGTTTGACTTCATTAATTGATTGTTCCTTTTTAGTAAGATAGTTACAAACATGAAATATATTCGTTATATTGGAAACCATAAGAAGCACAGCGTTTTTAGGATTAGAAACTCATCAGTTTTTATGAGTTTTTTGGTACGCTTGTGTCACTGATCAGTCAAACTTTAGATGAACACCCTAAACATGCGAAAAGGATATTAATTTACTGCAGCTTTTTTGACATTATAACTCTTTTGTAACAGGTCATCGTTCAGTAGAATAACTAGAGTAGGTACGGGAAAATACTAAACTGGTTGATAACGCCGCGAAAGCACGAACTACTCGACTATGAGGGCTTCTAATGTTCGTATTCAGTGAAGCATTGTTAAAATAATTGGATCACAATGGATGACATATTGTAAAGGATGACGACACGGAGGTCAGTTACTCCGTGAAGAGATTCATCTCAAAAGCGAAACATAAGTTTAAGGCAAAAGATTTGGGGATTGCTTATAAAATTGGTTTTATTTTCATACGAGGCCATTTGACCCTTCTCCTTCAAAAGTTATTAAGGATCGAAGAGAGCAGTAGGTATTCTTACCTTTTTACAGACGCCTATGATGAAGATTTTGCAAAGACAATACTGGCAAGCACAATTGCACATAGGAAGTCTTAAAATAGCCCAAAGACTTATGAAATGCACCTTTGAACTCCACAATGTGTGGTGAAAGCGGCGTGATAGTCAATTAAATAGCTTTCAATAATAATCAATTAACTGGTCACTATACCAAACAGATAGAAACACGTGTTGAACTTCTATGCAATAGTATAACAGAGTTTCATTCTTGTGTTATCATTCAATTACTAGTTTCAACAGCGCCCTATCTCGATTGATGTGCCAAGGTAATGTTATTTATCAAAAGGGTATTGTGGCACAAATTGCAAAGGATCTATCTATGATCTATCCGTACACAAAATTTGAGAAAAAACAGGATTCACAAGAACAACATCTCATGAATGGGAAAGCCCAAAAATATCTAACAGCCAAGGGACTTAAAATCACTAGCCAGATTGCCAAAGCAATAACTGACAGCGAGTGCTTGTAGGGATACAGGACCAAACACACAAGATGGCCACATTCATTCGTAAAAGGTGATAGCAACAAGCCAGACAACGCCAAGATTCATTAAAGTACTCACAATTAATCAATACGAAAACGCAAACAAACAGAAATGACTTAATTAACAATTTGTAAACGGTATTAATAACACAACAAACTGTTATAAAGTTAAACAGAGAAAGTGACCAGTGGCGTCCACTGATTGGAATGCACTATTCAACATTATCACTAGCTATTGTTGTTTCAATACTAATAGATATGTTTTGCAATAAAAATTGAGTTATTTCTGCTAGCATTTACTTGTTGTAAAGGATTGTGTGTCAAGTGTCTGATAATATCATTTCCACTTTAAATATAAAGAGCAACTGTTGATAATAAAAGCCCTAGTATAGCTAACCTTTGATAGACAGCCATGAAAACCTTTCGCCAAAGATTTTGTGATCCCAAAGGATCCAAATGTTCTACTGAACCCATTATTCTTTACTCCGCGTTATTCACATAAGCTGCCACATAAAAATGCCATCACATTCATTTTCTACGATTCTGTTCCTTTGCCTTTGAAAAAAAAAATCAAATATAACCACTGATTATCCACGTAATCTGTTGGAACTGCATGTACTTCAAAGAAATATTTATATAGGTATCGAGTATCGACCGTGACCCTCGCAATCACTATAGCAGTGTAGAATTTTAAATTCCATTCTAACCATTCGTACCATTGCCGACAGTGCATTGGCACCAACTTTGTTCTAGGGTTCAAAGTGCTATTGAATAAATTAGCTTAAATATTTATTTCTACATCGAGCTGGTCACGTCTGCCGCTTGACGGATGTGAGATGGGCAAAAAAAAAAATCCGTGGAGCACAGACAACGCCAGAAGAATTTGCGACGGGCCCACAATGAGATAGCGGAACAAGTCAGAAACCTTTTCGAAGAATTAGTCGTAGAAAGCTATAAACCGAGATGACTGGAAGGAGGTTATTAGGGAGGCAAGGTGACATCGTATACTCATATTCTTTCGGACAAGCTGAGTAGGTTATATCTATCTAGTGGTTTAGCACCGACCAAGCAGTTATTATTGCTGGACAGCTACTTCAAAATATCACCAACCCTATCACTATGCAAAAACAAATACTCCAGGACGACCTCCATATCGCCAGAACCATTCCTGAATTTAAACTGAAATGGTCCTATAAAATATCGTGCGTACGAGTTTTTCACGTTTGTAGGCCTTATTTATAGACATTTTTAAAATGTATCCTCAATCAATCTTTCTGACGTTAGAATAAACAACATTAAACTCTGCCCAGTTATTTTGGAGTTATGGGCGTGCAGATATAGAGAGACAGAGATAGAAAAAGTTTTATGGTTTAACAATACAGGCGTCGTGTTTGTTATCTAGTTTGGTTTTAAATATAGGATCCTCCCACGGCCCACCCTTGAATGTGCCTCCTACGAATGTTGATAGTAACTTACCTACTGACTGAACTATTATCTTTGATGTGGGTTGGGAAGAAAATGAAACAACTAGCTTTTAAAATTCCCTGGAACTGGCAAAGTTCTGTTTTTTCGATTGCCATTTTTATTAAATTAGGGATTGACTTAGTAGGGAAGATTTTGCGAAATGACGAAATTGGTCCTGTTTCTGGGGTTGTATTACCTTGACAGTTTTTAATCAGAAACTGAACAGCAATCACCAATATCATCAATCAGTTCCTTCAGCCGAATAAAACAAGATTTCTGCCTTACGCGAAACCAGCAACGTCCGTTTTTAGGGTTCCGTACCGGAAATGTACCAAACGGAAACCTATTACTAAGCCTCCGTGTCCGTCTGCCTGTCAGCGGGCTGTATCTCATGAACTGTAATAGGTAGGCAGTTGAAATTTTTAGAGATTGTGTATTTCTATTGCTGGTATGCCAACAAATAATAAACATAAAATAAAGTTAAAAATTAAAGGCATACAAGAAACGTTTTTTTCTGCGTATTTTGCTAAATATTGTACGGTGGTACGAAATTCTTCATGTGCGAGTCCGACTCGTATTTAGCCGGTTTTCCCATCATGAAATTGTATTTTAGAGGCTTCTTACACTCCAAAAAGGGAATGGACGCTTACGCTTTGAATACGTTGACGTCAAAATTTTACTACCCTTCTCTTTTACTGTCTTTCTCTTGCAATAACATTTTATTAAGGAGTTACCATCGTCTCATAAAACGTAATTGATATTGAGAAGAACTGTTGTGGCTAAGTGAGTAATCAATGGAATGTCATCTTGCGGAAATGGTCCGTGTTATTGATAGCTGTTTTATTGTTTCACGATAATATTGGCATAACGAAACACTGAATTACTTTTGCATTGTTTGACTTTGTGTTACAGTGATATGTAGGAGAGGTCATTTGCAACCAAATTACCCCCCTTATGACCCCTATGCCAATGTCAACCATTTTTGAGTAATTTGACATTTTATATTTTAAAATGTATGAAATAAAAATATAAAATGTCAAATGACTCGAAAATTGTTGAAATGTCAACAATTTTCGAGTCATTTGACATTTTAGTCATTTGGCATAGGAGTCAAAAGGCGTCATTTGATTGTAAATGAACTCTCCTACGTCCCCTTAACGGATTGTCGACGTATAACCAATAACCCTGTATAACCCTGCCAACGTAGCTACTAAATACCTACTTAAAGCATAGATCGCTAAGAAAAAAGTCGTTAAGACCCCAGAACGAAGAGAAAACTGACTGCCGATGATGATTATGGCACTCTTAACCCTAGGTAGGTAAGAAGTAACTTTATAGCACTTTTACCTCCCTAGTTAACAAACAACTAGTGCCAAACTAAATACTTGCAACATTATGGGAACAACAGACAGCTAAATTGTTGGAGTGATTGACAAAATAAGTGTTCCACAGCATATTAGGGATTATCGAGCGTAACGCTATGTGCCTTTGTACTGTTTTTTATATAAAAATTATGTACTTGGAACACTTATCTAGGTATAGACATTCTAGGCTACTCTCATGCAAGTGAGAAGTGTTAAAACTAGAACGTCGCTGATAATGCAATAAAACATAATGCACGATTGTGAAACTATGCTGCTGCATTGGCGATTGTGCAAATGAAAGAATGGCGCTTGCATTTATTTGTAGTATGGCTTTTGAGACTGTGTCGGTGTCCTGGATTTCACAAGGATATACTCATGCACAGCCTTTCAAGTGATTTGAACTTTGTTGAACTACAATGTGATTCATTCAACCGAAAAACTCTCTTTTTGACTCTCAAAGTCGTGAACATAATAATTGTTTTGGAGAAACAGGACCAAAATGCGTTTTATAAACGAAAATGAAATGGTCTGGTGATACATTTTTATAAACATCTAAATTATTATTAGACCTACGAATTCTGAATCATTTTGAAGGATATTACTGATCCATCGCTTCATAATATGTTCGAAAAATTTGTCTGCTGAACAACGTAAATAACTCAATTAATGTTGTTGAGCTGTCAAAATGAAACACATTGTGATTGATTATGTGTTACGCTATTAGGGTGCTGATCATAAATAATATTATAGTATTGAGTTGAAATTGGATCGCAATTGATCGATACACATAAAAGCCTAACTACCGAAAACTCTTGCTAATGAAAACGGAATGAACTGTGGGCTTTGAGTCGTGCGAGTAAAGTGAAGGTAGGTGACCCGGAAGAGTAGTGAAGTTTTTGCTTTAGTCTCGTGTATATTTAAGTCAGCTTGTTATATCGCTCGTTAATAATAGGTTACTAAAACTTCCCCAAAAGGTTGTAACTTGACAAAAAAACATAAGTGAAAGACAGCGCATTGCCAAAATAGCTTCCTATGAACTGGCAACCCTAACTGCAGGCGTTAACACACATGCCCCAGTTAACAAGTGCAGTGCAGTGCACCAATAGTTGTATTGAATGATATCGTTCAATGCGAAACAATTACCAATCATAAATTCCAGTCCTTTCTATATCATTGCAATTTAAACTATTTGACACATCGTTTGCTAGCCAATAGTATTGTATACTGCAGATACTGATGTCTGTCATCTCTGGTTCCCGGGCTCATATGACCTGACCAAGATTATATGTGGACTCTAAAAGAGACTGTGTGAATAAACTCAGCGTATTTTTCGGTGTTTCTCCTCAGAGCAGTTGGATTCGGATAGGATACACCGACCTCATCTAGTTTTAAAACTTAATTTATTATTGACGTGTAAAAGTGTTTTTTATAACCAATTTATAGAAATAAATATAATTTATCATCAAGACGTCGATGATGTAATCGTCGTTAATTGTTTTGGAGGATTGGTTTATGAGACTGTTTGGTCATAGAAAGATATCTTGTACATATGTCGCAGAGGGATTGTCGAATTCGCTGTTTTACATAACCGCTAACTGTTTTTCAAAACAGATCCGTTATGTAAAACAGCTGAACGACGTTTAGCGATTTTTCATAATTACGAAACTTTAACACGCAGAATTTCATAAGCTTTTTGTATATCTCAATGCAGAGGGTTAACGATTAGAGGTTATGTAAAACATCGTGACATAAAACTTCAGATTGTAGATTTTAGTTTAAAATTTTGTCGTTCGTGGCTCTGGGTATCATAACAATAATGGCGTCCGAAACAGAAATAAACAAAACGAGACAACGAATACTAAGAGTGAAAATAACCCTAACTCAAGTGTAAATAGTGATTTTATGAACAATATAAAGTTATCAGAGTTTTATGAAAGTCAGTCCAAAAATACTAAATAGCCAAGTAAACAAATTGCGACCAACTTGGAAGTAGCTTTTGGTCACAGTTCTACACTAAACCAATTGATCAGGGTGCCCTACCTTAGTTACTGCGACCGATTCTGCATAAGAAGCCACACCAAACGCTTATTTTGACTGCAGATAAGCCATTCTGCGTTACGTCTAAACGTGGGTAGCTGTTTTATTTAACGTAAAGAAATGGAAATGGAATGTTTTACATAACGGAGCTGTTTCATAAAACAGCTAGCGGTTATGAAAACAGTTAATCAAGCAATCTATCTGCATCACATACAAATTTTAATATGAGCTGTTAGTCTGGTTAGCCAGTCTCAAGTTCCTCGGAAAAGACTAGGATGATAGATGGAGTTGACAGACCGCAGCATATTCGGCATATATATTGTTTTTATATTCACGGGATGAAATCCCATATAGAACAAACCTTAACCGTAGAAAAGTAGACACGACCTGTATGACTTTTAGTTCTGTATGTTTTCCCTGTCGTTTTATATTTTAAATCATTTTCCTAATAAATTACAATAAACTGTGTGTGATAGATACTAAATTATTTCGACAGACGATAAGAAAAATTCAGTACATTCGTCGCGAATACATTTGTTGGATTCAGTGTAGTAATGGACAATTACGATCAATATACAGTGATTGGTTGCCTGTCTTGTTACAATTACAAAGTAAGTAACACTCTGTTCATCTATTCTGTTTCGAACCAGACCGTATCTACTTAGATGAGGGAATTTGTGTTACCAATTTTGGTGCCCTGACAGATGGATTAAACTTAATTCGATATTTAAAATGTGGGTTTGCTTAACGCTACGGGGAAAAACAGCGTGATGTTAATGTTAATTCGCAGTAGCTATTATTCAATATAGTTAGGTACCTACTAGGTATTTAAATAATGTTTGTGAAATTACAAGCATTGAGCGTATTCTGTTCTGCGGTTGTATTTACGCACAAAATATTGATTACTAAGGAAAAGGCGGTAAAATCTATATCAGCAAGTCAATAATATTTATTGGATGAAATGAATTGAATAAATTAATGCAATATCATGTTTACTATAAAGTGATTTATGTATTGACCAGTAATAATGAATACGTTATTTTCATAATTGTAGTAGGTACGTACAGTAGTAGCAAACGGACCTCCTCAAGTTCATGCGTCGCCGAAATTGAATCTACGAAATGATTGAACATTGATTCAACCTTTTGGGACAGTGATTCCCGGAGGAATAATAATGAAGAAGTGAAATCGAAAATGACGTTGTTTAAATAGGTAGGTACGTAGGTAGCAAATACAGTTTAATTCTTCTTCATGTCGATAGCAATCAAAATAGAGTCGGCCAAGAATTTGGCTACGAGTTGAACAACATCATCTGCCTAGCCTCTTCCCAACTATGTTGGGGTCGGCTTCCAGTCTAACCGGATAAAGCAGAATACCAGTATTTTACATAATGCGACTGGTTGTCAGACTTTTGGGCTTCTAACTACCCGTAACGACTGTCAAAGATCTACAAATGACAGCCGGGACCAACGGCTTAACGTGCTTTCCGAGGCACGGAGGGATCTGGGATGTAAAGACGGTCACCCATCCACGGACCAACCGCGGCAAGCGTAGGTTAACCTGATCGATCGACCCGTGCGGCTGTTATTACTTATCCACAAGCCCCTCTTATTATTCAACATTAATTAAAAGTGGGGCTTACTTAGCAATAAAAATTACAAATTTTCAGTCACAAAAGGCCGGGGACCAGCTCGCACTTGACCAGTTTTTTTAATCGAATAGGTACAAGACATTACTACAAGACTGTAAGTAGAAATGCTGATAACTGAGTCAAGGTTTATTGAGAGAAACCTTACGATTGCCTGCACTTACTACTTACTATTTGCTAGTACTTGTTAACTCGTACAAATTAGTATCGGTCTACAAAGTGTTGAATGTATTATGTAACATCATCACTCGTTGGTCTGTAAGTAGGTACCGTCTATTCAAATCCTTGTTCTCAGTTGATATTACTTCCAATTATTAGAAGTACTAGTCATTCTAAACAGATTTTAGATTGACTAGTACCATTTCAAGTCACGCAGTTCTTTGAAGTTGTAGCACAAACTGAATCTTATCCTACTCATAGTAATTTACAATTGCACATACCTATTTGTTTACATGTTTGGAAACTAAACTGCGAACGCAGTTATAGACAAGTACCTACGCAGGGCAGCCAATAATAAAAGAGCATCCTACTAAACTAAACCCAGACTGGACCTAATCCTTTCGCCATATGCAGTGACCTATTCCCGAAGAACTCGTGCGGACATAAGAGAAGATGGACCAATAGCCTTTTGATCAATGCAATCGAAAATCGCATAACAGAAGACTGGCTTCTAAGGGCCCGTTCACACGTACCTCAACCACACCACATCGCAGCGACAAAATGTGGACAAGTAGTGGCTACGTTTAAATAGTGTCGCTGCAGCTTCTTGCCGTTACGTTGTGGTTACGTTGTCGCTCGTAGTTGCGATGTGGTTACGTTGTGGTGATTGGAGACAGACAGATCGTTGTGGATGCGTTGTGGGTGCGTTGTGGCTGCGACGCGACGTGGTCGGTATCGCCGACACGGTTGATTTTGAGGGCAAAATGTGATCCGTGTGAATAAACTATTAATTTTCATACAAATAGTGCCCGATGTGTTGACGTTGTGGTGGCTGTAGTACGTGAGATCAGGGGCTTTATACTGTTTGTATAGCAACCGAGGCCGTCCGTCGCCCACACAAGCTCTTTGAGGCGATGATTTTGTGAATTCGGTTTAGTAACCGGGACGGATGACGATACGCTTGTAGATGAATGAACACGTTTAATTAGAAGATTGGACTGTAGTAATTTAGGATCTCGCAAACCAATTTGCGCGTGAACGTATTTCGAAAGGGAATTCATGTTTGTTGGGTATGTGCTGCACTCACAGAGAGCAGGCCTGCCTTTCTCTCAGTAGTGGGAACATCACCTAAAGGCTGTCCCAGACAGGCGCGACGCGACTCTGGTGGAACAATTTCTATGAAAAGTTCTCGGAAATCGTTCTACGTGCTCGGCGACACGACGCCGTCGTTGCGCCGTGTAATCATGTAGACTGAGCCGCCGCCATGTCGCCACAGTAACGCCGCCGCTTGATTTTGTCATATCACTCTACAATTCGCGGCAGCGGCGCGGCGGCGGTGCGGCAGCGGCGTAGTGACCTGCATATACACAGCTAGGCGCGGCGACAGCGTCGTTTCGCCGAGCACTACCGGTGTCGCGTCGCGCCTGTTTGCGGGAGCCTTAAGGCAGTTTATGATTGTGTGTTATAGCTATCAATAACAACATTAATAGTCAATTATTGGCATATAAAATGTGCATTTTGAATGTCATGGTTACAAAAGATGGGCCTTAAAAATGCTCAAGGTTTCACCTTCTGGTTAAAACAAAGACAAATTGTGTCATCATCTAAAATCATTTATCTTCACTTCGATCTAAATCATCAATGAATTGAGAGGAAGAGCATCATATAGAAAAAAATAATAATAACTGGTCTGGCTGTCCTTGTAGTACACCCACATTTCACCAGTTATCTTTGTTTTGATTTGATTTGATTTGAAGTCCCATGTAATAGGGGGCGACCCTATTGCCATCACTGGGAACAATTCCTGATTCCGGGCCCTACTGAGAAATTCATGGTGGAAAAACTCAATAATACTTTGCCCGAGCTGGGAATCGAACCCAGCACCTCATGCTCAATAGTAGCACTTGCAACCACTAGACCAACAAGGCAGTCCAGTTCAAATCAGAATCTTATTTAATTATTTATTATATTACACAATAAGAAACAGGTTTAGCCTCAAAGCAGGTAAGTATGTTAATTTGAGATGTATAAAGATACTTTCAATAGTATTTCTGCATTAGAATGCAATTTTGAGCCTGTTTTTTGTATAAGCTACTGAATCCTAAGACTCTAGAAATTATACAAGCTCTGAGTATAAAATAAATTGTCTTAAATTATTCACCTAAAAGCCAATTCCAGCTAATCTTGAGTCAAATCAATACACACATCCACTATATGATTTTTTACGAGATACAAATTTAATTTTAACTTTAGATAGTAAAGTTTCTCCAAAAGACTAGTATCTCCTCTCAAGGAATTATAACATTCACAATCACCTGGCTTTTAAGCAATTCACGTTATAAGATTGATCACGAAATCACAATCTTATTAAGGCCAGAGTTCAAAACCAAATCAAATTTGTATGCAGAGATAAAAGATCAAGCATAATGTAAGCATAAAGTATTTAGTTTTTTTTTTAAATAATCCTAGCAAAGTCAACCAGTATTTGAGTAGACCTTACATACCTTAAGGGGACCTGTTTTGACCATGGCAAAAAGTTTTTACTTTATGTGTATTAATTCCTACATAGTCTATGTTAAAATAAAATTGCATTATGTGGTTATTTTACAACAAACAAAATGTTGTGTTTAATACAGTTGGGATGGATCAGCAGTTTAGAAACTCACAACATTGTTGGAGTGGTGTCAAGTTGCTTAGCAATAATTGCAAGTGGGTACTTATATGCTGGGACTGATGGTTACATAAAATTTTACTTTCATTAAAAATATTTGTAGTAATATCATGAAGCTTGTTAATTTTAATTTAATTTAACTATTTTACAATAAAACTTTGTAATTCATTCTGCTGTAGAATATTCAACATGATTAGAATTAATAAAACACTAGTTTTTGTAAATTACAAATTGTCCTTGTCGTCAAATTTATGAGATAAAAAATATGCCACATGAGATCTTACTAATTTATTTGACTTAAAAAAAAAAACTTGTCTTTTTTTCTGTCTTAAAAGTTTAAAACAGGCAGCCAGACATAATGGCAATTATTATGCCAAGTTAGTGTTATTAATAGTAGTATGTGTCACTGAAACCATTGACCCTGTTGAGATCAGTCACTCACAGCAACCTTTGTAGGTGTGTAGCTAAAGTTGCTGAATTATTCCAAATGGATAATAATAATAATATGTATGTGTATATGCACTGAAATATGTACCTATTTGAACCACAATTACAATAATAATAGCTCATGTACTGATGTCGTACTCAAATATAATCGATTTGAAACTCCAGCGACT
This sequence comes from Omphaloscelis lunosa, assembly GCA_916610215.1. Taxonomy (NCBI): domain Eukaryota; kingdom Metazoa; phylum Arthropoda; class Insecta; order Lepidoptera; family Noctuidae; genus Omphaloscelis; species Omphaloscelis lunosa. Next base: position 19,984,210 of record OU744260.1, read on the forward strand.
GTCGTTAACAAAATCAAACAAGTTTTGAATGAATCACCTCAAATATTATGTAAATGAGTATGAACGAAAATATAATGTAAACTTTTGGCTCCTCATGAGGAATAACATTCCGAGAATTGTTTAAACACAAAGCACCGGCGGGAAATTTGTTGCTATGTTAAGTAAGTAACACTAACAATTATGGGAAAATCCAATGGGAACCAAGATTGTTCAACCAAATGTTGGGCGGTGGAAAGCATATTATTCTAAGTACTTACACTTCAAGTATCCGGTCCCCCTTTCTGATCCCGGCTTGCTCTGCCGCCCCGTTCTCCAGAACAGCACTGACATGCTGCAGAGGAGCATAAAGTTCACCGTTAATCGATCTCAACTGCCCACCTTCAGACACTTGACCGCGCACGTTGAAACCAAATCCGGTCTCAGTTTTATAGATAGTAACGCGACGGGGCCCATTAGCAGGCCCTGTACTCTTATTATTTCTTTCGGTTCTGATAATACTGTTATTATCGGTTTCTGTCTCAGCCATTTTGAACAATTTTCATCACAGAAGATAAATAACAATTTGACGTTTGCGTGTGGGGTGACCAGACTCTAATTTGATTGCAAAAAAAAGAAAAACTGTCTCATATTCTCGAAAGTCTGACTATGGTCTGAAGCATGATAATTTTACGTTTCATAAAGCCATTTTCAATACGATACATAAAATTCTGATAACCATTATTTTCGTAAAATAACCTTTATAATTGTTACTTTTATTTTTCACTGCTCTGTTGTTTCGGTTTTCAGGTTTTACGTAGATCATCTACGCTATCTTGTGCCACAAATAAGCAACTCTACGCTCTTACGATAAAACAGTATCAAAGTTTATATATTTATTCGCTAGAGAGCGGTGGCATCGAAACAACGTGGTACAAAAATTTCATTTTCTTTCACATCAAAATCAGCTGTGAACATCAGTATGGCCGCTCCATTATCTAAAAAATAAAATTGTTTTTGTAAAATCATACAAAAAAATAGTAAAGTGCAGTTTTCGTACTTACACCGTCTAATTGTACATTTGCGAAAAGTGTTGATGTTGACGAAGTGTTGCGTCATGACAGAGACCTCTCACTGACAAACAAATACAATAAAAATTGCAACTCGCGTATTACGGCGACTTATTGTAATTTCTATTTGGCTCGTTTATCGTTTCGGTCGTTCGGTTGAGGGCTGATGTTATTACTGAATCGTTGTCGAAGTTTATATAATGAGTAGTGTTAGATTGAGTTTCGTATCCGTGGGAAGGATAGCAGTGAGAAGAAATTCACAAATATCAGGTGAGTGCATATAATTTCTCTATACAGTGTTGTTTTTTGCTGGTTGGCGTTGATCCAGGCTCGTGTCGCAGTATCTAGCGATGTTCTTTGTGTTCGAATGCGTACGCGATTAGGTGTTTGATAACAAAACGTGATGTTTTCTGTTGCTTATCTTGCGTGGTGCAGTGCCCGTTCGATACACGCGTGATGGCGCGTGCTTGGCGGCTGGACATTCTCGTTGTAATTAATCCGTTGTGAAGCTGCTTTCCTTCGATTGCGGTGAGCAGGCCCTATCAAGGCGAATGTGGAAGCAAGGTCAAGGGAGTCACGTGTATGAATGACACTGGCCGCATATAATTAGTGGAAACTGGTATTTTATTTTGTAATTTTTAATAGGTACTTGTCACATAATATTGATAAACACTATTATTCTTCCCTGAACTTGAGCACCAGTGATAAGTCACATTCCAATTTTAAAAACAACAGGAGAATGGCCCTGCTGCACTGTAAGATTGAAGTGTTACCACACAAGCAAAATGTATAATTGAATAAGAAAAGAAAGTTGTTATGCGTGCAATAATGTTGTCTTTTACTAGCTTGTGGATAAAACCATAAAAATTCAAATTATACCCTTACAAATGCCCTTGTTTGATAGAAACTATTTCAATTGTTTAAATTATTAAGCATTATTGAAAACAAATCTGAAAATAAGTCAATTATTTCCTCAATGGCAAAGATAATAGATACTAATCATTATTTTTCATGACCTTATAACAAAATTCATGTCATTACCGCATAACAAAACAACCTGTCTGATATTGATTTCATAAAACTTGTATTTAATTGTGACATTTACTGACTTTGTAGAGTAAAATTTTGTAAAGAAAATTTACATCTACTGTTAATGTAGCAAGGCTAACTACTTGATTTTGTTCTTTATTATTGCAGAGAAACAATTTAACTTAGGTGGTGTTTTATTAAATAAAACTCAAATGGATAGATATCTGGCTTGATAATGAACTAGTTATTGACAGGTATAGTAAATGTCTCCTGATTTTAGAACATTTTTATTGTTATTAAAAGATTACACCAACTATATAACAAAGAAAAAAACTTTCATAATTATGTAGAAAAGAGTGAGACTAACGCATAACTAACCAATTTGAAAACAAAATCCCATGCTCATGACCCTTTTTTTCGTAGGCAAGCAATACTATAGCAGACGAGCGCTGCACGCAAGAATAGTCCTTACAATGTACAGATATGCGATAGTACATGTATCTTTAAACAGTGCCAATGTTAAAATGAATGTCCAATGCTCGCACCATCTGGTTGGCTTGCTAATATGTTTTACCAATGTGCCCATACATTGGTAAACCATATATTTTTAGCAATTACTCTCATGTAAGTTTGCATGAGAGAAAAAATACTGCATGGTCTTCTTCAGCCATTATTACACTCAGTATATTATGTACAGAAGCGAAACTTAATGGATTTATTCAAATAAATCATCATAAGTGATGAAATTTATATAAAAACTACACAAAATTATTACTGCGACTGTGGGACATACCAAGTTTTTGTGTAGCCGTGTCAAGTATAATGGGGTCACCAACCTGAAAATCAAAACATAAACATTAATTTTGTTGTTGCCTATAAAAATTAAATAGTACAGTAAACAAAAACTTTTACAAACATTTTGACACATATCACTCAAGATATATTTACTAACATGCCTCATTGAAATCTGTTGATTCAACCATCATTATTTGCCATACAAATACATTACATTTGCCAAATCCATGGGTTCATCACAAACTGGATACTTGTGCAATCTAATGAGAGGTTGTTACATTCAAATAATATGACTTCAATAACATTATCTGTCACCATGGATATTTATTTTTTCTTTTGTTTTTTTTATTCTTTCTTAGTTAGTTTAAATGATGTTCTGACAGTTTAAGTACTTTATGCAGCCTACCCAAATGTTCTTTCTTTGGTATTGTTCCTTGAGTTGTTGAGCTCCTTAATTTCTAAGTTGAGCTACACAATTACTGACAAATGATTGCACTGATTGGACAGGTCCACTCAAATCTGTGTGGTTTTTTCCTCAAAAGACCATTTCAGACACCTAATCTACATGATCCTCATATGGGCTGACCAAAGTTACCTATGTCTGAACTTTAAAAGAGACTTACCCCTGAGTTTGTTTCGCCATTTCTTCTCAATGATACTCAGATAGGAAATATCAACTCCCCAATTTTATTTTTATTTAACATGTAATAGTGATTCCGATATCCTATTAACAGAATAAACAATTTTTTTTTTCATTTCACCTTGCTTTCTATAAAATCAAATCAAATTATTTATTTGCTTAATACAGATAGGTATAAACAGAAGTTACAAATAAATATAAAGTACTCTGTATCATTACCTATTATGGTATGCAAATATTTATATTATTATTAATATAATTAAATAATTATTAAAATAACAATACAAAATTATTATAGTCAAAAAAATTAAAATATTATAAAAAAATACAGAATAGTACTAATTTCAATGCTTTAAAAATACTAATAAAATTGTCAGATAAATTAAAATACATGTCATAGACTTTTTTTTTTGGGTGGGAAATTATTAAATAACTTCTTCCGCTCTGGGCGGAGCGGGAGGGCCTGTCAGACTGTTACTGACTAAAACCCACTCGTGTTCCTTCGGTTGCCCTGTTGCCGGGATCTCCCTTTCGGTTTTCTTCGCACTGCCGGCAGGCATCGGCCCTAGTAGACCCCCTCAATTCTGCTGCCGTCGACCCGTGCCTGGTCCTTATCCGACGGTGAGCTACCTATTGCTCACCGTCCGCAAGCCCACGCCTACGGTGTCACTGCGATGCTCCGCCCAAGCCGGACAGACCTCCACCGTATACTCCACCGTGTCCTCCGGGCGATCCACACAATGGTGATACCCGGGCGTTTCCTCCCGCCTTATCCTGAACAGGAACCTCCCGAAACAGCCGTGTTCGGTGAGAACCAGCGTCAGGCGGAAGGTGAGGACGCCGTGGCGCCTCTCTAGCCACTCCTCAAAGAGGGATCTCATCGCCGCAATTGTGGCGTGCCCAACATGTCATTGACTTAACAATCAAATAAATAAAATAAAAATATTGATCCTAATTAAAATAAAATTATACAGATGTCAAATTAAATTATTATAGCAAGTCACACTATTTGTATTGTCATATTATTCAGTGTCAATAAATTGCTCTTAATTTATGTATCTATCTATATTTTTATTCTGTAAGTACTCCTTGACATTATAATAACATTTATTTACTAGGAATTTGTGCAGCTTCAACTTGAATTCATGAACAGGTAACTTTTTGACATCCTCAGGCAACTTGTTGTAAATCAATCATGCCATACAAAGAATACTTTTATTAATTAGTGCTGTTTTCCCATAAGGTATATTAATTTTAATTTTTTTAACAGCAGCAGATGATCGTTAGATCATCTGCTGCTGATGTAGCCCTAGGTCTGCCCGTACCTGGACGGCGATCGAATGCTCCAGTCTCTAGGTATCGTCTGTAAACTCGTTGCACCGAAGATCTGCTGATTCGAAGCCTTCGAGCGACTTCACGTTGCGCAATGCCTGCTTGAAGTAATGCTACAGCTTGAGCTGCTTCCTGAGGTGTTGTATCCATTATTAATCGAAAAAAGTTGCAAAAACACACGCGTCTGAGCAAACGATGGACAAAAACTAAAGAAATGATAAGAAATATCCGACTACCCTCATTGTAGAGAAAAAGAACGCTAATTTCAAACTCTGGTGAAAACAGAGCAAATCGTTAGCATTGTGTTTGTTGCTTGATTACAATGTGAGTTGAGGGTACTTTCGAATTAATTTGTAGTCATTTTAATCACCATGAAACGCACTTTTTGTAGGTATAACTTTGATAGTTGTAAGTTTTATACTTTTTGAGAAAATCGAATCAGAGTTCCTAGGTAGCGGGTGGCTCGATTTATTTGCTGACCAGTGTATAATACCATATCTTAGGGCAGGTGCAACAAGTCCGTGATAAGCAGCTAATACGACTTTTTTATTAACAATCTTTGAAAGTTCGTACAGAGCAAATGACGATTTATTAATTCTTTTGCAGACATAATTCTTAATGTGTTTTCCATGTCAGTTTATTGTCAATATGAATTCCTAGAAACTTTGTGTCCGTCACAGGATGTACTATTTCGCCTTGGTAACTAACGTTTATATATGTCAGTTGAGTTCTCTGGTGAAAGTGTATAATTTTCGTTTTGTCTATATTTATTTTAAGATTATTTTCGGTTAACCATTGTATTATCATATTTAATGTTTGTTTGACTACGTGCTCGTAATAATTTTCTTTGTCGCTTTTTATTATAACTATAGCTATCTATCATCTGCAAATAGTACCATTTGTTGGTTGACATGTTTAGGAAGATCATTGATATATTACAAGAACAGTAAAGGGCCTAGGACACTACCTTGTGGAACTCCAAATTTGATAGCTTCGGGTTCGACTTATGTTTAATCTCATTTCGTGTTTTCTGACATATTTGTGTTATTTCTACTATTTGTATGCAGGTATTGAGACAATATTTATTTTACCTTCTGAAATTATATTATTCAAAATAATTTATTGAATAATAGTGTGTAATATTATAATTGTATTTTGAGTGTGTTGCCATTATTCTGGTTTTCTTTATTTTATCATTAACATTGATGCTGAACTGCCTGATCCAGAACTGATTTGCTAGGAAGTAAAAGTCCTTTTAATTGGACATAATCGCAAACTAATCCCTTGATATGCATTTATTAAACGCGTTTGACAACAAAATTAAAAATTCTGGTCACTTAAAAACTTTACATAATATTGGCAACCAATGGAAGGCTAGATGAAATCATCTGATAAAAACGTGATCTAAGTCCCTAAGTTTGACCGCAATTTTGTGCCTCCTGACCCTGACCGAATTGTCTGAAGTTCTAAACCTACTAGGGCTCTGACCCACCTTATCGGGCGTAAACGAATACATAGGCGCCGTGTGAGGTGCGTTGACATGAACTTTTTAATGATAAACACGTGACTGGACTAAAATTTTTTATCTTTGAAGTGAAAACAAAGCAAAAACAAATGTTTGTTTGGATTTGTGCGTAGGTAATTTATCTTATGGAAAGATGAAGAATTTATGATGGTGAACACGTAAAGTAGAAGTTCCCATTACGTGTAGTGACATTTTCTTCGCATTTACCTGGTCCATTAAGTATGCCCCCAAGCTACAGTCGTAAAGTTCAAAACAATACAAAATAATGTGCATGATTCATTTATTCATACGATGTACTGTTTGAATTAATAGATACAGGATTATCCTCGTTAGATCGTGCAGAACAGGGGATAGGTCATCGCCAAAAGTCGCAAGTGCCTAGGGGAAGGAGATATGAGAAAGCGAGTGATTAACAAGAATCGCAAGAGCGTCTAGGCAAAACCAAACGGATAAACAGAACTTACCCTTCAGTAGGCTTAGTCTAAACCTTCTTTCTTCCATGTATTGTATAAGTAACCATGACAAAATGGCGAGTTTCTCTACAGAAGAATTATATCTTTGATCTTATCCTTATTGCATAGAAAATAAAAATAACAACTATGTAATTAAAACTAGTTTCTAAAACAATTTTATCAGATTTATAACAGCAGTAGGTGGTAACTCCAATCAAGATCATAAAAGAAGCTCATTGGCGTTGGTATTTAATCTGATTAAAAGACAATGTTTTACTTGATTTGGTAAGCTAGTAAGTAACCAACAAGAATCGTAGCCGAAAGCCGTGAAAATATACATTGCTAATACCTAGATGGGCAAAAAATATTTTGAATAGCAAAGCCACTCGCAAAATGTAATATTTACAAGATGCCTATAGTTACACGCAATTAAAAAGTGAATCAATGCGAATAAGCTGACAAATGCTGACAAGGGCAATATTAAAATCAGCACAGTTCGAAGTCCACAGCAGTATGAAAGTTCATAGTCCGAAACGAAATTATCTGAAAAGAGCTACGGAATTACCGACATAACTTGAAAAGTTAGCCTAAACAAAGCAATGCATAAAGATAAATTAAATTAATCACTAAAAGAAGTAGGTTTTCTAATCCGGTTCAAATAAACCTAGAATTTTGTCTCGAAGTGTAATTTTACAGAATACAGATTTCTAATGTACTGTCCAAGACTACTCCGTTTTGTCGCTAGCTTCGTTTCAAGTAAAAGTTTATAATTGCTTTTTAATTTGTCAAGGGAAACTAGACGCTATAGGCTATGACTTTCTATGCCAGTGCCTTCTAAAATAACAACTGTAACATGCTGTTACGCATCTAATCTTCAGATATGATCAGCTACTGTATAACGCAGTTCCAAGACAATCCAATTTAATTAAGTGCGAGCTTGTCGCAATATTAGGAACTAATTAGTGAGTCCCTACTTCTAACAACGTTTCTATATGCTCATGGATTTGCCAGACTTGCGTTTTTGTATCCTTTTAGATCTGAAGCCTCGCAGAAGGCTTTTTCTCTGGATGGCCGACGCTCATTTTCCACAGTAGCGGCGTTAGGGTAGGGCGCGGTTGGGCGACCGCCTAAGGGGCCAGACATGAAGGGGTGCCCAACGCGAACCACCGGCTTTTTATTTCTCTATCTTTTCTGTTATTTAACTCTTTTTTTACCCGACTGCGGGACAGCAAAGACAGTTATGTTCTTTTCTAACTGTAAAAGTATAAAAAGTTTACGTACAATTTTTATATGAATAGGCGAAAGAAAAGACGCAGCCGGGTGATAAAAAAATTTGAGCTCGCTCTTGCACCCTGCGATTTATGAAGTCTGAATTCTCAAACTTTTCTGCATGAAAGAAATTCTAAATTTTCCGTGGCGGGGTGCTGAAATTTTTGAGCTCGCTTCAGCATCCTGCATTTTCCTATTCCTCAAACTAGAACAAAAGCTAAAATGTTCGCCCCTCTACTCTCCAAGAGTAGTGAGGGGTGCCACAGAAATCTCGCCCGGGGCGCTGGTATTGCTAAAACCAGCACTGGCTTTCCAAATCTATTTCATATCACGTTGTAGGCCCGTATAATCATCTCGGTCATGTAATTGCATATCCTTCAGCAAATAATCAAAATATCAGGCTGAAATTGCACCATAGCAAAACAAAGACCTTCTCAAACAGTGAAGGAATGATAGGCCAAAGTCCCAATCTAAATAATAGACGTATGTTCATTCAACTGTATGATTACAACTCATTATAAAATCGGTAAATAAACTCGGACAGTTTGAACGTTTCCTACACCCTGTTGCTTATGCAACTGTTTCACACTTTCTTAAACAACGATCATTTTATACACTCCATTGATTGTAATACTTAATTAGATATTAAAGGTAAACTATTAATAGTGCAGACTTTTCCGAGGGCATAGATAACACGTGCGGTTAATATTAGATGGGAGGAAATGCTACTTTGTCTGTGATTGCCTATCCGACTGCCAAGTGTGGTTCTTTATTGACCATGACTCGCGTTTTTGTTGCAAATACTCGTAAGTAGTTCTTTTCGTTTGAGAGAACGATGAAAGTGGTCATCGATTTATATGTATCTCGATGTTAGCAACATCTCGGCAGTTTTTGCACGATTCATATAACTGAGGGCACGGCACCTCTTAGCGCCAAGTGTTGTCGAATAACCTCGAGTGAAGCAGTCTATGTTTGTGTTTCTGCACAACGACAGAGGTATACTGCTATATATGGGCACCTCCATGTTTTACTATCTTTGGTTTTATTTATTCTTAATGTTATTGTGTCAATCAAGCACCTAAAGTGGTCACAGGGGTCACCTCAACGCCGCCTATGGACATCTACTATACCAGAAGCCATACTAGAGACAAAGCTGAAATCTCTCATGCGCCTTTACAAACTCTCTTACATGTTGACTAAGTAGTTACAGCATAAGTATAAACTACTTTGCGGGACCCAATTACGCCTTGATTCAAGCATGACTCTAAACCAACATCATAATGATAATAGCTTTCGTCTCACATTCACTGGCGCCACTCATTCCGTATTTCTAAAGCTTACGTAACTTGCTCTCATGGTAACTACTTCATTGTTATCGTGTACTGATCGTTTCGTGCAGTGGTGGCCCAGTGGTAATAGCCGCGACTTACGAGTTGTAAGTCGTAGGTTCGAACCCAGACAGGCGCTTTACTTTATGTAAATTATGTAATCACCAGCGCTCTCAAAACGATGAAGGAAAATATCGTGAGTCATCGCATGTCCTAAAAGACATCTGACATTGCCATCTACCAACCCGCACTGATTACGGTCCTATGATTACGGCCCACTCTCTATCACCGAGAGGAGTCCTGAGTCCCAGCAGTGGGAACATTATAGGCTGATTATGGATCGTTTCCTATTGTAGTTTTTTAAACTCATTATTTAGTGGAGCATTTAAACGACGGTCATGGCCTCGTAAGGCCCAACGACCTAATTTTGGTTCTTGTTAATAACTTAGCCCCGTCATGTGTATAAGATGTGGGTAGCAAGCAATTTGTTCTTGTTAATAAATAAATAAGGCCCTATGTCATGTTATTTTTAAGATGTGGGGTAGCAAGCAAGCATTTTTGAGCCTTACGAGGATAGACAGTTCTATGATCATCGTATTTACGTCGATTAAAGGGTGAACTAAGGGCTATGATTGGTCTTCTCAAGTCGGAATAACAACGAAACCTGTCTTGGGAGATTAAAGCCAGGATGTATGGTCCTGCTAAAAGTTAAGCTTCTTAGCATGCAGTAGTTATTTGAATGCACTGGCATATCACAAAGAAAAGGCGGAAATAACGGACAGTCAAAACTTTTCTTTGATGCATGACTTACTACAACTTCATGTTCATCTTGTATAGCGCTATTATATACGTATAATCACAACATGCGATGACCTTTGTAACATTGTGTTGAGATGTTACATACTAGCATACTGATGTCAATACTACGTCATAGCATTCTACAGCATCAGTACAAAGGCATGCAACGCGTGTAGTTGGGATTAAAGATCATTATTAGATTAGAGATGGATAAGCGATGAGCCCTTTTTTTTTCGGCTCTGATCGAAATCGTTCATAGTATAAAAAGGCTACCAAGTTTGGCAAATACAGTGCATTAGAGATGATCACAATATTCGTGAGGGTGTAGAATGATGCGGGGTTGCCTATCTTTGTTAAATCTGTTAAACTTAGTAGTTTATTTTGGTCTGGGAATATCCAAATCTAAACAGTGATAATAGAGTCAATTCTAGAACTAGAAGTGTGCTAGAAGATAGGTACTTGCGATCCTTGGAAGAAGCCTGTCCCCAATAGTAAGCTTCTTGCGGTTCTATTGGTGATGATGCTTAAAACTCCTAATCCAAAGTTACCCACAAGCCTACTCGTATTATCAAACCTGAAAAACAAGAACAGTAGATTTCTTTTACTTATGCATTGAAATCCTCATACATTGACGATTATACCGCCCCAATTCGTATCTCACGAGATAAATATCCGCATTAATTCAACAATGTGCCTTTAAATCACACTTAGAGAGAAGGCAACGGCAGTGAAAGATGATTGACATAGCCGAAAAAAAATCAACACGGCCAATGAAGAATTAACAAGCAAATCTCAACTCTAAATTGAGCCATAAAAGTCCATTTTACCTTATTGAGAGTTCAGTTTTATAGTTGGCGAGCTGCACATAACATTTGTAACTTCACCTAGATTATCTAGAATGTTAGGAAAGTGAAAGTAGTTACGTCACGCCTATCATTTTATTACATTGTATGCGAACTTTTATACATATTTTATTATACGAGATTCGGTTCGATTCATTGAAACTTGTTTTACCTATAAATCGATCGTTGCACGAGATTTTAGCGTCTTTATTTTTTATAACTCGTATTGTTGCAATATGAGAATAAAAGCGTTTTGTTGCGTAACTTTTTAAAGCATTTTTGATCTGAATCTACTTTCCAGTTCATAACGGTTTAAATTATGAGTTTAAACGGTTTGATCGAGGTGATAAGCTGAAAGTAATGTAGCAGTTTTATTCGTGATTTCTCATACTGATATGGAAAGGGAAACTTTGTTTGTTTGCAGGAAATGACGTGAATATAAATTATGGGCCAGGTTCAGATGGATCCGTACGACTTGGGTGGAAATCACCGTGGAAAATAATTAACTTCTGAGTGTTCATAAATTTAATAGAGAGCAGTCTTATTGACCTATAAACATGACTATCATCCGAAATGCTGTAATGTATTAGACGACTGCAATTATTTTGTAAAAATAGTACTTACCTAGTTTTTATTTTGAAATCAAAGCTCCCTATTCAGCTGCATTTCCTTCCCAGACACCCGGTTCAATAACACGGCCTACCTAAGTGTCACTCGGTTCTAGTCCTAGTCAAACAATAAATCTTTATTTATTCACGCAAAAGATCAAGCAAGCAATGTTATGTTTATATGTATTTTCTCGCTACAAAGAGTTAGGGGACCTAGTGATAATATCAGTGCGTTTGTTTCTTTTATCGCTATACAAATGAGCATACAATATACTGGTTTGTTTAAAATTCGCATAGCATAAGCACCTAGTAACTGTTACTCCATGCAATATAGCGGTTTATTAAGTATTGGCGGATTTAAGGTTGAATTGACAATGCAGAGTTCAATATGGGACGCTAGATTGACTCACCTTACCATGCAACCCTTTTTTTTGGTTTTTTGGTTGGGAAAGTATCAAATAACTTCTCCCGCTCTGGGCGGAGCGAGAGGGTGTGTCAAACTCTTACTGACTAAAACCCACCCGTGTTCCTTCTGGTGCCCTGTTGCCGGGGGCCACGATCTCTCTTTCGGTTTTCTTCGCAACCCCGACAGGCATCGGCCCTAGCGGACCCCGTCAATTCTGCTGACATCTCTTTGAGGCGCGCGTGGCGTTCCACGCACCGTCGACCCGGGCCTGGTCCTTATCGGACGGTGAGCTACCCATTGCTCACCGTCCGCAAGCCCGCGCCTACGGTGGCCGGAAATAGGCTCGCGATTCCCGACGCCCAGGGCGTCTCCTCCTGCCTTCTAATCCCTGCGATTGCATTATTGCATTCTCTGTGTTGTGTTTAGTGTAATTAGGAAGCTCACTTGCATAAATCCTAGGTTTTTCAAATAGATAAATAAATCTCAAATATTGTGTATAAAAAAATATTTGCTTTAAGATCTTTTTGGATGATGACGTCTTCTCTATGGATGAATGAACTATAGAAGACCAAAGTTGACCTTACGCGATGATAAGCCACTGTTGGAATATTAACTTGCATGTATTAAAAAGTTAATAAACAAGTTACTGAAGTTATCATCATAGGTTTAAATTGTTTAAAAAAGCACGATAAGCCGCAAACTAGATTGTTTTAATCGCGAGTTTTAACTGGCATTATGAATCGTGTGTTGTCACTGTTGTTTTTAATAAGCATGATGTCCTAGATTTCTATTTCTCACAATAATTTATCAGAAATTCTGACTATTATAAAGTGCTAAGAAGCTTTTAGCAGGCTTTAAGCAGAACCCTAGCTGTGTCACATACACGGCATGAGTCAAACAAAACCCAGTTCTAGCGTTTCTCTTCTTCATATTTACGCCAATCCGTAAGTTTGTGTCGAAACCAAAACGCTTTGCGAAGCCGCTAATGAGACCCAAAATAAAAATATATCATTAGTTCTTTCTAAAAATAACTTCAGTGTACCAAATTACAAAATTCGTAGGCACTTAAGGCCATCGGTACTTCTTCAATCCGTGTCCGTAAAAGGCATATGAAAGAGTTTAACCCACTTCGACTTACACAATATCATCACCTTGACACCAAGCTGAAGAATATTAAGTAGCAACAATTGCGATTTATGGATACGCTTATTTTATTGACCATTATTTCCTTTTCGATAATTTAAGACATCAAAAATGCTACTAATTTCTTAATTAATATGCCTAAAATCTGCATATAATTATGGTGAAGATTTGTGGCCAGTTATTCTCGCCTGGAATTGGGTCAAGGCTGTTTACTTTTTTTGCCTTGTCAAGCTTAAGTTTTGGTGGAGCTTAATGAAGTGGTTTTATAACGATGTGGTGTCTAGTCTGCTTTAATAAGATGTCATGGTGCATCCTATGTGTGTCATCAATCACCATCCATCTGTGAGACCCGGACAACATACTTTATCCTGCGATCAACCAAGCCTTGAAATAGTTGCAATTCAATACCCAAGTCCGTAAGTGATCTTTGGTTATATCACCGAAGACATCTAGGCCCTGGGTAGGTACTTATGTAGATCATTATATCTCAATGTTAATCAATGATTAATACTGAAGGAATACTGCATTTGCCAAAGATAACCCATGAGAACTGACATTGTTATATTATCATAATTAGTTGCACGACCTTCGCACGTCTAATAGGATTTTTGTTCTTATGTGGTTCATTTTTTTTTTCTCATTTGGTTTTAATTATGGTCTGGCAGTTTGAGTACTTTATGCGGCCTACCCAAATGTCTTTTCTTTGGTATTGTTCGTCGAGTCGTTGAGCTCCTTCAAGTTCTGAGTTGACCTACACGATTACTGACAAATGCTTGCACTCATAGACAGGTCCACTCAAATCTGTGAGGTTCTTTCCTCAAAGACCATTTCACACACTAATCTACATGGTCCTCCCATGATGTGATCAAGATTAGGTCTGGACTTTAAAAGATACTTTGAACCCTGTGTTTGTTTCGCCCTTTCTTCGGAGGGGTAATCAGATAGAAAATGTCGTTTTTAATATGACGTGTAAAAGTGATTCCTATACATATACGTTTTATAAAATAAACAATTTAAAAATATTGATGAGGAAAAGTAAAACTAACATTGAAAAAACTTACTGGATATCTTATTGACTGCTTCTCGTCCCATTCATCTTCTCTTAACATAACATCACGCCTGTATCCCCCGAAGAGATAGGCAGGGGTGCACCTATAGTATACCTACAGTTCGCCAGTTATGTTTAAGTCCTCATGTAATAGGGGGCGAACTTATTTTCATCGACCGGGCACAAATCCAGACTCCGGGCTGCTACTGAGAATTTCCAGATGGAAAATCCCAATAACACTGCCCGACCCGGAAGTCGAACCCAGGACCTCATGCTCAGCAGAAGCGCTTGCAACCAAAGCATCGCATCGTAAGCGTTCTAATTATTGCCTTGCAAAATTTCATTAGGTTACACAACATCCAAAATGAAAACCAATAGTCAAATAATCCTGCTAAACTTAAAAACATAAAACACGTTCTTGGTGTGGGATATAGCATGGCATTTTTGTTTATTGTTTACGATGAATTCGACCAAACTCGTTCGGATGGCCTGCAAGATAGCAAACATCTTTTAAAAGATTCGTATCGCTTCTAGTGCGCGAAATCTAGTTCTGACAATGTATGACCTTGCTGCAATAAATAGACTATTATTTTGGTATGTTTTTTCTACAAATCTGGTTCTTAGATCAAGTACTATTCTATGATTATAAATAGATTGACGCATATCAAAGGTAATATGCAAGCAACATGCAAATTATTTTCAACTGCTTCGAAGCCGACTGCGAGTTGTTTGTTTCCTGAATTAATTTACGCATTATCAAGCCTACAACATAGCCTACAAACCTAACTAATTTGTTTATAATATTTTGCTACAATTGCCAAATCGGCTACTGTACACTTCTCTCGTATCCTCTCAAGATTACAGTAGTGAACATCATTTACATTAGAAAACTTGTGCTAAGGTTCTGTTTTCACTACTCAAGCGCCAACAATGCTGGTGTTAATAAAGCAGGAAAGTAAAATGACATGGACATGAACAATAGTGCCTATTGTTATAACAAGTTCCCAGATACCATAGTCATCCACAGTCTTGTAAACTATGCATAATTAGAGTGAAAAGTTATCGTAATGACGGTTTTCTTTGTCCTTTGTTCAACATTCATTTCTCCGTCTTGCATGCCAACATTCTTTTATGAAAGTGACAGCTAGATGCGCCACAAAATTGGCAACCTGGCTCCCAGGCTATAATTTAGAATATGATGACGACATCATAGTTTTGCTTGTAATAATTGTTATTGCCAAATAATGATATTATTGAAACGATATTCGTTTTTCGCCAATTTGATACATTTAAAGAAAGCAATAGTGGATTACGAAACGACTATTAAGTAATCAGTGGCGATATTTTAATTAGTCATCAATTTAAATAAACTGATTTCGCAACGTCCTGACTTGTGGTGGCGCCAGTTCCATTTCGAATATTGTCAATATTCGAAATGGAACTGGCGCCACCGTATCGTCTTCGTCATCGTACAACTTGCACTAAGCTCTTAAGTAATATAGAACAAGCTAAAAGCTTTACTTAGTTTTATGCCTCCGTTTATCCTAAAAGTACAATTCCGTAGCCGACTGCAGGCAGCAGCAGGTGATTACATAGAAATTCGATTCGATTTCATAGAATAACATATAAACCAGTGTCGCGGCGACACGTCGCCAGCTGCTGCTGCCTGCAGTCTGCTACGGACTTGTACCTTTATGGAAAGTTGCCAAGTAATGAAATATTTATATTCATTCTGTTGAAATAATTTGTTGTCAATCCAATAATTCTGTTTTCTGATAATTGGGTCCTGCATTTAATTAAAAGCATTAATCTGAAAGCCTCAATTTGCACTTGCACACATTTGGTGTGTAACTGGGATTTCTTCCTTTTACATATAAAATCTCGGATCTGACAAACGATGATCACCTTACGTAAGCGTCGTTAAATCTACAAAAGCTTAGTTTGCTGAACCTAAGGAAGACTTAACTCATTAAAAGCCGTTTCAATGCAAGTAGCGGTCAGCCAGTTAACTCTAGCACCCTTCAGTTTTATTCTGAGGTCCATTATTGTATGCCTTGCGTTTTTGAATGTCAAGTTTAGTACGATGAAACTCTTCTAATACGTTTAATGAAGGTGACATAATTGTGCATTTATAATAAGCTTTGAATATTGACCTTGATTACCTATGCAAAATTCGAATGACCTACCGGTACGATATTATTGACCTTGCTAACCTAAACATTTGTGATTTTATATTCAGATTCAAAACTAATAATTTATTTTGTTGTTGCTTGTTTAAATTTGAATAAATTAAGGCTTGGTGTACTGTGGTACATAATGGATAGGTTGTTCCTTCAGTTTTGTTAATAAATAAAATTATGAAAGTAAAATACTTAGTTTGTGCATTCGCAGAAGAAATGCAATTATTTGCATAACATTTATTTAAAAAAAGAAATACAAAAAAAAAAACATTCTTGGGGGAGTATTAGGTAAATTTTCAAAGGCCGATTTTTTTTATATAATCTGTAACAATTTTAAGTTTGGATGAAAGTTAATAAAGAAAACAACGATTTGCAAATTATAGTTTTTGTTTTATGAAAATTGTAAGTAATTTCAAACAAAAACGCTAAGCGAAGTTCTTAGCGTCGCGTTTCGTCTAGTGTGGCAACCACAGCGCTTTGTTTTTTTTTTTTTTCTAAAAGTGTTGCAAAATCACTTTTTTTTCTTTCTCTTTAGTCGTCCATTTTGGTTTGAAAACTACCTTGAGACGGTGCAACCGCTTAAACAATACCGACTTCAGCCAACGTGAACTTTGAATTTGAAATAATTTAGAGCGTAGGAATAAAATTGAGCACGATAGTGACCCTTGCCCTTACACTTGACAACAACAATCTACGATCATAGCAATACTTCTTCTGGTGATCCTAAGTATATTCACGTTAAAAAAAAACTACCTCGTTAGTCTAATGGCTAAGTAATAACAGCTGCACGGATTAATCCATCAGGTTAAGCTACACTTGCCGGGGTTGGTCCGTGGATGGGTGACAATCTATACATACCGAGACCCGAGACTGCTCCGTGCCTCGGAAAGCACGTTAAACCGTTGCTCCCGGCTGTCATTCGTAAATCTGTGACAGTCGTTACGAGTCGTCAGAAGCCCGAAAGTCTGACAACCAGTCTTACCAAGGGGTATTGTATTACCCAGTTACTCAGTTGTGGAGGTCAGATAGCCAGTCGCCCCATGTAAAATACTGGTATTCAGCTGCATCCGGTTAGACTGGAGGCCGACCCCAACATAGTTCGGATAGGCCAAGCAGATTGATATTGTTAGTCTGTAGCAATTCCGACCAGGAAGCACTACTGATCAGAATGAGGTTCTAGGTTCGATTCAGTTTAAAGCAATAGGCTCACCCCCTATAAACATAACTGACGAAATGTGGGTGTACTATAAGTACAGCTCTGCCTAACCCTTAACGTCGTTAAATAAATCTTCATCATCAAACCTTTCGCACATTGCGTATTGTTCCACATGCTCATAAGATGTATTCCATTGTCACCAGGTGTACCGCAATGTCGCGCTCTACGACGGACGTGCCCGACGCGCGGGCTCAGCTCTTGCTCGGTGATGTGCAAGAGCCCCACCGAGCAGCCGCCCGGACCGCCGCATCCACACCCACCTAAAGAAGCTGCTGCTGCAGGTGAGAATAATACCAGTTCAACTTAGCTTTTACTGAGTTTATCTTAAATATCGTGAACCTGAACTTAAAGATTTATAAGTCTGAAATCGTCAACCCGTCTGGCAAGCGTCGAGAATGTGTGATAGTCAATTCTTGGCCTTCTCTGTATAAGAAGAGACCTTTGCCACAGATTATTTGCCCTGCAGTGGGACAATTAAATGCTGGTATTATTTATAAGGAACTGCCCCAGAAGTATAATTACTCGTCAGAGGACGATGTTAACTAAATCCTATCATAAAGCAGTCTGGACCCCGGGCCAAAGGCTTTCAGAAAGGGAACTTTTACAACTTCACTAGACCATCATATTGTTATAAGTGTATCCAATCTTTAGCAGTAGTGCTGCTACTGCCTAAAAACTGGTATTATAACTGGTTAGTTGGCTTTGTCTTCAGCACCACAATACAATCGCCACATATAACAGTAAGCATCAATGACTCATAATTGGCAGTACGACGGCCATCAAGTCGGTCAAGGTTGCTTAGCCCAAAGGTCATCTTTATAGGCAGTTTATTTTTCACCTGCATAAGGTTTTACTTACCAAAGCTTATGTATATCAAAGGGTTATTTGAAGTCATTGCAAAATAACAACATGACAGTTCGATGATGACTGTTTCGTTACAAATCTTCACTGCAGTGACCTAGAGTTGACTGAGGTCATCTTTCTTCAATACAATGACCAGTGCTCAACTTATTTGTACTTGCAAAGGCTACTTAATATTAATTTAGTGTTATTGCAATGAAAGGAACCCTGCATCGATTACTTATCTTTCTGAAGGTTGTATCCATGCGGTAATCGACGGAAATGGGTTCCCTGCAATACTTGCAATGGCTATCTCATTAGATGGCAGACGATCGCACGCTAAATTATTTCAACATTATAAAATTATAATCATAGTTCATTGCCATTTAATGATGTTTTATGCAATACTGTTTATTTGAATAACATACATGACGTTTGTTTTTGTACCTTACTTTACCGTTTCATGATAATAAACAAGAAGTTGCATAATCTTATTACGCAACTTCTTGTTTATTCTTAGGACTTCCCTAGCCAATAAGGCTTGTAACTAGTCTCCATGCAGTACTTCTAGCGAAAGCTACACTACACTTTCCGTATTATTTATGATGTACTATCGGAGTACGTTCACACTCAGAAAGCTCAGCTTTCGCCAGAACTGCTGTAAATCCACGGCTTTTCCCTTCAACTTGCCCTGCCAGCTAATGACCTATATTGATAGCGTCTGTAAGAAATGGCCACAGATATTACTGTCTTGTTTTACCTATCACAATTCCCTTTAACTCCTCAGGCTCGACATCAGGCGGCAAGAAATCAGGATCGGGAAATAATGGTGTCCTCACGTGCCCCAAGTGTGGGGACCCCTGCACCCACGTGGAGACGTTTGTCAGCTCCACACGTTTCGTCAAGTGTGATAAGTGCCACCACTTCTTCGTGGTACTCAGTGAGGTCGACACTAAGAAGAGCATCAAAGACAATGTGGATAATAAGTCTGGATTTTACAGGTAAGTTAGTTATATTTTTTATAGCTTCTTTGAAGTATTTGGTAGGTAGGTATAGGGGTTGGAATTGGGTTGTGTGCGTTGATTAAGGTAGTAATGGCAATGTTGAAATTACCGTTATTACTTACTATAAAACTGTTGTTTATGGTGATAAGGAGGACAAGGCTCTTCTGAAAGGCAATCACTTACTTCCATTTTGGAAAATGTGGTAATCATATTTATAAAAGAAAAATAGTACCTATTATTTTAAATTGATTTCCCCAATCGCATACCTAAAATATTATTAATCACCCAGTTGTCAAAGTTTATCAGCACGGAAACAGAGCAATATAATATACATACTAATGTTTAGGGTATTATATAAAAGGAAGTATATTAATAAAAAATACAAGATTTTACATACGAATGTTATATAATCGCATTATAGTTATATCGAGAGGAAAACGGGAAGTTATAATAATTGATTATGTAGCAGTGTAAATGTTGCTAAATGCCGGAGATAAAATTAATATTATTGAATAGTGTAATTTGTTGAAAACTTTTGTATTGTATCAATTAACTAACACCACTTGTCTAAGTAAATAAAACCGTTTGCACTAATTAACAAGATTCGTTCACTCCAGTTTTGTAGCCGTAAATAACATCCTAGTGTAAATGTCATAAAAGGTAAACAAGTACTATCTCCACTACATAACCAAGTTAACCTCTGTCCATTCCACGCAAATTAAACCTACGTTTTCGAAATAAGATAGCTAATCCGTTTAGAAATTTCGCAACACCACCATAGAACACGTCCGGATTAACACAGAATCGTGACTTCACTCGCGTTCTTACACCGTCATGTTTTGTCAAACAATCACAGTGATCTCACGTGGAAACTAAGATAATTCTGATTCTAACTAGATTCCATGTTTTGCATCATAATAAAGTAGATTTTACTGATTTGGAAGTATAGAGTAGTAGCAGCAGTAGTGCGCAGAAGTATCAGTTAAAAGAAATAACTTTTTTTCTTCTAAATTTAGGTAAGATTTCTAAACATTGAATAGATGACTAAAGTGATATTTTAAACATACTATCTTAACTAGAAATAAAATGCAAAAACATTTTTAGACTGCAGATTCATTCTCAATAAATCAAGAATTTCGTTTCAACATAGAATATTCAACCCACGCGCAGTGATAGCGTCAAAGTCAAATCCAGACAAACTGCCGCCGCGCCTTACAATTGACCAGCTACAAATAACGAATATATAAATTGCCAGAACACACACAGAGGTGTGACATACATGTATGAATTATGTATACTTCGTTATACGGCAACAATGACCAAGCAATAAACTCATCTATCTTGCTTTTACATCGGAACACTTTTATACTAGGGTTGCTGAATACATAGAGCTGTCAATTAGACTGGAAATGCGTCAGAGGCCAACTAGTTGATATATACGTCTAATAGAAACGTAGTTTCAACGCCCAAAGACGACAATAATTTACCGACGCGAAGCAGTTGATTACCGTATTAGAGTAACTCAACGATAGCAAACAAGTATATCAAGCTTTTATTTTTGGATAAACAAAGGCGGGACACTACCCCATTTATTTATACTCATTTACGTAGTAAGATGACTACGAACGTTTCCTCGATAAATAAAAGCCTATGATGTGACCGATGTCTTCCGAATATTTCCGATTCTGAAAAATGTCACGTGTCAACCCTATTACAAGTTTACACAGCTCTGAAATAAATAAGTTCATTGAACGTCCTCACTTATCTTGACTTATCAAAACGAAGGTTCCGATACCTATTGCCGCGATACGCCTGTTTTACTAAAAGGTCTTTGCTCTCGAATTTTTGAGGAAAATGTTAATCTCAACAAATTGTATGTAAATATATTTGACTAATAAATGAACTTGTGTTCCATTTTCCCCCGTTCCACTCGGTTTGGTTTGTGTTTGAGCATCGTGGTAAGTTTGGTTTGGGTCACGCACGCCGTATGTTAAAAGTTATTAAAACTGCATTAGGAACATTAATAACACAGATAAACAAAATTTAACTTTTTTTGTTTTATGAAGTTTCTGAACTGTTTCATATCTATCCTCAGTTTTTTTTGTTGACGGTCCTCAAATCAAGGAACTAATAAAGGATCAAAATTTTACTGACTGTATGACAGATAAAGAGAAATCTGCATGGATTGAATTTGTTTGTGTTGTGCAAAATTTCTTGGGAAATAAAAAGTCTCCAGACTACATTCGACACATTGAGCAGCTCATGTTGCTCTTTCAAAGACTAGGATGTAACATAAGCATTAAGATGCACTCCCTCTTCAGCCATTTAGACCGCTTCCCAGAAAGTTTTGGCGATTTAAGCGAAGAACTAGGAGAACGCTTTCATCAGGACATTCGCACGATGGAAGAGCGATGCCAGGGTCGTTGGAATGCAAATATGATGGCTGATTACTGCTGAAGTTTCGATTCATGCAAGAAAATCTTATAAAAAAAAGTTTTTTTCATCTTAGGATAGAGAAAAAATTTCGTTCATTTTATAATTCGAGTAGGTATTTCTCACGAAAAATTTAATACGATAATATTTCAAAAACTAGAGAAAAACTGACAACAGATTTGGAATCAGCGTGACAGAATCATACAAAATCAGGTATGAAACTTCATAAAACAAAACTACTGCTTACCAGTGTAATTGATTGTTATTTAGTGGTCACTGGTAATAAAATAAAAATAACCTATGTTATAATTATAAAACAAATGTATTATTGTTAGTTTCACATAATCACTGCGGAAAAAGCACAATGCATATGCAACAGAAAATCGATATGCTGCTCTATGCGGTATGTATGATGCAACACAAATAATTTATTCAAAAGCTTTAAATAAATTAGTTTCTTATTTTTCTGCAGTTACCTTCAGCGTAGATTCAGAGTGACATTGAATTCATAGCAATTTTTCATTAAATCTTGTCGTTTGAAGCCATCGACATCGACCGTCGACCATCACCGACCGGTCGACCGTCGCGGTCGGTCATCGGTCGTCGTCGGTCGTATGACCTGACGACATTGAAGAATATAATTCTATTTATTATGTAAACCATGCAAATTACAAATACATGTAGGTATATTTATTTCTTATCTTAATAGGCGTAACAATAAAACGCAAATGTGTTGCTTCTGAAATTAAAGGAATTTCTTTAACATCTAAGTTTTACTACATGAAATATAAGTAGAATTATGTACTAGGTATTTTATACCCACTAATACATACCTTAAATTAAATAAACGACTTTTAAAGTATTTTATTACACGTATGTCGATTCTCCGTCTAGTATATTATTCTAATAACAAAATATTTAACAACTAAAACTTAATTGAGTTTTTCATTTTCATGTGCTTTTGACATCTCTACCTTTTTCTAATTGTCTTTGACATCCGTACTAACTGTCACTATAATAACAGAACTCTTTGGTGTTACTGTGCATTTAAAAAAAAAAACTACAATAAGAAATACACTTTCTTTACAAATATAGAAAATGTACCTGACAATTGTTTTATTAGAAACGTACTTAACGCTTATTTTCATATTCTGCACTTCTGTAAAATCACACAACTTCAACAACTGATTTAGCTAAAGAAACTGATTCTTGAATTTTCATTGATGCCAAGCTCCACTCATTTTGTTTAGTATTCCATATAAGTGGGACCTACATTATTTAAATTCTTAGCATCACGCTGGAAAAAATCTCAGCATCCGACTTAGTTTGCAGACGGGGATTACCCTGGAAACCTTTTTGAGCTCGTTACAACATCCCATCTGACACTATGAATGTATAATTAATTACCCTTTTGATTACTTACTACGCTATCAAATGAAATTGCAAAACCAACATGTAAATTTTCACATTGTAACAGCATTATGTTAATATTACGTAGGTAATAGTGTATGTAAACACGGAGACTATAAATATTCATGTTTATCAACAGGGCCGTTTTAAACCTCTTGGAGGCCCTGGGCAGTTTATGATACTGGGGCTCCTATGGATAACCTACGATGCAAGACCGAGCGAAGTGAACTCGATTTATCTTTTACACCCTGCCTCTGATAGCCCCTAGTTACGACGCTGCAGGCAGGAAATATGGCGCCCCATGAAACGCGGGGCACTTGCCTAGAGCGACCAATGGAAAACACGGTCCTATTTATCAAATCAATACATTGTGACAGCCTTACAACCGCGTTTTCATACCTTACTCTATTTACTCTTATCTTTGTCCTATTGCAATCATAATCGTTGAGTAAAAGAATAATAAATACAAAGGTAACACTTTCGCCATTTCAGTGGTTACAGAGCAGGAAAAACCGGAGGTTAACTGATGAAGGGCAGCCCCCACACATTTATTTTAATTAAAATAAATGGTTTCAGTTTGAATTCACGGTCAAATTTGAATGACATAAAACCATTAGTAAGTCATTGCAATGTAGCACTTATCTAATTGTAGTAAAGTATAAATTAGAGTGATTGGCGTGAGTTTGATAAAACTCTCAGCAAATATTCTAATTTATTCCTTACTTTACCGAGATAAGAGTTACATTACAATGACTTACTAATGGATTTACGTCAATCGTGAATGTCCTATCTTATTTTCTTTAGCAAAGTAAAATCAATGTAAGAAGATCTTCAGCAAATTTTCATACACACGCTCACGTAAGCTGTTATTGTTTACTGCGATGTGGTTAACAAAATCTGACATGATTTTTTCGTCTCATTCGCTTTCCAAGTTCTTTGTTTGAAAGAAAGACATAAAATGAGACGTTGTCTGTTGGTGGGCACTCGTGTGTCATGTTAAAAGGATTAAACTTTCACTGCCGCTCGTTAAATGGAGGGCCCGTTGTCCTTGTCACTGGACCCGTAAAAATGTATCTGGGTTTTTTTTTCTTTGTGGTTTTTGACTCTGATTAACCGTAAGTCATACATTTTTGTTGTGGTACCGTGTGTTTTAGATGGTTATAAAGATAGAGATAACGTCTTATATGAACGTTCGTTTAGTGTGGTAGCAACGGAAATTAAGTTGGTGAGATAATTAAGTAATTGATTCGCTCATAGAGAAAATTTGCTGGGTTAACATGAACTTTCATAAAACTTGCAGGAATCCTCCAACACGACAATGTCTTAAGTACCAGTGTACTGCTTGGAATAGTCCCCTCCACCTGCACATCACTGAAACTAATTTTCGGCCACTCTCATGCAATCATAAGTAGCCACTATAGTTAACCCTGTGCCTTGATTTTCACCGTTATTAATAATGTTGGAAACATTTAAGAGTGTCATACACTCTGTAGACAATCTATTAGTTATGTACTCGCTGACCTAATACATGTATCTCTATAGACTGATAACAATTATGTAGTTATCTGATAACGAACAGGTCATGACAATGATAACTTAATCACTGTTTG
This sequence comes from Omphaloscelis lunosa, assembly GCA_916610215.1. Lineage (NCBI taxonomy): Eukaryota > Metazoa > Arthropoda > Insecta > Lepidoptera > Noctuidae > Omphaloscelis > Omphaloscelis lunosa. The sequence continues at coordinate 20,009,164 of OU744260.1, forward strand.
ATATGTTACTATTTTTGGGATGTAACGGTCATGAATGAGTTTCTCCATCTTCTTATAATTCATCCATTCTAGTTTGAAAATGATTTGAAAACTTTAGTTTAAAAAATATCATGCGGCTCTTCATCGCTCAAGTTTTTTTCTTTTTCAAAAAGTGTTTCTAAACCGCGTAATAAAAACGTTTTTTACCAGTATTTAGAGAATGTATTCTATAGTTTATGTAATACATTAATATTAAGGGAGTGGCTCCGCTGCCGTCGCCGGCTCCCAAAAATAACGCCATTAAGAACTGGCATGACATTAAATACTCTGTGGCCGGCACCGCCTGCTTCAATAATGGACACCGGCGGCGCAGCGTTTATGGAAACCCTTCCAGTATTCAGAACTCCAACTAATTAACCCTAACTAAAGTATATTTTTCTATATATTTTAGTCGTTTTTGGCACTCGCCGGCCGCGGCACCGCTCGCTTCGCTCGCTCGGCTCGTGCGTAGGGGGTCACAATTCCAACCTACCTAACCTTTTTTGCGAGTAAAAATATTTAACCTTATCTAACTAGTTCGGTTACCTACTTAGTACTTGATTACTGGAATATGAAAATCATTGATTACGGAAATATAATACTGAAATAAGTAATGCTTTATTACATGTCTTTTTAATTATGCCTACCCCGCCAATCTACTCCAATATGCCAAATTGCCAACCCCGTTTTCCACTTATTTTTCCCAATTACGGCGCCGGCAGCGGAGGCACTCCCTGGCTGGCATGATTGAGCAAATAAATATATCTTATCTTATCTAATATTAAAATTATCTAAACTAATATTATAAAGAGAAAAGATTACAACAATACCAACAACCATAACTGGCGAAATGTGGGTGTCCTATGGGTATACCTCTGCCCTAACCCTTCGGGGATTACAGTCGTGATGTTATGTTATATAGAAAAGATTAGGTTTTTTGTATATTTGTTTGTAATGAATAAACTCAAAAACTACTGGACCTGTTTAAAAAAATATATAACCAGTAGAATGCTATATTATCACATTTATCACTGAGTAACATAGGCTATAATTTATAAAGATATCAAGGCTCTTTCAAACAGGCGCGACACGCGACGCGACACAAAGACTCCGCTCGTCGCGCGACGAGCGGAGTCTTTGTGTCGCGTCGCGTGTCGCGCCTGTTTGAAAGAGCCTTCATGCGGGCGAAGCCGCTGCCGTAAGCTAGTATAAAATAAAGTCGTCAAAACCGTGTGGGTCGCTAATTTTATAATAATGTTATCCGACTTCTACGCGTGGTAAGCAAAGCATGCAATGTGTTCTAACGTTGTGTTTTTTCTTCTCATCAGAAAACCTCCGCCTCCTCCTAAGAAAATATTCGAATACCTGAACAAGCACGTTGTGGGGCAAGAGTACGCTAAGAAGGTGCTGTCTGTGGCCGTGTACAACCACTACAAGCGCATCTACAACAACGTCACCAGCGGCGCGCCCGCGGATGCGCACCATCCGCTACATCATACACACAGAGGTGAGCATACCAGCAGCCTAATTGCGTAACACACTTTCAATCACAATCCAAGAGTTTTGAAGGATATTACTAATCCATTGCTTCATAGGTTTAAAAAAATCGTCTCCTCAACAACGTAAATATCGCAATTAACGCGGGTGAACTGTCAAAATTAAACCCATTGCGATCAATTGTTATTTTATGTGTGTTACGCAATTACCCCGCAGTGGGACCTATAAGTAGTACAAGAATCTTTTGGCGCGTGGCCATAATTGGAACTAATGCCGCCATCTTGTTTTTCAATACATTTCACAAAACAATTGCACAAATATTTACCAACGGCGCCCCCCTGTCAACGTCATTCGAGCGCCAAAAGATCGTTGAACGACTGTACTTTACGATACGCTTTGATAAATCAACGTAAGTTCCTCTCTTCCAAAAAGAAGATATTGGCCCATACCTACATAACTCATGACGTTTAAACAAGTTGTGCAATTTGAATGCATGTTTTAATTTAATAATACTTCACGGTATTGCTTATTAACGGAAAGAATAGAAACATATAATGTACCATCCTATTTCTAAATGTTTATTCAATTAAATCTGAACCGTCCAACTTCTCTTTTATGATTGGTAGAGGTTTCTTTGCTCAAACAATTACTGCAGCTTAGTTGATATTTTACAGCAATTTATGTAGTGGCTGTCAGAAATAAGGTTAGTTGTAACGGCGTAGTAGCAAATTCAAATACCTAAGCGTCGAAAGCGAAACCTCATTTAGATTAGATCACCAGATCACCGTAAAAGCGCGTCTCAAGCGCAGGTGCTTTTTACTGAAAACTATTGTCAATAGCGGCGTGAAAGTGTGACGAGTGCCCGAACAACGTGGTCACTACGCCTCAGTGGGCAGGTGACCTTATGACAGATTTTTTCTTAGAACAATCTATGCCTGTCTCGTTACGATTTTCACGGTCCTGATTTCGTTCATAGAATGGACAACTAGCTTCAACTTTCTGACTAACTGACCGACTCTTTGACAATTCAAAAGTGCCTGTAAATGGTTTAATTGAAATAAATGCTTAGAGTTTGAATTCGTGTTGATTTAATTCTGTTTTGGCAAAGTATTTAGGCAGCAAGTTGACCATGTGTAAAACGGGATAGAATCAGAGCCCTAAATTGTGCTTAGGGATGCTACACAAGATGTTCCCATCGGCATGATTTGACACAGGCCGGGCGGTAAACTCGAATGTATAATTGCCATCCGACTGTGCCGAAACATGCAGTATACAAGCAGTAAGCACTAAGCATAAGCATAACTAACAACGTATAGCTAAGTATTGGCATTAAGTCCGCCTCTGTACATTTATGTGCTTAAAGTATTAAATAAATACAAACGTATGATATGCTTGTAGAAATACAAAAAAAATAAAATCACAATATCGACCTAGATATTTTGTAATGTGCCAACTTTACATAAAAAAACAACAAACTGATCTGTAACGAATCAATAAGAACTGATGAGTCAACCATTGTCGTTTGTCACATGTCTTGCGAAACGTGCAACGTGAGCCGATGGCCTAATCAAACAGCTCTCAGCAATTATCTGTTATTGAATGTGTTTGAGCAGTTTTAAAGATGAACTAGAAGGATGTTAAATGTGACCTGCTCGATAGGAAAGGTCGAATATATTAATTTTTAGGTGACTTTATTTTCTATATTAGACAAGTCAAATATAGAATTAAAAAACCGGCCAAGTGCGAGTCGGACGCACGCACGAAGGGTTCCGTATCTATAAAAACGAGCAAAAAAAATCACGTTTGTTGTACGGGAGCCCCTTAAATATTTATTCTGTTTTTTAGTATTTGTTGTTATAGCGGCAACAGAAATACTTCATCTGTGAAAATTTTAACTGTCTAACTATCACTGTTTATGAGACACAGCCTGGTGACAGACGAACAGACAGACAGACGGCCGGACGGACAGCGGAGTCTTAGTAGTCTCTAAAAATAGTAGGAATGTGGCAAATACGAACATTTTACTGTTACGTTGGCCCAAAAATCGGTAATCTATTTTTACGAACACATCGATAGTATTATGTAATCATAGGAATTAAAATACACTGCATCTAAATTTCGATAAATAGAACTAACGAAAAAATGTTTGATTGGCTACAAGTCCTGTTGTATTTATACTAGCTGGGGAGAAGCTCTTATTCAGTAGTTGGATAATTATCTACCAAAACCAGTCATTTCCGCTCTTCTAATGACATTCACAGCGGCCCTAAAGCCCTACTGTCGGTCGACCTTGTTTGCAAAGGCGAAGTGCATTATCTGCTTCAGGTTTGCTCTTCTTTCGTTAAATTTTATATATCATTGACGAAGCTACGTACAATGTTCCAGATCTCCTTCACTTAAGTCACGGCAGCAGTAGCGGGGGCGCCGAGGTGCTGGAGCGACAACATCACGAGCTGAGGCTGGACAAGAGCAACGTACTACTGCTGGGACCTACTGGATGCGGTGAGTAACCTCGCGTCATTTTCGTGAACGGGCACCGTCAGTTGGGACTGGTCATCTCTTAGCTGCCACGGCTTATTTTTTTCTTGAATTGGTTTTAACTTGCACGCCTTTTTACATCGTCCTCTCATAAAATATAAATTCAACATTAATGATGTAACAAATATTTTGTAACAGTGTAATTTAAAACAGTGTCCATGGAGTTTCTTGCCCGTTCTTCCCCAGAAACTTACTACGCTTTGGGATATGCAACTAGCTTCTTCCTTGACTGACCGACTTTTTTGACAATTCAAAAGTACCTTGTTTAATTGAAATAAATGCATTTGACTTTTAATTGCAATTGCTTCTTATTTTAGGGTCGGCCTCAGCTGATTACCAATATTTTACATGAAGCGACTGCCTATCTGCTCTCCACAACCCAGTTACTGGGTAATACGATACCCTTTGATAAGACCGATTGTCAGAATTTCGGGTTTCTGACGACCCGTAACGACAGTCTAAGATCTACGAATCACAGCCGCGACTAATGGCTTAATGATCTTTCACCCATCCGCGGTTCGACCGCGACAAGAGTGTAAATTATTATCAAAATTAAAATTCCATGTAGTCATAATATAAACAACAGTATACAAAGGCATACCGCGTACCGTACAGTATAATATGTAAATTTCATACATTAATTATTGATGTACAAGTAAAAAGTCAACAGCCCCATACATGTTTATTAAAATTCAATAGACTTGTCCAATGGGTGAATCGTGGTATCAACGTACTATTATATAATGCGTGAGTCATATGTGTTAATGTAAATAGAGTTTGTTTAGCTATTCCATCTTAATTGTTGCTAAGGGACATAGTGTTCTCATAGGCTTGATTAAAATTGTAAAACTTGCTAAAATATTTCTCATTAAGTGAAATTTGTAGTAAATTTTGAGTTAATAAAGATTCTTTAACCACAATAGCTCTGACATTATGGTGTAGGAATTTAGACTTCAGCCGATGCAATAGTACAAAATCAAATTATTGTAAAAGCCTTTGATAAAACATTGCATTAGCTAGCACACATTCTACTTCGTTAATGAACTGGGTAATAGTTCTATAATTACTACATTTCACAGTTAATTGTAATCGCAGTTAATTCTAATACTGTCCAAGCACAGAAATCTGGAAGCTGTTGCTAATCTCTTTGCTAGTCCCGCTTTATGATTCCTGCGAAGAAACAGGTCTCCTTTTATGAGAAATCACTGGTTTTCCTGCCTTCAGACTTCTGCACAGAAAGAAATTTAAACCAGAAATACCTATTGTAGTCATAATCTTAATTGAATAAGGGAGAGGATACTACCACCTACAAGTACAATAAATAACACATATATTAATGAGCAGTTACAACATATATCAAAAGAGATTGGTTCAATCAGTAGGAATCAATAAAACCTTTGAAATTAAATAATTAAACTAACAAGACACATGCATAAGGTCTTATTTGTGTTGACAAATGTTGGCAGAGCACTTGCGTAGACTGTCAAAATATGGAATTATTATCGCGCAAAAATATACTTAGTCATTGCTTACTTTGTCTATGCATGCAAAAGAGCATTGATTAGTGATATTATGATGTAACAGGCCAATTTTTATTTATATTTTGTAAATGCAACAATATAAACAAGCCATATGATGATTATATTTAAATCTATGTTTTATTTTATTGTTCTACTCTAGCAATTATCTTTTTTTTTATGCACGTGTTTCTGTGACAAATAAACTTATTTTTCTTTCTTTCTTTAGTGTCGAAATAATGCTGGCAAAATGGCTAAAAAATAAATCGTCGATCCTGTCGGCCATGCAGCATTGCTTTGTCTGTCTGTGAACAGGTCACCATTCATTACACTTCGAGATCGATTCATACCAGAAAGCATATGGAACCCATTCCTGAAAAACCAAAACTGTCCTTACAAGTAGTCAAAAGCCTAAGTTGGTATCTTTAGGGTCAAATGACAAGGCTAAGATTGTTAATTATGTTTTCTGCCACAAATATTATTCCATAAAAGTGAACCAAATCCAAGGCCACTGTTTCAACACTTAAATTTTTAATTCCTTACCCATTCGCTCGTGGGTGGGATGACCATAAACTCGAGAACAGAATGTTAAACGAACTCGAAACTGTTTCGTATGCCGAAAGCGAAAAGTGCAAATTAAAGGATTCTCATTAAATTTGCACTGCGACGGTTATGTCGCAAAACATAGAAGATGGATTTGTTTATGTCGTGTTTAGTTTTTAAGTGTTTCTTATTGTTTTGTCATGGTCTATTTTTGTGACGAGTTGCAATGGTTGGGAAATTCAGTCGCTGTGTAAAGGTGTTTCGGCTAGACAAATTTAGTAACTGGAGTTAGTACAGAATAGATTAGTCAAAGCTCGCCTTTGTCAGTCTCTAATTTACTTGTAAGAAAGCATATTTTATGTTTTTAATATGGCCCTTCTGTCGGTTATGACAGACCACTAATAATCCCTGAGCACGATGTCTGTAGTTTCGGCCAAAGTTACGGGCGTTCCCTACTCCGTATTACTTGCGGACAGGGAGGGCCCAAACTAATAATGAATGACAACACGCTTTGACAGTAGTTTCTACTGCCGATGTGTTCTTGCCCGTCCAAAAAAATTGAATTTGGCACTTGTTTTGACGGATCAACTACTTTCGGATCTTTGTTGACGGACTTAGTAGACCCCCTGTGCATTTACATCTTTGGCTTTCTGCAAACGAAGCAGTATACGAAAACATACATGTTTGTCTTATCCTTAACATTATTACCCGTGACCTGAACCCTGGCTATTAGCCAAGAAAACGAGACGAACAAGACAAATCGACACAAAAGGGTCGTTTGACAAGAACTCGTAAAGTTACACAAACAATAAATGAGTAAGCCCTCTCGTCTGCAACAATTTCATAACACTATCTCAACAGTTAACAAAATCACTACATTATTCAACGCACGTCCTGCCCCGCCGCAATTACACAAAATAATGAGCTTTCTGTATGACCAGCATGTGTTGCCTGTTTAAAAAACACTATTTTTTAAACAAAGTATTGGTCAACATATTTTTGAATTCAAAAGTGCCTGTAATTGGTTTATTTAAAATAAATACTTTGAGTTTGAATTTCTATTTTTGGTTTTTCGTGAGATGAATGAAGAATGCAAGCTCGGATTTAATTGGATTTGTTTTGTTTAATAAATAGTATGCTAATTTATAAGTTAATGTAATCGGCCATTACTTTATTTTTTCCTGGAACTAGTGAATATACCCTAATTATAACAAAATAGTTCACTTTAGCTTAGAAGATGTCGTTATAATAATTATCACGGTATTATAAACAAACCTACGAACTAATTTGGAACACAGATCTCTTTTATCATTCTCTGTTTTTTACCATGCAGAAAGAAACCTTGATAATTACGTATACCGTAAACGCGACTAAGGCATGACATAGTATTTAGTATAGTCCTCATATCTGGGAGCACAGATCCATCTGCCAGACGTGGTCAATACAAATATTCTATTACTTCATTGTTTGTAACAGTATTTGAAAACTTTTGCTAAAAGGTAATATCAGTCTGTCTGCTATTTATGGTTGAAATAGACGCCGTGAGGCACACACTGTTGTTAAAACATTCCACTTTGGTTTATTTGTATTTGGTGTTTCACGATCTGTTGCCAAATAAATGTTCTTCCTTCTTTTTCCAACGAATTGGCGTAGCAAACTAGCAATATTAATATTATTATAGCAAATTTTCTTGTTTGCAGGTAAAACTCTACTAGCACAAACGATAGCACAATGCCTGGACGTGCCGTTCGCGATCTGCGACTGTACGACGCTCACGCAGGCCGGCTACGTCGGCGAGGACATCGAGAGTGTCATCGCTAAGTTGTTGCAGGACGCCAACTTCAAGTAAGTTATACAAATACAAACCATGTGTCCGGTGGAGTGTCCCATGGACAAAAATGACAAACTTCCATGCATAATCAGCCTATAATGTTCCCACTGCTGGGACGTCTACACTACTACATGCGAACTGCGCATCACACGGACGACACGCAAAATCCTGCATCGAGCAAGAGCAGAGTTTACCGCGCGAATAGCATATATACAACGTCCCAACATCAATCGCCTGGCAGTTGCCCACCAGACACAACACCCGTCTGGTCGGAGGATCCTCCCTTTTCTATGGATGATGGGTGAACTTTACACCCTGTTCCTCATACCTCTATAAACTGAATCCTAATTCTACCTTGTTCCATAAGGCCCAGTCAGTCACAATGTATAAATATGTTGTTTTTGTTGACAGTGTTGAGCGAGCACAGACGGGCATCGTGTTCCTAGACGAGGTAGACAAGATCGGCGCCGTGCCGGGCATTCATCAGCTTAGGGATGTTGGAGGTAAGCACATGCTTTCAGATTTTATTATAATACTGATCTATAGTGACGGAAACGACACCTATATAAAATTAATCTTATAGAAACCTGAGTGACGATTATAGCTTCATAGCTTGTTTGTCCATATAGTCACACTTCTTCATTTTTTTTTGTCCTGTCTATTGACGGAGAGGGACTTGTGGCTAAGTAATAACAGCCGCACGGGTGGATCGATCAGGATAAGCTATGCTGGCTGCGGTTGATCCGTGGACGGGTCACCATTTTTTCATACCAAGACCCCTCCGTGTCTAAGAAAACACATTAAGCCGTTGGTCTCGGTTGTCATTCATGGATCTTTAACAGTTGTTACGCGTCGTCAGAAGCCCGAAAGCTGGACAACCAGTCTTACCAAGTGTATAGTATTACCCAGTTAGTGGGTTGTGGAGGTCAGATTGGCAGTAGCTCCATATAAAATACTGGTATTCAGCTGCACCCGGTAGGCTAGAAGCCGTCTCATACATAACATACACACATCAAAAGTGTCTAGGGATCAAGCATTTTTATGCGGATTTCTTGAGATTGAGATGTGGCTTTGTAATAAATTTATGATTATATAAATTTATATGGATCCTTTTTGGTGCATTTCATAATTTGAAACAGGAACTGTTAATCAAATTCGAGTAAAAGATGAAAATCAGCTGTCAATATTTTCCCTATAAAAACATACAACGCATTGAAGACATTATTAGTGCTACTGTTTCCCTACTACTGATTAAAACCAACGTTATTATGGAGCGGCGACGTCATTTAAGCAGGGAAGAAATGCTCAGAGCCGTGGGAATGATAGAAGCTGGTTCCCGGCAACGTACTGTGGCTTTAGCTCTGAATACAAGTCAGAGTGTTATCAGTCGACTTTGGACACGTTACCGAAGCACTGGTACCGTGGCTGAGCGCCATGGAGGACGGTATCGCTGCACCACACGGAGACAAGACCGATACATTCAAATCTTAACTCGAAGAGCTCCAACAATAACCGCCATGATGTTAGCCGTGAGGCTTCATCACTCTTCAGGGAACTTAATTAGCGACCAAACAGTCAGAAACCGCTTGCATGAAGTGAACCTTCATTCCCGAAGACCGCTACGGGTACCACCTATAGCAATGCACAATCGTAGGATTCGATATCAATGGGCTCTTGAACACAGAAATTGGGCAGAAGAACAATGGCGTTTCGTGTGCTTTTCTGATGAGTCTCGTTTTGGTATGAGACCGGATACAAGACGTATACGACACTGGAGAACCGCTGGACGCCAACAGCGATTAAAATCCTGCCAGGAAGTCCATCCTTATAGTGGTGGAACCATCATGGTATGGGCGGGTATTTGGATCGGCGGAAGAACTGAGTTGATTTGGATCAGAGGCAACCTCAACGCTCAAATTTATGCTGAGACGATTGTATCTGACGTCATCGTTCCTCTACAAGTGCAAATCGGTCCCTTATTTCAGTTAATGCATGATAATGCACGACCGCACACCGCAAGAGTTGTAAGACAGACTCTCGCCGCAGCTAACATCAATGTCCTGCTCTGGCCTGCTCAGTCGCCAGACTTGAACCCGATTGAGCATGCATGGGATATGCTACAGAGAAGAGCTCTGCCGAATATGGAGGGTATCCAGTCGCAAGAAGACCTTTTTTTGTTGTTGCAACGAACATGGGCGGCCATTCCACAGCGTGATTTGGATGAACTCATTTTGAGTATGCCAAACCGATGTTCTTGTGTTGTTAGTGTTCGCGGTAGAAACACGGATTATTAATTGTTTAAGTTACCCAATAAAATTTTAAAGAAAACTGTTATTTCAGTCTTTTTTTCGAACTTTAATGTTAGTGGTTCAAATGTCAAAAATCCCTTTATTAGGAAAATGGCAAATTTCTTTATTAATGCAAAGGTGACTTGGTTTATCGTTACTGTGACAAACGAAAACACTTTATTTGATGAATCCTTAAAGAAAATTTTAATTAATATCAATCAGGAGAAAAGTTATTGCAAAAATATATGTTGATCCCTAGACACTTTTGATGTGTGTAGTTGGGAAAAGGCTAGGCAGATGATGAGTTCTGGCTACTGACCATATGATAGCTTTGGTCAATGTGGACTGTTATTCCTTTCCATTTTGTATCTTTGTATACAGGGTAAAATTGTAACCAGTTCGCAAACTTAAACACGTGACTCTTCATTATAAACAACTTTTACTATGGGAAAAAATCCAAAATCGCGAAAAAATAAAAATTTGCACGATGGTTAAAAAAAATCCTCTAGATACAAAATGGAAGCGAATTGAGCACTTATTAGCTCTATAAAAAGCTGAATCAAGTACAGTCCGATTCAAACTTAATGGCGGCTCGGAACATGAGGCGAGTCGCTGCGCAGTAACGAATTCATGGGTCAGCGGGGGTGAGGGGTGGGGTATTGCGCAGCGAGCAGCGCACTTCCGAGCCGCCATTAAGTTTGAATCGAACTGTAATAGTAGATTGTTTGCCATTTTTTTTTGGTTGGGAAATTATCAAATAACTTCTCCCGCTCGCGCTGTGGGCGGAGCGGGAGGGCGTGTCAGACTCTTACTGACTAAACCCCCCCCCCCCCCCCCCCCCGTGTTCCTTCAGTTGCCATGTTGCCGGGGGCCACGATGTCCGTTTAGGACTTCTTCGCAACCCCGTCAGTAGATTGTTTGCCTAAGCAGCAAACAATTATTTTTAAGTCGGGGCGAAGGATTCAAAGTACGTCACTCGAGCTAAAATAGTGTTGCTCCCCAGGTGAACACTACTTTTTATCTCCCTCTATGAGAAAAAAAAAAACGTGTACGCTCCGACCTCCATCAGGAACGAAGTTCCTTCTCACGTATGATTAAAAACAAAATTTTCGCAACCGCCATCTAGGATTAACATTTTGACCTCACTATCGACTTAACCACCTTGAAAACTAAAACGATACCCATGATGAAAAATTTGAAAATTTTCGCAGCTGCCCTCCTCGATTTAAATTTTTATTTTATTTTATTACTTTTAGGAAAACTTACAGCTAATACATTTCTATAAAACTAGTACAATGTGTAAAAGATGGCCAATTACAAGTTTCCACAACTGATTAATGTGAGTAACATTGACAAATACACGCAAACAGCGACGTAAGAGATACGCAAATGATATAACTCACTCTCAAAAAAGTACAATAATAAAGAGAAGAGAGAAAAAAAAAATACATGGTTATACATCAAAAAAACAATTGTTCAAACTTTTCTTTACTTCTTAACGCTACTACAAAACAAATCCAAATCAATGTCGACATTCTGACACTGGTGTGTCAGAATGTCGACATTGAAAGTACGACAAGCTCTTATCACGTACGAGTTCTCTCTGTAAATAGTTCTGACTTGAGGCACATGAAGAAGACGCGGTCTCCGAAGAAACACACTTGGTACACGAAGCCCAATCTTGCCCACCAACTCAGGGACATCAGTATATCCGTTCATAACGCTAAACAAGAAAGCAAGATCTGCGATTTTCCTTCGCTCGTGTAGAGGAAGAATATGAATTTTTTTACACCGACTCATATAATTCGGGAGATAGGTATTTGAGCGATATTGAGTGTACCTCAAAAATCGCCTTTGTATACCTTCAAGCCTATTAATGTATACATTATAATTAGGATTCCAAACCTGAGAAGCATATTCAAGGTGGCTACGGACAAACGCACAATAAAGAATTTTCATTGTTTTAACATTCTTAAAATCTGAAGAGACCCTAAAAATAAAACCCAAGGCTTTAGAAGCCCGGTTAACTATATTATTAATATGTGCATCAAACAGAAGCTTAGAGTCAAAAATTACTCCAAGATCCCTGATGACACTCACTCTGGCTACCAAAACATTTGAAAGCCTATAATCAAATGTAATAGGGTTTGGCTTACGCGTAAATGTACATACATAGCATTTGGATACATTTAAATCCAACCTATTCATAGCACAATATTCGTGGAACCTGTCTAGATCATCCTGCAATAGCCGTGCGTCCTCAACAGTTGACACTTGACCTAAGATCTTCATATCATCCGCATACAATAAGACTTGAGAGTTAAAGAAACAAGAGGCAACGTCATTTATAAAAATATTAAATAAGAGAGGTCCCAACAAGGATCCTTGGGGAACACCCGACGGAATGTACATCGCTCTTGACGTATACCCGTTGAGGACCACCGTCTGGCACCTATTCTCTACGTATGACGAAAACCATCTAAACAAATTACCCCTCACACCAACCAACAAAAGTTTACGCAGAAGAAGCGCATGATCAATTCGATCAAAACACTTGCTGTAGTCAGTGTATATAACGTCGACCTGAGACCGTCTGGACATGTGATCTGTAAGATAGTCACTACAGATCACAAGATTGGATGTGGTCGAGCGACCCTTTAGAAACCCGTGTTGCTGTTCACAGAAACTTAATTTAAGAGAAGAAGAAAGTTGTCTGTGCACAATTTTCTCCATAATCTTAGCTCCTTTTTTATGAATCGGCGTTATACATATACGCTGACTTCCAGATGAGAGGCACTACCCCGAATTCAAATGGCCGCTTAAATAATAATGTTAACGGAAAGGATAAGCACCTGGCACATTTAGAAAAAAAAATTGGCGAAATGTTATCAGGGCCCGCGGTTTTGTTTAGGTCCACTTGTTTAAGCAACCGAAACACTTCCTCCTCCCGAACATCAATAGAGCTAATGTCTGATACGCCACCCACAGTCAGAGTACCAGGTTCATCCATTACCTCAGTGTGTAGATCGTCGTCACTTCGTTCTTGAAAATTAGAAAAGAAATAGTTTCCGAACATATCACAAATTTCCTCCCCAATGCTGGATGAAACTTGACCAAAGTTAAAAACAGACGGGTAACAGTTGGTTTGTTGTTTCAATTTTACATAACGCCAGAAAGCCCTTGGATTTTTAGAAATGGCTGTTTCAATATCTGCAATGTAATTATCGAACATTTCCTTCTCCAAATCTTTAGCCCGCTGACGTAAAGTTACAAAAGAGTGAAGATCAGATATGTTTCCATATTTTTTAAATTTAGAGTGAAATTTCGCCTTTTCCCTAACCATATTAATATGAGGGCTTTTATACCAAGGAGGATACTTGCCACGAGGTACAATTATTTTAGTAGGTAGGTGTCATAAAAGAAATTGACAGCTTCCTCAAGAGTCCTAGAGTTTAGCTCTAATGACCAGTCTCTAGCCACCCTTTCCTCAATTATGGCGTCATAATTTGCAAGAGCATACAAGAACTTGACTCTTGGCCGAGAATGCAGCTGATGCAGTTGAACGAAGTCAGCAGTGATACAGAGTGCCTTATGGTGTAAGTCCTCCTCCACTAAAAGATCCAGGCAGCAAGTGACAGTAACTTCGTTATTCGATAATACCAGATCAAGAATCCTGTCATTCACATTACGATGAGAATTGTACTGTAACAAATTGCAAGCGGTAAGAGTATCACAAAAGGAGGTTTGGACAGGTCCGCGTAAATTACTGGGGCATAGATAATCACCATCATTCGCCGCATGCCAGTCAATATTCGGCTGATTAAAATCACCAAGAATCAAGAACTTATCTGCTGGATTTTTAAGAACAATGTCAGCCAAATTATTAGCGAAATTGTGTAGTTGTACCATCAAAGAGTTACCAGAATGCTGATTACATATATAAACCACACAAAGATGCATTTTATAGGTTACCTTAGGTTTCGATTGGTGTAGGTATTTTTAAATAATTTTTGCGTGCCTATTTTCAGGCAGAATGTACAAGGCTCACTCCTGTCTATTCCACCTGTATTTTAATGTAACCTACATTCATTGCAAATAAATGATTTGATTTGATTTGATTAGGGTTAAGGTGACCCATAGATCCTCTGCGGACGAGCACCATTCATTGCGGACGTCAGCAACAAGTTCCCGACGTATGGCTATTAAGACCCCTCCTCCCATAGTTTGGTTAGTGAGAGAGCAATTTCGATCCCGTCTCCATACAAAATATCTGTCATCGAACAATTCACTATTAGATATACCATCTATAAGCCAGGTCTCTGTAAGACAAACGACATCAAACGAATTAATACAAACATTCCTTTAAAAAACAGATGTTTTAGTCCGTAGCCCACGAACGTTTTGGTAAAATAAGCTAATAGGTGCCATTATAAGTCAAATGTAACACTAGAATAATAATAACAATCGTAAAAATATGAGGCACGGCGATATTCTGTCCCAAGTAGAAACCATAGTAAATAAAAGTCGGTGTAAATAATAAGTGTGGTTGGTGTAGGCAAAATAAGGCGGTAGTTGCATTAAATAAAACAGATTTCTCCAAACATGCCAAGAAATAATTGGCTTTGTAAGTGTAGTAAACATAAAAAACACTATTCAAGTGCAAGCAGATCCCGTACTCATTAGCAAATAAGTAAAGTTTAAAATAGCAAAAACCAAAGTTTAATGAGTTATATGAATAGGCGACACCGAGCGATAAGAGAACAAAAGGCAGGCGCGAATGGAATGTGAGCAAAAAACAATTATCATCAATTCTCAATTTTAAACATAACGACTCGTCGATCAGTGTATCAGCAGATCGACTAGCGATATTGCCTAAAAAAACTTTTTTAAGTCTTGTTCAGTCCGGATATGGTGCTTCGGTGACGGATGATTTTTAATTTTTTACGAATAAAGATTTTGCAACCTGTTACCCAAACAAACTCATAACCTTTTTCCCTTGCCAATATCTTGGTTTTGTTTAGTAAGGCTCTGTTATGCAGCGTCAGGTGGTCATTGACGTAAATTCTATGGTCACCCTGGAGTCCCAAATCGCCGGCGCTCAAGATCTTATGTTTTCTAGCTGCCGCAACAAAATCATTTTTTAAATAACAATTGTGTACCGTGCAAATTATTGTTTTGTTATGGCTGTCATTTCGCATGGGAATCCTTGCTATGTAATTAATCCGTTCCTTAGGGATAGGACAATTGATTGTATCCCCTATTTTAGCAATGACTTCAAACAAATTCTCAGAGTTTGATTCAGGTACACCCTTGATCTCAATGTTATTCATCCTGGACCTCTGCTCATTATCACGACACTGAAATTCAAGACTTCTACAGCGCTCCTGCAGGGTGGTGATGTCGTCTTTGGTCTTCTTAAAACTATCCATTTCCTGTTCCAATCCCGAAACTTTACATGCCAGATCTTTTACTGAGCTATGTACATATTGTGACTGTACCTAAGTTAGCCTAGGCTGATAAAATTTTCGTTTTTCCTAATTATGCTAATATTAGTGGTTAGGTCGGTTCCCCCCTTAGGGGAAGGGCCGCACTCCACCCCGTACGGCCCTGTAGAGCTCGTCTCCAGACTGGTCACTCTCCCACCGATATAAGAAATGAATTCCTAAATAAGAAGAACTCCGATACCTTGTCCCATTAATAAGGCAAGGATAGGATTGAAGGATATTGTAAATAAGACAGGAATTCATAGTTATGAAAATACATTGGATGTGATTTTAGAAAGCTATTTAAAAATAATAGAGGGATGCAAAGTATGTCGTTATAATAATATAAACCAAAAACCTTTACGTTAGCGTAACAGATATTTGGTCAGTCATTACTCACACGATACCTCACATCTGCACTCGGAATGCTCAAAGC
Organism: Omphaloscelis lunosa; assembly: GCA_916610215.1. Classification (NCBI taxonomy): domain Eukaryota; kingdom Metazoa; phylum Arthropoda; class Insecta; order Lepidoptera; family Noctuidae; genus Omphaloscelis; species Omphaloscelis lunosa. The sequence continues at coordinate 20,025,315 of OU744260.1, forward strand.
AACACTTCCATAAGTGACGCATTGCGTCGGCATCATGCTCTTTTCGAGACATGGTCCCTAGCAGTTCTTTCGAACTGATAAACGTGACGCAGCGGCTTTCCCTGCGGCAACGTGTGACCGTCCTTGTCTACAACGGGGCGGCTAGTTCCAGCGGCATGCGTCGGCATCATGCTCTTAAGGAGACATGGTCCCTATCAGTCCTTGGACTGAATATAAGATAGATGTGTTCACCCAATCCCCTGGAAGGTCGCCCTTTGCACAACAAGCACATCTGCAAGACACGCGTTCATGTCAGTCTGACCGAATTATTGGTCTGAGATATAACACAGAGAATACAACATTCAAGAATTACTAGCTAATAGAGTTGAGAATCGAAACTCAAGAATCATTATTTATTTAATAGAGTTTGGATAATCTCCCTTAAAGCCCTTTTAATTGGTCAAGAGGCAATGGATAACGAATTCAAGATCTAGGTACTAGATAATAGAGTAGAGAATCATAATTCAAGAATCATTAATTAATAGAGTTGTGGATCAAATCTCCTAAAGATCTAAAGACAGTCCCAAAGCGCCCTCCCTTCACCACTTCCTAGTGTTTGAGCTCGGGAGAAGAAGTGGCGCAACAAACTCCCCAGCAACACGTCTCTGTCTGTTTAGTTACAAGAACTTCAAATATATTACCAGCCTTGGATAATTATTATAATGAAAGACTCACCCAGTCGCACCAACATACACACACACACACACATATTACATTAATTGCTAAATTAGTCTAATCTGGGCCTTAACCCAACTATATGTAACCCAATAACTAATACGCGTTATCTCGCGACAGCCCACTCGGACATGGCCTCTTGGTATTCACCACTTCTACTAATTTTAACTAGCCCAGACTCGGACGTCCGTAGCCTATCGTGGTCTCAAGCCAAATCCCCTTGGTATTCACCAATCCTTCAAAATTCCTAAAATCACCACGTTCATCTCAGCCCCTTTTCCCACAGTTTCGCAGAATAGTTTAATGGCTGTTTTTGTCCAAATTCTCGATTGTTTTAAAAGGTTCGTTTGAATTGCCTGAGCCGTACCAGATGCTGGCACTAGTATTGTGAGTCGAGATAAGAAGTATAATATTTTGTTATTAAATAGGAGCAAATGGCAGACAATCACAATATTCAAGACACTCCTTCATTTCTGCAATGGAGCTAGTGACATCAGAGAATTCCCCTCTCATAGATTAAAAGATTAGAAAAATTAGTAGAAATATTTCGCAAATATTGGTAACCAACTAGCAAATGACATCCAACAAACCATAACCCAGAATGAACTAAATCAATACCTACGTTCCTTACCTAGTCTTTCTAAATCTTTTGTTCTGCTTGATACAGATATCAACGAAGTAAATAGTATAATAAACACTCTAAAATCAGGTAGTGCCCCAGGATGGGATAATATCTCCACTAGTTTAAACATGTAAAACATGAAATAACTCCAATTATAACTCATTTAGCTAACATTTGTTTTAAGCAAGGCATCTTCCCTAACTTTTTAAAGAAATCAATAATAACCCCCATACACAAAGGTGGGCAGGAGGGCGACGTTAATAACTATAGGCCAATTTCTGTTATTCCTGTTATAGCTAAAATACTAGAAAAACTTCTAAATTCCAGATTATTAAGCCATCTTCAAGCCAACAATATTTTATCTCCATCTCAATTTGGCTTTAGACGCGGTATTTCTACGAAAGACGCTATCACGTCTTTAACGACAGTACTAACAAAAGAACTCGATAAAGGAACTAGGTGTTTATCAGTTTTTATAGACCTAAAAAAGGCCTTCGACACAGTCTCTATTCCCATCCTGGTCCAAAAATTAGAAAAAATTGGTATTAGAGATGCACAACTATCTATATTCACCGATTACTTGACAAATAGAAAACAGAAGGTTAAGCTCGATAATTTTGTCAGCGAGGACGTTGATGTAACTTGCGGTGTACCCCAGGGAAGCGTTCTGGGGCCTACCTTATTTCTAATATATATAAACGACCTATGTAATATGTCAATCAATAATGCAAAAATATTTTCGTATGCTGACGACACCGCAATCGTCTTCACTGGCTCCACCTGGGCCGAAACAAAAACCAACACCGAAATTGGTGTTACAAGTGGCTTCATGGCTAAAAACAAATCTCCTTACGTTAAACACGAGCAAAACTAATTTTATTTGCTTTTCAATTTATAAAAATGTCCAACCAGAACCTAATTTCATCATTAAAATACATGAGTGTAGTCAGACGGTTCATTATGACTGCAATTGTCCAACCATCAGTAAAGTTAACCACGTCAAGTACTTAGGTATAATGTTGGACCAAAGCTTGTCCTGGTATCCTCAAATTGAACAAATTACTGCGAGAATACGAAAATTTGTTTGGATTTTTAAAACATTGAGACACATAGTCCCCAAGAGTGGCTTGGCAAAAAACCTTCTAAATGAAGTGTATATCTCACTAGTTCAATCAGTAATAATATATTGTATCTCCATTTGGGGGGGCGCGCGTAAAACACGTTTTCTTGATGTTGAAAGAGCGCAACGGACATTAATAAAAGTAATGTACTTCAAAAAAAGAACATTTCACACCCATGAGCTATATCGAATAAGTAACCTATTATCAGTACGAAAATTATATATTATACACATAGTATTAAAAAAACATAAAACCCTACCCTTAGATACTAGTACATTAGCTAAAAGAAGGAAACATAACATTGCTTCCAGCCCTTTTGTAAGAACAGATTTTGCAAATATTCAATACAACAAACGCTCGTCTTTCATATACAATAAAATAAATAAAAAAATATATATACATACTAAACCATATATAGAATGCAAATCGTTGCTGATTAAGTGGATAAATAAGTTAAGCTACGATGATGTAGAGAATATTCTACTAAATATAAGGTAAAACCATTTCCGTATAAAACAACCACACACACACACACATACTTACATACACATACACATAAACACATACACTTAAACACATACACATAAACACATACACATAATCACACACGCTCCCACACATATACACACACACTAACAGACTAAATAAAAATAAGAAATTCAAATTTATTTACTTTTAACTTACTTACTTTACTTTTAATTTTTGTTTAATAACTTCTGTTTAATAACATGTTACACTAACAGCAAGATATAAAAGAGCGGCGCCTCCTGGCACAGGCATCTATATGCTTAAAAGGGGACGCCACCAACTGTATAATGTATGTACAACGTGTAATATCGAAATAAACATTTTTGTATTGTATTGTATTGTATTATAGATTTCAATTCCGCCAACTCCCTGTTGATAAGCTTTAAGTCCTCCATCAACGCCGGTAGAGACTCCATCTGCACCGTCAGCCTCTTCAACTCAAATAGCACACTCTCCATGTCTGTCGCCGTGGATGTTGCGGACCCTACCCGAGGACTCACAGCCAGAGCTTTGCAGGAATTACACCTCCATGTTAATTTCCTATCACCGAGCTTTCTCCATCCAGATTCAGTGATACCCGCGCACGGAAAATCAAACTGACCATGACAGGCAGTACATTTGACCCCGTCATTAAATTGATTGTCGCACCTTTTGCACTTAAACATTGTATCTAAAAGTGATTCCAAGAAGTTTATAAGATAAAACCTTGAGAGCTTTGTTAATACGGAGCGTCGAATGTATGAGCGTATGCGTGCGTACGGTTCGCTGTCTACCGTGACCTGTGAAATTTTGACCTCACCGGTTTAAGCACCCTCAAAAACTATGAAAAAGACACCCATTACAATAAATTTGAAAATTTTCGCAGCCGCCATCTAGGATTAAGATTTTGACCAAATTCTTATTTTCTCTTGCCAGCCTGTTACTTGTTCATACAATGTTTGTGATTGATATCTTTGGTGATTGGAACTTTTACTAACAATCTAAATTCAAATCGCATTTAGTTCCTAAGGATTAAAACGTTATTTTACTCCCTGTTAACGAAGAACTACGAAAACGAGCTCTTTTTGAATAGATAATGATTTAGCTCTCGGTAATTTTCGGCAGAAATAGCCATGTTCGGCCATTTTCATTATCGTGCAATTTTTTTATCAGTTTCAATATGACGTAAGTAAGACTTGTATCCATGTTCCCAGGCGAGGGCGTCCAGCAAGGCATGCTGAAGATGCTGGAGGGCGCGGTGGTGTCGGTGCCCGAGCGCAACTCGCGCAAGCTGCGCGGCGACGCCGTGCAGGTCGACACCACCAACATACTGTTCGTGGCCAGCGGCGCCTACAACGGACTCGATCGGTGAGATGCACTAACTAAACAACTCGTTCCCGCGCGACGTGCGCGGCGTGTGCACATAGTCGGCTCGGTCAGTGTAGCTAGTAACGTGTTGTGCACAGACTGGTGCAGCGCCGCAACAACGAGAAGTACCTGGGCTTCGGCGCCTGGGACCCGCGCGCCGGCCGCCGCGCCGCGCTCGTCCCGCGCGACGTGCGCGGCGTGTGCACATAGTCGGCTCGGTCAGTGTAGCTAGTAACGTGTTGTGCACAGACTGGTGCAGCGCCGCAACAACGTGAAGTACCTGGGCTTCGGCGCCTGGGACCCGCGCGCCGGCCGCCGCGCCGCGCTCGTCCCGCGCGACGTGCGCGGCGTGTGCACATAGTCGGCTCGGTCAGTGTAGCTAGTAACGTGTTGTGCACAGACTGGTGCAGCGCCGCAACAACGAGAAGTACCTGGGCTTCGGCGCCTGGGACCCGCGCGCCGGCCGCCGCGCCGCGCTCGTCCCGCGCGACGTGCGCGGCGTGTGCACATAGTCGGCTCGGTCAGTGTAGCTAGTAACGTGTTGTGCACAGACTGGTGCAGCGCCGCAACAACGAGAAGTACCTGGGCTTCGGCGCCTGGGACCCGCGCGCCGGCCGCCGCGCCGCGCTCGTCCCGCGCGACGTGCGCGGCGTGTGCACATAGTCGGCTCGGTCAGTGTAGCTAGTAACGTGTTGTGCACAGACTGGTGCAGCGCCGCAACAACGAGAAGTACCTGGGCTTCGGCGCCTGGGACCCGCGCGCCGGCCGCCGCGCCGCGCTGGCCGCCGCGGCGTCGGACGCGTCGCCGCTGGACTCGGCGCGCGCAGAGAACATCGAGCGCGACGCCTGGCTGCGCAAGGTGCAGGCGCGGGACCTCATCGACTTCGGGATGATACCGGTCGGTCACCGCACGTGCTGTATAGATACTGCCATCCACGAAGACGTGCCCTACTCCGCTCCGCTCCATGCTAAAGTACAGCTTACTGTACAGTATTCGCAGAGTCGAACGCGTCTTCGTAGATGGCACTATCTGTAACCTCTTATTATTATAAAATTGAACAAGATTTTGGCAAACGTTAAGTATACACTGGTTTTACCGACGTCTGATATTTCTTTTAATTTTCGAATAAATTTGACATCTGACAATTTACGTATGGAAAATCCCGCCCAACAACAACAACATTAATATTTTATATCCAATTATACAAATGTTCATAAATATTTTCTCAGTAAGCTTACAATTAATTTATTTCCATGAACTCTCCAAAATATTAAACACTTCGACAGTTTTTTATTTAACTGATGTGATAATACGACCTGACCTGAAGAATAATATTAACTCGCATTAATTATTAATATTATTCCGCAGGAATTCGTGGGTAGATTCCCCGTGTTAGTACCTTTCCATAGTCTCAATCAAGACCTGCTCGTACGGATACTAACGGAACCTAAAAATGCTATGGTAAGTTGAACTTTTGTATCAAATATTATAACCCTAGACTGAACGCAGCTTGTGAACTGGCAGAAATTGTCACGCTAAAAACCGTTAATACTCGCGACTGTCTTCTAATTAAAATTTTTTACTTGTGTCATGGTTATCGTTTTCATAGTTTTCGAGGGTGCTAAAGCCGATAGTGAGGTCAAATGTATATACAAGATGGAAGCTCTGGTGTTCTTTTAAATTTTTCGTCATGAGTGTCGTTTTCACAGTTTTCGAGGGTGCTAAAACTGATAGTGGGGTCAAGACGAAAATATAAGATGGCGGCTGCGAATTTTTTTGTCATGGGTTCGTTTTAATAGTTTTCGAGGATGCCAAACCCGGCAGTGAGGCTAAAATGTAAATCCAAGATAGCGGCTGTAAAATTTATTGCCATGGGTGTCGTTTTCATCATTTTCGAGGGTGAAATGGTGGTCAAATGTTAATCGGAAGATGGCAGCTGCGAAATTTTCAAAATTTTATTTTACAAATTTTCATTATGATTATCGTTTTGATCACAGAACATATAAAAGAGGTTAGAAAGGAAATAGTTTCGGATTTGCATCAGAACGCGTGTCGCCGTTTGTCTCCCACTCTTTAACTTCACTACAAGCAAGAGACCAATGCCTACGCGGATTACGCCACAAATAAACAACACGCACTTAGACCATGACTTTTTTTTTATCGTGGTATAATCATTAAATGAGTCCTCCCAATGGACTGATGACTTTCTCTAATAAACATGGTAAATATTCCATGTTTTTCATTTGTTTATTAGAGAAAGTGGGTTGCCTCTCAACCTTACATTTCCGGTGCTTATCACATTCAAAAAGAAAAAAAATATTGTCCCTGAAATAATACGTATTTATTAAGTAGCATACGCCTGCTCTCTTTTAAATTGGAGTTTTTCAAAATGAAATGCAATCTAACACTAATATACTTATGATTTACCGTGACCCCGGTACGTAAAGGGCTATTGAAGGGCACTGTGGATTTTAGTCAGTACGAGTCTGACAGTCCCTCCCGCTCTGCCCTGGGTGGGAGAACTCATTTGATGATTTTAGAAAAATAAAAAAGAAGTATAAAAGAAACGCAAGGAAAAAGGCATAATTTTCAATTTCCTTCGTTTTCAACCAGAAGTTTTATAAAAATTAATATAAAAGATGATTTTGATGTCGCCATTTTTAGACAAAAAACTGATTAATTGACGAGACTAAAATAAAATTTTCTAAAACATAAAATCAGTTTACTTACTGAACAACACATAACGATATATTTTTGCGGATAAGCGCATGATTTTAAGTTTCTTTTCCCTGACTTTGTTGCTATGTAATTATCATCATCGAAATGTTGCGAACAAATTGTGCAACTGGTAGACAACTGGTAGAATTGATTGGATCCCTACTAAATGTATAGTAGGGATCCAATCAATTCTACCAGTTGTCTCAGTCCACAGTTTTCTTATACCTGGATCTGTTGGAAACCTAAAACATATTAAATCATAATATGTCAGTTTCAATTGAAAAATTACATAAAACTAAAATACAAAAAAAATACAAAAACCTCATAATATTGGTCGTAATAAATAATATTATTTTAGTTATAAAGTGTACTATTGATAATAATCAATTGTATTATAGTAATTATCGACATTGTTTACAAATTGGCACAGCACTATCGATATGCCTAGATTTCGTGGAATTGAACCTTTGGTTCGGTACTCGGGACTCTCGAGTGAACTTAATACATTGCGCGATCGCTCACGTAGTGCAAAATGGTACCCATCTATTGCAAGCAATGTATTACTATTCGTCTGCTGTCTACAAACTTCATAATAGTAATGTTAAAATTACAAATATCACAAGTATTTTAATGTTTTTGGACTTACCGGTGGAAAGAAATCCCTTCTCGTGCTACACTACACACCTGACTTCTTTTCCGACACGTTATAATAGCGCAAGACGGCATAATTTAATATTTTTGCGGAGCTTACGTACGCTGTCAAAACAAGAGCGCGATTGCTGGCCGGTAAAGTAATTTTCGGTTGAAATTGAGCATTTGCTCATAACCGCGGCGCGCGTGCCCCGCCCACAAGGCCCTTCTAACCTCTTTTATATGTTCTGTGGTTTTGATAGTTTTCGAAGGTGCTTAAGTTGATAGTGAAGTCAAAATCCAAGAGGCTGCGAAAATTTGTTTTAAGTCATACGTGTGAAGGAACTTCGTTTCTGACAGCACAGGTTTTTTTTTCTTTTTTTATATAACCCTGACAAAAATTATAAACATCACTAGGAAGTATACACAACATTTCTAATTTTTCTATTATAGCGCAATTGACCGAACAACCGATTGTAAAATCCGTGAGAACAGACAGACAAAGAAATTTACATTAAAATATTTATGAAAAATACTTTTGGTAGAGTAACATTAACATTGAAAGTAGTCTGAGATGTTCCAGGTTGCTATTTTTCTCCATATAAACGGCCAATAAAAAAAAAATTAAAGCTCTCGGGTTTTGTAATGCAAACCTGAATAGATCTAAATTTAGCTATAGACTAAATAGGAAATGAAATGAACTGTTCTGAATGAATTATTCTGTTAATAGGATATCGAAATCACTTTTACACGTCATATAAACAAAAATTAAATAAGCAAGATGAGTTCGGCGTTTCCTATCTGACTACTCTGAGAAGAAAAGCCGAAACAAACTCAGAGGTCGCAGTGTCTTTTAAAGTCCAGACATAATCTTGGTCAGGCCATATGAGGACCATGTAGATTAGTGTCTGAAATGGTCTTTTGAGGAAAGAACCACACAGATTTGAGTGGACCTGTCCAGTCAGTGCAAGCATTTTCAGTAATCGTGGAGCTCAGGTCAGAACTTAGGAGCTCAACTCGACGAATAATACCAAAGAAAGGACATTTGAGTATGTAATAGACTCGCACCCAATTACATCGGTCTTAAACATAACTGGCAAACTACCCATTATAAACAAACACCATAGGGTATATTATAACACTTCTTAATACTTTTCTGACATATTTTTCACACATAATGCCTTGTTCTGTTATAGGTATCTCAATACAAGCTCCTGTTCGCGATGGACAAGTGCGAGCTGACGTTCAGCGACGACGCGCTGAAGGCCGTCTCCGAGCTCGCCATGGAACGCAAGACGGGCGCGAGAGGGCTCAGAGCCATCATGGTATGTAGCTTATTACATTATACACGGTGTAATTTAAATAAAAGAAAACCCACAAATACATATGCGAGATTTCTGCAAAGATTGTGGGCCTGTATATATGCAGATTTCCCAAGAAAAGTATCTTCGGAAATACGGACCTGCGATGATGTGTGATAAAATGCTCAGCTTTGACAAGCTGAATCTTCGCAACCAATAGGCTTAGAGTGCTTGGGTTGAGCTCCAATTGTAGCAAATTTAGCTTGTATCCCAAAAATATGCAACTAAGATACCTAAAATCGCGTGCTTAACGTATATTTTTCAAAAAAACTGAAACAAGTGCCAGAATTTCGTAGTTTTTCGATCAGCAACTTTTTTTTACTCCCAAGTAGCATAAGGTTTTCAGGGTTGCAAACTTGGGTATAAACTACTCTCAGGGGAGCTAACAACATATTAAAAAATCGTAGTTACATGCGTGTTGGCGACGTTTGCATTTTCATGTGTCGATATTGACTGGGCTACGATTTAAAACAGTGGCTTTATTTTTACGCGTTTATTTCTCAAAAATATTAACCAAACTTAAATACAAACAAAAGGAGAATAGGCATTTTGTCCTATTGGCGACCAGTAACGAAGTCTGTGCCAAATGAAACTTCAATTACTAAGGAATTACTTTTATTATGGTCGTTACGCTGTCAGTCATTTGGAAAAAGGTCTTTGAAAAAGGGTCATTATTTCGACCCTAAAACACGCAGACTCAATCTGTCAACAGATACGCAGTTTTTGACGCCCGACTTAATGAGTCGTCCCGACCGTTAAGGGCCCCATTAGGTCACTTCACGTGTGTATAGGGTTCCATTAGGGTATCCCTTAGCAATGTCATTATAAAACAGATTTTATTTACTGTATATACTTAATTTAAAAATGTTACTAACTGTCGGAATGGAAACAATGTAATCGGTGAAAACAATGCACACGTGGAAGACCAATCGGCTTCCAGCGATAAGAAAGAAAGCGGTCAGCGCGAGCGCTGCCCATGGCGCAGTCTTTCCACTACGCAAATAAGTGCGAACTAAAACAATTATTTTTTTCTAAGAGTTTGTTGTCATTTATCTTGTGTTGCGGCTGACGCAAGCCGCAACACATAAGATAAATGACACTGACTTGGATTCTAAGTTGTCGTTTATGTAATGAGTTGTGTCTTCTTGTGAAGATTCATACAATACTTAGTTTTGTTTTACACTACATCTCTGTATAAGAATTGGTTAATAAGTAAGCATGCTGTATTCTCCTGTAACCTATAAGTAATGAGGCATTCAGCCTTAACTATAATTCTTACGTACAGCTTGGTAAAAAGAGTATGACGCCGTGACAAATAAAACTAAATACTTAATGCAGACCTATGATGGTGGCACTACTTTGCCGACAACTGCTAGTAGGTTTTGATTTGAGTCACCCACAAGCAGCGTTTTTTGTTGCACATTTATTTTAACAATTTATTTTCCATTCAAAGTGACCTAAGTGCGCTCTCATTTTATTCAAACTCTTTTTTGCCAAGCTGTAGGTACTCGCTTACTTGCATCATGTACTCATTCTTGCAGATCTAAAAAAGATAGAAACATCATATTTTGACGAGTATAGCTACATAATTTTATGAATATTATATTTTTCAGTTATGTAATAAATATACACTACATTACTAAATAATTCATATACTTCCGTTATTCATTTTTGCACTGAAAGAAGCCTGAATACTAAGTAAAACGATGCAAAATCTTCTTGAACTAAAATTTATTTTACTCACTTCATAAGCGAATTTCTGCAATAAAACTTCTGTAGGACTTACATCAGTAAATACTAAAATCATTGTTGGCCATGATTAGGACAAGCTCTTTACAAATTTGCCCATTCTTCTTAAGTTGTTTTTTTTATATTTTTAGATCACGTAAAAAATAAAAAATAACAAAATAAAGAACAAAATTCATACGGTCTTATGATAAAAAGCGGTTTAACAAAAAACCCAGGTTTAAACCTCTATAAACTACGGTTTAAACAAAAATCGTGGTTTTTCGAAAAACCATAGACCATATCATGGTCATGGGGTCTCAACTCGAACAAATTATAATTAGTCTTGAAAAAAAATCATAGATGGCAGCATAGGTAACAGTTAAGAAATGAACAATCACTAAAAACTGATAAACGGCAGAATTTGGCTGAAGTAAGATTAGTAAAAATCAAAACTTCCTTGTTTAATGCTGATTTATCCATTTAAACTCATAAATCACGTATTTCCAACAAAAATGATAAGTGAAACCTTTTACTTAAAAAAGCTCATGATTAACTTTATCATTCTATGGGTTCGACCATAGAATGATAAAGTTAATCATGAGCTCTTTGCAATAGATGGCGTTTTACTTAATCTTTCATTACATACTGTATAAACGTTTAGTAGGAAAATCAAACAACATATTTTTATAATCTAGTACCTACTTTACATAGAAATAAAGGAATTGAAAGAAATCTATTAACATGTTTTAGGCAAATACCTACCTACTTAATTATATATTTTTTTAATTTTACCAAAACCTTTCTAAAACTTTCTATAAAAAACCGGCCAAGTGCGAGTCGGACTCACGCACGAATTGTTCCGTAAAATTCCGATCTATAAAAACGAGCAAAAATATCACTTTGTTGTATAGGAGCCTCCATTATTTTACTTTACTCCATTTATTTTATTCTGTTTTTTTTTAGTATTTGTTGATATAGCGGCAGCAGAAATACATCATCTGCGTAAATTTAAACCATCTAACTATCACGATTCATGAGATAAGAGCCTGGTGACAGACGGACAGCGGAATCTTAGTAATAGGGTCCCGTTTTACCCTTTGGGTACGGAACCCTAAAAAGGATTATACGAAACGTTTTAAAAGTAGATAGGTTTTAAAATATTTCGTATTTTTATTTTTTGACCATGGGAAAAGCATCCAATACTTAGGTCCACCTCCGCAACGGATAATGTCTGGCCCTGAGCTTTATTAATCGTCATGGCATAACAAAGACTGACTGGGACTTATTGATTTGACCTTATTGACTAAAATTTCAAACTACGAAGTAAATAAAACTACTTGACTCAAATTGCAAGTTATTATTTACTTCGCACTTTAAAATTTAAATCAAACGAATGTTTTCAAAACTAACTACGAAAGTACGATACGAAGTAATTAAAACTAATTGATTCAAATAGCAAACTATTATTTACTTCGCACTGCACTTTAAGATCGAACGAATCTACCCAAATCAAAACTTTCGAAAAACAAAACCATTTAACGCACGATTTACGACACTATTATGACCTTTTAAAAACTAACCTTTTGAAAGACAGAACTTTCAAGACACCTACTAAACTCAAAATTGGCCGATAGAATTGGCGAAGGTGGTTCTTTCAAGGACAAAATGACGTCACAGCACAACGCCATCTATCGAAGTGCTATTAATATTCAATACTGCACGCAGTTGTTCAAAACATTTTTTAGGTGTGAACTGATTACGATGAAACAAAAACTCAATGTTACTTCAATTTATAATTTTTAACGCAAATATTGTTGTGTATAAACGTGAAGTTGTGAGACCAAGTACACTTAACTAATTTTGTCCATAGATGGCGCTGTTTTAATATCAATTTCTGAAACACTTATAATTTTCTAATTTACATTTTTTAGGTGTGAACTGATTACGATGAAACAAAAAACACAATGCTACTTCAATTTATATAATTATTAACGCCAATATTGTTGTGTATAAACGTGAAGTTGTGAGACCAAGTACACAATAACACACGTCAACTAATTTTACTTCTGAAACACTTTAAATTCAAAAATCTTTTGATAGACTGAACCGATTGCAATGAAACAAAAACTAAATGTTACTTCAAGTTACGCTAAATCGTTGTGTATAAAAGTTATCTACATTGATTTCGTACATTTTACGTGATGCTCGGATAACTAAACATACAAACAGAAAAAAATTCAAAAAATGCTGGAAATGGGTTCTATTGGTTGTCCTTTAACACCCTGGCTATATTTTTTATTTTATTTTCAATGTAAAAAAACTTTTTTTCTACAGTTTTATTATATGTAGGTATAGATTAATACGACATTAAGTAATGTGCACCTAAACAAAACTGCAATCGACGAAATAACTAATGTTCCATGCAAAATAACAGTCGCAATATTTTTAACACTCCTAAACTTCATAATAATCATTAGCATATTAACAAAAAGTTTTCTTTTCTGAGCATACGAAACGTTGCAATTGAATGATATCATGATGAACAAATAATATTTGTATTAATCTGTGGTTGATATAAAAACAACGGTTCAAATGACGGTACTAAGAAGACCACAGTTTTTTAAAGTTTTGCCTGGACTTGATAGGATAGGTTTAAAGCAAGGTTTATTTAGTTTTTTTGCAATAAGACGGATAAGGTCTTACTGTCAACTAGCCTATTATCCAGCACGCTAATTGTGTAACACACTTTCAATTCCTATCCAAGAGTTTTGAAGGATATTGCTAATACATTTCCTCATAGGTTTGAAAAATTCGTCTGCTCAACAACGTAAATAACGCAATGAACGCAGGTGAACTGTCAAAATGAAGCCCATTGCGATCAATTGTCATTTTGTGTGTTACGCAATTACCCCGCAGGACGAAAAGCGGTTTAAGCTTTACTTTAATTAAACTCCTGCACCCCTAGTGATATGTCGTTGCGTGTTTTTTAGATAACATAACACAACGTTGTTTGCGTTTGGACAACGTAACGTACGACAGATTAAACACGTTCTTAATAAACCAGTACGACATCAACAAGACACTCCAGCCCGTCCGGTTGACGCCCTAAGCCGAGGTTCGTACCCCACAGAGGGTGCTCTTAGCGAGCGTTCACTTAGGTTTAATTAGCATAGTTGAATAATCCCTAGCTGGAGGTTTTAAGTGTAGTAGCTTAAGGCACCCACAGGAAAGCCCGGTTAAGTAGTTATGATCTCAGAGGTCAAATACGAGATGCTCTAAATAAAAAAAAATCTACAGGACAACGCAAAGCAAAAAAGACGGTTTGGAAAAATAGATCGTTGTAAAAGTCGACTGTAAGGTTTGCGTTGTCGCTTAGTAGAAACGTTTGGAAAACGATCTGTACTAAATAACGCCCACCCTATCGTATGGCCCGCACAAGGTTTTGCGTGCATAAACATTAAAGTCTTTTCCCAGCAATAATAATTGTTGTTATTTAGTTTGAAGTAGAGAATGCGTAAATAACAGCTATGTGATGGATCTTTTTGGATCCTGTATGTCAATGGCACTGAAGCTTAAGATGAAATGAGAGTGAAAAACAATCTGACTTGTTTAAGAGCCTGAGTTTATACCCGGCCTTTGATTTCTCCCTGACTTCCCATCGTCAATCGTGGAAACATATTTCATAAATGACTCTAAATGTAAGTATAACTGACCATATTGAAACAACGTTAACACTTATAAGCTGAATCATAGTCTTAGCAGAGTGGAGAGATGGTCAAGTTTCTACCCTCTTAATATTTCGTTCCTTTTACAGGAAAACCTACTCCTGGAAGTCATGTTCGAGATCCCCGGGTCTGACATCGCGACAGTGCACATCCACGAGGGTTGTGTTGTCAACTCCGAGCCTCCACAAGTGTCGCGCCGCAGAGAACAAACTGACGCGCGCCCGCCTGCACAGGACCTGGACGACTGGCCCTCGGTGCGCCTGCACAACTGTACGTAGATAGTGTAGCGTATAGCACAGTCCCGCCTGCACACGACCTGGACGACTGGCCTTCGAGTCAATGACCATCTTTCTTCGTTTCTTCAACAAGAATTCATTAATATTACAGATTTTAGTCATTTCTGTTTAAAAGACTAAAAATGCAACTAGACTGAACTGATGAGCTCCTCAAATGTGATAATTATGTTGTCCCAATCAAAGCATAACTTATTATTTTTTTTGGTCATTTTACAGGCGGAACATTAACAAATACACACAACGGCACATTTAGCGGAACATAAAAAAGGCCAACATTTTAAAAAATACTGTGTAATTTTAAAATCTAGTATATAATACGCTTATTTTCTTATTTAAATTTACACCTTTTAAAATTAAAATGAGATCACATTTTAGTGTTAATTTTGCGAGAAAAATACTTTTTTTTTGTGTGAAAAATTTACTTTCTTGATATTTTAAGGGAACCAAGAAAATTTGAAAAATTTAATTATAAAACAATTTTTTAAATAACAAAAATTTAAGTTGAAAGTCGTGTTTCCTCCACGTGCTCTTATTAGAGTTTCCACCCGCCTAGGCATGCTCAGAATGATGTTATCTATTGCTTCCTTTGATATCTCTGCCATTCCTCATCGACGGCGATTCGCAGTTCACCCACATTGACAGGAGCGGGGATTCTGGATTTTACTCTTAGTTTCAGCAGGTCCCAGACGTGTTCTATCGGATTCATATCCGGTGATATCGCTGGCCACTCCATAACTGTGATATTCACGTTATTAAGATTAAGATATGCTTGAGTTTAACGCGGCCGAGCATTATCCTGCATCAAAACGAAGTCATAACCGATAAAGGGGGCAAACGGTATCACATTTTCTTCTAAAATTTGTCTTACATAACGAGCTGCAGTCAGACTTCCTCCATCGATCACCACCAGGTCCGTACGAGCTTCCAAACATATCCCCCCAAACCATTATTGATCCACCACCATATGCCACAGTAGTTTCTAAATTTGTCTGATTATATAGTTCTCCTTTGAGTCTCGTATATTCTTTGCCTTTCGTCAACTTGATTAAAAGAATTCTACACTCATCACTAAACAATATTTTACTCCATTGCTCCGTGGTTCAAAGTCGATGTTCCAGAGCAAAACTTTAGTCTGTTTCTACGATGATGTATCTCAAGTTTTGGAGCCTTAGCGGGCACGAACGAACCAAAACCAGCTGCTTTGAATCTTCTTCGTACCGTACGCTCACTTACTGTGACACCTCGAACTTCCTCAAGGTCATTTCTGGCCTGGCAGCCGTTAGACGTGGATTCCTACGTACGCGAAGCTGAATGAAACGATCATCCCTGCTCAAAGCACGTCTTTTTCTGCCTTGTCCCGGTCTTCTCACAAAATCATTAGTCTCTCTGAATCGTTGGATACTGCGATAAATTGTTGAAACTGGTCGGCGGAGAATTATTGAGATTACTCTGTAGGTTTGATCATTTCTCCTCATTTCAAGTGCCCTGGCAATCTCAGTTGCGCTCAAGTCGGGTATAATGAAGTCCTTGACTTTTAAAAAGACTTAAAAGTTAAAAAAAATTAATGAAAATATAATGAAATTTTAAACCAAAACCATAAAATTATCTAAGTACGAATAAAATTAAAACAATCGCATGAAAGGTGACGTTTAATTCTTTTCTCAATTTGAAATAATTGTTTCTAAAATAAAACGAATTAACAACCAGCCAGCAATATTACACAAACTAGTTTTTCGTCATTTTTTTAATGTTCCGCTTTTAATGTTCCGCTAAATTTGCCGGTGTGTGTAGTACTTTATTTGAATTATTTTCCAGAATGTTGTTTCAACTGCGGTGTGGCCAAGATAGCAAAACGGGTGTTCTGTGTGTGGGTTTTCTTTTCCTTATTTTTCTTTATATTGAAATGTTTATGCCTTCTCTGTACGAAAAGAAGTCTTTGTCCTGCACTGAAACAGAAATAGGATTATATTATTTATTGAAATCAAAGTTTTGCTTAGTGTTCTATGAAATGGTAAATTTTTATACATACATGATAAAAGCTTATATAATTTTAGGTTATACTATTTAAAAGCTATCAGTTTTTATTATTATTTCCTAATTACCTCAACACTTATCCACTGATTTCTTCCTACCCATACTTTTCCCACCAGAGGAATTAACTGCCTGGACCATTTATTATTAAAAACCACAAGGACATCTGTCTCACTAGTCTTCGATACGACTATTACTGATCATTGTTCTCCCTTGCTATGCATTTCCAACAAAAATCACATGGTATTTTTGTTAGATTCATCATCAAAATTGACCTTGACGCCACGGACACGACTATGGTGCACTAGACTTTGCACCCATTTACATACTTTATTGTCCGACTCCAATGTCCTACTGATGCTCTGGATGGTCTCATGGTTAACGCAACATCCGAAAACTTTTATACCAAAAATGACCATCTTAACAAGAAGATCCTCATACCTTGGATCACTCCGGGCTTGCTGCGGTATATAATATTTGAAATCCTTGCAACAAGTCCTTTCATTTGATATGGTGTGATACAGTTTGAAAACAGTCCTTTCATTTGATATGGTGTGATACAGTTTGAAAACGTCTTTTTTCTTATTAGCCCCCCAAAAGTGACCCCTATATTAAATTTTTTTTATTTACGTTACACGTCCGTATTTGGATCACAGAAATACATATGTGTACCAAATTTCAACTTAATCGGTCCGTTAGATTCGGAGAAAATTGGCTGTGACAGACGGACAGACAGACACACGAGTGAGCCTATAAGGGTTCCGTTTTTTTCTTTTGAGATACGGAACTCTAAAAATCGAAACAATCCCCGAACAATATCATGCTCGAATTTTCCTATATGCGATAGGTACAGAAACTTCTGCAATAAAGTCAAAAAGTAAGTCAAAAGACAATTCGACACCCAAGAGCTCGATAAAGCTGGAAATAACTCAAAGGTTCTTTGGAAAACTATAAAACGAATCACAAACACACAAAAACAACAACATGCATCTACACAACTACTTTCACACTCTGATACTCCTCCTCAGTCCTGTCTCCAATCTTAATAAATTATTTGCTGACATAGGTTAAAAACTTGCAGATAATATTATCAACGACCACACTTCACCCACTTTTCCTTGCACACTACCTTCTCTTCATCATCATTTGTAGCGGATCACACGGATATTGATGAGGTCAAAACTGTAATATAAAACACATTAATACCAATATACTTTTTTTTTACATTTCAACACGTCGCGAAGCTGTCTGTTATTCGCAATGTATATTACACCTTATGTGCACCTTTGGACAAGAATTTGTATCGTACATAAACGTACGACCGTGGTCGTACGAAACTGAATATGTTTTTCTCCTACAAATAGGTAGTGTTCCGGTGACATCGCATTGAACGCACGAAACATCCCAACAATTTCGTAGTGTTTTCAGATGTTGGAACTATAGGTACGTATATATCGGCGCATCATCGCCGTCGTTACCAATGTATTTCACAAATACACAGCAATAGGAAAATAGCAGGACAATATTTAAGAGAGTACAAAGAAATTACCTTACTTTACTTCAGGGTGTTTATTCCTCGAGCAGCGCAAAAAGTATGTGTTTCCATTCTTATTACAATAGTTTTTATACACAAAATAACCGCCAAACATTACCGCGAAACTTTACCGCCAAAAATAATTTATTTAAATCAAGCGGATATGTAAAGTCAAAATAAATCCTTAATAATATGAACTCTAAAGAAAATTACATTTTAAATCATTCAAGCGGATGTCAAGATAAATTCTTAATACCTACATAGAAACTTAAAATAAAGTCAACCGGAAACACAATATTTTAAATAAATCAAAAAGAAGTAGGTAACATAATATAAACTTTTATAAATTCGACCGGAAATACAAGTATTAATTCAATAAATGGCATGGAAGTCAGATTAAGTACAAAATAATCAAAACAGGCTTAAAATTAAAATCATAATGGTTTGGCGCCCATTTATAGGTAGGTACAACTAACTCGCATCCAGTCTGCGCGCTCCCTTTATACTTCGAAGGTTAGGATCATTCGTACGTGTTCGTATATATGTATGAGTAAAATTCGTATGAAAACGCGTCGAAAGTGCGCACGGCCTTACTGTGTTAATAATTTACTTTTAACCAGAAAAAAAAAATCTAACGTTGAGCAGGTGAAAACCAATGTATGAGGTATTAGTAAATGGGGCGGAATTGGATCTTGTGGGCTCCACTGTGTTCTTAGTTATTAATTTGGAATTGAAGCTACAGTGGGGCCCACATATAACCAAGATGTCGAAGCGGCTAAGCTCTCCAGTCTACGCGGTCTATAAAATCCGTCATTTGACTGATGTAGAAACAGTTCGATTAGTATATTTTAGTTATTTCCATCATTTTTCATAGTGTAATTTCGTGAGGGATTTTGCTGTGGGGAAATGTAGCCAACATTTAGGCTATATTCTTGCTGCAGAAACGAGCCATTCGAGAAATTTATAACCCAATTTGCAGGCATTCACTGATGGATAAATTTAAGGAAATAAAGATAATGGCAGTCGCATCTCAATATGTATTATAAGAATACAGTTAGAGACATTTACATGAAAATAACTCTATTTCCTATTATTCAAATGCACACACACATTCATTCTCACGCTCATAAATACACACACATGCAGTCATTGACTCGCCACACCAACGCTCCTTATTCTGATTTGTTTTATTTATTTTTAAGATTTTGTCTTTTTTGTCTTTTGATTTATATTGTAAGCTTCAAACGCATTAAAACATGATTATTGTAATACTCAAATTGGGAGTCGAAACTGTCCCTCCTAAATACAGATCACTCTGTGATCTAGCTAGGAGAGCAGCGATTCACCCAACAATTCGTTTAACTTACACCATGTAATTAATAATGCATACTTTGTTAGTCCCTCATGTACCTTTATGAACCTAAATAAATTATATTAAAATTTTAGGTTGCAGTAACTAGGCAAAGGCCAATTAATTTGGTCATACTATAAACGAGGTGAAGGCAAAAGCATTTTGATAGTAAATTATATTTTGTTAGATATCTCAGTATTTCTTTGATCTGTTCTTCTTGGCCTCTAATAATTTGCATGTTTTCTAACATAGTTAATTTTGATTTTTTGTTCGTTACAGAGACTCAAAGCAACAGCTACGCAACCATCTGTCACTCATTCGTGTGTGCTGTGAGCGGTAACAAGTATGGTGGTTACAAACGAACGGATTCGTCAAGTGCTAGTGATTACCCTCGACTATAGTACGTCTGACTATGCGTAGTAGTTCATATAGTAAAGTAAGTAAATACTTGACGCCAGTAACAACGCCACGAATACAATCGAGTTAAGAATTATTCGTCACTGACGTAGGTCAGCAAAAAAATGCGCTGTTAAAAAATGTAAAAAAAATTATAAAGTGTTTTGTTTTAGTGCTTTTTGTGAATTTAACATTTAGCATTCGGGAGTCCTGTTTTAAGAATTAGTGTGCCTAACATCATTACTGTTTGAGGAGTTCAAGTAGGTATACTCATTTTACGGAGCGTTTGGCTTTCTAAATTATCATCCGTAAAGTCAGTATCTTCCTAGATAGCTAAACTTGATGTTACATACAAATTAAGTTTTTAAATAAAATAGATGTGTCCTAGAAAAGCATTTCGATTCAACAGCCAAGTTAAATTGTATGTCAAACAACTGTTTTATATCAATAAATTAACTATTGTTAATTAGGACTCCTGAGTAAGCATAGTTCCAGCTAGCATTTCATGAAAAACGTGACAGTTTTAACTGAAAGTTTTCAATACGATTTATTAAAAGAAAACTCGATACTATCTCCTAAATTCAAAAACATAGAAAAACGAATAATCGTATTAGTAAATTTTCGTAAAATGTCTGTTTAAACTAGGGATGCATCGATACGCATCTTGGCCGATGATACGATATTTATGAATACGTATCGGCGATACCGATACCGATGGTTAAATTAAAAGGACTGACTATTAAAAAAACCAAATGGTTAAAAATATTAAATAAATTTACAATCCCAAAAAATCATTTTAAAAAAGAATTACGCACCCGAGTCCACCCACTTTTCATAGAGCTTATATGCCATGCCGTCACACATATGCGCCTTATGGTGCCCTGTTACTGTACTTGTTATCAAATGAATTATCCTCAAGTTAGCGGAGAAAAGCGTTTTCGCAAGTCCGTTAGAATGAGGCCTGCTGTAGAAAATTGTCGCTCGGATGCGACAGAACTCTTTGGAAACTAAGGTACCTACTTTTGCGCCAATCTTTTTCTTAGGTTTTTTAAACGCGCGAAATTTGAAATGTATCGGCAAATAAATATCATCGATACCGATGTATCGGAAAAATCGAAGTATCGCCTATATATCGGTAGCGGATGCACCTCTATTTTAAACATAATTTCAGGCCGTACTGGTCTTATTATTAGTTCCTTATGTTAGTTTATGTAGAAAAAGAAAAAAAAACGTTGTATCGTCCACAACCACCATACAACATACTCTTGTGATGTAAATTACTGTAAATAGCAATAAATAATAATGATAAATAGAAAACTGTTATTATTAAGGTTTATTAAAAAATAAAAATAGGGTTCATTATTGTACATCCCAGATAAGTTTTAAGTACGAAAAGTCACACACACAGATGTTGTTAGTATAAAAAATAGATATTTTTTATTTCGGCCGGCAACACTGAAAAGGAATGACGTTTTGACATTTTGTTAATTATTATACATAATTATTTTTTTATTTATAAATGAAACGTTGTGGTGTGATTATAGTAAAATTGTGAATATTTTTTAGAACCTCCAAAAAGATGTGTCTAATTCTGGACTTGTGATAGGATAAATTTTATGGCATGTTGATATAATCACATTGCAACTTGAGTAAAATAGTATAAGCCTATTTTCAATTTAAAATATAAAGAAAACCAAATTCTGATTGTTTTATTTGAAATGTTTGTATGAAAATCCTAATTTCATCAATGATATTTTTATTTAAATGAATATTTACACACATTACAAACACGATCTGTTACTCCGTTATTCTAAACAGCTTGTCTTAATAAACGTTTATAAAGTACTAAAAGTCTTTGGATATATCATTTAACGTGTACGGAAAATAATTGATACTTTATGAAAAACAGTAATGAATAATTTGATAAATACATGACTTGAGTAGGCTAAACAACATAGTTCCTATTCTTACCAATTAGTTTGTAACTCTCAGTCTTAACAATATCTAGTAGAATCTCCACTATTTTATAAACCTCTTCATAACTCGTGTACAGAGCCGTTGGCGTTAACCTGATGACGTTGGGATCCCTGAAGTCTGGCACAATCCCTCTAGACTTCAACGCGATGCTGATTCTGTAGCCCTCATCATGTTCTAAGCATACATGACCGCCTCTCTTACCATCTTCTCTCAAGTTTCCAATAGCAAACCCGTAATCTATGAGCTTCTTTTCGATAAGATACATCAGATAACCAGTTATGTGTAGAGACTTTTTCCTCATATTCGGTATTCCAGCTTCATTGATGACTCTCAAAGCCCCTTCTAAAGACGCCATCGATAACACGTTAGGAGTTCCAATCTGCCATCCATTCGCGTCCTGCTGATGATCGAACTCTTGTCTCAATAAAAACTGGGTCTTAATTTTATTTCCAAACCATCCCGCTAAACCAGGCAATCTTTTGTGATTTCTTCTGTTAATGTAGAAAGCTGCAGACGAACCAGGACCTCCATTTAAATATTTATAAGTACACCATATCGCAAAATCAGCATCTACTTCCTTCAAATTAATTTCTATCGCTCCAGCACCGTGACATAGATCCCATCCTATAAGAATGCCTCTTTGTTTGGCCGCTTTAGTTATTTTTACCATATCTAACACTTGAGCACTTCTGTAGTACACAGTAGGAAGAAACACCAACGCCACATCATCGGTCATTGCGTTTATAATTGCATCTTCATCCATAAACTTCCCGTTACTTTTGACGACTTTCACGGCATCTTTTGGCTGGTAACCCTGTAATCTAACTTGACTATCTACTGCGTAACGGTCCGTAGGGAAGTTCATGTCGTCTACCAATATTTTGTATTTGTCTTTAGTGGGTTTATAAAACGTGCTGATTCCTTGATGGATATTGATTGTGGTGCCGCCAAAGATGCATATTTCGTCAGGATCTGCTCCAACTATAGGTGCCATGAGCTTAGACAAATACTTGGAATATAAATAATATTTGTTGTCGTCAACCATCCATATCTTGACACCTTCATCTTTCCATCGTTCCATGACTTCTAACACGCATTCTTCGGCATCCTTAGAGGCGAGTCCTAGGGAATTCCCACACATGTAGATATGGTCTGTCTTCAGATAAAATCGTTGTCTAAATTGACCCAGAGGATCGTTGTTGTCCAATGATTTTGGATATTCAGAATCGTCTTGATATTCCACCTTCATTTTAGTTCCTTGTTTTCGTTGGTATTGCAATAAACTTTTGAATTCTAATCAAGCGGGAAAACCACTTTGAGAGAATAGCGTACCCGATATACTTTCCTTGAAAATCTCAGCAGAATAGGGAAGCGGTGTGGAGGTTGTCTTCTTAATATTCTTTCACCAGGGTCTCACCGAAAATAAAACTTGTGATTTTTAAGGATTAAGCAGAGAAGATGCTCGATACAATTTTTGGCTGTCAAGGGACCACTAATCGGGTCTTTAAATACTCGAAACCTTTTATTGTTTTGTAGCGTTGATAGCTTATCATTGAGTCAACAGCAGGTTTAATATTGCTATAAGTATGCGAATATTGAAGGATCATTGTGCTTTAGTAGTGTGACCAAATTTAGTGTCGTCAAGATTTGCATTGCGTAAATTATTTTTTACGAACTAATCGGTCGAATCATAACTACAACTCTAGAATATTGGCCTCAAAAGTCATGATTTCAAGAATTAGTCATTCATTTGGGGAATTTGGACTAGAGAGTTGTATTGGTGTTTTTAATAATTATACGTCGGTAAATACGTTTCGTTACTGGCGCTTATATTCTTTTATTGTCTATGTATTTACATAGGCATACTGAGCTGTAAAGTAAGAACATTTTGATATTCGCGAGATACGCTGGCGTTTAGGGTATCGTCTATTCATCCTAATTATAACGAACACTCGATGCATGTAAGATTAGCATGCATGATTACTGCTGCCGGGATCAGCACGCTAGATACATTATGGAAACTACCTAGGTTTATTCTTACGTAGCCCGAGTCCTCACAAGACTTCAAAACGCTATCTCTTCTATTCCGCGAATCATAGTCACACGATCAAAATTATAAATTATATTGTTATCTCCGATAACAATAACAAGTGCGGATTATATAATAACAAGTGCGGATTATATAATAAAAGTGATAGGTTGATACTGCAACTGCCGAAAATCTGTGATTTGTAAATTTTGCCGCGATTTTAGTTTTAATGTGGGAAAATAGTCTATGGATGGGATGGGATTTGGTAACATGGGTTTAGGAGTTTACCAAAATTGAATAAATATCTAGGTAACTTCCTTTCAGAAACTAAGCTGAATATTTAGAGTATTATTAAAGGAAGAATAACGGGTTAATGCAACTAAATACCTACCGCTATAATTGGCAAATTGAATGTGTTTTTCACACATTCAATTTGCAGCGTCTATTTTACAGTCACAACAGTATAATAATCGTTATGCTGATGCTGCCGCGACTTGGGCAGTGACAACCGTCAGTGGCAGCCAGTAGAATTTGCCGACTGCAGATCAGTGACCATAGTGGGATTCAAATTGAAGATATTCAATTCAATTCAAAATACACTCGAGAGCAATGAATCCGGGTCACTTAAAGAATGTTAAAAATCTCGGAAACTAAAAATGATAGGTTAATGCAATAAATTGTATTTAATAGACAATGTAATACTCCTTAAATGAAAGTAAAAAAATATGAGTCACCATACATTTTATTAACACAAAATTACATAAAGAAAAAAACTGCTGATCTCTCCTTAAAACAAAAATAGGAAACATGAAATTTTTGAACTTTATTACGATTTTCTTGAATTTTAATACTTCGTATTGCCTCCTCGTGCTTCCATTACTGCGTTTACGCGGTTTGGCATGCTGCGAGCAATTTTGAGCTCACGAAGCGTGATTGGGGGAGGGTTTCGTTGTTTTACGCATCTGCCTAGCTCGTCCCAAGCATGCTCGATCGGGTTGATATCCGGGCTGCGCGCTGGCCACTCCATACTAGTAATGTTCATCTCTTGAAGGTAGTCATTCACAATCCTACCTGTATGAGGTCGGGCATTGTCATGCATAAATATAGCATCCTCACCTAAATTGACCATAAATGGACCAACGTGATCATTGAGGATTTCTTCCACATATCTTACGCTAGTTAAAGAGCCGTTTTCTATGATCATCAGCTCTGTGCGACTTTCAGAAGAAATTCCGGCCCACACAAGTACAGACCCACCACCGTAGGCTACTTTTTCTTCGATGCATGCTTGCTTGAATCTTTCCCCTGGTCTTCGATACACTCTGTGTCTTCCATCGTGCTTGTAGAGCATAAATTTTGATTCGTCGGAGAACATAACTTTTGACCAATCTTCAATACTCCAATTTACGTGGCTCTGGGCATATCTTAGTCTTGAAATACGATGCCCACGCTCCAGTTTAGGGCCGTTTGCAGGTCTAAGGGGTTTTAAGTTAGATTCAGCAAGCCGACGTCTTACTGTCCATGCACTTGGGTTACTTCCTCCGAGGCGTCGAAACTGATTTGTGAGTTCAGTTCCTGTGAGAAAGCGATTTCGAAGCATGGTGTTCACCAAGTATCGGTCTTCTCGTGCTGTGGTACACCTGGTTCTGCCCGTTCCTGGTCTGCGTAGGTTAGAACCAGTTTCTTCGTAACGTCGGAGAACTCTTTGTACTGTTGACAGCGACACACCGACAGTCCTGGCTGTATCGCGCTGACTCCGGCCGGTTTCCAGCATTGTAAGTATTCTGGTGCATTCTTCAGGCGTAAGCGACATAATTTCAGCTTGAATAATGAATATAGAGCACTATCAACATGGTTCATGTACCCACATAAATGACAGATTACAAACAAAAGCAAAACCAAATGCTGTAATTTCGTAGTTCCATCTTCGAAAGTGGCCCTTTTTCAAATTTGATTTTTTTATGATATAACTTTACAATAACTAAGAAGTTTTAATACCTTCATTTAAGGAGTATTACATTGTCTATTAAATACAATTTATTGCATTAACCTAGCATTTTTAGTTTCCGAGATTTTTAGGATTCTTTAAGTGACCCGGATTCATTGCTCTCGAGTGTATTTTTATTTCATATAAACCTACATGGGCACTTATGAAACGTCAGAAGCAAGGTGCACAGTTCCAATCAGTTGTTTCCTATGGAGAAGAGCCGGTAAGAAACTCCACGGTTACTCTTTTAAAAATAATTGGCTTTTACAATTCTTTCAAAAACAGTGTGACTAGGTATGGGAGGACAGTGTAGGTCTTTCAATAAGTACCAGGTACTTAAGAAAATAGAAAATGGTCAACAAATCTACAGTCCACTAAGCCTACAGTGTTCTCACATTCACAAAATAGAAAAGAATCTATACAAAAGATATATAAATTAATAAAAATAAGAACCTCTTTTAATTAAACGCAATTACATTATTGCTATTACAACTGTTTTAACATTATTGCTATTGACTTTGACTTTGAATAAATCTGAATAATTATCATGTGCACAAAAGCACGATAATATTATAATACAGTACTCCAACTTCATACAAACGGACGAAACGCGAGCTATACCTACGCGCCTCGATCTCGCGGTGCGCTTGGGGCGCAGACAGTCACGGCTGTACCGCAGTGTCGAACGGACGGTATGTTGTTTTTTTAACGATAACCGCGCGATTTTTTCTCTAAAAATCAGTTAATATGACGAGTAGGAAATATTGTGCTGTTTTTGGTTATATGAATTCGTCAATAACGCATCCAGACATAAGTTTTTTTTTTAAATTACCTGGAAACTCTGAAAGGTAAGACTATAAAATAATTTTACTTACTAGTAGGTAGGTACATAATGTGTGTCTTTATGGATAAGTATTTCCTTTTATCTCACGAAAAAAAAGGTGTTTGGATTAATAAATAAAGCGAATAGAGTAACGGAAAGTTATGGAGACGAGTGATATAGGTAGTTATCACAGAGTCGGTATTTAAGGTACCGGAACTTTTTTGATTGTACCCAACGATGATTTTGTGGAATATATAGAAAAAATGGAGGAAATATTCCGAAATTCACTTAAAACCAAACATGTAAATTGTAAAGTAGCTGCAGGTATCTATAACCAAGTAAAAGATATTCCATTTTCTCCACCTTCTCCATGTTTCCCAAAACAATTTTTAATTAAGCTTTATACAAGAATGCGGATTTATTATACTTTAAAATTTAACAGTAAAGCATTTCGTACGACTCAGTCGAGGCGCAAATATTTTTCGGTCGCAAATTTATAAGCCCGATTTGTTTTTCAAACAAAAACTTGTTTTTTTTTAATTAAATCTACCAATCAAAAAACAACATGCATTTTTATTGAACACTTCCTATTCAATATACAAAGTATTTCATTAATTTATATAAAAAGAATATTTACAATCACAAAACTAAATAGAAACAGAAAGTGGGTAAATGTAATTAAAATGCTGGAGACGGGCATCCCTAACGCATGTTTACGTACCGCGCGGCTGTAAGCATTTATTTCTATCATGCGGCCGAGTTACACTACTGTGTTATAATATTACCGTGACAAAAGCCACTTATAAAGAGTTGAAATTAACTCATAGGTATATAATATCAAATAATAGGATGAATATGTCAAGGACGAATGTAAAAACAATAAAATTAAAATAAACATGGTAATTTTGGAGCAGTTAATAGACTCTTACATAACTATGCCGTTAATGAGATACCAGGGAAGCCACATGTACCGGGAACCCCAAGCCAGATTCATGGCATAACCAGATTCTTGGCACACGGACACACGGGGCAGGATGGTGGAGGACTGGGCTCTGGAGACAGGCCTAGTCGTCCTAAACCGGGGTTCTGTCCCCACGTGTGTGCGGATGCGGGGTGAATCGGTGGTGGACATTTCGTTCGCCAGCCCCGCTCTGTCACCGCGTGTCATTGACTGGCGCGTCATGGAGGGGGTGGAGACCTATTCCGATCACCGGTACATCCGGTTTGACGTCTCCGCCCAGACCTCGAGTGCGCCGGCGCTGAAGCAGCTGGACCGGGAGCTCCTCCTGGAAGCCTCAATCGTGCAGGCCTGGGTGTCATCACCGGACAGGCCTGCTAACATCAACAACGAGGTGGAGTGGTTCCGGGAGGCCATGTCCAATATATGTGACGTGGCAATGCCCCGGGTCCGGCCCGGACGTGCTTCGCGCCAGGTGTACTGGTGGTCGCAGGAGCTGGAGACCCTGCGCAGGGCGTGCGTTGTTGCGCGACGCCGGTACGCCAGGCACCGCAGCCTCCGTATCCACCCTCCGGATACGGAAGCCATTCAGGCGGAGTTGTACGAGGGGTACAGAGCGGCGAAGACCGCCCTCCAAGTGGAGATCCTGCGGGCCAGGGCAGTGGCCCGCGAGGAGTTGCTGGAGACTCTAAACAGGGACCCGTGGGGACGCCCATATAAGATGGTGCGGGAGAAACTCCGCCCATGGGCTCCCCCGCTGACGCAGAATCTCCAGCCCCAGCTTGTGGGGGACGGGGTGAGCGCTCTGTTCCCTCCAAGAGGGGAACATACTCCCCCGCCCATGGCTCCGCCTACTGCGGTGCCCGATGCGGACCACACCGCCGACAACGACGACGATGCTCC
This sequence comes from Omphaloscelis lunosa, assembly GCA_916610215.1. Lineage (NCBI taxonomy): Eukaryota > Metazoa > Arthropoda > Insecta > Lepidoptera > Noctuidae > Omphaloscelis > Omphaloscelis lunosa. Next base: position 20,054,095 of record OU744260.1, read on the forward strand.
GGAGGTGACCGAGGTGGAAATGAGAGTGGCGGTACGCAAGATGAATGCGAAAAATACCGCCCCAGAACCCGACGGCATACCTGGAAAAGAATGGGTCCTGGCCTTGGGGGCTCTCGGGCCTCGACTAAGGGGGCTCCTAAGCGCATGCATGGAGAGGGGCCAGTTCCCACTTCGTTGGAAGACGGGGACACTGGTCCTCATCAGGAAGCCGGGGCGCCCAGCGGACTCTTCGTCCGCTTATCGGCCCATCGTGCTGCTCGACGAGGTGGGCAAGCTCTTTTAAAGAGTCATTGCAGACCGCCTTATCGAGCGGCTGGTGCGTGTGGGGCCGGATCTGGCGGAGAGCCAGTTTGGCTTCCGCAGGGGGCGCTCTACGGTGGACGCCATCATGCGCGTGCGGGCCCTCAGGACTGGGGATGCTGTGGCCCGGGGTGGGGTCGTCTTGGCGGTGTCTCTAGACATCGCCAATGCCTTCAACACCCTGCCCTGGAGTTGCATCAGGGAGGCACTCCGGTATCACCGGATGCCGACCTACCTCTGTCGTGTGGTCGAGGCCTATTTGACGGACAGGGCCGTCATCTACCCCGGTCATCAAGGAGAGTGGGACCGGCGAGAGATGTCGTGCGGTGTCCCACAGGGATCGGTCCGCATCTGTGGGACATCGGATACGACTGGGTGCTGCGCGCCGACCTCCCTAGCGGCGTCAGCGTCGTCTGCTATGCTGACGACACGTTGGTCCTGGCACAGGGGGGGTCGTACCAGGCGGCGGCCGAACTAGCGACACGCGGGGTTGCGACAATCGTCGACAGGATCCGGCAGCTGGGACTCGAGGTGGCCCTGCACAAGTCCGAGGCCATGGGTTTTCCTGGACCTCGGAATGCGTCACCGTCGCACAATGGGCTGAAACGGGCCGGTAAAGGACTTAGCATTTAAAAAAAAAAGTTCCTTTTTCTGAAATTTTAAATATTGTTTTGGATTTATCCATCGATTATAAGTAATTATTTCTATGAGGGTCGTTCAGATAACTTAGTATTTTCGGAGTTATAAATATCCAAAGTAATTTCTGTATGAAGCAAAAGAAAAAAATGTGAAAATCTCGAAATTCTCAAATTTTCTCAAAGAATTGACTCTACGTATGCATAGTACGTATATTTGTCCTATTTTAGCGCCTATTCTCGGGTTGCGATTTTCTGCGATTTGGTCGCAATTTCAAATTTTGTTCTCTATTCCACACCACCATAGAGGTTAAGAACTAGGCGCGTTTTTTTTTATGTAGTGGTCTCCCCTTTAGGCCTAATCCACTAAGGACTAATAAAATAAATAAATAAATAAGTAAAAATCACAATCACTACTGGCCACTGCACTGTTTTAATTTAATCACTGTCAAGGGTATCCACATTAACGAATGCAAAATTTTCGTATTCGTCATCATCAAATGTTTCCGCTTGTTCAATTACTAATAAACTTTATGCTTCTACTGACAAAGTTTTATGTTTTCTGCGAAGTTTGTGACGTTTCGCTGATATGAGTGGATAAGAGCTGGTCAATAAATTATTTAAAATGTCTTCATTTGTAGTTTTTCTACTGCATTTCCTGGAATGGTGTTGGCGTTACCTACGAAAGTCTTTATTTCTAGCTTCAGCAGCTTCTTCAGATAGCTGTCCAATTGGTATTAGACCAAAAATTTCAATTTTATTTCGTCCGAAGATAAATGATAGTTTTCTGCACGTCTTTTTTTCTGTTTAGGCGCTAATTCACAAAAAGGTTTTCTTGGGCTTTGTTCGGTGGAGACACCGACAGAAACTTTTGATGGTGATACATACTGAGTTGATGTACTCGGTGCTGGTTGATCTTCATTACTGCCTATGAAACACTTAATAAAGTCTGGCCATATTATGTTTTCTTGTAACCATTCACTATTTTTAGTTCTGAATATATTTTCTTTACGATAAGCGTTTTCCCATCTTCTATTTAAATTATAACAAAATTTTGCACAAAACAACTTTAAGGTCTTTTCGTGATCATCACTTAATTCAACTAAAAATTTAGACCTTATCTCACTACACAAACTGTCATTATTTTTAATACTGCCATTGTTTTTTAAAATAACGAAAAGATCAAGGTTTGTCACTAAATTTTCAAACATTTTCACAAATACAAAATAACAAATAAGTAATTAATGAATGTGTGGGGGTAGTGCGTCTATTATGGTGGGTAATAGAACACTGAAGTACGTTTGAATGCAACCGAACATTCTGTAGATACCCTATCGTTGCACCAATCACGTTACGACACGTCATAACTTGTTGTTGCGCTCGCGCACTCTTATCCCTTGATTCCCGGAAATAAGTCTCCAAACAAATTACGTCATACCTACCTATGGTGGTGGAAAATGTCGAACATTGTTTTTTTTTTAAAGAACTAAGTAGGTATTGAGGTTTTCAGGCCGTTTAGTATACATTATTTTCAATTTCAATTTAATTGGAATAAATTGCTTAACTAAAATAACATGACTCTTCATACAAATTTGATATGGCTATATCTCCGAAAGTACTCGTTGAATTAAAAAAAGTCAAAGAATAAAAACGTTTTAAATTTATGCCTAGATACCAAAAAAATACATTTGATCTCTTAAGACCCAACCTTGTAATCCCAGCCCACTGTGTGTCGGGTTCCCAGGTAATGGCGGGAGGGGTTCACATCGGCGTCGAGTCGACGATGAAGTATTTGGGACTTGTCCTCGACAGCCGGTGGAACTTCGTCGAACACTTCCGACGTTTGGCTCCCAGACTGGAGCGGGCCGGGGCTGCGTTGAAGCGGCTCCTGCCCAATCTAGGGGATCCAAACGCCTCCTGCCGGAGGCTCTACGCGGGGGTCGTGCGGTCCATGGCCCTTTACGGGGCACCGGGGTGGGCGCGTTCACTAAGGCTGCGGCTAGCCCGCCGGTTGAACGCGTCCCAGAGGGTCATGGCCATCCGGCTGGCCTGAGGATACCGCACGGTCTCCTGCGAGGCGGCGAGCCTCCTTGCCAGATTACCGCCATGGGATCTGGAGGCAAAGGTCGCGCACATTTGGGAGTGGCGCGAGGAGGCGAAACGCCGGGGCTTAACTCCGCTGCCGCAAGAAATCGCGGCACAGCGGACAGAGCTCCGGCGGGATCTCATGGCGCCATGGAGAGTGCGATTGTCGCAACCCAGCGCTGGGCACGCCACAATGGAGGTCTGCCCAGCTTGGGCAGAGCATCGCCGTGTCCTCGTGGAGGCGATCGGCGGCGGTGATCTCTCGCGCCCGGCCCTGGTTCAGGCTATGGTACGGAGCGAGAGGAAATGGAAGGCTGTCACCTCCTTCTGCGAAACTGTAATACTCGCGAAGGAGGAGGCGGAACGCGTGAGGGAGAGGCAAATTTCGCGCCCTCACGCCCCTAACCGCCGCAGGAGGAGACGCCCAGGGCGTCGGGAATCGCGAGGCGATTTCCGGCCACCGTAGGCGCGGGCTTGCGGACAGTGAGCAATGGGTGGCTCACCGTCCGATAAGGACCAAGCCCGGGTCGACGGCGCGTTGTGTTCCACGCGCGCCTCAAAGAGATGTCAGCAGATTTGAAGGGGTCCACTAGCGCCGATGCCTGCCGGGGTTGCGAAGAAAACCGAAAGGGAGATCGTGGCTCCCGGCAACAGGGCAACCGAAGGAACACGGGTGGGTTTTAGTCAGTAAGAGTCTGACACGCCCTCCCGCCCAGACCGGGAGAAGTCATTTGATGATTTCCCACCAACAAAAAAAAAAAGGAAGCCACATGTGCAGAAGGAATTATTGCCAAACTTCCTTGTCTTCAGCATAGTCTTTAATTTAAAAAATGCTTTCTTGATAAGGACACGTTTGATGTGGGTTTTTAACTTCCCATCGCTAAGTTCTGTATATATAAGACAAGTAGGTATACAACATACAATATACTGTTTATAAGAAATGACTTGCTTGTTTTAGTTAATCTAAATTTGGGTATCACAATTTCATGACTACTACGTGTATTTATATTATGGAAATCGCTTCTTACTTTGAAAAGTCCTAAGTTTTTGCGAACATACAAAATACTTTCTAAGATATAAAGACAAGGCAGAGTCAGTATATCAATTTCTTTAAATTTGTCTCTAAGGGACTCGCGAGGACCTATTTTATAGATTGTGCGGATTGCCCTCTTTTGTAAAATGAAAATTGAATCTACGTCAGCTGCCGATCCCCACAGCAGAACGCCATAAGACATAATACTGTGGAAATAAGCAAAGAATACTAACCTAGCTGTGGCTATAACTAACCTAGCTGTGGTGATAGGATGTGCCTGTGTAAATTTAAAAAAAAAATCAACCGCTTGGAGCTTGACTATTTCAATAACAACTGGCCCCAAGTAGTCCTAGATAGAAAGAAGTAGATGGAGTCTGTATAGGGAGGCATTTACCCTGCTGGTGGAAAATACAGGTTACCGAATAATAATAAAGTAGTCCACTGCTGCATTGTGTTACCCCTTGTACCTAGGCTACTCTGCTTTCAAGATCTTACGGCACAGTTGACGCAGTGACAGCGATTGGCTGCGGGGCTCCAAGATTTGTTTGATCAGATAAAAAAACGTAGGCTCCAGATTCCCTCCCAAAACCCCACAGCAAATTCGTGATCGGCGTGTTAAAATACATCCTGTAACCTCAGTAATGAGTTGTTGACGACACACTTCGACCTTGTCACAATAATCTGACTAATAAACCTTTATAAATAACAAGATTAATTGAACTGTATAACTATCATTAATAATATTATTCGATAAAAACATAGCCTGATAAGTTTCCATTAATTTTAAGTTTTAGGTACACGGAAAGATCAATCACCTAATTTAATACAAAAAGATTATCTGTAGCGAACACGTGAGTGCATTTAAATACGGTATTAAATACCTAATTAAATAAAGGAGGCGCACTTGGCTAAGTTATAACAGCCGCACGGGTCGATCCATCAGGTTCAGCTACGCTTGCCAGGGTTGGTCCGTGGATGGGTGACCATATTTACATACCGAAACTCCTCCGTGCCTCGGAAAGCACGTTAAGCTGTTGGTCCCGGCTATCATTCGTGGTTGTTTGACAGTCGTTACGGGTCGTTAGAAGCCCGAAAGTCTGACAACCAGTCTTACCAAGGGTACCTATCGTATTACCCAGTTACTGAGTTGTGGAGGTCAAATAGGCAGTAACTCCATGACTGACATACTGATATTCAGCTGCATCCGGTTAAACTGGAAGCCGACCCCAACATAGTTGGGAAAAGGCTAGGCAGTTTTCGGTAATTAAATAATTTATCTAATAATTAATTTAGGATGTTGTATTAATAAGGTAGGTAAGTTTGTGCTGATTGATATTATCAATCAGCTAGCTTAACCTGACTCTACATCTTCACCTACATAAAGCGGAACACTTGATAGAAGTGGAGACTTCAAGAACGCCTTTGGTGTTTCTCTTTTGCTTAAGTATAGATAACGTGGATCTATGAGGTAAAATTATATATCTGACATTCTGTCTGACCTATGGTAGGCTGTAGGACTTACCCATTACTTTGGGGTGTAAGTATCTAAAGATCTAGTCATGTTGCTGCGATAACCGCAAGTAAGTAGATACCTAAATAAAATAGTCCGCAATCCTTCGGTTCCCCTCAAGAATCCCATAGTTCCCATAGCAAATAACTCGCCGTTGGCAAGCGGCTGCAGAGACAAAAAAACTGGCCAAGTACTTGTTGGACAACGCACAATGAAGTATTCCGTAGTTGGGATGAATTTATCCCAAGAACAAACTTAACATTGTACAAGTTTGTACGCCCAATATTGAGAGATTTAAATACCATGTTATTTTAAGACCATAGAGTTCTTATAGGTTTTCCTAAGAGAATAATTTTCTGTACAATTAGTTAGGTTCTGTGGTTAGGTACTTATCTTTTTTCTAATTTTAGGCTCGGTAGTTTCGGACAAAACGGTGAGGAATGATAGATTTTCATCTATTTTCTTAATATTATTTAAAAAACCATTGAGAACCTCACAGTAAGTCCTTTCATTCAGTTTGTAAAACTATAATTTCTTATTCGTCTCCCAAAAGACCTTATTATATTAAAAAATCATTTATTTACGTTAGGGTAGACTGGGTATGGTTGTCACTAGTTACGATTGTGACAATCGCTATATTAATGAAAGTTTCATTAATATAGCGATTGTCACAATCGTAAGCACAATCGCAGTTTCATTATGAAACTATGGAATACCAAGGAGGGTGTAAGGGGAGAGTGGAGTGCCATGCGGGTCTGAACGTGTTTCACAGTATTGCGACAACCAACGCGCTACGTTGACGTTAGCAGAGGCCCTCACTACTATTAAACAATCAAAAGTAAGAATTTTTATTCGATTTCTTTTAATGATTGTTGATATATGTTTACAATTACCGTAATGAGTGTTCTTTTTAATTATTAGTTAAAACATTGGTGGCTAAATATGTAGTAGTGCTTACTTTGTATGTACATTATTTTATATTGCCATAGTGATTGTTAGTTAATTGATTTAGGCGTGACCTTGCGGAAATCTATTATAAAATGATGATGTGGATATATTTAGTAACCTGTTTCGCTTAGCTATATCTAATGAGTCTTAAAAAGACCCTGAAAGAAATCGACACGCCAAGCACTGGGTCTGCGCTCAGTGCTTGGTGTGGCAACACGCCGTGTTCGAGTTTGCGACAAGTCAATCGTCATCCTGAGGATGCCTCGTTGAGAGGTGAAACACGTGGCGATTTCTTTCAGGGTCTTTTTAAGACTCATTAGAAATATCTAAGCGGAACAGGTTACTAAATATAAGTATCCACATCATAATTTTATAGTGATTGTTTTTTTGCGAAGGAGTGCTTTGGGTACGCTTATGACAATTGTTTTGGTTACGATTGTGAAGAATATTGAGCAGTATATATTGTGACATTGTTATCGTATTGTTTAATTAGAATTCTTTAGTTAGCTTTTTGGACTGATTGTAATTTAAGACTGATTAAAGTACTAGCTATAAGCAATCAGATTGCTATATGAAGATTTTAAATATTAGATAAAAAGACTATACAGATATATGCGGACTAGGCTCGATGTTGCGTCGCTGTCTCCACTCTGTCTGAATGGTGTTCAGATTGAATACGCAAATACGGTTAAAAACCTGGGGGTGATCATGGACTCTCACTTATCGTGGACTGCCCATGTTGCTCAAGTCAGTCGCAAAGTGCACTACACGTTCCATTCGTTGAAGTGCCTCCAAAGCTTCTTGCCCTTGAAGACCAAAATTTCCCTTGCTCAAACTCTCATACAGCCCATCATAGACTACGCTATATTTGGATGCCACCGAGGAGCTTTTAAATAAACTTGAGCGTTTGCAAAATATCTGTATTCGTTTTGTTTTTAACCTTAAAAAGTATGATCACGTTTCTAATTTTCGCAAGATACTCAAGTGGCTCCCTATTCGACTTCGCAGGAACTCTCGGATATTGTGTCTGCTATTCAACATCCTTCACCACCCTAAAACCCCTTCCTATCTGCGGGAACGCTTTTCCTACGCCCGTCCTTTTGATGCACCTTGCAGGTCGCATCTTAAAAACCTCCTTAAATCCCCCCCCCCCCCCCCCACTCAACCGACTTCTATTCCTACTCCTTCACTGTGCACGCGGTTCGGTTGTGGAATTCACTTCCGCCTGACATTAGGGACTGTCGTACTGTTGAAGCATTTAAACGAAGAGTGAAAGAACACTATCTTTCCACTTCGGCATAGTTGCATAGTTATCTTAAATCACATTATAATTATATATATTGTAGTGATATTTATTTTAGAAGTATGTATGTAAGTATATTCTTGTATTGTAAGTAGTTTGTATAAATAGTAAATTGTATTTTTTTTTTCTTGTTTGGTTTATGTTTTTGTTTTATCTTCTACGGTTACACATGTTGTCTACATCTCATTTTTTATAATTTCCTGTCACAGGTATGCTGGAAGAGATTTCTCTAGAAATAAGCATTGCCTTTGTACGTATTTTTCTGTTCCTTTCTTCTTGTCTGTTTATATGTGTGTGCATAAATGTTTAAATAAATAAAATAAAATAAACTATAGCATCTATTGCTAGAGGGTTCTATTACTTATAAACATTAAATTTAAATGTTCTTCCGTAATTTGTACTGCGTAAACGTAATTTTTTCGAGAAGAATGGATATTTTGTGCAATAAAAGAGATTATTGACCATTTTGGTGTATTTTTTAACCTGTCACTACCGACTCTAATTACTGTCACAACTTGTGTGGTCTGTTGTGACATTTTCTCTTTTTTTTCCAACTTGCTTCTGTGAGTTAACCATGGTACTCACAAATACAATTTTAGTAGGTAATTATACGTAGGCAAATGTACTCTCAACAATAAAAAACTTCTTTTTTTACAGCTAACTGCCAGCAACTAACAAAATTATTAGTCGTCAAATGAAAATTGTCACAGTTGTACCCAGTCTACCCTACATAAAAATGTCCTTGTTTGGGTCACATAATATTAATCAGTCCATTAGAAGTAGTTTCCAAATAAATTCAGTATTTGACAAAAAATTAAAAAATGTTTGGAAGTAATTTTTATGAAAGGTATTTTATTTTATAAAGACTTAATAATAAAGACATTGTGTACGCCACCCACACCTGTGAAGCACGAATGCGGAGTAGATGGCTCGCTGGAGTCACGATCTTCCCGCCAATATTTACCTTCAACTCATCCGATAAAAGTAAAAACTGATCGCGGATTGACACAGAGAAAAAAGATTATTTTTTTTTGTGTTTGATAAGTACAACACAGAGAAAAAAGGAAAAAAAATAGTTTGATAAGTAAATATGAGTACCTACCTACCTTACACTGCAGGGGAACAAGCAATTTCAGTTTTTCAGCACGTAAGAGGCAGGTTAATTAGAAGCTGGCAGGTTTACAACAGTAACTATGCTGTGAAAATGCAAACGACTATATACATATTACAGTTCAAAAGTCTAGTCCTGAAGCGTTAAGTACGAGTCTAGTCTTATTTGTAAGGCTAAGTTTCGATCAACACTACTTTAACGTTGCCCCAAATCTAAAGCGATCTTATTCACGCAAACTCATATCATTCACCTACCATGGTTTTCTGTATCTATCTATCCGTGACATCACTGCCGGCCCTATCAGAATACCAGCGCTGCGAAATTTCTTTTTTAAATGTCGCAGCATATGCTGAGATGCCTTTTGGCCTCGTACAGGATTTTCTGCTATTACTTTAATTTTGTATTTTGTTTTAACACAGAGCTGTACCCAAAGGTGCATGAATTGGATGTCATCTTGATCGCCGCGTATGGTACAGTAACTCGTGTGAGCACCAGCCCTTAATTTCCATTAAATTTAAAACAAATTGGTGGCATTCCGGGAGTGCCGACAGAAGTGAAAACTTGAACAAGATTCCTTTGGTGGATGAAAAATAATTGTATAGAACATTGGTCCGTAAACTTATCTAAATAAAGAGCACAATCGCGTTTACAAAAAAAAAAAAACTTCCGAAACCTTTAAAGTAAAAAATACTTGCATAGAACATTGATCGGTAACGTAATATAAATAAAGAACACAATCGCGTTTACAAAAATGAGGTGTCGTCATGGTGTCACGAAATCAATGATCTCAAAAATGCCCAACGCGCCTAAAGAAGTTTTCACTTCAAAAAATGGACTTAAATGTTTCTCCCATAAAAAACAAAACTTTTTTTCTCACGCGTGGATCTACTTATATCATTCATACGTTAATATCGCGTAAAGGCAGATATACCAAACACATAACAATTTTTTTTTCCAGGCTTATAAGTTTCTATGAATACGGAGCTCGATTTTTAGACCACTGTGCGATGGCCCGAGGCGCGCGTCCTGTACGCTGCGTTTTGGGCAGTCAATAAAATTATATTAATTTCTATGTAACGAATTACTTAAATTCGCCCTAGCGCGCTACATACGCGAGAAGAATGAGAGTATGACGCACGTCCGCGTGGGCACGAGTTCCTTTTTTACTATTTTTCCTTATCGTTTTCTCTACATCAGTAAACTTAAAGGAAACACAGGTATACTGAGCATGTTGAAGGTTCAAAAGTTACAACAAAATGTGGAAATCTTGTTGCGTTTGACGAGCGTACAACGCGCGCTAGGAGCGAGCCCAAAACACTGTACAACGCACGATCGGCGCGCTTGTTATAACTAACGTTTGTCGTATCGATTAACTTCTACCTTTTAGCTTACCAATGCCAGAGAGCAAGTTAAATTCTTCTTGTTCACATTCACAATCACAGAATACAGCATAGATTATACACTATATGCTTTCACGCTGTGACAACAATATTGATCTGACAACTAAAAATAATTACATTAAAAGAAATATTAATTGTTGCCTATTTCCTCCTATTTCTAGCAGCTTACGTTATGCATCATGAATAAAATTTATCAAATTCCGAAACGTATGTTATCGGTTTCCCATCGTAACTGGAATGTATCCGGCCCCAAACCAGATTATGGTCCCGTAGAAGTGCAGCGTTCATGCCTGCTCAATGGAATAGGGGTAGCAGGAGCTAAGCCCCTCGGGGGTCTAATCAGTGCTTGCACTATTATGTATCAGGTAAAAACAATGAATATTCTTTCTGAAATAAACCTAAGAGTCTTGTATACGAGCAGCTTGAAGCAGTCAGGATTGCCTGCTTCAATCTGCGACTGCATAGTGAACTTACAGTCTGCTATACCGCTCGACACGTTGCGACTGTTCCGGCCGGTCAGTGAAAGTACCCGTGTATGGGCGCTCTTTATCCCCTTTTTTGTTTGGGTTCCGTAGTCGACAAGGAACTCTTTATAGTTTCGCCATGTCCGTCTGTTTGTCTGTCCGCGGCTTAGCTCAGAGACTCTTAGTACTAGAAAGCTGTAATTTGGCATAATGGTTAGAGTCAAGTGTACGGGGAGTACACTTGACTCTAACAAAAATTAGCACCCTGCACGCTAAATGGTAAGTTCTGGATATGTGAAAAATTCACGGCAGTAGTAATTATATATAACGAAATTAAAAGGAAAACTATCACGGCTAAGTAAGCTCTACCAAACGAGTAGGTAATAATAGACCAACTTACATTTGTAGTTGCAAAAACATTTTATCCCATACATTCCGTACGGGAGAACCTGTTTTTCAACTATAATGTTAAGTTTATTCTTGAGATAAATTCATCCCAACCACGGAACCCTTCATTGTGCGTGGTCTGACACGCACTTAGCCGGTTTATTATTTGAAGTAAAGATGCACACAATGTCGGCGGCACGGACCGCCGGCTTTTGCCGAGCGGCACACTTTGGCGGTTCCTTTGTGCGGCAAGCCGGGCGCACCGCGGCTTGCCCGGCACTGTGTGTAGAGCCTTTATGTTTACGCAGGGATAAAGGAAAACGGTTGGTTTTTGACAATTCTACTTAGTTTGCAAAGCTTAAATCACCAGTTCACCACATCTGCTATGCAAACAGATACGGATCAGTGATCGTTATTCGCAGTGTTTATATCACCGCGCATGAGACACAATGAGCGATCGTGCTGTCACCTGCCAGCTCTGCCAGCAAACCCGATGCAGCGATTTTTATAATGATTTTGGCGATGAGGAGTATATCTCCTACCTGGGCAAGTCTCCTGGTGTTCCCCTACTGATAATCTGTTGTTCGCCACACAGGCAGGCTCCCAGTACGAAGTAGATAACTTCCTCGGCGCGACCCACTTCCTCCGAGCGGCGTCCACTGCCTCCTGCTGTGCATTCTCCGGGTTCACTAAAATGCGCTACATGGCGCAAAAAGGAGCCTCCCTCACCTGCACCAGCGACAGGCAATCTATAGCATACACACTCAGATGCCCCGTCACTGCTTTTGCGGAAATGAAGTGCTTTTTGTTGGATACAGTTCTTAGGTAGAACCAATTTAATATACATAACTAACGTCACACTGAAAGCTGCTCTAAAATTCTAGTTCTAGTAGATACAAATTCTTACCAGATGCTGCTTTCGAGAATGGGAGATCGATGACTTAAAACCCCTGATAAAGGACGACCTGCACCGCATCGATCCGTTACAACGTGTTATAGATTTAGCCCAAAAAGCCTGTTGGGCGGGCCCCCTTTCCAACTCCATGTTTTGCGAGCCATCAAGGATACAAGGCATGACTGGAGAAGTTCTCAACAATTATGCTAATTACAACTTCAAGACTGATCATTGTACTGTGGCCAGTATAGGTGTTCCTTACGAAGAGACTATTAAGTTGGCGGAAGCGATCGAGCCTAGACGAGTTAGTGCACCTGAAATTATTATGACGAGGGAGCTTTAGATAGTCAATTGTATTAAAAACTTAATACCTGCATAGCGAATTGCTTACATTCTCCTGAATGTAAAAACGACGTTACGGGTCACTATACGGATTCCATATTACATAATTAGTCTGTAGTTAGTCCTGTATTTAATAATAATGATGAGTAAATACTTAGATGAAGCCACCACCAAGGACTTTGAAGTGTTCTCGACCGCGAGCAGGATTCGAATACTACGACTTGGGACCTGACAGCGACACGTGGATATGTGTCGTGGTGCCTGGCTGTGGCACGATGGATATCTCGTAAGTGTCCATGAATATGTACAATCTCTATTTATTGGAACTCTACAAGTCATATTGAGACATATCGCACGTCTCGCTTTAAGTTTAAAAGCACGTCCATCACTAGCGTCCGCGTCGCACTAAGCTAAGTTTTGATGAAATTAAACGCCAATGAATGTGATTCTAACACTCTTTTTGCTTCCTTCTCCTTCCTCTTACTGTGTTCAGTCTCCATCGTATTCTACTGTTGTTCAGGGAGCTAATCCGTCACTCGATAATAGCTCACGCCTGTGGAACAGGCAACGTGCAGGAAGGCAGTCACTCCATGGACCGCATACCAGAACAACCACTCGGATTAATATCGGGAGAAGACCTATACACCACTTATAAAGCTTTCAACATATCGTATTACGATACTGGCGTATTTGGTGAGATTTTGATTAGTTATTTTCATTATAAGTATTCCGTTATTAATTGTACGTACCTACATAGTACGTTTTTATTAAATATTTGAAGACTTATAAAACCATTTAAAAAAATTAAAATAGTGGTCCGCCGGTGTCGGGAGCAAAGTCCAAGCTACCGGTGGCTAGGGCTACAGAGGCAGGAACCTCTTCACAATACGAGCCCTATCAAGGAGTACTCGTTTCTGAATGGGCCATTGATCCAGCTGCCCTATAATATGAATTATCACACACATTGCAGATAATATATATATTATAATGCTTAAAACTCCTTTAAGCTGAAATAAATATTATCTTCACTGTGTGTGATAATTCATATTATAGGGTGAGCGATATGTCGAAAATTATATATATATTTTACAATATATTCAAAGTGTGTGACGACTTTAAAGAGAGCATCGAGAGATGTTGGTCGAGGCTTTGGACAATCTGCACAATGACAGCCGAGTCCACACTCCATATTATGTCGACATCCTCGTGTGACAAGTTGAGATAATTTATTTGTTTTTCTTTCACAGAAATAATAGCTTTTATTTATTATTACTACTTATTAGGATAAAAAATGTAATTTACTCTTTCGACTACACCCACATTTTATAGTACTCATACGCCATGCCGCCATACATAATGGAAGTGAACCCTCCGGAAGGGTCACCCATCGCGGACGGTCAACGGCATTAGGTTTAAAATCGTATTACAAAACACTGTAAAACGAAGTAAAATAGTGTTTTCAGGGGATCTTGTCGCTATACGTAGTTTCCAACCTTTTAAAGTTTTTGTGAATATTTTCAACCGTGAAAAACAAAACCAAAATAAATGTAAGTACCAAATAATCCTGTTAAACAGGATTCATGGTTATACGTAACAATTTTCAAGTAATTTAGTATTTTATATTTTTAAATAAATGAAATAAAAATGTAAAATGTAACTGATATAAGTACAGCGTTTTACGTCGACAATACGAGGCGTCATTTACAACCAAATGACACCGATTGACTCCTATGCAAATGTCAACAATATTCACGTAATTTGACATTTTATACTTTTACTTCATACATTTTGAAATATAAAATTACTCGAAAATGACCTCTCCTACACAACCTTAACGGATTACCGACGTATAACCAATAACCATATAATAAATAAATAACGTTTTTTATTTTTATGGACCATCTAAGTTGCTCTTCTCGCCATTTCAGATTAATTACCGAAAAAGGTCTCAGAAATAGAGGGAATAGAGCGTTTATTTTTATGCAAAAGTATAAAGTACTTATACTTTTTGAAAATAAAGTAGGATACGTTATTATAAAGTATGGTTGGCAACCCTACTCCCGGCACTGAACGTGTTAGGCACTTGCTATTATCCGATTATTCTAAAAAGGCATAGATTTCGGTGAAGTTGAAATACAACTACTTGTTGAAGCCGGCATAGGAACTCCTCAGCATAACCCTATCGAGTTTTGATTTGTGTTGACAAGTAGATACCTACTTGTCAACACAAATCAAAACTCGACAGGACACTTGAACAGTGGACACGCACATACCTACTTAACCCTATGTGGTGTCTACTGTCCAAGTGTCCTGCTCTGTTATGAGGAATAAAGGCTTGTTTTGAATCATTGAGGTTCAATGAATAAATAAACTTTTTTAAATACCCATACAGGGTGGCAGGGCCATCGAAGCGAAAACTGTCACCATGGATTCAATACGTGATTCTGAAAACCCCTGCGTTAAATTTTTTTTTCGGTTATTAAAAAAAAATCTGCTGTGCCATAGAATATATTATATCAATACCTACGCGGTCAAAATGTATGGACAAGCAGATTTTTTCAATAACCGAAGAAAAATTTTAACGCAGGGTTTTCAGAATCACGTACTTACTGAATCCATGTTAACATTTTTCGCGTCGAAGTTGACCCTGTATGATTTTTTAATTCCAAGTCCATAGACCAGATGAATGAGCAACAGTGACCATTCGTGTAGCTTCTGCTCCCTTCAGCCCCACGTAATTCATTACATTTGGCGCACGAAGTAATAAAGTGAATGCACACTTATCCGAGCCGAACGCGTCGAACGAAACGAATTTTAAAATTCTATGAAATTCTACGAAATCTCGCACACCTGCCCGCGTCGAATGGTCCGAATCTGGAAGACCGTTCGGGTCGGAAAAGTGTGCGGTCACCTTTAATGATTTTCTAAGGGTTTATTTTTTCAGGCATCGTAGCAAAGACTCGTGCATGCTCAGCGTGGAACGTCGCGAAATGTGCCGCTCAGTTCCTGTGTAATATCGGGGATCTTAATTTTAACCAGATTAATATTGGCAAGAAGAGGCTTAGTAAGTATTTGACTATTCTGTTACTGGTGTATCTACCTATTGCTGCTCATAAATGAGCCAACGAAACAAAAAAAAAAACACCCGAAATATAAATATGTATAGACAGGTACCCTACTAGGTACCTACTTAAAAATAATATATTGTGATATAAAAAAGATAGGACCTAAATTCGAATCCGACATTACCTACTTACTGCATCGCATTTTTTTTTTGTGAGATGGAATAAAAAAGCCCGTGCCCTAATAGCCCGTGCCATAATAAAGCTATAGGCTATAATTATAACATAAGCTATGTGGTGCCGATTCTCTTGTCACAAATGCCTCAAAACTAGAATAAAAATCACCACAATTTTGTTTACTTATTCCTGTCAAACGACGATTTCCCATTCTGAAATAGACTAAAGTGACGTGACTATATTTTAGCTTGACAGCACTAAGATGGCACTGAGATATTAATTTAGTGAAAATGGGAATTTTGCTCTTCTGAATTTGACGTTTTTCACTTAAAATTTTGATTTTCTAAATAATCTGACTATTTCTAATCGCGATTAAAAACGTGTAGAATAAAATTGGTTGTTAAGAACTTTAAATATACACCAACACCTCGGTGCAAAAACAGTACTGTATCTTTTTTTTTCTTTTGCTTATACATATCTCAAAAATGGTATATCCTATCGCAAAAATAATGAAAATGTTGACACCATTAAACCCATAAAACTCAACGTGTTGGTAATAATTTTTCTTATTTTCCATACAAACAGTGAACAATTCCATAACGATTTAGCTGCGAATGTCAAAAATGTGCCCAAAAAAAGAAAGTGTTAAACGCAAAAGGCAACGTCCGCTACCTAGCTGACTTGTTCAACTTACCAAAAAAAAAAACATAGTCAGCTAGGTAGTGGACGTTGCCTTTGGCGTTTAACACTTTCTTTTTTTGGGCACATTTTTGACATTCGCGGCTAAATCGATAAAAACACGTCGAGGCAGCCCCGGCGCGCCTAGAAAAAAATCTCGGGGTAGGGCAAACAAGTACCACGTGTGGAGTCGCGATTGTCAAATTCGATTTAGTTGTGTCAAAATTATTTTTAAATTTAGATAATTTATTTTGCGGAATAGCTTTAAGATTCTCATAGCCAAAAGTAAGGAATTTTAGTGTTAGTTTAGTTAGTTTAGTTCGGTGTATAAATTTATATGATTTACTAGATGCTGCCAGCGACTTCGCCCACGTGGACCATCTTAAAAAAAAAAAATTGTGCCAGTAAAAGTCAAAATCGGTCCAGCCGTTTCAGAAATAATCTTGAACAAACAGACAGAGATACAACAATTTTTAAAATCGTCTTTTTTGCAGGCACACCAATCTATTGCTAGTTAAAAAAATATTTATTTCAGAAGTAAGCTTAGCTCTCCATGACGAAGATTGTGTGAAGGTGACTGAGGGGCTGGCCCTTCAGTTAGCCAACGGATATCAAATAGACAGTGCTAAGAATTCCATGCAATTGATTGACTGTATTCATAACAACGAAGTATGCACTACTGCAAAGTTTCTGGGTTCCAAAAGTAGGTCCAAGCTAATTATTATTAAATTACCTATCCCTATTTGATTATTATTTTGTTTAGATCGGCTATAACTCGATCGTAAGATGAGATAGGTGCCTACCGCGCCCGAATGACGGCCAGTTTAAACTACTAGGTTATTTCCCTTCATAGATAAAGTGCCTCTATTAACTGTCCGCCAGAATTAAGTGCGTTTATTTTTTGTAGCTCGTCGATACATGGCCGTTGCTGTTGTAGGCGACGTTGGACGTGTACCCGTCGATAAGGACCTTATCTGACGAACCTGAACAAAATTTCACTACATTATTTTATTGGTTTTAGAGTTACTTACATAATTAAAAAAATAAATGATGAAAAGAAATATTACGATTCCTTATATTAAACACTAGGTAAATAGGAAGGCGCTCCCACCAACGCGCACTAACCCTTAAACTATATTGCACTAACTCGTGTGGTGGATTTCGACCCATTTCCTCTCACGGAGAGGAGGCCTGTGATCCAGCAGTGGGAACGTTTTTAAGGTGATTATGCTTGACGGCGCTCAAGAGATGACCAGTATGTACTATTAGTGTCCTGTCCTCTATACCTAAAGACGAGTAGATGATGGTGGTTCGGTGGTTCGGCGCTGCGCGGTACGACTGGTACCTACACATTTGCGTGGGATTATTTTACGTAATCGATACTTTTTTTTCCATACCAAGTATCTAAATAGTTTAAGTAACAAATAAATTCTTTCGATACTCACTAGGAAGAAAGGTAGTTAGTTGTATCGAATCGAATCGCTCAGATAGGTCGTAGCTCAATAATAATAATACGACACCATCACAATCTGTTTCGATTTGAAACAGATTGCTAATCCATTGCTTCATAAGTTGAAAAAGAAAAACTGGTAAATATCTCTAAAATGTCTCTATCAACGTAAATAACGCAACGAATGTTGTTGAACTGTCAAACGGAAACAAATTAGGCAAAATTGTTTACGAAAATAAGTTACGCCATTAGGGTACCGATTTCGGGTGATCGTGTTGTATTACGCAATTAGGGTAGATGTGGATGGGGGGGATTACATACCTAATAGCCGAGGAAAAGCTCATTAACTCCTATCGCTACGCCCGCGTTGCCATCAACCATAATTATTTTGTTACGCGTAATTTCGAATCTGTGATACTTTTAAACCATTCATTTAAATGAAAAAATGTCAAGGCATATTTGAATCCAAATTAAATGCTCAATATAAGTAACATAGTTTATTGGATAATCATTAATAATAATAATAATAATAACCCCACCGCCGTATCTCTAGGTTGACGTCGTGGTGGGGCTTGCGCGCTCCGAACTGTAGGTCTGTGCCGGTAGAGTTTACTTTGCCGGTACAGGTCTGGGATAAGGAGCCAGACCAAGAGAGATACAAAAACCCGCAGGGCAGCATGTGGCAAGCTGTTGGGCAGTAGCGACCCCACGGACCCTATCTCCCGGGAGAAGTCTTGTTCCTCACCTCTGGCTTGCCTTTATTGGCTGGCTGTAGTGAACACTGACGAGGAACAGAGCTCCCACCTCATTCTTGCCTTTATTGGCTGGCTTGAGTGGAGACTCGCAAGAGCAAACATGCTCGGAGGAAGGAAGTATTCCAGTAAGATACTGGTAGGGATCTTGACCGTACTTCCGGGATTGTCCTGATAGCCGTGGTGATACCTCTCCACTCCTCAAGCACCTCAGGAAGTGTTGCCCCCTTGTCGCTACGACACTATGTGCTAGCGACCGTTTTCGGGGGCCCATTATTGAGTGTGCAAGTCACCCCCTGCCATTTTATCCGTGTATTACATAACATTGATCAGGCAGGGGACATAGTACTTCCATAGTTCCAGGTAACTAATCCATAGCCATCCAAATCCATAGCCCATTATGTTTTGTTTCCATGTTCTGCAATAGTCCTACACCAACCGGGGGTTGTCCTTGAGTGCACTTGTATAGTGCATACAGGGATAATGGTCGGTTGGTGGCTCAACACTTAAAAACATCAAACAGGCCTCTGCGCGTTGGCTCCGGCTCCTCGTACGCCTTCCAAAGGTCCGGGACCTCAGGGTCCCGAGAAATGTCAAAGACCAATTAAATAATAATAATAATAATAATACTGGCAACACAAATGTCAACATATCTTAAAAATATTTTCGCAATTTTCAAAGTTAAATTAATTTAGACACAGTTTTCAGTAATATCAGAAACCAAAAACAAAACGTACTTAAAAGCCCACAAATTAAAATAAACCAAAAAAAGATCAAAATGACTAGACAAATCTATAATCAAAAATTGCCGTAACGGAGGTGACATGACAGATGTCACCTCCAATAAAACTTAAGAAAAAATCTATACGAATGAAAACTAGCCAAAATGTTGACAAGATCAGCCTCGAGACGAGCACACCCACCACCCCCGGACTCGTCGCTCAGCTCCGCCTCGCCGCCGTCGATACCCAACCCCACCGTGAACGTTGTGACGACACCGGCCGCGGGAGTTGCGTCGAGCTCGAGTGACGAGTATTTTTCCCCGCCGACGTCGCCAACACCTGTACGTCGGCAGGGGAGAGGCCGGCCACCAGCGGGCTTGGGACTTCGAGGCCAACAGGCCCCGAACAGGGTCCCCGCTGCCGGTGGAAATGTGTCGCGCATACGATGGACCCAGTCCATGAATGAAAATGTGATGCGCGCATATTATGGGGCTACCGAGGGAGGAATCAACCTTACAGCGTACCGAAGTCGGATGTTGTCTCTGTTTCAGGTGCTTGAACCTACCATCAACGTCTCGGCCCAACGATTATCGGATCAGGTGCGCGTCATTCAACACAACCACAGATTGGATAACGCTACACTTGATCGGCTGCGCTTGGAAATGCAGAATAGCTTTGCTAGTAACCCTCCCCCATCCCCGAATGTCGTGCAGGCGCCTGCCGCGGTTCCACTGCAAGCAAACCAACATGCAGAGGAGGAGGACGGCAGGGCTATATCTGCAGATAACCTATGCAATGAGGAATTAAGGAGTGCACTGGAGGATGCGATTCGTGAGTACCGGTTCACATCACCTGACCTTAGACCACGGCTACCACGTTTGCCCATGAATAAAAGAAACAGAGCACTGGTGTGTGCCCTGGATGCGCTGTTACCAAATTTTATTGAAAGCAGTGCAAACCTTTGCGATACACACTCAATCTTGTATTGCACGGCTGTTGCGGCATGTCGTATAGCGCGCGTCAAATTCCCAAATACTGACCGATCTTTACGACCAAAACCCGTCGCACCAGCTTGGCAGTGTAGGATTGAGTGTCGTATTAATGAGGCCAGGGTACTCATCGGGAAGCTGATCTGCTTCAGGGAGGGCAATACACGCCCAAGGGTGATGCGCTTTGTGAGGCGGGCATTCTCGGGAACTAGTATTAGTCCCCGAGAATATGTATCCCATGTCACAGAGCGCATCGACTTCCTGAAGCAGAAAGTTTATGAATGGGCAAACCGTATCCGCCGGTACAGGCGAAGAGTGGATCGGTACACTCAGAACCGCATGTTCCAGAACGATGAAAGGTGGGTATACAGAACATGGGAGCGGCCCACTCCCAATCAAGGTGTGACTGACACGCGTCTACCGGATAGTGATGCCATGAAAGCTTTTTGGCAAAGCATTTGGTCGGTGCCTGTCAGTCACACTGAGGGTGATTGGATGCGTGTTGTTGAGCAGGCGTGTGATCCAATACCACACATGGAGGCCATTAGCATTACTCCTCTGGATGTGGCTCGTGCAGTCCGGCCGTTACCTAACTGGAAATCTCCAGGACCGGACGGACTGCACAATTTCTGGCTTAAATGGCTACAAAGGTCACATACCTGCTTAGCCACGCAATTCCAGTCATCTTTAGACACTGGGTCGCTACCACTGTTCTTCACAACAGGAGTTACCCACCTGCTCCATAAATCGGGCAGTACTGCGGAACCTAAAAATTATAGACCAATTACATGTTTACCGACGATCTATAAAGTTCTTACATCCATTCTTAGAGCAAAAATTTCACACCATATTAACAACAACTTAATTATGTCTGTGTCTCAGAATGGATGTAAGAATGGGTCCCGCGGTACTAAGGAGCTGCTCCTTATAGATATGACCATCAGCCAACAGGTTCGTAAATCCCGGAAGGATTTGTCGACTTGTTGGATAGATTATAAGAAGGCTTATGACTCGGTGCCACATACATGGCTCATGAGGGTGCTGGAGTTGTACAAGATAGATGCAACGCTGCGCACCTTCCTGATGTCATGTATGCGGCAATGGAGGACGGTCCTTCTCTATCCAGGATGTCGACAGATCCGGGGAATCGATGAACCGATCAGGATTGAACGGGGAATATTCCAGGGCGACAGTTTGAGTCCGCTTTGGTTTTGCTTAGCCTTGAATCCTCTAAGCACACTGCTGGAGGATTCAGGTCTAGGCTACCGGTTGAGAAGGGGTGGTCGGGTGATTTCTCACCTCCTTTACATGGATGACTTGAAACTCTTTGCCCCCAACAATTTGCGACTGATGGAGCTACTGAAGATAACAGAAACATTCAGTAGCGCCATCAGGATGGAATTTGGTGTGGACAAATGTGCAGTCATGCATGTAAAGCGAGGGGAGATTCTGGAATCCGTGGGAACCCAACTTGCGGATTCCATACACCTTAGATCCCTCTCCTCAACCGAAACCTACAAGTACTTGGGTATGTCGGAAGCATTGGGCATCAATGTTACCGACATGAAACAATCGTTGAAGGAACGCTTCTTTGGCCGCCTGAATAAAGTGTTAAATAGCCTTTTATCAGGCGGAAATAAGGTGCGTGCCTTTAACGGTTGGGTCATGCCGGTCTTGATGTATTCTTTCGGCATACTCAAATGGACTCAGACGGAACTTGACGCTCTGGATAGGAAGGTCCGCACATTGCTGATGGCAAATCGGATGCATCACCCACGGTCATCAGTGATGAGACTGTACTTCCCGCGGAAATGCGGGGGTCGAGGTTTCCTAAATGCTAAAACCCTCCACAACCGCGAGATTTACAGTCTCAGGGAATATTTCCTTCAAACCAACGTGGGTATGCACCGAGATGTGGTCGCAGTGGACAAGGGCCTCACCCCGCTCTCCTTGGCAAAAGAGAACTGGCGCAAACCTGCAGTACTTGATACTAACGATCGTAAGGAAATATGGCAGGGCAAAGAACTACATGGACGCTTTTTCCGGGCCCTCCACGGGCCTGATGTAGACTTTTTGACATCTGTATCCTGGCTGCGTTTTGGCGACCTCTTCGGGGAAACCGAAGGTTTTGTCTGTGCGATTATGGATGAAGTTATCATGACGAATAATTATCGGAAATACATTGTCAAGGATGGTACGGTTGACATCTGTCGGGCATGCCACCAACCCGGTGGAATCAATCCGACATATTGTTTCCGGTTGTTCTCGTCTTGCTAACGGCGAGTACTTGCATAGACACAATCTAGTAGCTAGGATTATCCACCAGCAACTTGCCTTACAGTACAACCTTATAGAGTCCGAAGTACCATACTACAGGTATGTGCCCGACCCAGTTCTCGAAAATGGTCACACCACATTGTATTGGGATCGATCTATCATCACTGACAGGACTATTGTAGCCAATAAGCCTGATATAGTGGTGATAGATCGACGAGAGCGCCGTGCAATGATTGTCGATATCGCTGTCCCTCATGACGAAAATCTCGTGAAAGCTGAGAAAGATAAAAAAATCAAGTATCTTGACTTAGCACACGAGGTTGTCGACATGTGGGATGTGGACTCTGCAATCATTGTACCGATAATCGTTACCGTTAATGGCCTGATAGCGAAGAGCCTCGACCAACACCTCAGGAGGCTCTCATTGCGTGGCTGGATCAAGGGCCTGATTCAGAAAGCAGTACTTCTAGACACGGCACGTATAGTGAGGAGGTTCCTTTCTCTAGAGCCCTGACCACCGGCATCTTGGACCCTGTTCCTGATGCCGATGGGCCACTATT
Source organism: Omphaloscelis lunosa (assembly GCA_916610215.1). Classification (NCBI taxonomy): domain Eukaryota; kingdom Metazoa; phylum Arthropoda; class Insecta; order Lepidoptera; family Noctuidae; genus Omphaloscelis; species Omphaloscelis lunosa. The sequence continues at coordinate 20,077,175 of OU744260.1, forward strand.
TTTTATATTTTTAAATGTTTTTTTTTAATGATTTTTATAAGAATATTTAAAAATGTGAATAATATGTATTGAAAAGAAATAAAACATAATAATATAATACCGGTCAAAATAGCTTCAGAAATAACAATGGAATTTTTTATCAAATTCTGAAAGATAAAAATGGATATTGTGGGTCATCCTTAAAAGATAGACATATGCCGTCGCGGAATTTTTTGTTGTACTTTTTAAGATGAATAATACTGTAGAACATAAATTTGATGTAACTTGTAACATTTTCGCGGTGCACGCCAATAAAGTTCGCAGTCGGCATGATTTTTTTCGACATCTTCAACAATAATCGTCAAATTTCAGCCAACTTACACAAAAAATTAATGAATTATACTCTAAAACCTTCCGCATGATGAAAAAAGGTCTAGCAGGTAGAATTTAGCGATAACTCTAATTTTTTTTTTTTATTAATCTAATTTGTACTTAGTGTTGTAAATTAATCTCTATGGAGAAGAACGGGCAAGAAACTCCAAGGACACTCTTTTAAATATAGATATTACAAAATCCTGGGTACATTATTCTTGTTGCTTCTATATGTGAGAACAATGTACAAAAAAAATCAAAAGCAATTAAAAATATAAGATTAAAAATAAGCCCTGGCAGATTAGAGATGACTAGTTTCAACTGATGGCGCCCGGTCATGAACATGACGCGTGGATCAGCACGATCCAGCTCAACCATTTTGTAGGGAACCGAATGATCCAAAACACTCGCCAGCATCAGCGAGACATTTAAGTGAGCATGACATACTCTCAACTGCCATGCTCTTTTAAGTCAACATACATCTTAATAACTTAATAAACGGCTCCATGGTATCACATTTACAAAAATAAAAATGCTTCTAAATTATACAAAACTATAGTTTGCAATGTATCTAAAAAAATAAAAGAATTTAACCACCAAAAAGAAAGAAAATCATTACTTAATTGGAGCATTCAACAATTAAGTTGGTAAAACAAAAATGTACATTAAGTTCCTAATGTCAAAATATTTTTTTTAAAAAAGGGGAAGCAACTCTTCAAAATATTAAAATTTTAACTAGTGAGCCCAAGCGGCTGTGGAGCAGGACCAGCATTAAGCCAAGCATTTTTATCTACGATATAACCATCTAACTTATAATATGCTTGTCTACATAGTGTGCGTTTAATGCATGTTTTAAATTTCTTCTCATTTAGTTGAAGAATATCGAGTGGTATTTTATTATAATATTTTACACAGTAGGTACCCCATATAAGAAGTGTGTACTTTAGACAATCTAAAACGTGGTTGATCTAATTTGTTCCTATTTCTAGTGTTAAAATTATGCCTGTCACTTATCTTACTAAAAAGATGGAGATTTTTTCGAACATACATAATGTTCTCATGTATATACTGACCAGGTACCGTCATGATGTTAATTTTCTTAAACAGTTCCCTTAGAGACTCGCGTCTGCGGAGGTTGTAGATGGCTCTGACGGCCCTCTTTTGCAGAATAAAGATAGAATCAATATCTGCAGCCCGTCCCCACAGCAAAATACCGTAAGACATGATGCTATGAAAGTAACTAAAATAGACCAGTCTCGCGGAATCTACGTCTGTTAGTTGGCGGATTTTCCAAACAGCGTAAGCGGCTGAACTTAGCCGCCCTGCAAGTGATGTTAAGAGCGGACCCAACTGTAGTTAGGAGTCAAGCGTTATCCCCAGGAAAACAGTATTTTCGACGAATTCTAGTGTCTCCTTATTCAATACAACGTGACATTCACTACTTCTAACATTCGGTAACGCGAATCTTATGCATTTAGTTTTCTTCTCATTTAATACCAAATTATTTGCAGTAAAGCAATTATGGACCTTAAGCATAGCGTTATTTACGTCATCAAGCTCCTGTGCATGTCTGTTTACTTTAAAAATCAGTGATGTGTCATCAGCAAATAACACCATTTGTGGTCGGGTTTTCAGTAAATTAGGTAAATCATTTATATATACTAAAAAGAGGAATGGACCCAATATCGAGCCCTGTGGAACACCCATTTTGACTTTTAAACCCAATGAATTTACATCGTTTATTTGAATTTGCTGCAGTCTATCATTTAAATATGATTTTACTAAGCTCAGCGCAAGTTTATCCAGTCCGTAATGCTCAAGTTTCAAGAGCAGTGTTTCATGATCTACGCAATCAAATGTCTTGGATAGGTCGCAAAAGATGCCTACTGCATCTCGTGCCTCTTCCCATGCATTAAAGATGTGTTTTAATAAAGTGACACTGGCGTCGGTTGTGCAACATCCTTTGGTGAAAGCATACTGTTGATGGTGTAGGATGTTATTACGGTTAAAATGATTGAGCATTTGATTTAACATTACTTTTTCAAACACCTTTCTGAAAACCGGCAAACCCGATACGGGTCTATAATTATTAGTGTCTTTGCTGTCCCCGGATTTGAAAAATGGTTTACTTTACTGTATTTCATTAAATCCGGGAATATCCCTTGGTCTACTCATAAATTAAATATTAAAGCTAAATAGGGTGCAATTGTCTCAATAATTGATTGACAAACTTTAGTAGACATGCCCCACAGATCTTCGGTAATTTTGATCTTTAGTGTTTTTATCTGTAGTGCTTAAAAGCCTTTACAACGACCACGGGGTTTATATGTTTAAATTTAAATTCCACAGGACAGGCTGAAACATTCGCTTTTAATAAATCAATAGCAAGTGAGGGGGAGGAATTTAAAGTTTCAGTAGTTTTAATTGGAATATTGGTAAAGAAAGTGCAAATTCCTGAGCAACATTGATGTTACCGCTAATGAGATCGTGGGAAGTGACCAGTGTGTAATCTGTATTATGTCTTTTGTTCTTGTTTGTTTCATTGTTAATAATTTTCCAAACTGTCTTTACTTTATTGTCTACTGATTTAATCTTGTTGCTAATAAAAGAAGCTTTAGCTGCTGTTCAGATATTTTTAAAAGTTTTAGAGTAAGTAGCAACATACTTATTAAAAGTTTCCTTGTTAATATACGGCTTAAGGCCATACAGTTCAAATAATGTTTCCCTACTTTTCCTGACGCCTTTAGTTGCCCAGTCACTGAATAAAAACTTAGGGCAAATAGTTCTAGTTTTTTTCTTAAAAAACTTATTGAACTCTGCACTAATGAAAAGAATTGTTCATACAAAATATTGCCATTGGACATATTTAGACCCTGATCACTTAACTTGCTGATTAAAGTGTTATTAAACTTATTTAAATTACCCGATGTTATTGGTCTAGTTTGTGTTTGCACTTTTAGTACTGGTGTGTTGGACTCAAAAATAACGGTTTGACCGTTGCGATCAGAAGGGAGATAATTAGCAATGGCTTCATCTAAATAGTCGCAGCAACAAAATACATTATCAATACATGTAGCACTACATCAATACATGTACCTAGTCGAAGTTATTCGCGTTGGTTCTAAAAATACATTTGACAGATTGAATGAATTGAAGAGGCTTAATAATCTACTGCTATTTGAATTATTTTCCAAAATATTAATATTAAAGTCACCACAAATAATTACTGATTTATTACCAGTAGTAAGTTTTGCCAAAACATCGTCCATTACTGATTTAATTTGTGTACCGTGTACCTCGTTGGATAGCTGATTATATGAAGATGTCTTCTCCGTAATTTGTGTGCTTGAAGCCATAGTGAAATTTTGAGATAACTGTTGTCAAAGTTCATCGAAGTAGATGATTTTTGAAAATGATTAGTGTACTTTTTCCTATAACTTTTAACTGTTTGATGTTTTAGAAAATTTGGTTACATCGAAAGGTCTGTTAAAGTATTAGGTATCCAATGGAATGCAATGAAGCCCATTCAATTTGAGAGTTTAGAGAAAAGTGATATTTCGTGACGAACTATGTGAAATTAAAAAAAAAACAAAAATAGGGTATTCCCGAATCCCATGAATTTTCATCTAGGTTTTATGGGGTGCTTAATTGTTACAAATAGATCACACTCTACCACGTCCTGGAAAGAATACGTCAAATTACAAGTCACTCTGTATCTGTTCTGTTTCTGCATAGCCCAATGTAATTCCATGTTCCATGTTGTGGTTACTTTGGCTGCGTACCGAGTTACGCTGTAATCGATTTGAGCGTGCTAACACCCATATCGAATTAGCGAGAGCGCGATTACGATGTGCCGTGAATTGTCATAGATGACGTCATAACATGCGCCATCTTGCGATCACGCCGACCCTTAGAGCAATGCTCTAAGCGCCGATCATGCCCTAAATTAATATCACAGTTGACAGACAGTTGTGCTGTTTTGTTTTGAGTTGCATCATATCTTTATACTAACGTAGCATTTTCGAGATGTGTGTGGCGGTTACACCGCCACGTACAAACTACGCATCATAGACCTGACGTCACAAAAATCCTGCATCGTGTACCTAATTAAAGTTTACCGAGCGACCTACATATACATAAGATTCCGACTTCAACCGTCGGACACTTGCCCACCAGACGCAACACCCGTCTGGTCAACCTTGTCTATGGTGGATGAGTGAACTTTTCACCCGTTTCCTCATACTGCTAAATGTGCTTCTGGCTACAGTCGCCACATAACCAAAGAAGAAGTTTGTGGTGTATACTCATTATACTCAAAGAAATACTGCTGTAATCCAACCATCATGTCCAAGGTTTGGGGTTATGTCATAAAGGAGGTGGGTAACGATCGGGCTTTTTTCGCCCATCGGTAAATTTATAGTATGGGTATTTTTTTAAAATACTGTACTCAGTCGAAATGAAATTTCTAGGTTTTTTCAAAAAATATTGTTACTAAATAGATAAAACACAGAAAAAAAACTATACTAAACTATTTGTAACAAACGTCTTTGATTATATTTCCTGTTGGCTTTTACTGTCTGAATTGTCACTGGACCATCCAGTAGCAGCGTCATGAAGTGTATCAGCATACCCAAGACTTGGTGTTTTTGTCTGAGTTTGATTATGGCGCCAGTAGATCAGATCAGAGTCACTTAACAAAAGCCATATCGCCCTTTTTCGTGCCCAGCCCTTTTCATCAACTGTTCGTTGTAAGTAATTAGGCTTCTTCACTAAATCTAGCATTCGTTGGGCTATTACATTGTCGTTCTCAACATTGTTAAGCCTTGCTGGGTGAAAAGCATTAAGAATTGCACACAGGATTCTAACATAATCTCCAATATATGGTATTTGAACCACTTTTTACAAGAATCGCACTGATTTCCAGGCATTTAAAAAAAAAAAAAATACACAAAACGCATGCAAAGCTACGTAAAATAATGGCAATAATACAAAAGAAATATTTTTATTACAATATGACACGCGTGAGATAAAGACACGTTTGAACACGCAGGTGAAGTATGAATTTGACTGATTCGCGGATAAGCTATTTTGTTTTGTATAACATCAAGGCGCTCGATGCACCAAAACAAATGAATGCTAGTTTAACAGACTATTTAAAGCAGAATTGGGTAGCCTAAAAAACATAGTGGTACATAAAGCGCTTCACAGTTTTTTTTCTAGTCAAAGTTTAAAAAAGTGCTTAAAATAACAAAATTTCAACGAATTTGCTAAGTTTAATGATTTTTTAAAAATATGATTTGCTATTTTTTTTCTTTCTTATTTAGAATATACACACATCAAAAGTGTCTAGGGATCAAGCATTTTTATGCGGATTTCTTGAGATTGAGATGTGGCTTTGTAATAAATTTATGATTATATAAATTTATATGGATCCTTTTTGGTGCATTTCATAATTTGAAACAGGAACTGTTAATCAAATTCGAGTAAAAGATGAAAATCAGCTGTCAATATTTTCCCTATAAAAACATACAACGCATTGAAGACATTATTAGTGCTACTGTTTCCCTACTACTGATTAAAACCAACGTTATTATGGAGCGGCGACGTCATTTAAGCAGGGAAGAAATGCTCAGAGCCGTGGGAATGATAGAAGCTGGTTCCCGGCAACGTACTGTGGCTTTAGCTCTGAATACAAGTCAGAGTGTTATCAGTCGACTTTGGACACGTTACCGAAGCACTGGTACCGTGGCTGAGCGCCATGGAGGACGGTATCGCTGCACCACACGGAGACAAGACCGATACATTCAAATCTTAACTCGAAGAGCTCCAACAATAACCGCCATGATGTTAGCCGTGAGGCTTCATCACTCTTCAGGGAACTTAATTAGCGACCAAACAGTCAGAAACCGCTTGCATGAAGTGAACCTTCATTCCCGAAGACCGCTACGGGTACCACCTATAGCAATGCACAATCGTAGGATTCGATATCAATGGGCTCTTGAACACAGAAATTGGGCAGAAGAACAATGGCGTTTCGTGTGCTTTTCTGATGAGTCTCGTTTTGGTATGAGACCGGATACAAGACGTATACGACACTGGAGAACCCCTGGACGCCAACAGCGATTAAAATCCTGCCAGGAAGTCCATCCTTATAGTGGTGGAACCATCATGGTATGGGCGGGTATTTGGATCGGCGGAAGAACTGAGTTGATTTGGATCAGAGGCAACCTCAACGCTCAAATTTATGCTGAGACGATTGTATCTGACGTCATCGTTCCTCTACAAGTGCAAATCGGTCCCTTATTTCAGTTAATGCATGATAATGCACGACCGCACACCGCAAGAGTTGTAAGACAGACTCTCGCCGCAGCTAACATCAATGTCCTGCTCTGGCCTGCTCAGTCGCCAGACTTGAACCCGATTGAGCATGCATGGGATATGCTACAGAGAAGAGCTCTGCCGAATATGGAGGGTATCCAGTCGCAAGAAGACCTTTTTTTGTTGTTGCAACGAACATGGGCGGCCATTCCACAGCGTGATTTGGATGAACTCATTTTGAGTATGCCAAACCGATGTTCTTGTGTTGTTAGTGTTCGCGGTAGAAACACGGATTATTAATTGTTTAAGTTACCCAATAAAATTTTAAAGAAAACTGTTATTTCAGTCTTTTTTTCGAACTTTAATGTTAGTGGTTCAAATGTCAAAAATCCCTTTATTAGGAAAATGGCAAATTTCTTTATTAATGCAAAGGTGACTTGGTTTATCGTTACTGTGACAAACGAAAACACTTTATTTGATGAATCCTTAAAGAAAATTTTAATTAATATCAATCAGGAGAAAAGTTATTGCAAAAATATATGTTGATCCCTAGACACTTTTGATGTGTGTATGTAAAGGTCAATACCTAAACTTCACATAAGTATAATAACATGGCTTCAATAAATACTTTGAATTTTCATGACTATCATAGGCGAAAAATGAGCTGATCTTTACCCACCTCCTTTTGACGTTGAGCGAGCACTGTGAACAGTGTGAGCGCGTTCACGAGCGTTCCGAATGATTCACAGCACTGAGCTGTCATAATCGTGATATCTAAATGGGTACGCAAAGTATCGATATCAGCTCTGTGAGCGATTAAGGCGTAACTCGGAATGCGGCTGTAGTCTGTTGTCGTTGTCGAATAAAATGTCAACTGTCAAACTTCAGTGTCAATTAGTGATGTTTATGTACAAAAAATATCGATATTTTTTCCGATATAATATATCGAAATATTGTATCGATGTTTAACGATATATCAGTCAAAAACATCGATATTTTCGATATATCGTATTGTAGGAGGACCTTGGTTGGCGAGAGGCAGAGCTGTTTGAAATTTGTTCGTAAACCACCATCCACATGGTTGAAAACCACCAAGGTCACCTCTGTAGGGACGCGGTTGGCAGCCATGTAGCAAGCCCTTAAGTAAATAAACCCACCAAGGTTAATTTCTACCAATCCACCATAGATAATACAATAATTAAAATAGATCTGCAACTCCCACCATAGATAATATATTAAAATATATGTGCAACTCGTTCATGGTTCAAGCGCAATGATACAAGTACAGTGCTGCCATCATGCAGAGTATTTCGTGTAACCGTCGGGTTGGCGAACTTGGACAACAAGCTAGATAGATTGGTAATTTATTTTAAGATTTTAATGAAAATTAACGATAGGTGTAGTTAAGGTATGAGTTTAGAACATGTTTTAAATGAATAATAATGCTTTGTTCTAAATATTCTAATTTCGTACGATATTTCATATATCGGATAAAATATATCGATATTATATATCGACTTCAATGATTCGATAATATCGAATTGATTCGATATATCAAATGAATGTATCGATATTTTATCACATATCGATACATATCAAGCACTCCTAGTGTCAATATCAATTCAATCGAAAAAATAAAAGATAAAGTCGAGCCAAGCTGAGTGGAGTCTTGGAAGTTTGTGATTGTTTTGGGATGAATTCTAAGAGATTATTAAAACTAAGTGTAAACTAGATTTAGGAGCATTATATTTTCCCAAAAATAACTTATATTTATATAAATATAGCTACATTAATGTTTTAACGAACGTTGCGATACCTACATTTTAGGCTCATCAAAATTTTATTTTTTCTTACAAGATGGGAAGAGTAGAAGCTTGTAGAATATGTTTAATCACTGATGTTAAAATGGAAAGGATTCAAGGGTCCTTGGAAACGAATATCAAGTCTGTTTTTGGGCACAACGTAAGTACGAACATTTTACTCCTCCCTTTTCCCAGTTTTTGGTTATGATAAAAAAGACAAATTAGTCTTTGTTTCCATGGTTTAGGGTCTGCTTGATCCGTAAAAGATGGCCAAGGTCTTATCTGTTAAGCATATTTCGTGTAAAGCGAGTACTTGAATTTGAGTAAATTCAAGTGATTTATAGATGAATGCATACTGGCTCGAGACTCGAAATTCTGACTGGCAATAATTTTTCAGGTTCTGTTCTCTTCAGACTTACCAGACTATTCCTGTTATGAATGTTCAGCATTAATAAACAAGTTCACTAAGTTCAGGAAAAAGTATTTGATGGCCCAGTCGCTCTTGTTTAATATTCTACAGAACCATGGTGTGGTGAGTACCTACATATCTTCTAATCTTATGAGAATTTTTGTTTTTAGTAATGCTTTTCTTGCAATTTCTTATGCCTTTCTTATTTTTAATCTTCATAAATGAAGACAGTTCAAAAGGGTCTTCCAAGCTTGACCATATTCATGGATTGGGTGTGAGCAGTATTTTTTTAAGCTGGAGTATGTTATTTCTTTGAACAGGTCACTGAAAAAGAAATAAAGAACATTGATAGAGTAGCATCCAAACTCAACTCCAGCATGTCAACAACTGTTATTAGCAGTGACCAGCAGGCAGTGGAAATTAAAATAGAATGTGACCCAATGGAAGATGTACAGGATATGACTGTAGAGGAAGAAATGAATGACAGTGGCAGTGAGGATGATGTTCCTTTGCATTCTGTAAAACAAATTGAGCATGTATGTATCTTTTAAGAAGGAAAATCTCATGCTGTTGCAATCATTGTATGTCTTATCTACCAAGGATAACCTTGCATGGATGAAGTTAATAAGTCATGTACACTCCGTTCACAGTTACCTCTGATTTTGCATAACCGTCAAAATTGCATTGATCGTCATTCACATTATGATGGGTTGCTGCCAATGACAAGTCTGTCAAAATCACAGTGATCTTTATTCTTGTTACAATTAGGTTGCTGATTGGTTTCTGCTGTTAGAGGTAAAATAGTTGTGAAAGCACTACACCTGAAGTATCAACAAATCTAATAGTTACTTGGTTAAAAATGAAACTTCCCAAATATTTTCTTTCGATCTTTCATGATAAAATTGTTCTCTTCTTAACTATAGATATTTGTGCTTATCTATGTAATGTTTGATTTTATCTCAGGTAAATGTTGATTCCATGAAAAAGAAACAACACACATCTAAAAGAAACAGTCACATGAACACTGAAAATATTTCAGGAACATCTTCTAACAAAATGAGAAAGTTACAAGGAAATAATGCCAAAAACGAAATTTTGCTCCAAGATTTCGATGTTTCCAAACTCACTGTAAGATTTGCCCTTTTAGACACCATAAAATTGCAAGAAACATTACATTTTATAACTAATAATTAAATTTATTTATGTCTAGGATGAGGCAGATACAAATGCAATAGTATATTTACAAGCAGATGACTTTGACAACGAGGTAAGTAGATTTGGTTTCTGTATTTTAAGGGTTGAACTGAAGTAACTGTTCCTCTGCCATCTTGTGCAAAACTGGGTCCTCCATCAATAGTAGAAATTAATAGGAATATTAATTTGTTTCAGCTGCCAAACACGGATAACACAGTTGACGAATACAACACTTCTTCATCTGAAATATCTTTAAAGATATTAGAAAATCAGAACTTAATGTTAACCAACCAACACACAATAATATCCAAACTTGCTGACTTCTCCGCCAGATTTCAGATTATCTCTAAAACTGATATGTTAACAAGAACTTGTGCTACTTATAAACTATCAACAGCCAAAGCTAACTCTGGGACATCCGTCATTGAAAATAAGAAACAATTGGATGAGTTCGAAAACGAACTGAATGACCCAGAAAAGAGACAAATGCTATGGGACAAATACTCAATATTATTTAATGGGAGAGGTGATGGTTTTAACTGTGCATACATTTTAATTGATGCGCTGTTTTCCAGAAAATTCATGACTCAGTGCTCTTGGGCTGGAGGTTCCAGAGGAGATGAGTGCAAAATTCCATTCAGAGTATACAAAAATACAATAAGTTTTTTTCATGAGATTGTACATGATTGTGATAGCAATTTCTCTTTGTTTGATTGCCACAATTTTGTCAGATGCATTTTAAAAAATTCTACAAAAAGGTGTACGAGCAAACTGCAAAGAATGTCGACTCATCGGAAAAGACGAAGGAAAGCGTCCGACATTATCAAGACTAAAGAATTACTTGGTTTAGAAGAAACATGATAAGGTTATTTTTCAGTACCCGGGCGTAAATAAGGCACGTCGCGCTTTAGAAAGACACAGGTATGACTACGGTATGAGTTACAGACAAAGCTATAAAAACTAAAATGTGCATTATTTTCGGCCCAGGGTGAAATGTTTGCCTGCGGAGGTTGCGAAGAAGTCCGAAATGGATATTGTGGCCCCCGGCAATATGGCAACTGAAGGAACACGGGTGGGTTTTAGTCAGTAACAGTTTGACACGCCCTCCCGCTCCGCCCAGAGCGGAAGAAGTTATTTGATAACGTCCCAACCAAAAAAAAAAAGATGTCTGATTTTTTTAAATCACCATTGATTTGTGACTCGTGCATGGACCAACCAAAACCTTGGTTATGCATAGGTACACGGTGCAAGTTACTTGAGCATGTAAAGGTCCAAGTTCGCGATATACAAGTGCAACTCCCGAGATATGCAGTGATACCCGCACATATTTTGATGCTGTTGTTTACACGATTCTTGTAACATGCGCAAGTATTAAGTACAGTAGTAGTTATTATTATAATAACATGTTTGTTACGTGTGACTGACACTGGCATGCAACACAAAAAAATTATAGCAATGTTTCACCAAGTCAAGATTACGATGACTATCTGCTTAGCGCCGAGAGTTCCAACTGTGTGACACACTCTCGTCCCAGCGCGTTGGATTCTCAACGCTCGACTTAACACCGAGAGTTGAAAATCTAGTGCGCGATAAAATCCCGCCGCGATTTTATTACGTCCGTGCGAACGTCGGCTTAGTTTAGAAGATATAATGAGTTAAATTTTTAAGTACCTATAGTCCAAGAGCTAGATAGAATATTTTTCGTAAACTCTTCGATCTAGCTCGTATATTATAATAATAATTATCTTCTAAACTAAGACTCGACTAAATCTGTGATTTGGTGAAAAATTGCGACAAATTTAGGGAGAACAGATCTTCGCTAGGTGCCCTAGCTTTTGAGTTTCAATTGGGCAAAGCTGGGGAGATGCTCCCCACATCGGCCGAATCGAATTTTTCGGTCACTGGTTCAAAATTTATAAGGGTTTATACCTATAGACCGAAAAATTCTGATATTTAGCGACAAATTTCGACAATTGTTTTGTGTTATCAAAATTAAAATCCCTGATGGCGGCCATAAGTTTGCAAGTGTCAGTCACAAGTTTATTACCTAGTTCTTGCTTGACCGTGTACATACAAGTACCCAGGTAGGTACAATACACGCCACGAAAGATGAGACTTGACCGCACCTCCCGCCGCTCCTTCCGCCCGCCCCGATGACGCCCCGGCGCAGACTTCATACCGCTAAAGAGACCCATAAATCGTCTACTGCGCAAGTCAAATCACGTGGTGTGTCAAGTCTCATCTTTAGTGGCACGCACTGTAGATAAGAATTTTCAATAAAAGATAATTTATGGTAAGGAAGTACAAAACCTAATTTTTTTTGTCAGAATGAGTAAATAATTCAGAATTAACTTTGATTTTCATTTATGCCTGTTAAGTACGAAATATCATTCATTGTTTTGCAAATATGTATAAACATAACATCACGCCCATATTCCGCGAAGAGAGGTAGGTAGGGGTGTTGTAAACATCAAAATGACTGACTTGGAGATCAAACCCAGGACTCGGCAATCATGCTTGTTAAAATTTATTTTACTCATAGAAGGAGCATCATTCATTTATGCTTAGGTAGTCACCATTGCAGCACACATGGTAAAACTATAAATACACCTTACTATCTACTTTTTTTCATCAGAAACTAGTATTCCTTCAACTATCAACAATTAATACAATTAAATACCCAAGAAGTATAATGGCCTGCTCACTGGCGGACGGCAGGGGAGAGCATCGAGGAGGATTCCTCTATCCGCCAGCGCACACTGACAAGAAAATTTTTCTGCGATATCGCGAGCGTCCGCCAGCTTACCGGAGCATCCAGTGTGCCGCGGCATCCGCCGAGTAGCCACTGCTCGCCGGGATTTGATTATTCCACTAACTAGCGACTACGCAGCGCAGTGGCGCGCGGCGTGGCCTGGCAGACTCCAGCGCATACTGCCGCCTCCTGCCGGGCACCGCGGTATCCTCGCGTGCTCTTCGATGCTCCAGAAAAAACTGCGCTGTGACGCTCTAAGGTCGATCACCCAGCATTGAAACATACCTTATTTCGATTGGATAAGTATTAAATTCAATTGATAAATTCAAAATCCTCTGTCGTAATGTCCACCAGTCTGCGCATGTCATAAGTCCTTATCTTTCATCAATAATCAGACAACCAAAGAACAAACCCACATCTAAATTAAATCTACTTTAATTCTTATACAATCAAACTATTCAAGCTTTATACACATCAGTATGTTTGTAGTTAATCTTCTTATCAATCCCCAGTAACTGTCTGATGATGAACTCAGGTAAACGCTTGTGCTTCCAGCGTGTTGGTAACGGTGTGTGATTGGCTTTCTGCAGCTTGTTAGCTACATACTGTTCTGCTTGGAACTCATTGGCATCCTTCACCATGGCTATCAACGCATTCTGGAAGTTCTTCTCTTTGGTTTGACGGCGGTGTTGCTTTATCTGGAATTTAGTTTGAGAGGAATTCATCGTTTGGCTATAAAGCTGAAGCAAACTGAAGCAAAATTTGTGCGGAATGCGGGATGAAATCGCTTGCGCTGATTTTGTCGACTAACTTGCACAAGATATCTAAACTGGCGTGAGCAGTCGCAAGACTTTCGATTAACATATTCGCATCTTGCACGGGATTCGCCTGAGTTCAGAGCTTAAAACTGACATACAAGTGACTCTTGAAATATCTACTTTAATATTGTTACAAGCTGTTAAATAGCACCATAACTGAACACTTTGTGTAATAACTTTAACATTTGTATTAATAACTAGCTTTTGCCTGTGGCTTTGACCCTGTTGTGGTTGGAAATTATCACACAGGAATGTACTACCTGATTAAAGTTTAAAATAATTAATGTTTCTCCAAGTAGTACCTAAGTTTCTCCATAATTATCATAACTTACATCATCACTTAGATCAAAACAAAACTATTCTGTTATATCAATACACACTCATTCTGGTTTTAAGAATACTAACCCTAGCCCAGGTGTACCGCATCTTCTTCCACAGCTTCCTTCTCTGATGTTTCTTCATCTTCTTCCTCCTGATAACAATCAACCTTGCAGCTTGAATCTCATCCTGACTGATCGATGGCAGACCAATCTCATCCTTTCTCCACTCTTTGTCCAGTAGTGGTATGATAGAACGAGGATTAACAATAGGTATGTAAGGTATAGGGGCCTGTTTTATCCCATTAGATCTTGGCTTATCTATGATTTCTACACCAATACTCCTTGGTGCAAATGAAAGAATTCTTGGATTATAAGGCAAGTCATTCTTAGCTTTTACAATGTTAGGAACAATAGGCTTGCATTCTGATATGGTTTTCAGTGCCGTGCTGAGATTGAGCAGGCGAAATTCTGGAAGTTTAATAAGAAAATTATGTGAATAAATATAACGTAAGACATAACCTCAAAATATTTCGAACGTACGTTTGATGGTGTTGTGAAGAGAGTTCATCGTAAAGGTTTCTTCTCTGTTTTTAATATTATTACATTATTCATCTAATACAAAGTAATAGGATTTAGTTTAGAAAATAAGAACTTTGTCTACAAGTTTAGGTTAAAATATTGACAGTGACAGACTGACCACAGAATGTCATTGAGATAGAAAAAACGGAGGCGCCGCGATATTCTATACATAAATTTGCTTATACAAATATGGGTGAAATACGAACTAGAATGTGAAATATCGTGTTATTTCACTCTTTCTAATGTGGTAATCGTATTTGATAAAAGAGACAACAATATTTCAGTTGTTCCTCATAATGGCAACATTTTGTTGAGACGTAGTAACAGTTGTAGGTAAGTGCCATATCCGCCATAATATGCAACAAGTTCATGGTAGTTCTACTGTCAAGTGGTTGTTTACTTTTTGTTTTATTGAGATTTGTGAGAAAATTACGAGGAGTTTTCCTTTAAAACTACATATATACGTTGGAAAACACCAATTCAACATGCCTGTGTGTTGTATTGTGAAGTGTGGTGCAAGAAAGAAGGAAAATCAACCTCAATTGTCTTTGCACAGGTTAGTAGCCGGTTTTCATGCAATAGTACATAAAGTGATAAACTTTCGATGAAAAAATTGCTAGGCGATCATTAAATACGGCTTAAATTTTAATATAGATATGGGTTTATTTCCGGCCAACAGACCTTTTTATTATTTCATAATTTCATTCGTTTGTTTACAATGATATGTCATGGTGGAATAGTGTTGTACCGTTGCCGTAATAGTTTCTGATACTAGTTCCTTCGCTGCGCTGAAATGATATTGCTAGGTCTGGCCCGTGGTTTACAGCAAATTGTACTCTTTGGTTCATAGCACCGAGAGACCGTTCCACAGAGTTTTATGATGTGTATACGATTTTTTTGTTGAACTTTTTAAGATGAACAATACTGTAGAACATACATTTTATTTAACTTTTATGATTTCCGCGGCGCACGCTAATAAAGTTCCCAGTCCGCATGATTTTTTCCGACATCTTCAACAATAATCGTCAAATTTCAGCCAAATTACACAAAACCTTAATGAATTATACACTAAAACCTTCCGCATGAATCACTCCGTCCATTAGTGAAAATTGATTGAAAATCCGTTTAGTAGTTAGTGAGTTTTTCGCGTTCAGACAGACAGAAAAATAGACAGACGCGGCGGTGGACTTTGTTTTATAATATGTAAGCTTGTGTATTATTCCGAATGTTCATTTATGATAAAATTGTTAAAAATTTAATTCACTAATGCCCGTTTTCACCGACAGCTAAGTGACACTTAAATGAATACTTAAATAAAACTGCACTGTTGGATTTTCAACTCTCAGCGCTGAGTCGACCGTTGAAAATCCAACAGTGAACTTTTATTAGGGATTCATTTAAGTGTTACTTAGTGAAGGTGAAAACAGGCATAAGACTTGCATGCTCGCTCGATACTAAATATTTGGCTTTGTTTAAACGTTCACTTGCCAAACATTAGGTTTGCGTTACAAATATTTGTGAAAACTTTATTTGCTAAGTAATAATTCTATAAATGAAATTATAATTATGCGGAATTTTTTTTGGGAAGTGATAAATTGTCAATACTCGTTTTTTTCTGTTACAACGGACTATTAGCTAATAATTTTTTAATATGATTCAACCGTGATATCTAGTAAGATACGTAATACTATTACGTACTAGTATCGATACTCGAAATAGTAACACTATTTTCCCTGAATGACACAACCCTAGCATTAGCAGCCATTTTAAGAGACATTTTGAGTTGTAGGTATGCACCTTTTTTTGTAGGTATTTCCAGTCCATACTTATTAAATGTCTATGCAGAATGTATATACTCTATGAGCGGACCATAGACATTTAATAAGGAGCGGACCATAGACATTTAATACCATAGACAGTCCGGTAATCTCTGGGTTGACGCATTGAGAAAGTTACATGCATTGAGATAGGAAAAATTCGTCAACCTAAGGTTTTTAAATCAGTATGGTAGGCGAGCCCATCAGCCAATAAGAATCAAATTTTGGGAAGTGGTAACATACGAAGTGGTTGATTTTTTTAGATTTCTGAATACCGACAAATCTTTACGAAAGGGTTAGCTTTTAAATCAAAGCTATTCCATTCGTTGATTTAGAGATAAATGTAAAATCATGTCCACTTTTGGGTAGGTACTTTCCTAAATCAATAAAATTTAGTTATATTTGCCAAAAAGCTTCATCAATCCGTCAGATATTTGTATATTCACTATCAGGATAGGTTACACTATTACACAGAATAAATTTTATTCGCCCTGAATACCTTTCGTTTTAAAAATTGCCCAAATCTGAGTTTTCAGACTCGTCAGATTTGGGGAAAGCCCACAATTTGTTCATCAGATTTGCCTATTTAACCTCATTCATTCATTATGGATTAGGCCACACACGATCGTACCAAAATCAAAAACTCTGAAGATCACTTGTATTTTTGGCCCAAATTCGAAATCTGTGTGGACTCCTGACCATGAAGCTCCTGTCTGAAACTTTTCAAATATATTTTCGGTGTTCTATCGTTATGCAGCAGCTACTCAGTTATCAACTTTTCGCCCTGCATATGTTCATTTCGCTCTGCATATGTTGGCTCAAAAACCCTCTGGTTTCCCCTACCAGTGGGTTGGGTTGACGGATTTTAATGTCAGTGGGTTGATGTTACCTACTCTAAAGTACTAAAACTTGAACATTGCTATTTTGGCACCCTTCTAAACTGATATTTACCCTTGACCCTTGTATTGTTGCCTTTTTCGTAAATTGTAGCTCGGTGTGATACGGAGCTGCAATTTACGAACTTTTATGAGCCAGAGTCTACGACGTCGTACATATATGGATCAGCATGGAATTCGCGCGAGTAATGATACTAATTATAATAGGGGCTCGCGTGGCTAAATAATGACAGCCGCACGGTACGATCGAAGGTTAAGCTACGCTTGCCGAGGTCGGTCCGTGGATGGGTGACCATCCATTATAGAGCGAAAGCCCTCCGTGCCTCGGAAGCACGTGACGCCGTTGGTCCCGGCTGTCATTTAATAAAGATCTTTGACAGTTGTTACGGATACTGGGAAGTTCGAAAGTCTGCTAATCAGTCTTGTCGTGGGGTATGGTATTATCCAGTAACTGGGTTGTGGAGGTCAGATTGGCAGTCGCTTCATGTAATTGTACTGATATCCAGCTGCATCCGGTTAGACTGGTAGCCGATCTCAACATAGTTGGCAAAAAAGGCTAGGCAGATGATGATGAGCAATAGATAATATAATATTAATTTTAAAATAACACCATCCACAACCCCACTTATTGTTTACAAGTCACTTGTACGACTTAGAGGTATAATTCCAAACCCCGCTGCACGCAGCAGTTCTGCCGCGTCACTACTGGTGCGCATACATTTTCTACAGGTTTATATGAGATTAGATGCCGAATACGGCAGCAATATCGCGGTACCACTGCCGCCACATCAGATCAGTAGTGCGGCGTTCATCACAGCGATAACACACGAGCGTTTATAAGTAAATTGGCAACAAAACAGCGAGACACCACGAACAACTCGGAATCAGCGGAAACTGTAGTGGCAGGCACTGCCGCGACAACAACGCCGCGGCAGCAATGCTGTGTGCAGTGGGGTTCTGAATCATATCTTAACGTATTACCCTATTTCAGTTATTTTACTACTCGGGCTCACTCGATCAACAGGTACAGGCGTACGGCATTAATAAAATTAAACAAGCAGTTTATTCTGAATTATTTACTCATTAATTGAAAGTATTCAGGTTTTTTGAACCATAATTTACATTGAAAACATCTTAACTAGGATTTCATGCGTACGGTTGCTCCATTCTCGAGCTACGGATGGGCCACTGAGTACAGAATTACGTATAGTCGACCTCAGCACTCTTATACCGCTTTTGAGAACAAATTGAAACCCCACACACAGAAAATAGACCGAAAAGTACGAGAGAGAAAAAAAACTAATTCGCGGCCAGTAGTTATTTCTTGAGTACTACAGGTATTGGCCGCACAGTCGCTTTGTCTCTTACTAGAAAGCGACCATAACAAATAATATATTTACAGAATTATAATCATCTCTCTAAGTTAGATTTGTTTTGTGTCGTGAATTATAATATTAATCAAGATACAACCTGACACTGACTTGCAAAAAAACGTAAGAAAATTTGAATTTCGCGGGCTAAAAAACGTTCAATCACTGTGGTAAAGGAATTACGAGGTCGACTATACTTACATATTCACTCTTATCTTGTGTCCAGTATCAACAATATTTGAACCTAAACAACTGCAAATCAGGCAGGTTTGACTTAAGTTCTAAAACGAAGTTTTGTGTCGCATTTCAAATACCCGCCGGCCGTAAACAAGGCATATTTTTGGAAAAACCCTCGGTATTTTGTATGTCATTGTGTACCCGTCGTGAGTCTCTTTTATATTTACGCCGACCCGGGCACGTAAATGTCAAATAGCTTTACAACTTTCAAGTTGCCTCCAAACCGAGCAATTCTCTAGTCTTAACAATATCAGAAGCTTTCATTCGTCTTTTCCGAGCCGACATTCTCGCCAGTTTGCTTGTACTCCTTTTATTGGAATTCCTTAAAATGCATTTGACGAAACTGTAGCAATCCATCATCGAGAAATTGCTATCACAGTCATGTACTATCTCATGAAAAAAACTTATTGTATTTTTGTATGCTCTGAATGGAATTTTGCACTCATCTCCTCTGGAACCTCCAGCCCAAGAGCACTGAGTCATGAATTGTCTAGAAAACAGAGCATCAATTAAAATGTATGCACAGTTAAAACCATCACCTCTCCCATTAAATAGTATTGAGTATTTGTCTCGCAGCATTTGTCTCTTTTCTGGGTCATTCAGTTCGTTTTCGAACTCGTCCAATTGTTTCTTATTTTCAATGACGGATGTCCCAGAGTTAGCTTTGGCTGTTGATACTTTATAAGTAGCACAAGTTCTTGTTAACATATCAGTTTTAGAGATACTCTGAAATCTGGCGGAGAAGTCAGCAAGTTTGGATATTATTGTGTGTTGGTTGGTTAACATTAAGTTCTGATTTTCTAATATCTTTAAAGATATTTCTGATGAAGAAGTGTTGTATTCGTCGATTGCATTATCCATGTCTGGCAGCTGAAATAAATGAATATTCCCATGAATTTCTACTAATGATGGAGGATCCAGTTTTGCACAGGATGGCAGAAGAAGAGTAACTTCAGTTCAACTCTTAGCGTATCTACTTACTTCATCGTCAAAGTCATCTGCTTGTAAATATACTACTCCATTTGCATCTGCTCGATTCTAGAAAAAAAAAAATAAGTAAGACATATTAAATTGTTGTTAAGTGCGCGGCGAGACGGGGCCGCGCGGAGGCATGCAGGCAGCTCATTCGTCAATGCTCACGGCGCACAGTGGGTCCATACTGAAAATTAGTGGACATAGGCAACAAAGTTCCAATATCGATTCGATATTTTTTTATGTGATTCTTCATGATATTCCAGACAACTTTTACTCTTGTGAAATTTCTTCTAAAGTTGATCGTTTGTCTGAAAAAAAAAATAGTTTTTTTTTATGGAGCAAATCGCTTTTATTTTTTTTCTTCAATTGTACTAATATGTTGGGTGTATGCGTGAGTATATGATAGCTAGGGTCATTCTCTATCCACGAAAAAAATATATCAGCGCCGGCCATCCGCAGCCGCGCGAGTAATCATTCGGTAAAAAAAAAAATATTTCCATGAAATTTTTTGCCTTTTAAAATCAATTCAAAGTATATTTAAATTTTTTGCTTTTTAAAATCAATTCAAAGTATATTTTCTGTCTCACTTGGCTGTTTTCACCTTTTTTTAGTTAAATATATAGTTTTAATAGCACATAGGTACTCACAACTAGTAATTCTGGCAGAGGTTTAGTTATTATCTATTGTTATCGGTGGCACCTGCATTGTGATTGATGACTCATTTGTTTGTGCGCTCGTCTAAGCGCATAACTAATGAGTCATCGAAAAATGCTCGTCTCTGATTGGCTGAATAATTTTCAGTCATGTTATGTTCACTACTTATTCATTAAGTCCCTCTAGTTTTGCTCTTGTCGCTTATTTGTGAACACAGTGAAATACTTTTATTTTTATATTTACTTTAGAACTATGGCTGGATTTTGTACCAACCTAGATTATTTTGTGAAATTAAGAAGTGGTGGTGATCTGAAAAATTATATGTTTCTATATGAATGTATAATTTTTGTTTTGAATACCACAGTTTCTGAAGAAGACAAAAACCTAATCAAGGAGTTCTTTTTTGTGTAAATCTAAATAAAAAGTGGATAGAGTCAAGTAGAAGTCAAAAAACTTTTATGAATCGTGTAAATAATCGCAAGTGGTTGGAAAAAAACAACACTGGCCTGTTTGTGACAGTGTTGACCTGAGAAGTGAGTTGGGCTTTTCGGACGCAGCCTTATCTGACCCAGTGGATATGAATTCCCATGTTCCTAATCTTGCAGTATGTACTACGGAAGCGGGAACATCTACAGAAAAGGAGCACAGAAAACAGTTCGAAGACTTAAGTAATAAGCAAAAAAAAGACGTTCTACTTCCATAGTAGAAGAAAATTCCGAGGAAGAGTTGCAGCACTGGTACTTAACAAAATTGAAAGACAACGGCAAAACGAATCTGGCAAAAGTGGTCGAATACCTTTCCAGTAATCCAGAAACGCTATCCGAAGTACACGAGCGGCTATTCAAAAAGCAGAGCCTAAGTACTGTCTCTGAAGATAAGTGTTTAGCTCTTTATACATCACTTGCGCTCTCGAGATAGAAGTACTTAGCTCTTCGACAATTTCTGAAAGAAGAAAACTGTGCTGCCTTTCCATCGCTATTCAAAGCTCGTAAATGCCAAGAAAAGATGTTATCCACCACAAGAGAGTATGGAGATTACCGAAAAAGGAGCTCAAATTAAATTTCAAGCGCTATTGGACCACACTGTGGAGAGGATTTTACTAGATGTGAATTCTGTTGATAGGTCTCAAAATGAAGAACTCAAGTTGACCTGGAAATGGGGGCTTGATGGTTCTTCGTCGCAGAGTAACTATAAACAGAAAACGTCAAACATAAGCGTAGTCATGATAAGCATCGTCCCTCTTCGGCTAGTGTCTGGCTCATCAACTGGGAATGAAAATATAGTTTGGGAGAACCCCACACCTTGCTCAACTCTGTATTGTCGACCTGTGAAGTTCACTTTCACTTCGGAGACAGCTGATTTTATAAAGTCTGAAGAGTCGGAGATGAAAAAACAAATTGATGAACGAATATCTACACAGTGTGGAAATATTATTGTATCACATGAATTGCATATGACCATGATTGATGGAAAAGTGGCCAATATTATTGCTGAACTACCATCATTTGCAACGTGCCCCATTTGCTTGGCAAAACCAATCGAGATGAATAATTTAGACGCTTTGACTTCCAGACCACTTCGTGAAGAATTTTACAAACAAGGACTTTCTTCACTGCATATGAAGATTCGGTGTATGAAATGTCTTCTCCATATATCTTATAATCTAGATTTTCAACGATGGACAGCTCGAGGCGAACATAAGGCTTTGAAACAAGCAAAAAAAATACCACGCAACAAGAGTTTCGTGAGCAAACTGGAATGCTGATTGATATAGTCAAACAGGTATGTATTTAGTTTTCGATCTTTTTATGTTGTTTGTGTATTATATCTCTATGTGTCGTATATTACAGTTTTTCCCCATTTCAGGGTTTTGGAACTACAAATGACGGGAATACTGCGAGGCGCTTTTTCCAAGATTACAAAACATCATCCAGAATAAAAGGAATTGACGAAAATATAATTTTCAGATTTTCCGTTATTCTACAAGCCATATCATCAGGCAAAAACATTGACTGTGAAAAATTTAGAAGATACTGTAGAGAAACTGCTGATGTATACGTGCAACACTATTCCTGGTAGTAGTACCACGAATAGTGTTGCACGTATACATCAGCTGTTTGCTGATTTTTGCTTGTCAGTTAGTGTACATAAACTTCTAATGCACGGTGCAGACATCTGTAACCACTTTGGTGTTTTGCCAATCGGTAAGTAAAAAATAAATAGAGTTTGATGTATAATTTGACTCGATTGCTTTTTGAAATTAAAATGCATGTACTTATTTCTTTTAGGTACCTTATCAGAAGAAGCTTCGGAAGGCCGTAATAAGGACTTCAGAAGCGTCAGAGAGAGACACACTCGGAAAACGGACAGAATAGCAACAAACGAAGACATCCTCTATGGACTTCTAATAAGCTCTGATCCTCACATATCCTACATAAGGCCTAAAATAACAAAACAGGTTCATAGTGAGTTGTTGCCTGAAGCAATTCAGTTGTTACAGACTACCGAGCCTCCCTGTGACAGCGTGTTTATGGAGGAAGAAGAATGCCTCATAGCAGAGTCCGAAAATTTGCCGGACGCACTTCTGGAATAAGAAATAAAGTGATCCGGCTCTGGACTATTCCCACAAAAGCCCACCAGGGCTGGGAATATGACAAACAGCCCTTTTCACGGCTACAATTATTTCACAATTTCCTTTCGATCATAAGTACGATAACTTATACTATACTTTACATACGCTTGATTATGTAGATGATGATTATCAACGTCTTGCCCGTAAAAATTCAAACTATTTCACCTATATTTAACAAAATTAGTATAACCAGAAACTTCTAAATCAGAGACGAGCATTTTTCGATGACTCATTAGTTATGCGCTTAGCCGAGCGCACAAACAAATGAGTCATCAATCACAATGCAGGTGCTACCGATAACAATAGATAATGTGCAGGTAGTTAAAAAAATATCAGCCAATCAGAGACAATTATTTTTCGGTGACTCGTTTGTTATGCACTTAGCCGAGCGCACAAACAAATGAGTCATCAATCACAATGCAGGTGCCACCGATAACATGCAATAATAACTAAACCTCTGCCAGAATTACTAGTTGTGAGTACCTATGTGCTATTAAAACTATATATTTAACTAAAAAGAAGGTGAAAACAGCCAAGTGAGACAGAAAATATACTTTGAATTGATTTTAAAAGGCAAAAAATTTCATAGAAAATATAATTTTTTTACCGAATGATTACTCGCGCGGCTGCGGATGGCCGGCGCTGATATATTTTTTCGTGGATAGAGAATGACCCTAGCTATCATATACTTACGCCATACACCCAACATATTAGTACAATTGAAGAAAAAAAAATTAACGTGATTCGCTCCATACAAAAAAATCTAATTTTTTTTTCAGACAAACAATCAACTTTAGAAGAAATTTCACAAGAGTAAAAGTTGTCTGGAATATCATGAAGAATTACATAAAAGAATATCGAATTGATATTGGAACTTTGTTGCCCATGTCCACTAATTTTCAGTATGGACCCACTGTGCGGCGTCCCGTCCCCGCCTTGTGGCGCATTCTTAAGGCGCGGAATCGGTCAAACTAAGGGGTATACTAAAGTTTTAGTCACACACTCACACATCACCTGATCATTATAAAACTATATAATAATTTTATAAATGCAAAAGTGAGTTTGTTTGTTATGTTTTTACGCTCAAACGGCTGATCGGATTTGGATGAAATTTGGCACATGGGTAGACCATGACCTGCGACAGGACATACAATGCTTCTTATCCTGGTAGTACATTCCCGTGGGATAATTTCCAACCTCCACGCGGGCGAAATCGCTGGCAAAAGCTAGTAGGAAATGAATCTCACAGTGAGTTTGGCAACATCGAAATCTTGAAGCAATTTTTCATTTCTGGCATTATTTCCTTGCAACTTTCTTATGTTGTTAGAAGATTCTCCTGAACAATTTTCAGTGTTCATGTGATTCTTTCTTTTAGATGTGTGTTGCTTCTTGGTCATGGTATTAACATTGATCTGAAATAACCAAACATTCAAAATAAGCCATGGGTACAAATTCTACAACTTTTGAGATTTAGAGCTATTAGGAAACAAAAACTGAGCATCACTGTTTTCTTCCTGATTTCATGTTGTGGGCAACAATGCTTGGCCGTTGTTGCTCAACTGAGAAAGCTACGAACTTGGACATCTGAGTCTCAGTCCAAATAATTATAACAAGTGATTATTAGATTTAATTTAAGAATCACAAAATGTTGTATTTTCTTAATTTTTTATTGGATTTTTAAAATTTATTTTATTTTCCTAATTTTACCTATTAATAGTTTAACTTTGTTAGCTTAGTTTTACCTTTATTGTGCATGCTGTGGTCTCCTATAAGTGAAGGAGTACACCTACTTATTACCCGATGGTGCCCTTTAATTATGTGTCTTTTGTTGGAGATTCTAAATAAATAAACTGTTTTTCTAATTAAGCAGCAATATTCCTAGAAGTTACCTTTATTCTTGTGACTTAAAAAAAAATAACACCTAACACACAGTTTCCGAATTTACGAATTAAGCATTACTTAAGGTGATTCCTTCAATGTAGCCCACAATCTTCAAAATAACTTATGTTTCTTCTAAATTAATTTATAATTTCGTGGCATTTTCACCTTAAGTAATGTTAAAGTAAGCTATGGCTATCAAGGAACATTAACAGATGTCAGGAAACTACCTAGATGATAAAGATACATACATGCTCAATATGTTTTACAGAATGCAAAGGAACATCATCCTCACTGCCACTGTCATTCATTTCTTCCTCTACAGTCATATCCTGTACATCTTCCATTGGGTCACATTCTATTTTAATTTCCACTGCCTGCTGGTCACTGCTAATAACAGTTGTTGACATGCTGGAGTTGAGTTTGGATGCTACTCTATCAATGTTCTTTATTTCTTTTTCTGTGACCTGTACTAAGAAAGAACTGAGTAAAATACACCAGTGTAAACAAAAACGTTTCTGACACACAGTTTTCTTTATGAAGACTGACAGTAAAAAAAGGCAAAAAGAAAAGTAATACATTGAAAACATAAATTATTATAAAATTAGAAGACTAGGTACACACCACACCATGGTTTTGTAGAATATTAAACAAGAGCCCCTGGGCTATGAAATATTTTTTCCTGAATTTACTGAACTTGGTTATTAATGCTGAACATTCATAACAGGAATAGTCTGGGAGATCTGAGGAGTACATTATCTGAAAAATAGTAAAATTATTGACAGTCAGTATTTTGACTCTAGAGCCAGTATACATCATCATTTGCCTACATCAATCTTACATTAATATTACATTGCTGTCCCCAGCGAATAAAATGGTCATCGTAAAAACCAAATTTTACAGGAAAAATAAAAAACAGTTTTTTGTGAAAATCTTATTAACTAAAATACATAGTGGAAATGTTCGAAGATTTAAAAAAATTGCATTATTTACAATACACCTTAAAATCTTGTAACTTCTGAAATAACAGTAGGAAATGAATGAAAAAAAATTACGAAAGTGTAATCAGACCTATTAATATTGAATATGCAATAACCTTACAACTACCTAGTAGCACATTACCATTTTATTTGCCGGGGACAGCGACATTATTTAACTGAAATTGAGAGCCTTAACACACAATGTCCTTTACAAACTATTTAAATGTGAAGGTAAGGTCAAGCAATGGGATGGTTTGTAATTTTAAATAAGATTCTCTTTATGGTATGATATGATCTTGTAACATTAACACTTTCCAGAACAGTAAACACCTATAGACGTCATAACAATAAAAATTCTACTGTCTCGTTCAGTGTCCCGGAAAGTGTTAAGGTTGCTCTTGGGTTGCTGACAAGTCTGTAAAATTATAGTAATCTTTATTGTCGTTACAATCACAGTAATTTTACCTCTGGCAGCATGTTGCTGCCAAAGGTAAAAAACTGTGAAAGGGCTATACTAATCTTCGTATACAGGTGATAACAAAGACAGATGCAGGACAGCAGTGACATGTTGCCAACTAGGTACTATAATCTGTGATTTGTATCTTAGCTATCTTCACCTGACCACTGACATGATGTTGGATTCATTACAGGTCATTCTATACTTAAAGAAATACAAACAATGAATGCACAAAAAGGTAAAAGTTAATATTGGTAACGTTACAGATTAGACATAGTATGATAATTATAATCTAAGCCTGGCCGCTAGTGCGCTATTGCCCTTCGGATCCAAGATGCTGCTCAGTGCCCAGTCTCTTGGATACCCCCCCATTGCCATCTTTTACAAAAAATACTGACCTTCATCCATGGAAATAAAAGATTTTTTTATTTGTTTATTTTATGCCAAAGAAAACACAGGAAAGACGAAACTTTTTGTACTTACGTTGTGCCCAAAAACCGACTTGATATGGGTTTCCAAGGATCCTTCAATCCTTTCCATTTTCACATCAGTGATTAAACATATTCTACAAGCTTCTACTCTTCCCATCTTTTCATAAAATACAAGGAAATAGGATTTTTAATAAAAAATCATAATTACACTAAACTGTTTGTTATTTGACACACCAGTGCTGCCGTTCTACAAAATTTCAAGTCCCTAGATGAAAAATTCCGTCAGATATGGGAAAAAATATTTTCTAGGAATCCGCTAGAAGTCCCTTAATTTTTTAAAATGTTTTTGTTTCCAAATGCTTTTTAAGATCTTTAAGTTTTGCGTACATTTCAGAGGGGCAAAAATGCTTTAGTTAAGTCACCTGGCACGGGTTTTAACCAATGTTTGATCTCTTTACAATTTTCCCGCTAGGTTCTATAATTCTGTGTGTATAATTCTGCTTATGACCATGAAAATCGAGTTTATTTCACGGGCAGTAATTACACTAAGCACTAACATTAATACATTTACTTGAAATTAAAATTATTCTATTCGTAATATCTGTGAGTGCGAATGAATAAAATATGATTAATTATGTCAATCCGTATTTTTTTCTCACTTATTCTTGATCTTGATGAGTAAGAAAGACACAACAGGCGAACGAACAATTTAATCTGATTCTGTGTTATTATTACGAGGGGCCGTACTACGATTGGTTAAAGCGATCATTGTTCCAGTGTGAAAATGGGACTCAGCTATTTATGCTGTATAGCTCCATCTTTCTCTCACACTGGAACAATGATGGCTTTAACACGTCGTAGTACGGCCCCAGCGCTAGACTTAAAAATCGGATCGGATCGGAAAATATGGATACAACTCATGATTTTTATTCCTGAAAACGTCGCCTACCGTAAGTGTCAAAAAGTCGCTAAATTATTTCGTGTCACTAGATCGAAAAAAGAAGTCCCTAAAGTCTGTTTTTTAATTTCGTAGACTAATTTGACATTTCAAGTGATTGTTGTTTGTTTTTTCAATTTGGAGTTTGACATTTGCACCTGTCAAATTAGTCTACGAGATTAAAAAACAGACTTTAAACATATCCAAAATCCGCTAGATCTAGCGACAAAGTTGCTAAAACGCCAACTTGAATTGACCACAGACTACAATATTGGACTTGACCATAGACATTTAATAAGTATGGACTGGAAATACCATAGACATTCTCAATGGTCGTAATAAATACTACATTGACGTTACTTGTTTGACGTAACAATAAAAAGCAAGCATAATTTTTTGTTCAGCCACAGCTCGACTTCACTGACTATTTATGTAAAGCCTTTCTTTTGTTGTTAAAAATCTCCATGATTTAGTGCCAGATGTATTAAATTAACATTTTTACTGATCGTTTGCCATAGAAATCATTAACATAATAAGTTCCTCATATGTGTATATAAATAAAAAAAATGATTTATGTAGGTCCTGGGATTATTTCGCGGACTACCTTATCATCCCGCTTCAAGGATACTAACCCGAGATGGCTCATGTAGGCGTCCTTTGTGATTTATTATTGCCTACTATCATATTTTGCGCGTATTCACCAAGCCAAATCAAAATAACATTAGATTGGGGCGATGGGGCGAGGTCCCACTGGTGGCGATTTGAAATAAGACGTGAAAAAGGAAAATGTTGTATAAATAGGTAAGTATTAAGAAAAAATGGCGGAATGATACAATAATGACGATCTTTCAATACTCCACATAATATTTTCTACAAAAACTAATGGGATCGAATCCCTGGAATCTTTTTTTATTACCTACCGGACCCGGGGCTCGTGGCTAAATAATAAAAGCCGCACGGGACGATCGAAAGTTAAACTACGCTTGCCGAGGATGTAGGACCATTCACTATAATATACATATATCGAAACCTCTCCGTACTTCGGAAAGCACGATATGCCGTTGGTTCCGGCTGTCATTTGTAGATCTTTGACAGTCGTTACGGGTAGTCAGAGACTCGAAAGTCTGACGACCAGTATTACTGAGGGGTATCGTATTACCCAGTATCTAACTGTGTTGTGGAGGTCAGATAGGCTAGCTATTCAGTTGCATCCGGGAAGACTGGAAGTCGACCCCAAAATAGTTGGGAAAAGGCTATATAGGCAGATGGTGATTGCGCGACAACAAATCAACGGTTTAGTATCAATATCTAATAACTAAAATTTTGGCGGTTTTCACTTTATTGCATATTCGTAGGTAAAATATATGAAAGAGCTCGTGTTCGCAAAGACAAAAGATCTTGTATTATTCAAATGTATTAGGTAATTGCTTGAAGAAATACCTAATAAGTCATTTTGCGTGATTTTTGCTGGCAATACCGAATATCTACACGTTTATGAGTAGATATTTGGTGTTATCAGCAACGTGCAGCAAATATTGACTGTGAATTCAAACTGTTTTTATTTATAAATGCAATACCTTTTATCTACGCGTTAAATAGCCAGTTCTCAGTTAAATTTGAAACAATAACTTCTATCTACGTACATTTTATATCCCTAACCTGAAATGTTTGATTAAAATCACTATCATCATCACGTACAGGTCGTGCCATTAAAGATGAGACTTGACGCACCACGTGGTTTGACTTGCGCAGTAGACGATTTATGGGTCTTTTTAGCGGTATGAGGTCCCCGCCGGGGCGTCATCGGGGCGGGGGAAAGAGCGGCGGGAGGCGCGGTCAAGTCTCATCTTTAATGGCACGACCTGTACCTATTATTTTAGTCTATAACCATTTTTTTATTCAAATGGTCAAAAACTATAGAATGAAACGTTTTTTTCGCCCCCTTAAAATCATGTTTTTGTAGTTATTATATATTGATACTTGAACGTCGAAATACAGGTTGCTCACGCGTATCTTTGTACCTATTTGTATGTGGGATTCTTTATACCCTCGAAGCAACTAAACAGCTGGATGGATTTTGACGCTTGAGGTGTCTAACGACTCGTCTGGGTGGCCGATGGTTATACCACCTAGGTTTTGTTTCTATGAAATCGATAAGGCGGATTTTATTTAATAACTAGTAATTGCTGCCGAATGGTAACGTCTTGGAACAATACCCCTAGAAAACCCTCCCTCCCTAAAACGGAAACCCTCTAAAAACTTGACCATTTGAGAAACCCAGAGCAAATTTGAAAGGTTTGATTTAAGTATCGTAAATTGAGAGAGACCATCATACAGCAATGGTCTGTTGTAGATTGATTCGATCGATTGATTAAATTATTTCACGATAGTCCCTGAAAGGGATTACCACGGGGCCCTTAGGGAATCCAACTGCCAGTCCACATACTCAACCGGAATACAAACGATTATAAAACAACGTTATTTTTGTTTACATCCCTTGCTCCGTTTAGCTCCGCTTTCGCTCCCGACCTCCGATATTTAGGTCGCTTGGCTGTCAAACGCTTTATTTTTTTCATTTTACCGGACTTAATTACAAATTCGGAGTTTCATTGACATGGATTAATGACCCCCTCGCATTTGAAGTCTGTGGTTTTGTTTACATTTTGCGTAGGTATGTTTGCTTGCATCTAATTGCTGATTGTAAATGAATTTCATGTATCCAAGCATAACTGTGTTTGGGTCGTTATGCAAATCAGGCAGGTAGGTACTACACTAGGTACCTATAGGTAGAAATTTCATTTGTAATATACTTTTTCTGATTGGATGACGTGTTTGTTGATTGCGTGTTGCAGTTGATCGGCAAGAGGGCTTGTGTTCGATTCTTGCCCTGAAAGGTAATATGATTTCTAGTTTGCTTTTATAACCGAACAAAAAGATGCTGCTCATCATCCAGTTATCTATGTTACTGGATACTTACTTTTTACAACACCCACTGGACGATAGAGCCCCATCATTTGTAGAGAAACAAACGGAATGAAGAATGGTATCTAATCATCATCATCATCATATCCCTCTGCTTTACAGGCCTCCACACACCGATCCTTTGATAACAGCATACAAAACTAAGACGTTCAAGAAACTATTAACGCGCGTCTTTGGGTTAACAGATCACTATTGCTTTTCCTTTACGCAACCCTTCTTATAGGATTATTTACAGGGCCTTTATGTCCAATATAAATATATTATTCCGTGGTTGTATTATGTCCCCATCCATGGGTTTGACCCCATTTACAATAGCGTTGAAAATCTTCTTGTGTGACCTTCTGATATATTTTTAAAGGAAAACTTGCTTCAACGTTTTAAAACAGCGTTATTCAAATGGCTCATAAAAAATCTTTCTATTCTGCGAATGAGTACCTAAATTTTAAAGATTTACACTGACATTTTACTATTATAATTTGACAAAATTGATTGACATTTTTATTCTTATTAAAATAACTATGATGTATGTTTCAATTTTATTAGCTTCTTATTTAATTTATGTAATTTTGCATGCTAGTTTTAGCGAATTGTTTTAGAACTTGTTAAAAACCCGACCATCTGTATGTACTACAATTCTTGCAAATAAAATTTCATTTCATTTCAACGAATGTCGACCGACGCTGAAAATCAGTACCTAATGCTGAATTATAGGTGCGTTACCAGCCTACGTTATGGCTGCAAAAATAAAAGGTAGTCATATTAAGATACGGAAGCAGTCGACCATCCAATGTTTGGAGCAGAAAGTGATTACAAAATCGTGGCGTCTATTAACAGACAGATCTAGTTGAATACCTATACCTATCACGTTCGTCTATAGAAGTCCAGTTGTTTTCGACATTGAAGACTTCAAAAGCCTCTGGAACTTCAAAGTAGGGACATAAATTACAAAAATATCAGCAGCCAGACAATCGGGGAGACTCATTATACAGATCTTTCATGAAAGGGAATGGCGTTCAAAGCTGCGTTTATCTACAACATCGCACGGTTCAAGGCACCCTTTGAGCTGCTGACAAAGATGGCGGCTTCTTCAGGAACCGACAATCGATTTATTTAAGTTTGTGCGAGGAATTTCGAGGAGAATGTTTGAATTCTGTGTAGATCAGAGTATACGTAGAAGTGTTTTTCACACGGGTCTTCAGTTTGTAACATATTTCTATCTTTAGCCTGCGAATCGTGTATCAACTTCTTTGGTAACTCCCTTCTTTCTCCGGCCCCGGCTTCCTCCGGTCAATTTACTGCAGTTATAAGACGGAAAAGAGATGCCTTTTTATTACTGATATGATGATTTTTATGACTAAGTATTTCGTTTATCTAAACTAATATTAAAAATTATCTATATCTATACTAATATTCTTAGATGAATGATTGGTCTCGCTGCGCTCGACGCAGCGAGACCAATCATTTATGTAAGCTAATATTATAAAGAGGAAATATTTGTGTTTTTTTTATGTATTTTAACTACGCGGGTGAAACCGCGTGATATCCGCTAGTTATTATATATAAAGAGAAAACATTATATTTTTTGTATGTTTGTTTGTTATGAATAAACTCAAAAACTACTGAACCGATTTAAAAAATTCTTTCACCGGTAGAATGCTATATTATCACTGGGTAACATAAGCTTTCATTTATAAGGATATCACGCGGGCGAAGCCGCTGGCGGAAGCTAGTTACTTATATTGCGAAGATTCACTGGACTTTGGTATCATTCAGGGCCTCAAGTCTGCTATTACAATAGTGTCAGAATGGTCTATCATTGATTTCAAAATTGTAGATTTTGACAAGTTTGGTAATCTACTAATATAATGGCGTCATTATGACTTTTCAATGGTCAGCCACTTACACTTGAAAGAAATGGCATTTATTGGTAGTCTCGTTAGTGACCTACCCTTAGATTATAATAATCTAAGGACCTACCATTAGAACTTTCAGTATAGTATAATGTACTCTGTGATTAGAACGTCATTGTGCTGTCATTGCTTTTAATTCGTTACGAGTATCGTGTTTGTGGAATATTTATTGAATGGAGACATTGTATTCACTACGAGCAAATATTCTCGAGCTAGCCAACGCAGTGGATGCTAGAGAAAGAAGATGGGCGGAATGCAGAAAACGTCGTCGAGCCCGTCGCTTGACGAGAATGAATGCGAACCCCTTTATTGATATTCCCGAGGTGGAATTTGTAAAAACGTTTCGCCTTGGAAAGGACTCAGTAAGGGGGTTAATTGATTCAGGCCATGGTACGGAGCGAGAGGACATGGGAAGCCGTCACCTCCTTTTGTGAAGCGGTAATGCTCGTGAAGGAGGAAGCGGAACGCGTGAGGGAGAGGTAAATTTCGCGCCCTCACGCCCCTAACCACCGCAGGAGGAGACGCCCTGGGCGTCGGGAATCGCAGGCCGATTTCCGGCCACCGTATTAGGCGCGGGCTTGCGGACGGTGAGCAATAGGTAGCTCGCCGTCCGATAAGGACTGTGCCCGTGTCGACGGCGCGTTGTGTTCCACGCGCGCCTCAAAGAAATGTCAGCAGAATTGACGGAGTCCGCTAGGGCCGATGCCTGCCGGGGTTGCGAAGAAAACCGAAAGGGAGATCGTGGGCTCCGGCAACAGGGCAACCGTAGGAACACGGGTGGGTTTTAGTCAGTAACAGTTTGACACGCCCTCTCACTCCGCCCAGAGCCGGAGAAGTTATTTGATAATTTCCTAGCAAAAAAAAGGGGATTAAGTGGAGAACTCATTTCTCTTATGGCCAGACCGCGTTGAAACGATAGCGTATCGGCAGAAATAAAGGTGAGAAAAATTAATTTTACATTGATTTATTATTCTATAGCTATAAACACGAAATAGGTTGATTAATATAATATTTTTATTGCAGACTAGCTGCGCCCCGCGGTTTCACCCGCATAAGTCTCGATCCCGTGGGAATATCGGGATAAAAAGTATCCTATGTCCTTCTCCTGGTCAAGGTCTATCCATATCCAAAATTTCATCCAAATCCGTTCAACCGTTTTAGCGTGATGCCGTGACCAAGGGAAATAGGGATAAATTTTTATATATATAGATTCTAATAGCACTTCCATTTTTTGCATCAGCTAAAGAGATTAAATATTATTGAGTTGTGAGTTTTTTACTATTTACAAACTTTCTAGTACTTCAGATTGCTTACAACACTAATAAATAATATGTAAAAATATAAATAAATGAAATCTGGCTTAATAAATGTTCAAATTTGGTAGTCGTTTTTCGAAAATCATTTCTACTAACAGGTTTTATAATAATGGCAATACGACAATGCCATTATAACATAATTTTAGATTTAGATTACGAGACCATTAATCAATAATCAATAATCATTTTTATTTCTGTAACATAGGTAGTAGATACAGTTCTTAAATTAAAGTTATGTCATGCCAAGAGGCGTACAAATATGGTTGCATGCTAAATATGAACAATATGCAATAATTTTTACAGTCAATGCATAAATAAATAATCATAAATTACAATTAGTCACAATATTCAATTAAAAATAGTTTCTCCAGTCAAATAAATCAAATTATCTATATTAATTTATCATTCAAAAATTCATCAGTCGTATAATAACATTTTTCAATTAATAACAGTTTTAATTTTTTTTTTGAATTGTGTAATATTCAAATTTTTTATGACATCTGGTAATTTATTGTAAATGCGCGGTGCCATGCCTAAAACGCTCTTTCTCACTAAGGCAGTCTTACAACGCTGATTGCTTAAAGAGTTTGCGTATTGGCTACGAATCGCAACATCTCGTAACGTTGACACTTTTTCGAACAACCTCATGTTTGTTTTGACGAAAACACTAATTTCAAAAATATATAATGAGGGTAGGGTAAGTATTTTCAGCGATTTAAATGATGGTACACAGTTATCATCAATTTTCAGACCACACATTGACCTTATGCATCTCTTTTGTGCCTTAAAAACGATATCTTTATCAGTAGAATGGCCCCAAAACATAATACCATATTGCAAAATTGAGGCTACTAAGCCGTGATATGCAACTAGTAGCGCATCCCTATTTATTTTTCTAGCAATTTGGAAAAGTGCGTATGCTGACCAATTTGACCAACCAATGATCGAACATTATGAATTTAGCAGATTACGAACTTTTAGCAAAATGACAATGGGATCGTGTTGAAATGACGAATTTATAAAAATAGCATACTTGGACCCTAGAGAGACTGCGCCTCTCAGCCGTCTTTGAAGCGAATTCCCAAAGAATGTCATTTAAATCTAAGTCAAATGTTTCTATCTGAGAGAAGAGAAGCCGGGAAGACTAACCTATTTGGTAGATAGGTTAGTCTTCTCTGTTTATTGATAGCCGCCACCGCGCTGCCGGCGCCGCACACGGTCTTGACTCATGTTATATCTCTCTCTCCATATCTATTGAGAGAAAGAGATAAAACGCAATCAAGACAGTGTGGTTGACAAGTCTTGATTGCGCTCTGCTGCTGCCTCTTAAAAATATTCTTAAGCTCTGCTCTCTCCGGCAATTTTTCTTACGAAAAAACGCTTTTTCATTCAAGCAAAAACAAAGCTCTGTGAAGGATAGCACGGAAAAACCTTCTGTACCAGGTAGTAAAATTGGAGGGGGCGCGGCTCCCCCCTTTGCTTTCATTTGGCTTCCTTTGATCCCCACTTCCACGGTCCCTAAGTACCTACTTTAAATGTCTTGGTTATCCACATTTTGAGTCATTTAAAAAAATCGTACAAAGGTTCTAACTGTAATATGTCGCAAAAGAGACTTTCAAACATAAGCAAATAATGTATACAAGGATATCAATACAAAATAGATATCTATTTAGAAAACTTCTGAGAATCAAATTTCAAAGTTGATTTATTTGCAATAGCATCTAAAATTAAAATTATATCTGGATGACCGGTTTTTTTTTTAACAACGTTTCCTAAAAATGAAACCTAGCTAGATCGATTTATCGCCCCCGAAATCCCCTGCATAATAAATTTCATGAAAATC
Organism: Omphaloscelis lunosa; assembly: GCA_916610215.1. Lineage (NCBI taxonomy): Eukaryota > Metazoa > Arthropoda > Insecta > Lepidoptera > Noctuidae > Omphaloscelis > Omphaloscelis lunosa. The sequence continues at coordinate 20,113,033 of OU744260.1, forward strand.
GTTGGAGCCGTTTCTGAGATTCAGATTATATACTTATATACAAGAATTGCTCGTTTAAAGGTATTAGATAGATACCTAAAGGCTATACAATTTAAACGACGCATTTAATCAACATAGTCCAACACAGGGCCATTCACCTAATACAAGCAAATCTTTGCTTAAAAGGTGACTCCAAACCAAACATAGTTATATATAACTTTAAGTGAAGAAATAAACATTTTTATTTATTTATTTTGTTTTTATTCGATACATCTCGATGAAACCCGCAATAGTCGCGCTGGCGTCCAATTTCCTGGTGATCGCGACCTGCGACCACCCTCGGCGACCCGCGGCGACCCGCAGCGACCCACAACCTACCTACAGACGGTCGCACGATCCGATTCTAACGTTTTTTACGACACTCCTCGGATATAAGAATGTTTATTACGCTATTACATATGAATATTAGTCTTCGAATCTTATTTCTGGAGCTGGTTTTTCCAACCTATGCGGCTACTAGAGTGTTACAAGGATATTTTGGCACCTGAATGATTGATGAACGTCGTTGGTGAAATTGCATTGACAAAACACAAGATGGCGGCGTTAGTTCCAATTTTGTTCACGCGCCAAAATAACCTTGTAGCGCTGTACACAACACATGGTTTCTGGAACGAAACTTGACGACGGCGACGTGTTGAAATTATAAAGGCTCTTTCAAACAGGCGCGACATGCGACGCGACACAAAGACACTGCTCGTTGCGCGACGAGCGGTGTCTTTGTGTCGCGTCGCGTGTCGCGCCTGTTTGTAGGAGCCTTAAATAAGTTAACTAATGTGATCGGCTGTTGTTGTTAATTCAGTCACCAAACCACAGCATGCCGAGACAAGCTTTTAATTATTTTTTAGGTAATTTTTGTGTTGATTTTTGTTCAAGGGAGTGACTACCGGGATGACGACATGTTACGCCGACCACAAATAGACTGCGATAAGTGCAAAAGAAAGATGATTTGATGATTTTCGTTCCAGAAACACGATGTTAGTAACACACATCGGGTTTTAGTTAAAGTTCGTTTTTTGTAGAGCATGATCGTTTCTATCACTCAATTAACGATTGTGTGTCTCTTTCTATAATTCATTAAAGGGCTTGCTACACAGTTGTCAACCACGTCCCCGACAGAGGTGACCTTGGTTGGCGACTGGCAGAGCTGTTTGAAATTTGGTCGTAAACTACCAACTACACGGATGTAAACCACCAGGGCCAATTAAGGCCTGGCCGGGTACCTACTTAGTTACCTAAGTACTTTGTAATAATTTTCTCACACAAAGACACAAGCTTATTCCAACCACTCGGTAAAACGTAGATTCAGCAACATTATTACCAAGAATCTGTTTAATATTCGCCATCCGCATTACGAGCCAGTCTACCCGAAAGACTTTAATATTTTAGCATAAATAACTCTATTCATTAACATCTGAGTCCCGGCTTAAGTTCCGCTAAATTATAACCAGTAAATTGAGATAATAAATGAATTTTGTGCTGAAAAAGCTGTGTAGTCTGTGAATGGGATCCAATTATAAAATTGGTTTATCTTTCGGGAAGGAAACAAAAAAATCACGTCTGTATTTCCCGTAGGGTAGCTAAGCTAGAGTAGGTACCTACCTACATAGGGTTGCCAGGCCCAAAAATAGAAAAGCCGGACATAGATTTATATTTAGCCGGACATTTTGCCCTGAAAGCCTGATGCACTGGTTTATGAATGAAAAAAAAAAGTATATATTTTTATTTGTGTCTTTATTACTATTATTCATTTGAAACTTACGCTACTTTAATAAATTATGAATCAAATTTTGTTCTTACTACAGTAATTTGTAACTTCTTTACGTTGAAAGTAATTAAAACAATCAATAATCGCCTATGTTTTGGCGGGGCAGGTTTGACTAAAAGCCTTAAAAATGCTGTATAGGCCAGACTTGTGTATAATTGGCTGGACAAGATTGTAAAAATTCGGACATGTCCGGCTAAAGCCGGACACCTGGCAACCCTATACGTACACCAAAATTTCGCCAATTAGGTAGTTCTCTTATAAGACGCATGTATGTAGGTTTTAGGGGGAAACCCTATTGCTAATAATCGGACACAATCTGACTTCGGACTAAGTACCTAGGACACTACTATGAATTTCCTACTGGTAATCAATAACACTGCTCGATCAGAAATCTAACCTGACCCCGCGCTTAGCACCTTAACCTGCGACCAGGACTAGGTAAAACTTGGAAATCAATACACCTATATTAGTAGATATGAATTCCGGAAACAGTTTTTCAGGCTGGAGCAACTTCCCTGGCGAATGTTGCTTGCGAGCTGCAGGATTGTGTGAGGTGTGACAGGTGTGACGTCAGTGGTAGTGACACTAAACTATTGTTTTCGTCTGTGCGAACTGTAATCTAATTGCGTAATACAACACAATCACAATCTGTTTCGATTTGAAACATATTGCTAATCCATTGCTTCATACGTTGGAAAAAAAATTGCTCAACAACGTAAATAACGCAATGAATGTTGTTGAACTGTGAAAATGAAATAAATTAGGAAAAATTGTTTACGAAAATAAGTAACGCAATTAGGGTACAGGTGTAAGTACCAATGGGCACGCCACAATTGCGGCGATAAGACCCCTCTTTGAGGAGTGGCTAGAGAGGCGCCACGGCGTCCTCACCTTCCGCCTGACGCAGGTCCTCACCGGACACGGCTGTTTCGGGAGGTTCCTGCACAGGATAAGGCGGGAGGAAACGCCCGGGTGTCACCATTGTGTGGATCGCCCGGAGGACACGGTGGAGCATACGGTGGAGGTCTGCCCAGCTTGGGCGGAGCATCGCCGTGTCCTCGTGGAGGCGATCGGCGGCGGTGATCTCTCGCGTCCGGCCCTGGTTCAGGCCATGGTACGGAGCGAGAGGAAATGGGAGGCCGTCACCTCCTTCTGCGAAGCGGTAATGCTCGCGAAGGAGGAGGCGGAACGCGTGAGGGAGAGGCAAAATTCGCGCCCTCACGCCCCTAATCGCCGCAGCAGGAGACGCCCAGGGCGTCGGGAATCGCGAGGCGATTTCCGGCCACCGTAGGCGCGGGCTTGCAGGCGGTGAGCAATGGGTGGTTCACCGTCCGATAAGGACCAGGCCCGGGTCGACGGCGCGTTGTGTTCCACGCGCGCCTCAAAGAGATGTCAGCAGAATTGAAGGGGTCCACTAGGGCCGATGCCTGCCGGGGTTGCGAAGAAAACCGAAAGGGAGATCGTGGCCCCCGGCAACAGGGCAACCGAAGGAACACGGGTGGGTGTTAGTCAGTAAGAGTCTGACACGCCCTCCCGCTCCGCCCAGAGCGGGAAAAGTTATTTGATGATTTCCCACCCTCAAAAAAAAAAAAAAGGTGTAAGTACCAACACAAGTACACATACTTACTTATCAGGTTCATCCCATGCACAATCGGCGTTTTATCATAATCAACTTATTGCATAGTTGGGAAAATATTACGCTCCTCCTCCCATTAAAAAGTTTTCCACAAATAGTTTTAACAAAATAAACGTGTTTAACGGATACTCATCATTACCGCTTAGCCTTTTCCCAACTATGTTGGGGTCTTCTTCTAGTCTACCCAGATGCAGCTGACTACCAGTATTTTACATGGAGCGACTACCTGTCTGACCTCCACAACCCAGTGACTGTATAATACGAAACCTCTTGGTAAGACTGGTGTTTTCCACGGATATTATCTCAGTTAATAGTTTTAACCATTCAGTGGTTAAAAAAATGGTAAGTAAGAAGGTACAATAAAATATATTTCTTTTCTCATCCAGTTTTAAACTAAACCAAATATAATAAGTACTAGTTCTACCGTCCCACCAACGACTGATTCAAATAAAACCGATTTAAACCTGTTCCAATTGGATTTTGGTTTGCTTTCTACGGAAATTGAATAATTCCACTTTCCTCGGTCGCTGTACTCTCTTGCAGTCACTACATAAGAATATTATGTAGAAGGCTTAAATTCAAAATAATATCCATATTATTGTAAAACACACAGAAAAGGGACTGAAATGTATTCTTAGTTGTTAATAAATGACGCAAAAGGATTTTTTTTGTTTATTTTAAATAGGTACGCCAACAGCACATTACACATTGTACATTAAATAATAAAAATTAACAGGTATGGATTGTTTATATTTTAAATAAAGTAGCTTCCATGACACGCGGCAATATTTAATGTACCTACGTTCGCAGGACCCTAGGCACTAGGCAGTCAGCCCCACTACTTTTTGCTGATGGGTCAATATTTTTCCACGGCAAGAGATGAGTACTTACTACCTGTACCTTACCTACGTATCGTGCTGATACAAGAGAAGAAAAAGATATGCTCTGTGACGAGCAGTGGACTGTTTAAGCCTGTTGGTGAACAAAAAGCGATTTTATCATTCTGTCTGCTATTATGAGGTAACTATAAAACCTTTAGGACCCTTACTACTACAAAACAGTCATGGGTAGTGCGCCCTCGAGATCAAAATATGTACCGTATTTTGCGCACGTGGTTGTGTATAACAGTGAGTGAGTCTTCTGTTTCCTTCTCTATGTTTTCAGTATCGGTAGTGTCCATTAATTTAATTTTATTCCGACATCTGGACGTCGGTGTCGCGACGTCCCTGTTTTATTGGAATCTAATACGTTTATTTTGATGAGAAGTAATCTACTTTATTGGCTTCATTCGGCCTCTCTGAGTGGTTGAAGTGCGTCATCATCGTTGACGTTAACCACGAATGTGTTTTGGCCCCGGATTACCCGATTTTTCATTCGATTGATCAAGAAGTAAGGTGAAAGGATTTCGTCTCGAATAACGTTTCGATTTGCTTGGTATAGCAAAATCGTTTCTAAGGGACCTGTTTTATTTTAATTATTTATCTCTTCTACAAAGAAAGTTGAACATGTGAAATACATACATTCCTCAAGGCTAGATAGGTATAAATGAAACTGAAATAACTTCGCCTGTAAAACAGCGCCTCCTACCCAATTCGGATATAAATGCGTTCACTCAAAATCTAAATAGACTTCCAAATATTCTGTAGAAATTCAATTAACTTTTTTTCAACCCGCAGTCAGCCTAAGGGTATACAAGAGTGTCATGAATATTCAATATATTTTTCCACTCTTTCAAAGGGATTTTTTTGTTATATTTTTTTTCTAGAATAGCTTAATGACGTTTCATAATTTTGAACTCTTTTGAGTTTTCCTAGTGGAAAGTTTAGCGTTTATGGCGTGGCGGTTCGTTAGTGTGTTTCTGAGATGTCAGCACGTGTATTAACTTTTAAAAAGTTTAAGCTCTAGCTTCGAATGGTAGAGAAAAAAATCCTTGGAAAGCGGTAAGTACTGCCTACCTTCTTGTCTTTGGATTTTATGAAGTGTACCTTTCCAAGTAGCTATTTGTTTGCTAGGAACTACCTAACAACCCATGTCGGGTAGTAACAGAGAGGAGCATTTCAAAAATAAAATAGTTTTAAACAATTCACCATAATTACACTAAGAAGTTTCATGTATCACAATATCTAGCCTTCAGTGACACGGGGCTATACTTATCAAGGCAGTATCATTATCGTATTATACAGTAAACAATCACAAAATATAGTCAGATTCAGGCTAGAAACTACAATAACCTAGTTTGAACTATTACAATATTACTGAAACTGCTGAATATTACTGAAATTGTCCGCCGTTTTGATTCGACCCTTCGCATAAATAAGCCCAGTTTGTAAGGTCGGATATTAATCTAAATAACTAAATCAATACTAATCTGAATTTAGGTTATGTTGCTGTTTGTAGTTTCATTTCTCAGCAGATTTGATTCAGATTTAACACATAATACAACGTCTGTGTTCTCCAAAGGGATAGGTGGAGATGTACCGGGCTCAATGCGGACTGCAAGCTGCTGACATAAATATTAAAGATTCATAAAAAGAAAACTAACTAAACTTAACCCGTATTTGAAATAATATATAGGGTGGCAGGAAAATCGACGAGAAAACTGTTAACATGGATTCAGTACATGATTCTGTACCCCCTCTGTATTTTTTTTTGTCGATTATTTTAAAAAAATCGGGTGTTTCATATACCTACGCGATCAAAATGTATGGAACAGCAGATATTTCATAAAATTACAAACGAAAAATTTCAACGCAGGGGGGTTCAGAATTAACCTCCATGTGGGATTACTGCCATGGGATCTGGCAGAAAAAGTCCTCGCGGACATCTGGGAGTGGCGCGAGGAAGCGAAATGCTTAACTCCGCTGCCGCGAGAAATCACAGCACAGCAGACAGCTCAGAGCTCCGGCGAGATCTCATGGCGTCATGGAGAGTGCAACAGTTTTCGCGTCGATGTCCCTGCCACCCTGTATTTACTTTATAATTGAATGATTTTTCTCTATGTCTTTTAAGTTATACATCAGAGTACCTGAATGACTCAGATGAGTCATTCATAAAATTCAAAGCTCACAGCCAATTCGATAAACGTACAAGAAACGATAGTAACAGAATTACCATGCAGTTTGCACATGGTATACAGTCGTAATAAAATACACCGGTTCCGGGCATTTCATTAGTTTAGCACCGTTTACTTTACTAGGCGACTCAGCTTACCTATTTTATTGCTGGCTCAAGGGAACAGCGACAACGGTTTAGAAAATTCTTAACTTCTTTGTATCAACTTTGAAATAACGTCATCAAATCTTTGTATTTTTATATTTGGAATAATACGTCTAAGTTCTGCTTGTAGCTCGTGGACACTTTCATACTGGTTCTTGTAAACTACATTTTTTACATAATCCCAATAAAAAAAATTGACGATCTGGGGATCTCGGCGGCCATCTTATTTGTCCATTTGTCTCGATCCAGGGATGAAAGTGTTCATTGAGATAGTTCCTTGTTCTGTGACTGTTATGAGCCGGGGCCCCATCTTGCTGAAAAGTAAGGTTTTGTCGTTCTGCAACCGGAAGATTATTTATTTCATTTCTCAAAATCTCAAGTATTTCTAAATACCTTTCCGTATTCAAATGCCCTTCGTAAAAATGTACTAAGAGCTAAGGCCGTCAGATATATGTCCTCGGGTGTACCACAAGGGACTCATTTGGGGCCGGTTTTGTTTAACTTTCTTATTAATGATATTCTGAACTGCTTTTGCCACTGTAACATTGTTATGTTTGCCGATGACTTAAAATTCGTCAAAATAGTTAAAGTTAAGCATGGTGCCTCTGAATTACAAAGCGATTTGGATGAATTGGTGATATGGTGTAAAAGACTTTGGTGTTATATTTGATCAGAAATCGCAAGCCTATAACGCTCGTCTGCCATCCGCAGAGAAGAACGGTTCTGGGTGCTTATTCTCCCTACGCGAGGTTTTTTGCAGGACTGTGTACGATTGCAGTGATCGGATCGACCTGCTTTTTGACAGGTTAGGCGAATTGAAAGTATCTCCCCGAACATAGAGTTTCTTATCTCACTGGGTGTAATTTAGGCTACTTATTTTTTGTATTAACACAATTTTTTATTTTTTTTGTAGGTTACGATAACATTTTGTGTGCATGCAGAGTTTACCTATAAGTGATTGTTACACTCTATTCTGATTTGCTGCTACTTTTTGATTTGCTTGTACCAGTGAGCAAAGAGGTCCAACATTGCACTGCAGATGAATAACGTTTTAATGTTGCTATAGCCACACAGAGAGAGCAGTGGTGGCCCTGTGGTAACGGCCCCGACTTACGAGTTGTAGATCGTGAGTTCGGACCCAAACAGGCGCTTTATTTTGTGTAAATGATTTCTTCACCAGTGCTCTCAAGACGGTGAAGGAAAACATTGAGACGAAACCGGCATGTCCTAGAACCAAAAATTCCAAGACAAGTGACATCTACCAACCCGCAATGAGCCTGCGTGAGAGAGGGCATGGGGTAAGGCAACATATGGCTGTACCATATGTTGCCGTACCCCATGCCCTCTCGAACAAAAGGAGGCCTGTGTCCCAGCAGTGGGAACATTATAGAATGATTATGATAATGATGATTTTGATGTATGATTCACTGCTTAGCGCTATGTGGCTACATAACGCTGAGCAGGGAATAGTTAGTACTATTTAAGTACGAGTTTTTTAACTAATTTCTTCAATATTTAGATTGAGCCAATTTTGATCGGTTTTCAGCTTGAACTTGGAAAAAATAATAACAACAACAACCCTCACTGCAAATCATTTAATTAGGAAATAATTCCTTTTCCCAATATTTCCAGGATCGCAAGTTTTATAAAAAAAACACAAGTCAATTAAGTAAAAATCTCAGTTATTTATCACAAAATATTATTAATATAGGAATATTTCTCGAAAACTCCACTTTGGTACAAAAATGTTAATTATTTCATTAAGACCCGCCGCTCTAAGGGATTCCTTCGCTGAAGGCGAAAAATTAAAATGTATGTCCTGTAACTTTGTGTGTATAGCCGAGTAATGTAAAGAACTAAGAAGTGACGTTCTCTAAAAAAAATAACGAAAATGGAAGACGTTCATTAACTTTCAGGATTGGCCTAGGGAAATTTTCATACCTTAACGGTTTTGCGGATTTACGCAAGTAAATATTACAGACACATTCAAACGTAGTACCTATCTAAGGCAGACTACTTTTCGGCAAGCCAGTTGGTTTTACAGGTGTCAATAGAGGCCGGTAACAGCATTTCATGAGGGTAGTAGGAGAACAATTGCAAACTTGTCAAGAATTGTTTTTTTCCCGAACTGATATGTTTTTTTCGATATGTGTAAGCTCACATTTCCTTAAACCGCACCATCATCAGCATCAGTACTCGTTGACTGCCCCATTGGTCTCGAGGTCGCAAGCACGACTGCTGAGCGTGGGGTCTTGGGTTAGATTCCCGGGTCGGGCAAAGCGTTATTGGGGTTTTTTCATTAGGAATTTCTTAATAACAGTCCGGAGTTTAGAAGTTGGCGGTGTGATACCCCCGTTCCTCGGAAAGCACGTTAAGTGCTCTCTCCAGTCGTGTCGGATTGCTATCCCATCGAACAATGACGGTGACGAAAGAGAAATTGCATCTGTGTCTGCGTACGTGTGTACTACATATATAATATCCCCCGCGCGGAAGGCTGGTCTCCGCAGAGATTGGTCGCCATGGCCAAAATCAGATCTAAAGGACTATTTTATTATATCAGCCCTCGATCCAAAACTATGACAGTGAGCGGTTTCCTGGTCATGTTGTCGTTATCGGCCGCCCCGCCAGCTGGGCGCGCGCCAGCAATTCAATCACAAATTATTAAGCCATGCAGTTTCCAAGCTTGCACTACGATGTGGGAGAAAATGCAAATTTTCCATTAGTCCTTTATTGTGTTGACTAGGATTTACCGAGTTCCCTACGTATTCTATATGCTAGCTTATAGAGCTAGCATGCAAGCTGCTAGAATAGATGAATTCACATGCCGACCAACGTTGCGAGGGACGCTCCCATGATAGATGAACTGGCGACCACAAGGTAGTGTGTGTGGTAATTAGGGGGAGGCCTATGATCTGCAACGGATTACCATACGCTAAGTTTAAAAAACCTCTCCAAGAGTGAAATCTGTGTGGTTTTCCTTAAAAAACACCTACTATGTGCAATCGTGAATAGTAATTCAATTGACTCATTCCAGGACCTTTTATGTGTGAGGATACTCGCGTACAGGGTGTACGCGAGTATCCTCACATATCAGCCCCGCCACCATCCACGCTAAATAATCTTTTTACCAAGACCCGAGCTTACTACGTACTCTAGAATTGAAATGACGCCACGCTGTAATAAATTGACAACTTCAGTGTAATAAACCGTGTTTTAAACACCTCGCAATATTTTTCTATTTTCCCTGTAATATATTATATAAGTGTACCCCTATATATTTAAGGGTACTAACCCCAGAGAAAAAGTTTGAGTACAGAACAAATGAACAAAGCTAACAATGTTAGTGTTCCGTCATCAGAAAGTGAAACAAAACAAGCGAACAGCTGTTTGCACGCCGCCATGTTTGTCTTTGTTATCGTGAGTTCTGCTCAACGCAGCTCAACTGAGCTCAACTCACTGAAAAAGTAACGCCGACGGATTGTGTGTTTTGATTTTTGGATGTTTTTGTTTTACACCTCGGAGTTAAAGGAACCTTTATTTGGAAAATTTTGGCTGATGTGTGATGTTGTTAAAATTGGCTAAAACTTTTCGTGAATATGTTGCTTTCTATCAAAATTTCGTTCTGATTCGTGTTACGTTTACAGATATGTTTTTGATGTGTAGTATCTTTCCTCTCGCTTTCCTGTAATCTGTGGGAGTGATTTCGTGAAACGCGACGGAACTGTGTAAAAGGAAGCCGGGGAAGTGCGCGCTATATGATTTGACCAATGAGCGTGCGCGGTGCTACAGTTGGCCGTCAGAGGGTACCGACTCGATTTTCCGAGAGGTTGGTACTGTAAGCCCAGATTTCAGATGTTATACATTATTACGAATACTGTAAGGTTAATTACGAACTCGTTTTTTTTTGCTAGACAGAATGTGTTCTGCAGCAGTTAAAAATAAACTGCATGCTTAAACTGTCATCATCTTAATTATAATATTGCTGCAATGTATTATTATAGAACTAGCGATGCGCCCCTGCTTTGCACGTTTTATGACTTGAAAAACATCGTGAATTCCTTATTATTATGTAAGTTTGAAGAATAAAGAAGTTGTTGAATAAATTCTGTAAATATTGGTGAAACCGCATCAGATTTTGATGCGGTTGTTACAAAGCAACTTTATAATAATGTATAGATGTTCTAGTAATGATATTAAGAGGTGATTAAGACAATTTGCTTTGATAAGCTTAACTAGATCAGGCACAAGACTGTCCCAATTAGAAACTACAGCCTACCAACGATCGTATGTGCAATGTTAAATTAATTCCCTCGTTCAAATACAATTTCGATAGGTCCGTAATCGGATAACAGAGATCCCACGATAAATTACTGTGTTCCAATTAAACCGGACCCAGTGGGTAATGAAGGAACAGACGGGCGGTTGACACGCTTAGAAAATGCTGGTATTCGGTTTTGATTCAAGATTATTGTGTAACACAATTCATATCTGGCGAAATGTGGGAGGACAATATTGATAAACCCTCTGCCTAACCCTTCGGGGATTATAGGTGTGATGTTATCATTATGTTCTGAGTAAAACCGAGTACCTCGTTGGCCTAGTGCTCTTAAGGGCGACTGCCGAAACCGGTTAAATTTTTAAGCCGTTATTATGTACTTGACGTAAAAACCTTTACATTCGGTTTCATTCGACCAAACCGGATTTTTCAAATTTGTACATAAATGTATTTTCGGATTAAACGGTTTAGAGCAATAAAAACAGTTTTTCTTTTTAGTTTTATTCAGCGCGGCAACCTCACAAGTAGTCACAAGTTGCAACGCGTTTACCGATATGCCGCTCGTCGAATAAACCTGGTACTTTAGGTCAAGATAAAGTTCTTAAAACGTTCATGTTCTTAAGAAAAGTTCGGGGCAAAACCGAAATTAAACGGTATTTACCGGTACTTTTTACCGGATCCGAGCCTTGTGCATATAGGGTCTAGGGCATATAGATCTGGTAACCTGGTCGGTTAAAGTGTAATTGGGCGTTTCCATGAGTTACTTACACTTACATAGTAATTGCCTCGATTTATTCCTGTCCAGTGACAATAGACTAGCTCCGTATGACACAAGGCTGAAACACATCTAGTGTAAAACTAGGATTTCAAATTGCACCGAAACTTTATCGTATGAGAAGGTTTTAATTTTATTGTAAACATTAAGTTATGGAATCAGGCGATACTTTGCGGATGTCCATGACAATAAAATCTTATGCAATTTCAATATTTAGCTTTAATTCCACCAAAAACAATTTAACAATAGGTCCTTACTTATGAAATTGCCGTTCTGCCGTACTGGCTATTTCAAGTCCATTTTTTTCTTTTTTCGCTAAGAATTCTAAGTTCAAATTATTTTTATTTTTAAAATATGGAATTCTTTTTTGAAAATTAGTCATTTGTTTAATGGTTAGCGTTCTGTTTTCATCGCATTTGTACATTTTTCGTCATCATGGATACGTTAAAAATACGAGTGATTATAGAGTTGTTCGAGTTGTTGTTAGAGATGTTTTAAAACCTAAAAAAAAAAACTTTATTACAAATTATGTAAACATAATCCATTTACAAATTGATCATGTTTTTCTTTTGTCAAAGGTTTTGTCAACACATCTGCAATCATTAAATCTGTAGACAAATATAAATTATGATGTGGATATATTTAGTAACCTGTTTCGCTTAGCTATTTCTAAAGAGTCTTAAAAAGACCCTGAAAGAAATCGACACGTGTTTCACCTCTCAACGAGGCATCCTCAGGATGACGATTGACTTGTTGCAAACTCGAACACGGTGTGTAATCAAATACTTATTACATTAACAATGTTTTTCTTTATATTTTCTCTAATGAAATGATGCCTTACATCTATGTGCTTAGTTCTATTATGATACATACAATTAGTAGTTATCTTTTGAGCAGACTGGTTATCATTATACAATGTTACTTTACAATTACTGTTCAACAATTCATTAAGAAAACTTCTTACAAAAAGAGCTTCCTTACAACCATCTGAAAGTGCCATATATTCAGCCTCTGTGCTGGAGAAGGCAACAGTCTTTTGTATGCGACTTTACCAAGAGATCAATGAATTACCAAGCTTAAAAATAAAACCGGTGAAAGACTTACGATCAAGTTCATTTCCACCCCAGTCAGCATCTACATAAGCTGTTACATCCATACCACTCTGCTGAAAAACTAATCCATAGTTTACAGTACCTTTAAGATAGCGTAGGACACGCTTCAAAGCTTTCCAATGATATTCAGTATGACATTCGTTAAATTGACTGAGCACACTCACAGCATGAGCGATATCTGGTCGGGTGCACACAGCTATATACATGAGACAGCCAAGCAAATTCCTGTAATGAGAATTTGTACTTTTATTATCACCTTTAGGTAATTTGATTCCTTTTTCTAGTGGAGTTTTTGCAGGTTTGCAATCCGTCATGTTAAACTTCTCCAATACCCTTTTTATGTATCCAGTTTGATCAAGTGTAACTTTATTTTGACTTTTATTAACTCTCATTCCAAGAATGTGGTGTGCAGATCCAAAATCCTTCATTTCAAAAGTGTTCATAAGTTCACATTTCACCTTTTCTTTTAAAGTTGAATTGCTAGAAAACAATAAAATGTCATCGACATAGAGTGCAATTATTATTAAATCACTATCACTTCTCATGTAAAATACACATGGTTCTGAAGTTATCCCTTTGAAGTGCATTTTCTGTAATAATACTTCGTTTATTCTCTCATACCACATTTTGGAAGCTTGCTTTAAGCCATAAATGGCTTTATGTAGTTTGTACACAAAATTTTCTTTACCTTTTACTATGAAACCTTCGGGTTGTTCCATATATACGTTTTCATTCAGGTTGCCATTCAAAAAAGCGGTCTTAACATCAAGATGATCAATGTCCATATTAAATTCAGCAGCAATGGCAAGTAAAGTTCTAATAGTTGAGTGTCTTACCACCGGAGAGAAAGTCTTTTCATAATCAACTCCAAATTTCTGCGAGTAACCTTTAGCCACCAGCCGTGCTTTGTAGTTCAAGAGTTCACCATTCAGACCTTTCTTCTTTTTAAAAACCCATCTGCACTTAATTGGTTTCTGATTATTTGGTTTCTTTACTAGAGTCCAACATTTGTTTTCCGCAAATACCTCACACACGCTAACCAGTTTTCTCAAGGCACTGATCGATGGGCTCAACAGCACCATGTCATCCGCGTAACTAATGTTATTAACTATTTTACCGTCTATTGAGCAGCCTACTCCGGTGCTGTTTAGCTCACGGATCAGCCCATTTACATAAATGTTAAAAAGTGAAGGGGAGCTCAACCCCCCCTGCCTCACCCCACATTTCAATTGGTATGGGTCATAAGGTGAGCCCGACCATTTCACATAATTGGTTTGTTGGTTATACCAATATTTAAATATGTTTATGATTCCGTCAGAAACTCCATTCAACCGCAACTTATCCCATAGTGTATCATATTCTACACGGTCAAATGCCTTTGAGAGGTCCAGAAAGGCAGCATACACCGGCGTTTTGCGATCGGTATAGTATTTGACGGTGTGTTTCAGGACCAATATCGCACTCTCAGTCGAAAGACCGGGCCTAAACCCAAATTGAGCATACTAAACGTCTCTAATTGTTCTCTCACAGTCTTGCAATTTGACACGCACATTACCTTGTCCCGCTGTTGGTAATTTTTCACCGTTTGCAACACTCACTTGTGACACACTTACTTCACTAAAATCACAAAAGAGTTCTCGGTTGTTGCACATGTGGTTTGATGCACCGCTATCCACATACCACACACCACGCTGGAAGCTGACAGAGAGCGCCGTTAAGAGAAACTTGGATGAATCCTTGGGAGGTTTATCCTTCTCTGTTTTCTTATTGTTATTCCTCGGGCAGTCTTTGATGAAATGTCCAGTCCTTTTGCATTTATAACATTTTGGTGCTTTTCTGGTCGCTGCGAATGCCTTGGTATCTTCAGTTTTATTCCTGCGGTCATATTCTTGTAATAATTTGCCTTTGACCATGTCACTAGTCAACTTTAAGTTTGAATTTTCAAGTGCCATAATAAGCGGATCATAATTACTTGGTAACCCGCTGAGCATGATGACAGCTAAGAATTCATCATCCAGACGTGAATTGATATCAAACAGTTGTAGTGACAAGCTCCTGCAGCTTGCCAAGGTAGCTTTCCATGCTGTCATGTTCTGATAATTTGGTGCTGAATAGCGTTCTTAACAGACCTAGTCTTCGGCATAGCCCTTTGTCCTCAAAGGCTCTGCTCAGGTTGTTCCACGCCTCACGTGCATCCTATGCGTTCCTGACATGGGGGAATGCAGTCGTTTGAACCGACAGGCATATTCTTGCAAGTGCCTTCTGCGATTTTTTCATGTCTGCATCGCTCAGTGTTCCTTTCTGCTCACCATCGATAGTGTCCCACAGGTCCTCGTGAATTAATATCATCTTCATGCAAAACTTCCATGTAGAATAATTATCGATACCTTTGAGTTTTTCGATGCTTTGCAAAAGTGAAGCATTTCCGGCCATTTCTTCGTGTTCACGCGTAGAGATTATAGTTTTAAATTTTCTTCTACTTTAGTGTTTAAACGGGAAATATTGCGATTGCCGTGTTGATTTCGGTGTCCTGGGCCCATAACCTGATGGATTATGGATGGAAATGCAAACACCAGTCTGATTATAAAAGATTATAATTGAAACACGTCCGAGCACAATGTACATGAATTACAGCGGTAAGACAAGTGACAGCTAGGTCATTATTAGGGACCCAATTGCTATGAACTGTTTACAAGGTAAGTCACAAAGAGCATTATGCGTGACCCATTTCACCTAATAATGCCATTACTTATTTCTATGACGTTGCGTTTACAAAGACAGTTCTAATAGTACCGTCGTGGCAGCAAAGCGGCAGAAGCGGCACGTAACATCAACGACGTATACGCAGCGAACACTACTAACGATCGCACCACCCGTTAGAGCCTGTGCACACGTCTTATTGCGGCGCCGCACCGCAAAGATTTCCCCGCATTAGCTATCACACGGGTGCTGCGGCGCCGTAAAGCGCGGAAAAAAGATCATCTGTCAAACATCTGTGTTTTTGACAACGCACAAACAACTGAGTGGTGTCGCAACACGTACCCGCGCCTCGTCACGCGCATCACAAGTCCGGTGTCCGTGCGGTGCGATGCTGGGCCGTACCGTGTGGCATATCGTGGGACTTTGTATGTAGGACGCCGCAGCGACACCACTCTGGCGCCGCGCCGCCGCCGCAACGCATCGTGTGCACAGGCTCTTATTGGTTTGCCCGCTTTCGTTCTGGAAATTTCGACCTAAGAAATGAACCCCGTGGTCGACCAAAAACTTTAGTCGACAATGACGAATTAAAGGCGATTGTGGAAGCTGATGATTCTCAATCTACACGGTTCCCCACGAATTGAATGATCGCCAGCGTGAAGCACACGTTGAGTTGAGCCTTGCACTGCTCAACAGGTACACAAACGAAGGCATATTGAATCGCATTGTTACTTGCGACGAAAAATGGATTCTGTTCGACAATCGCAAGCGCTCAGCAAGTTGGTTAGATCCTGGTTCAGCACCTAAACAATGCCCCAAACGAAAACTGACCCCTAAAAAGTGATGGTCACTATTTGGTGGTCTAGCGCCGGTGTCATTCATCACAGCTTCTTATCAAACGGGATGAGCATTACTGCAAATGTGTACTGTGAAGAACTGAACATAATGATGGAAAAGCTCGCACATCTCCAACTAGCTTTGGTCAATCGTTTGGCTCCGCTGCTCCTGCACGATAACGCGTGACACAGCAGACGGTCTCCAAGTTACAAGAGCTGGGGTTGGAAGTTTTCCGTCATGCACAGTACTCACCAGCCCCTACAGTCTTCTACTTTTTCCAGAATTTGGATAACTTCTTGGCAGGGAAAAAATTCAATAAGCGAGAGGCAGTTCAAAATGCCTTTGAAGAATTTGTGGCCTCCCGTTCAGCAGACTTTTTCAAAAAGGGCATCAATAAGCTACCACTACGTTGGCAAAAATGCATTGATTGCATGGGTAATTACTTTGATTAATAAAAATAAGAAAATGAGAAACAAGGGCGTTAACTTATTTCATGAAAAACGGCAATTTCATAGGTAAAGACCTAATATTATTTATTTTATATCAGTTTATTCTAAGCACTATTGAAGAAATTCCATTCGTCCGTGTTCTATTTTTTTAGGTCAGAAAAAATAAAGGAATCCAAGTGTGAAGCCATTAAAAGAAAAGATCAAAAGCCACCGGTATCGTCCGTCTGCCGCAACTCCCAACGGAGAAAATTTTCATATTCCCGCCCGCGCCGTAGGTACAGTCAGAAAATAAATTAACGTTCTTACGGCGACCTTACGTGCCCATTCGCTCGATACACCGTGTTCCGCATGATTTATTGTTTCATTTTCATGCCTACATTTTTTTGTTTCACCACTTTTACGAAGCAGTGTATTTGGGGTGTGTTTTCCAGCAGGAAAACACAATGTTATTTTTGTGAGTTTTTAAGTTTTAGGGGTGTTTTCAGAATTTAAGAAATCTAAGCTTACGAATTACTTTTTACCAGATGTAGTCGTAGTGATACTTCCTTTGTGGACTGGCTGCTCTTGCATTTATTCGCAAGAATATATTTAGGTAGAATAGTTCGCAGTAACAAGGTTATCAAATTAAGAAATAGAATATATTGTGTGACTATATCTCTTGGTATTATACACCAAGTCTCCCAACTTAAGGCAGTTGGTTTTAAAGCCTTTCGCGATTTAAAACCAACTGCCTCGACTTCATTTCTCAGTCTCCTAAATTCCTAAAACACCACGTGCAGCTCAGTCCCTTTTCCGAATATTTGTAACAAACACTTAAAACGCTTTTTACTTGCTTTGCCTTAATTGTTTCTTAATGGCCTGAATAGGTCGGGTCTCGGGGACATTTATGATTAGCAAATGTGGCTGTAATCATGCCTCTTGAAAATTTTGTTAAATCTGGCTCATAAGATGTTGCTTTAAATTTCAAGCATGACTCTAGATTTGTATTTGTTAGTTGGTTTCTATACCTTACTTTTTATTATATTCATACAAGACCACGCTTGCTGGCACGTATTTCAAGAGCCGCGTGTTGTTTATCTCTGCTTTGGTTTCAGTCCTTAGAATTAGCAGGGCTTGTTTCCCATAAAATATAAATGGAATGAGTTTGTAAGAGGTTAAATATTGTTTTACAATTTAAAAGAAAAAATAGATTTTGTTATTAATTAGGGTAACGTGTCGAACTTTCAGACCATAAAATAGAGCTTAAATGTTTTTCTAGGAAGCCCGAACTGGCCCATATGTGACGATTTTAATATAAATATAATATTTTGTTATTAAATAGGAGCAAACAGCAGACAATCACCGACTCATTATCAAAGGGTGAAAATTATAATGACTTAACTACGTGATAGGAAGTCTATTCAAACAGCATTTAAATCGATACAATTTTTGTAACCGACAACACTATTTCAATTTCAAGCCGGCTTGATCTTCAGAATGATATTAAGACCACAATATTTAGTGAATGACCATCACCACGCCTTCAAGAATTAATAGAGCAGTATATTTACAATCTGAACCAACAATCAACAGCTCGTTTGATGTCAAACAGTCGATGTTTATTCAATCCGGCGCCGTCGTCGGTCCGGCCCGGGGCGGTGCCAGTCCGGGTTTAGAACTACCTGCCTTCGCGGGAATTATGAAGCTGTTTGTTTGTTTACTTTCATGTTGTAGTGTAACGTGCATGGTTCAGCTTGTGTACCAGTGCAAGGTGTTGTGAATATTTGAATAGAGATGTGTAGCGGTGTAACAGCTCGTAAAAGAGTGCAGGGCAGTATACGACTTTTCCTCTCTCTGCAGACTCTTTTCTGAGCAACAGCTGAAACTAGCAGCTTTATTTAAATTCTGGATGAAATTCTGTTTGAAATTATCTTTTCGAAATAAACTTGAGCAATATTTATTTTTATAATGCAACAATTACATAGGCTGACAAACACGTATCATTTGGATCAATAGTAATTAATATTCCGTCCGATTTTAATATATTTCGGACTAATCGTGTCTATCAAGTAAATATTTTCTAGATAAGTACTTAAATAATTCTTGGATTGAACCATAATCTAATTTCGAATTTTAATATTTTCAGCTTACCTAGTAACTACTATTACAATAACAATATATAATAAATAATGTAATAAAGAGAACTTCTCCACAGTTCACGTGTAAGAGCTTACAACTCAAGTATTGTGTCACGAAGGGCTTTGCACAAAAATCCTCTAAGTTAGGTGGAAGGTGCGAACAAAGCCTTCGGAACTAGTGTCCGGGGACAAACTGTAATCGCTGTATCAATGTTGCCAATTCCAGTGATTTGTTCTCTGGTATTTTGGTAGGTTACTTTGCAGGTAACTCTAAACTGTTGCGGTTAACTAAATGTTTATGTTCACAAAACTATTATATTCAAAACCAATTGCCTTGCATTGTAATCAATTGTATTGTAACCAATTAGATTGTACTGTATTGTATTATTGACAGCCTCGTTGGTGTAGTGGTCGCAAGCGCTACTGCGGTCCTTTTTTTTTTTTTTTTTTTTTTTTGAGGGTGGGAAATCATCAAATAACTTCTCCCGCTCTGGGCGGAGCGGGAGGGCGTGTCAGACTCTTACTGACTAAAACCCACCCGTGTTCCTTCGGTTGCCCTGTCGCCGGGGGCCACGATCTCCCTTTCGGTTTTCTTCGCAACCCCGGCAGGGCTACTGCGGTCCTGGGTTCGATTCCCGAGTCGGGTTAGTGTTATTTTGTTTTTCCATTTGGAATTTCTCAGTAGCAGCCCGGAGTTTGGATTTGTGCTCAGTTGATGTCTAAAAAGGATTTGAGATGGTCTCAAATCTTTTTTACCCCAAAACAAACAACATCGCCGATTCAAAAACGTCACAGACACAATATTTTAACCTCAATCCGCCATATTTTTCATCCGGATGCAAGCCGGAGCGCCGGGACCGGACCGTTCGCTGTCAGATTAACTGTAAGAGGATTTTTTTACTGGCGCAGCGCTAAACCACGCGTCTTGGGATTTCAGGCCGGTGTCCTTTGAATTCTTTCAGTTTTCTTTTTTGGATCTTGAAATATGATCCGGTTGATTATTGTTTGTTGAAACGTTCTTGCTATCTTGCTTACTTATAATAGGCAGGTAACCTATATGTTTGGTTATGGATGCGTCGTGTGTGTGTGGTGTGTATAAGCATATCTTTAGTAGATAGTTGGTGGTTGGTTGGTGGTTGGTCTCGCTTCCAGCACTAACATTGGAACGTGAAGTACTTATGGAGAAGAATACGGTATTTAGGAGTATATGAGGATCGTAGCAGGCGGCGATCTGTAGTTTCTGCCTACCTTCATGGAAGGAAACGCTGAGTTTATGTCTTTATGTATTAAAATAAAAATACAGTTTGTGTTAAAGTTTTTTTTTATTTTTTTTTTTTTATCTTCAACTTATACGAAACACCCTTTCTTCGCATTCGAAGATTTAATCCGGAAGAATCAATAACTATGTTGCGGTGTCAGCGGAAGAAAGACTCCTGAAACCGGTATCCTTTAAAACAAATTCGACCTTGATAAATTCTCCCTCTTAAATAATGCATCACAATGCCCCAAAGTTAATTGGCTAAATCGAAGCAATAGAACTTTGCCGAAGCCCCTGCCCTTTCAAATTCTCTGAGGAGAGTTGTGTCTCTATTGGCAATTAGTCTCATAATCCTCGGAAGCCTCCTATCGCGAGGACTTGCGGAGACCAAGCGCTGATTATTTAGAGGCTTAGAGGTCGTTAGTGGATGAAGGCTTACCTGGTTGTAAAGGAGAAGGGGTCGTCACTGTGGTGTAAGGAATTGGTGAGATATTGGTGGGTTTTGTGTCGTAATGATTGGATTTGCAATAAGTTGTCAATTTTATCACGGTAGAATTCGCAAAATGTTTTAAATTAGATAGAAGCAGAATTGAATTTAGTGTCAAAAGAATTTGTGTTTTCAATTTACCTGTAATTTATCGTTCTTTATAAACCCTGAAGGTGGTTCTTAATTCAGCTTGTATTTGCACACGATTTTATTTTTTCAAAGCGATAACTTTTTGTTGCATTTTCCAAAGGTATGAATCTAATCTAAAAACGAACTTCAAAGATTTTTTACTGAGTCACTGGAGTTTTCACATTACTTGTATAGATTGTACCAAAGTAATCCCCAAAGAAAAGATTCGTTATGAAAGAAATCCGCAGTTATCAACAGCCATAATATAGTGAGCTGACCTTACGTTAATAGATTGAAAAGGGGATCATTATCTAAGCGTGTGTTCACACGAGCGAACACGGACATCGCGACAATTGGCAGGAAAAGTGTGTGAAAAGTTCTTTGACGCAAATAAGTGCAACACGTACACTGAGTATTTTGCGTAATTTCTCAGTAGCAGCCAGGAGTCTAGATTTGTGCCCGGTTGATGGCAATATTATATGTGACTTAAACATAACTGGCGAAATGTGGGGGTAAGGCAGAAGTGCCTTACCCGTCGGGGATTACAGGCGTGATGTTGTGTTATGTAAGTGCAGAAAATACCAAAAAATCTTCCAAAAGTCTGTATGCAAAGCGAACATTCATTAGGAAAAACTGTGTTGTATCAACGTATACTATGAACGCTACTATTATAATGAGTTTTTCACTGAAAAAAAAGGGAATACAATAAACAATGTTCGCGAGGGTCCGTATTTGGGAACTTTTATAATAAATAATGTATGAGTTAAGTAGATATAAAGTTTTATAAAAAAAATATTTTGTATCTAAGTCATAGATCTCACTCATAGGGTATCCCCTTATGAGTTAGATCCAAAATCAATCTTAGCAAACAAGTTTTACTAGCAAACAGTTTGTTAACATGCGCATCACAAAATTCGACAGTATGCACATGCCCTAAGGCATAAACCCGCGAGGCATCATAAAAAGAAGCCATCCCTTTATCTTAACGATTAAGCTGTAATGGCTATGTTAGGCATGGGACACTCTTAACGGTATTAAAACGTTATTTTTTATATTTTTACCGTCCCATCAGTTCAAGGGCTCCTTAGAAAGTACTTCACATTTTTGTAAAAAGATCGAAAGTGTTCTTATGTCAATCTTCCGCAGTCAGTGTGTCTGTCACAGACAATTTTGTCTGAAACTACATAACAACATTACGCCTTTATTCCCTGAAAGGTTAGGCAGAGGTGCACCTATACTACACCGACATTTTGCCAGTTAAGTCCCATGTAATAGGGCGAGCCTATTATATCAACAAGGCACACTCCAGACTCCGGGCTGCTGCTGAGAAAATTCCTAATTGAAAACCTCAATAACACTGTTCGACTTAGGAATATAACCCAGAACCTCACGCTCAGCAGTTACGCTTGCCAAAAGCAGAAAAGAAGGAAGCTAATGTATTCATATTTAATTTTGCACATACATAGCTGACGTGTACGGCAGCAAATATTCGGTCGCAATATGTCGTCGTTTGCTATCGTTATAACGATATTAAGTTCACATTATAATTGTGTAGTACATGTTTTGTTGTACATGTTACTGGTGGAATTTTTCAGAAAATAAACTAAAAAACCACTTATCTCTCCGAAAAAATCTGAACAAAAAAATAACCCTTTGAATAACGGCTATAAATAACGGTTATCGGTAACGATCGCAACACTATCGTTAATGAGAATAGGTGGCGACATCGATAGCCAGTAATGATATATAAACTGGAAGGGTGTTAATCTATGGGGAGAGAGGGGCTATGTGAGCCAAGCAGATCGAAGATACCAGGGGTGAGGGACATGAAAAAGGCTTTTTTGTTTTTTCAAAGGATATGTACTGAAGGATGTAGAAGATTAAATGGGGTCGTCCTTTAAGCCTGGAAAATAAAATCTGTGTGCACAAAAGCATGCTATTGCTAAAACTAGCATGCTTAGTGCTAGCAAATGTGAACAGCTAAGCATGTTTTTTAAGCATGATGTGTACCTTATATCCAAAAATGTCCCAATTTTTTGTCCAATAAAGTTTTCTAGACATTTTTTAAACAAAAAAAAAAAACAAAAGAAGAGTGATTTTTTATATAATTTTATAACGTTTGCCAAGTCAATCACAACATTTTCGAATCTAGTTGATGTGTTTTATTCTATTTTAAGCGTGGTCGAGGAAACCTAGCGCTTCGATGGGCAACTACGAGATGCGAATCATGTACGTAGCTAGTACATACTAAAAGGTAAATCAGTTCTTTTACGGAAATCTAAATATTTTTTGCATGAATTCCTTTAGAAAATGACTGTAGGTACGTCTTGACTATTGCCAGTCTGTCTATCCTTAGTGTTTCTAGTAATACTGTTTTTTATAATCATGTGCGATGGGGTTTCTCATTGGGAAAATGATGAACTTTCATGACCTCTTTAACTGTAGCATGTAGGAAGTTTCTAATTAGTTTACTTAAGACGCTGTGGAAGGCAATGCATCAGCGGACTGGTACAAGTACGACGCGACGCATAGCTAAAATGCGTTGCAAACAACGTGCTCTGCCATAGATTTTTTCGAAATCGTTCGTTATTCCCAGTCATGAGGGAGAGGAGAATAAGTTCAACCTTCTATCCGTATATCTATAAAATTCATCATAAACCAGTCAGGGGTTATTTAAACCCTAATTGAGGTATGTGGTAATCGCTAATATCTGTAGTAGGTAAGCTATGATCGACGGATTGTTGCGAGAATGTTTACCTTCATTTTCTTTAACTGACTCCTGCTTGATCTTCAGCAGTGCATCAAGAAAATCTCGTATATCTTTGACTTCCTACTCATATCCTCCTCTCTTTTCGATCACAGTGCGAAAGATCGTACGTAGCAGCTTCATAGTCTTCTTGGGGAAGAAAGTGAATCTAAAAGAATGGCGAATGGATAATTAAAAATATGGAAAATCTAGCTGTTGAGCCTATGAGTTCACTAGCATCCCGGAGAAACTACTGTATATACCCGAATAAAGAAGTGTTTCATGTGTTAATTTACGACCAGGACTAACTGTGTGTCAGACCTCGTTCTCGTTAACCCGTTCAGCCGTTTTTGAATGATTTACTTTAGTAGCAAGTTCTTTTGACTGGGTCTCGGAAAAAAGGGAGTTTTTAGGACAGCAGATACTTTTTGAACTTAAAGAACAAGATGTTACTTTTTTAAGCAAGAGTTGTCTACTTAATTCTCCGGAGCGCGTTATGAAAACATGCTAGACCAAGACAATCTTCGATGTAAGCCGAAGTCCATGAACTCTCTGGTCACCTTCCTCATGATGCTGTCTCCACCTGCCAGGCAGTTGCTGGTCACCCCAAAGGCTGACTCTCTAAATACGTGTGTCGTGAAGTCTGTGCATATGTCCTGAAAGGAGGTTTATTATTGTAATTACTAATGTCGATTATATATAAAATACACAATATAAAATGCACAATTTTTATTTGTAGCTTTGCTCCTTGAGCCCTTCAAAGAAGAATTAAAATAACATCCACGAGTGGCAATCCGTAAATTAAGTTTGGTGTAGCTGGGTAGTCAGCCTCATTACCATCTTGTTGACTGGCAAATATTTTTAGTATGGCATGAGCTTCTTTCATATTTCTTGCCGATAGGAGAGCAGAAGATAGTCATTATCTTAAACATACTTACTCTCAGATCGATAGGCAGGTCCTTCTTGGAGTCAACACCTATGCGATATATTAGAAACTTTGACTTGGAAATAGTAATTCCGTTGAGACTCTTCAATTTGGCAGCTGTGAACACTGACGTCAAGCGTCGCCTCAGATTTGTCCAGGTTGAATCTTACAAACAAAATATATGCATTAAAATAATGGAGCTGCTTTCCACGTTTTTATGTGGGTGTATGTTTAAGTGTTTACATACTTGTTTTTACTAAAGACGTTTTTTTTAATGATACGATGTTTGTCTATGCTTTGCGTGTCCTTATTGACCTTAAGTTTTTATCAAAGTAATTCTATAGTAGGTAACTTGAAAGCTCTATTTTTATACTGTGGTGACGTAATTCGCGACAGTTACGATATTTTGTGGTTTTTATCAGATAAACTAGTTATTACACGAAATTGTGATCTCACCTTAATATTGATTGAACTTAAATAATTATTTGTGAAAAAATAATACCAAAATTACATAATAGCATAGGCGCTAAGCTTGTGCTTTCCCACAAAACTGATTTTCGGATGCTGTGAACAAGATCGACCCATATCATGTCGCGATCATCAATTTGTTCACCAAGCATTGTTATTTATTAGGAAGTGATCCTCAGACCTCGTGGCTAAGTAATTAATGTCGCACGGGTCGATACATCAGGTTAAGTTATGCTTGCCGGAGTTGGTCCGTGGATGGGTGACCATCTTTACATACTGAGACTCCTCCGTGCCTCGGAAAGCACGTTAAGACGTTGGTCCCGGCTGTCATTCATGGAGCTTTGAGAGTCGTTACGGGTCGTCAGAAGCCCGAAAGTCTGAAAACCAGTTTTACCAAGGAGTATCGTATTACCCAGTTACCGTGTTGTGGAGATCAGTCGCTCCATGTAAAATACTGATATCCAGCTGCATCCAGTTAGACTAGAAGCCGACCCCAACATAGTTGGGAAAAGGCTAGGCAGATTGATTGATCCTCAGATACCTTAGAACTTCATACAACCCCACTTACATTAACAGTGAAAATATTCAGAGCGCCAATAGGATCACTCTTGCCAGAGCTCAGGTATCTGTTCCGGAAAAAGTCAGAATCCTTAACCAGCACTCTGCGGGCTATTTCAGGGCTGTTGATGACCAGGGCGGGTCTCCAGAACTGCCAGATACCCACGTAAGGAGTCTTGAACTGTTTGTATAGTTTGCGCATCCATAGCGACTGAAAACAAAAACAATACAGGGTTACAGGGCTACAGGGTTACTGGTAGCTCGGTGGTTATGCTGAAGCAGTGTAATCAATATTGTACTCACTAAAACTCTTATTAGTTTTTCTTCAATAAAATTGAAAGAAGCAAACAATAAACTTTATATGTTCTTTATCAAATATTGACACGATCCATACGTTCAAGGCTTTTCGTAAGTTTTGTTTTTAGTTATATTTTTGCCTCCTACATATTTTCGCCGAAAATACTGCGCTGTTTTGGAAAAATAGCTGCGACGAACATTTTCCTAAAAATAACAGTGTTACCCTATGATATATAGAGTGATTGTTAGGTATATTTGTTTTTCTATAGTATTTAGAATCAGACTAACAGAAAAAAATGAACTATAGAAAATTGTGTATTAAAAAGAAAAACTGCTACGTACGGCTTGTAAAATGGCGAAAACGTAAATACTACAATTCCAGTAGAAGTACTTGAGTACTCTTTAGCCTGTATATTGGCTAACACAATATTTTTTATGATTCACGGCCTGTTCTGCCCATTCTCTTGACATTACCAACCCTCATGGTGGCCTTTAGGTGGATTAACAGGTCTGACTTTTAAGAATAAATCATTTATGTTTAGCCTTAATCTTAAACTTAATATACTTATAAAATATTAGGTTAATTTTGAAAGCTGCTTTAGTGCCGTAATAAAATGATTTACGGTCTAGAAACTCTAACTTGACCTTTTATAATGAAATAAAAACGTAATGTAAGTATTTAATTTACTTGAAATAATTATTTATCTTAATTTTTCAAGGTAAGAAAACTGTCAAGTGCGAGGTAGGAATATAGAACCAGTTCTACGTAATTGTACTCAAGTGAGTTGAGACCACTCTCCTGATCCGTAGCAGGCGGACTGGGAGTCGGCGGAGGGTAGACAACGGCCTCTTCCAGCCTCCGTAAACAGATCCGGAGGGACGGCGGACTCGGGGACGTCCGCCGCCCCCCATCCAGCAGGATCCAAGGTGGCGGCGCGTAGTGTTCCACGCGCACCCCTATTTGACGTCGCAGGGGGAGTCTCACACCTCACTCCACCTGCGGGCATGAAGTGGCCCGCAAAAGCGGGCCGGCACCAGTCGGGGATCATGGAAGGCGCACTAGATCTCATGATCCCCGGTCTAAGTGTGGGAAGGGAACACTGGGGTGGTGTTTAGTTAAGAGGAGTCTGACAGACCCCTTCGCCCGCCCCAGGGCGGAGGGCATCTATGAGGATTTTCCAAACCAGAAAAAAAAAATGGTGCACTTGTATAGTGCATACAGGGATAATCATCGGTTGGTGCCTCAACATTTAAAAATATCTAAGGGGCCACTGTGAGTCGGCTTCGGCCCCTCGTACGCCTTCCAAAGGTCCGGGACCTCAGGGTCCCGAATTATGTCAATGATATTAAAATAATAATAATAACGCCGTATCTCTACGTTGACCTCGTGATGGGGCTTGCGCGCTTCGAACTCTAGTTCTGTGCCGGTAGAGTTAACTTTGCCGGAACAGGTCTGGAGGAGGAGCCATACCAAGAGTGATACAAAAACCTGCAGGGCAGCATGTGGCGAACTGTTTGGCAGTAGCGACCCCACGGACCCTGTCTCCCGGGAGAAGTCTTGTTACTCACCTCTGGCTTACCTTTATTGGTCGGCTGGAGTAAACAAATCAAATCAAATCAAATCAAAAATGTTTATTTGCTAGAAAATACATACAAATTCAAGGAAAGATCTTATGTCCTAAAAGTCTTTGTATTCTGCCTGCAAGCAAGCGTGCAAATTATTTAATTACGTCTATTTATGTAATTATTATCATGCAATTAATATTATTACAATTATTCTAAACTCAATTATTCATTTTCATTCAATACCTAACATTAATTTTTAAATTCCATAAATTCCTTAATGCTATAGAAACAACTCTCTTGTAGCCAAACGGCCAATTTTTTTTTAAATAGATAACCTTGCAACAATTTTATATCATTTGGAATGTTATTATAAATCAGTATACACATATTAAACACATTTTTTTATAAATATCTTTATGACTTGGTGGTTGATACAATAAGTTATGAAACTTAGCCCTTTTTTGTCTTGGTAGAACCTCACTACGTTGCTTAAAGTAATGCGAGTGACTCTTGGTAAAAACGCAGATATGTCTTATATACATACAGGGTAGTGGAAGAATGTTACATTTTTTAAAGAGAGGTTTATAACTACCTAAGAACCATGCTTTGTTTATAACGCGGATGCAACGTTTTTGAAGCTTGAAAACTCTGTGCGAATCGGTCGAGTTGCCCCACATTATAAGTCTATAGCTTAGGACAGATGACACATAGCCGTGATAAGCCGAAAGAGCAGCTTCTACAGATACATTTTGCCTTACCTTTTTCAACGCAAACACAAACCTATCAAGTTTCTGACAAATATGTTCCACATGGCATTTCCAATTTAGATGTTTATCTACAATAAGTCCTAAAACCACCAACCTCCGTTCCTCGTCAAACACTGACGAGGAACGGAGCTCCCACCTCATTCTTGCCTTAATTGGCCGGCTTGAGTGGAGATTCGCAAGAGCAAACGTGCTTGTAGGAAGGAAGTATTCCAGTAAGTGCTCATAGGGACCTTGACCATCTTCCGGGCTCTGGGATTGTTCTGAAAGCCGTGGAATACCTTTCCACTCCTCAAGCACCTCAGTACATGTTGTTCCCTTGTCGCTATGTCACTATGTGCTAGCGATCGTTTCCGGGGTCCCATTATGTGAAAGTGTGCAAGTCACCTCCTGCCATTTTATCCTGGTACATATAAAACATTGATCAGGCAGGGACCAAAGTCCTTCCATAGTTCCAGGTCACCAGTCAACTTAAGCCATCCAAACCCATCGTCCAATAGCTTTGTTTCCATATCCTGCAATAGTCCTACATGAACCGGGAGTTGATCTTGAGTGCATTTGCATAGTGCGAACAGGGATAATTGAAGGTTGGTGCCACATTCCATATAAATTTGTCTAAGGGCCTCTGCGAGTTGGCTTCGGCCCCTCGTACGTCTTCCAAAGGTTCGGTACCCCACGGTCTTGAGAAAAGAAAGAAAGAAAAAGTATTATTAGAGACTCGCACAGGAAATCACAAATAAAACTAAAACACATAGATAGATATAAGTTAAAACACGAAAATAATAATAATAATCATTTTATTATCAGGCAACTAAAGCCCATACATATAATAATCTTACAAACTAATCTTATACAATAATCTATACATACAATAAATCGTAGCGTAGTCAAAACTGTACATTTAATAGTTTTGAAAAATAGTAATTGCTACGAGGTCAGAGATCGATTCTATTGCCGAAAATATACACTTCTCATCAGAAAAATCGAAACACTTCCGTTTTTATGGTTTCTGTCCTAATTTAACACAAAAGAGTTTTCATTCAAAAAAATCACATGATTGTATAGCTGGCAGTTTGGCCATTACAGTGGTAAGCGAAAATTCAAAATTAGAAATACATTTGTTTATCCTATTTTGTTTTGAGACAAATGTGTGTTTAGAGTTAGAGTACATTTCACCTTTGAAAACTAAAAATTAGCGCTTATCTTAAAACTTTTTGTTCTATGTTCTGTATACTGTGCGTACTGTGACTTTGGGACGTCTGAAAACGTTTTTTTCTAAAACATATGGATACTTTGACCGCAGAAGCCGCCCAAGTGGTGGCATTGCTGGATTCTGGACTTAGTCAGCGTGTTGTGGCTGAAAGATTGCATCTAAGCCTGTCGTCTGTTCATAGAGTCTACAAACGCTTTTGGGAGACTGGTTTGTTGACGCGCCGTTCAGGATCTGGCAGGAATTGGGTCACTTCAGAGCGAGATGTTCGATTTATTGTAACAACTTCTTTACGAAATGGACGCTTCAATGCTTTGCAGCAGCAGCTTCATGTTGTACGTAGGGTGGCTGTAAGTGACTCTACAATTAGAAGAAGGTTGAAGGATTGTAGACTGGTACCGCACAAGCCAGCAAATGGGCCGAAATTAACTGCAGACCATTGAAGAGCGCGCCTTAACTTTGCACGTGAGCACCTAAATTGGTCATACCTCCAGTGGAACAAAGTCCTCTTTTCTGGTGAGTGTAAAATTATGCTGTATGGTAACGACGGAAGGAACAAGGTCTACAGAAGAGATGGAGAACGCGTTGCACAATGCTGCATTGAAGAAAAGGTCAGCTATGGTGGCGGTTCGTGGACGGTTTGGGGAGGAATCAGCGCCGACGGTAAGACAGAGCTTGTCTTTGTGTCTGGGCCACGTCTGCGTGCACTAAACAGTCATCGGTACGTCGATCAGTGTCTTGAGCCTCACGTGGTGCCCTATGCACATTTTATTGACAACGGTTTCATATTCATGCACGACAATGCTAGGGCTCACACCGCGAGCGTCGTACGAGATTATATTACCGAAGTCGGTGTCTCCATTATGGAATGGCCAGCAAGAAGCCTGGACATGAATCCGATTGAACATCTATGGGATGAATTAAAGAGATGAATTCGTGCAAGTGATCCTGCCCCAGAAATACTTAGCCAGCTGCAAAATGCAATCCAAGAGGAATGGAATACCACAACATTTGATTGTGACTCTCATCCGATCGATGAAGAACTGTATGGAAGCAGTAATAAGAGCTCGGGGAGGGAATACAAGTTATTAAATAAACGTTTCTTAGCTTTTCTAGGTCTATCATTTAGCCGACCCTCTCGCCTATCCCTGTAGGGGGCCCTACTTAACCGCATGGCGTAGAACGTCGCAGCGTACTCAACATTACACACTCCCAAATAAGAAAGGCCTCCGATGTCAAGTGGCGTGACGCCAGGCGTTGCTGCCCTCCGAGAGAGGCCTCCGCTATCACAGCACGGCGTAACGTGAGACGCCGACGTGGCCCTCCCACTAGCATGAGGTGCCATAAAGTGCCGCTGCTACCTTGCTACCACCTCTCACACCTAACTCTGCGCTCGACAGGATAAACGAACCTGCTTGACGTGTGACAGCCGGCTCCTCCGCACTCCCTGCTGCCTGCCTGCCTTCCGTTCTATCTGCTTGCCTGTCGGCCTGCCTTTTTTGTTCAAAAATTGGTTGGAAACCTTTCAATTAACTTCTCAAGGCCTATCAAATAATTAGCGCCTACGGTGGCCGGGAATTGGCCTGAGATTCTTGACGCCTAAAGCGTCTCCTGCGGCGGTTAAGACGACGGTTTGGACTATTCTTTACCAGGAATAAATCAGAATATAAACAAAATAACCTATCAAAAACAAGATAAACAAAGTATCAAATTATTTTTTCGTAGGAAAGGATGGTGTTGCCGTCTATAGATTTTCAAATTACGTTTTTTTACTCGTCGTCGAGGAAAACTGGCGCTTCTGTGGGCTTCTATACGAAATGCGAATTAAGCATGCAGCTAGTACATACTGTGTACATCTATAACGCCATATGCGAACTACGGATCATAAGAGGTAAATAAATCAATTTATATACGGGAATCTAAATATTTCTTGCATGAATTCCTATAGCAAATTACTGTTTCTCTTGACTATAGTCAGTCTATATAACTTTATAATAATTACAACCCGTGTGTCAGAATCCTATCGGGAACTTCCATACAAACCCCTCTTTAACTCCTTTAGAGGGAATGAATTTTCACAAATCTTTCCTTAGTGCTCGCCTTTATTTATGGAACGTTTGTGTAAAATGTCAAGCTTCTGAACCCAGACCTAGCAGTTAAGGCTGTGGGTTATCTGTCAGTGAATTTAATATTTTTATAAGTATGCTTTTTTGCGTTTAATTATGCTAAAACCTAGTATTATGGTAATCTAGTGTCTAAAAATAAACCGTAACCCATAATTATTTAAGTTATTATTTTATTAAACCGAAGAAACAAACTCATTATCTCTCTTCACAAACTGTACGGATATCTTCATGTCAGGCACAAGGAACATTCCATTCTTCTCAATTGTGATTTCGCTGGGTTTGGGGCTGTTGGGTATCACCTTGAACTCGTAGTTCAGCAGGAGGTCTGCCAGGCCTTGTCGGAGAGTCTGGTACGCGAAGCGCATACCTGGAAACGAAGGCATCTTTTAGTATTAAAAAAAATAATGAGGAATTTTTGTAAAGTCAGAGAAATTAATTATTAAGCAAATTAACTAACAATTTAAACTGTCCGTATCGTATGTCGTAAAATCACAACTGTTATTCTTTGACAATTGTATGAAATAGTTAGGAAATTGGAAATTGAAGTAGGGTGTCAGGTTACTTAACAGTTAATTTCTCTGGCTGTATGTCAAAAAGATCTACACTTCATAAAGAGAGATCAAGCTATCTAGCTTGATCTCTGCGACAGCTCTCAGTAAAATCACGCCTATGAAGTCCTAAATTTCATAATAGTACAGACAGTACCTGACATCCTCCAATGTCTGTATCCTGACAGTACCTGTCAATGTCATACTTTATGGGCATGCCGACCTAATTGGGCGATGAATCATCGTGACCACAGACTATAAACTATCGATATTTTAAATAAATCGACAATTTTTTATATCCTGATAACCCTAGGAATGTCAGTTTGACATATGTCGCAGAGTTTAAGCTCTCTTGTATGTAGTATAAGTGAAATTGAATTGTGTCCTTATTATTTTTGATTGATGAAGATTTCTGAATCGCAACTTGTTGTTATTCTGTTTGTGCTTTATTTATTTTTCTTTGTGCGTCACGTTTAATGCAAGTAAAGGTATTTTCTGTCAAAACTATACCAAAAGAAAGAAATACGAACGAAACTTCAGTCACTTCTTATAAAAAGAACACTGCTACTCACCAATACAACTCCTAGGTCCTTCACCGAACGGCATGAAGGTATACGGAAGGATATTCCTTTCGTTCTCTGGAAGGAAGCGGTCAGGGTTGAAGACTAGGGGCTCGGGGAAGTACTGGGGGTCCATGTGCATGCTGACCCCGTTCACGTAGACCGCGGTGCCGGCCGTGATGGTCAGCTTGTCGTCGATCTGGTAGTCCTTCCCGGCGATGCGGTCCAGCCATCCCATTGGCGGATACATTCTGAGGGTCTCTGAAGGAGGAAATGGGAAGTTACAGACTGAGTTTTCGATTATTTTACCTTCTGATGATTTTATAAACGCTAAACTTGTAAAATGAAAAACTAAAATTTATTCATCAGCTGAAGATCTGAATCTCTGGAACGTTGAAATGAGACATTTACTAACCATACAGTACAAGCAACGCAATACATCCTAGCAACACAGTCTTTAAAGATAGAAAAATCATGCAGGTCATTCTAGAACTCACAAGATTCAGTTGGAGGCTTCAGTCTAGGTTTGGAATGCTAAGCATGAAGTGTCAATCCACATAGGTACATTAATGTTACTGTGAAATTATTTGACTAATTTCTCACCTAGGGCAAGATAAAACATTTGATCATCAACTTAGCATCTTCCGTCACTTAACATTGTGATGTTAATAAATAATGTAAATATCCTGGTTTTTCCGTCGTATACATTATATGCGTGTTAATTGCGTAAATAGGCAAGGTATACTGATCTATGTACTTAAAATAATAAAAGTGTATTTACGAATAGGTAATCTGAAAAGAGAAACAAAATCTTACCTTTGATGACATTGTCGATATAGTTAGCATCAGAGAGTATTGTTGCATCGAAGCCACGGTTTCCAATCTTTCTTTTGAGTTCCAAGACATCTTGGTACAGCCGTTCCTAAAAATAACATTGACAGGTTAATAACTATGCAAAATGAACAGTTTCAACAGGTCAACTAAGAGGTTATGCATTGTTAACGGAATGAGCAAAAGCATTCAAAATGCAGTCAACAATCTTTTTTCCAAGCACGGTGATTATGGCGATATATTGGAACTTCGTGATCGGCTCATGTTCAGCAGAAGACCTACTCATATAATGTTTGTAGTTTATCTACCTGATAATGCGGATTCCAAGCTAGCTCATAAACAACCCAGCATAGCGTAGTTCCTGAGGTGTCGAAACCACCCAGTAAGAAGACAGCCGCTTGTGCCAACAGCAAGTCTTCGCTTATATCTAGAACACAATTTTTGTAAATGAGTTCGAAGGAAAACTTTGATTCTTTCCTTCAAAACAATCTCAACGGTCAATAAGAAACCGAGTCAATCTCTTAATTCCGAGACAAGCAATGCTGCTTGACGGTGCAAATAGGTATGAAGGACGTTTCTAATTAGTTAATGACGCAACGCAAAAGCGTTGCAAACAACGTGCTTTGACGTAATTTTTTTCAAATTATTCGTGTTTCCCGGTCATGAGAGTAAGGAGAAAAAGCTCAACCTTCTTATCCTTAACCTATATTAAAATTAGGTTTTTTTTAAACCCGAATTTAGGTATGTGATAATCGCTAATATCCGTAGTAGGTAAGCTATGATCGACAAATTGTTGCGAGAATCTGTTCCACAAACTCAGTTTAAATACACTAAGAGATTTTTCTACTATCTTGGCCCTTGCTTGTATAATAAAATTAACGCGTCCTTATATATCCATAATTTACCACACAGCAAATGCAAACTCACCCTCCGTGCATTTCTCCTAAATAAAACCTACGACGAGACTGAAAAGTATTTATTGTCACTTACATAAAGATAACCCACACTCGCTCTCACACACTCATACACACACATACACGCACTCACACGACTCAGCACATCTACACTCCTCATTCTACTTTGTTTTATTTAATTTTAATTGTAAGATTTTATATTTTGTGTTTTGATACTGAAATCTCTAAAAAGCATAAAAATATGATTTTTTGTGACACTCAAATTGGCAGTCGAAACTGTCTCTCCTAAATACAGATTACTCAGTGATCTAGCTAGGAGAGTAGCGATTCACCCAACAATTAATTGTACCTACACCATGTTAATTACTGTATAAAATGATTAATATAAATTAGTGTACAATATAAATAAACAACCGAAGTAATCTTTACCTTCATTTTCTTTAACAGCGTCCTGCTTGATCTTCAGCAGCGCATCAAGCAGATCCCGTGTATCTTTGACTTCCTTCTCATATCCTCCTCTCTGTTCGATCACAGTGCGGAAGATCGTACGTAGCAGCTTTATAGTCTTCTTGGGGAAGAAAGTGAATCTGAAAGAATGGCGAATGGATAATTAAAAAAATGATAAATCTAGCTGTTGGGCCTATGAGTTCACTAGCATCCTGGAGAAACTACTGTATATACCCGAATAAAGAAGTGTTCCATGTGTTAATTTACGACAAGGACTACCTATGTGTCAGACCTCGTTCTCGTTAACCCGTTCAGACGTTTTTGAATGATTTACTTTAGTAGCCAGTTCTTTTGACTGGGTCTCGGAAAAAAGGGAGTTTTTAGGACAGCAGATATCTTTTGAAGTTAAAGAACAAGATGTTACTTTTTTAAGCAAGAGTTGTCTATTTAATTCTCGGGAGCGCGTTATGAAAAGGTGTTATGTTTCTGAACTTTCTGATGATGAAACTTACCTAAATATGTCCACCAGATCAGGAAAGAAAAAGATGCTAGACCAGGACAGTCCTCGATGTAAGCCGAACTCCATGAACTCTCTGGTCACCTTCCTCATGATGCTGTCTCCGTCTGCCAGGCAGTTGCTGGTCACCCCAAAGGCTGACTCTCCAATCACGTCTGTCGTGAAGTCTGTGCATATTTCCTGAAAGGAGGTTTGTTATTGTAGTAACTAATATTGATTCCATAGTTAATTGATTCAGGTGTGACCATGCGGAAATCCATTATAAAATACAACAGACGTGGATATATTTAGTAACTTTTCCGCTTAGCTATTCCTAAAGAGCTATAAAAACCCTGAAAGAAATGACCCGAGTTTCACTTCCCAACGAGGCATCCTCAGGATGACGATTGACTTGTCGCGAACCCGAACACGACGTGATGCTATACCGAGCTCTGAACGCAGACTCGAGTGAGTCTGCGTTGGGAAGTGAACAAGTGTCATTTCTTTCAGGGTTTTTTATGGCTCTTTAGAAATAGCTAAGCGGAACAGGTTACTAAATATATCTACGTCTATTGCATTTTATTGATTCCATGTGAAATGCACAATTTTTATTTGTAGCTTTGCTCCTATGAGTCCTTCAAAGAAACAATTAAAATAACCTCCACGAGTGGCAATCTGTAAATTAAGCATGAGCTTTTTTCATATATATCTTGTAGATAGGAGAGTAAAAGATAATAAATAGTCATTATTTTAAAAATACTTACTCTCAGATCGATAGGTACGTCCTTCTTGGAGTCGAGACCTATGCGATCTATTAGAGCCTTTGACTTGGAAATAGTAATTCCGTTGAGACTCTTCAGTTTGGCAGCCGTGAACACTGACGTCAGTCGTCGCCTCAGAGTCGTCCAGGTTGGATCCTACAAACAAAATTCATGCATTAAAATAATGGAGTAGTTAGAGGGAGATCGCGGAAAAAGCTGGACAAAACCGACAAGCTGTGTACCTAAATAGCTGATGGTTATGACTCAACTGCAAGTTTCTGTCAGGAAATTTTTACATACACATTTTAAACATAACTTTTTCTTTTTTTTTTCTTATAGTGATAACATGTTACTTAATGCAGTGCATGTTCTTGTTGTTCTTCAAGTTTTTATCAAAGTAAGTTATAATTTGAAAGCTCAGTGACGTAATTTGACAGTTATGACATTCTCTGGTTTTTATCAGTGAAACTTATAATTACACTAAATTACGATCTCGCCATAATGTTGATTGAACTTTAATAATTATTTAAGAAAAAAGAAAACCAAAATTACAGAAGAACATTGGCCACTTAGCTTGTGCTTTTATACAAAACTGATTTTCGGATGCTGTGAACTAGGGATCGAACGCCAACGGATTGCCATAGTCACATCATGTGGCCATCATCTATTTGTTCACCAAGCATGGTTATTCACTGGGAAGTGATCCTCAGAAACCTTAGAACTTCATGAAATCCCACTTACATTAACAGTGAAAATATTCAGAGCGCCAATAGGATCACTCTTGCCAGAGCTCAGGTATCTGTTCCGGAAAAAGTCAGAATCCTTAACCAGCACTCTGCGGGCTATTTCAGGGCTGTTGATGACCAGGGCGGGTCTCCAGAACTGCCAGATACCCACGTAAGGAGTCTTGAACTGTTTGTATAGTTTGCGCATCCATAGCGACTGAAAACAAGAAGAATTATGGTAAATACAAGATTACTTGTAACTCGGTGGTTATGCGGAAGCATCGTAACAAACTCACAAAAACTCCTACTAGTTTTTGTTTAATTAAATTGAATGATACAACAAATATACTAATTTTTTTTTATCAAATATTGACCGGAACCATACGTTCAAGGCTTTTCGCAAGTTTTATTTTTTTAGCCTTAATCTTATGCGTAAATGCTAATATAAAATATTTTACGCAAATATTTGTGTGCAAAAAGCAAAAAATCATTAAGGACTCATCTAAAAGATTGTGTAAAGCAACGATATAAATAAAATATTTGGATTTATCTCACAAAAATGTAATGCCACCCGCATTACATTTTTGTGAGATAAATCCAAATATTTTTTTTTTAAGCAAAAAACTATCGATTTCTTTTCAGTAACTTATCTGGCAGATAGTTTCAAAAAGATTCAGTTTTATTTTTGTACTTATCAGATGTTGTAGTGCCTATTCGGACATTATGAATTAAAGGCTTTTGTTTACCTGTTAAAAGTTTTACATTATGATAGAACCATTAGTAAAAGTTGGCGTAAAAGTACTTATTAATTGAAAAAGTGCATACAAAAAACACGTCCCACGGGTTAAAAATTATTCCCATGACAAACAGGTCTGACTTTTAAGAATAAATAATTTAATTTAAGCCTTAATCTTAAGCCTAAATGCTTTTTAAATTTACGCTAATTTTGAAAGCGGTTTTAGTGCCGTAATAAAATGATTTACGTTCTAGAAGCTCTAACAAACATAACCTTTTATTGTATGTACATTACCTGAAATAATAATTTATTTCAAGGTAAGAAAACTGTCAAGTGCATGGTAGTAATATAGACTCGGCTCTTCAGGTATACTCAAGTTATTATTATCTACCTATGCTTCTGGTCAATTTATTCATGAAAGCATGCCAACATGTTTTATATTTTTTAAAATTTGTTAAGCATAAAAAAGTTAAAAACAGAACAGAAAAGTTACTAAAGAAAATGTATACTTACAGGATTTTCTCTCTGCAAAAATGTAAGACTGCCGAATATGGGATGCGGTGGGTTATAAGGGACGCCCCTTTCTGCCCAGTAACTTTTAACCCTCCACCATCGTTTTAACAACCACGCACAAACGCAAAACGTCACTAAGAACAACAGAATAAGTATCATTTTCTGAATATTGTCGGATCACAGAATATCTAGTGTTCACTCCTATGATTCGAAATCAACACTGAGAGTTATTTATACAGATTTTCATATCCTATAGTTTATCTTTGCTTGTCGATATTGTCAGTTTTGTCGGCACAAAAAATTGCTTGTCATTCGTTAGTAGATCAATTATATTTATTATTGTTATCTTCAGTTCAATAAAACAAGGGAATTTAATTTTACGCAAATATTCGTGTGCAAAAAGCAAAAAGTCATTAATCACTGATCTGAAAGATTAAGTAAAGCATCGAGATAAATAAAATATTTGGATTTTTCTCACAAAAATATGTTGAAGAGTCTCAATGGAATCATATCAACATATTTTGTTTTTTTATTTTTATTTTAGCTAAGGGCGATCGATTTATTTTCGGTAACTTATCTGGCAGATATTTTCATGCAGATTCTGTTTTATTTTTGTACCCATCTGATGGTGTAGTGCCAATTTGGACATTATGAAGTAAAGGCTTTTGCTTATCTGCAAAAGTTTTACATTATGCATAGAACCATTAGTAAAAGTTAGCGTAAAAGTAATTATTAATTAAAAAACGGAAACAAAAACTGCTTCTTTAAAAAAATGTAAGTAAAAATCTTTTTAAAAACAAGCTTTAATGAACTAAAAAGTACTAAATAAAATGTATATAAACATAGAACTTTATTTTATTGAATGGCTTATTTTTAAGTGTAAGAAGGACATTTACTCCCTTGTCAATACAAAACCAACGAGTTCAAACTCAGCGACGCTATCTTATTTATTTAAGGAGTTCCTATGGCCATCTTCGGGCTCCTTCATCTTCTTCTCCATGGTATTATATTTTTATGTTGTCACCGTAGTTATACATATAAGTACGCCAAGTTTCAGCGCAATCGGATGTCAGGAAGTGTTTGAAAAATAGATGACAAGGCGACTAACGAGAAACACATACGAACAAAGCAAGCTTGTAAAATCTATTTCCACAGGTCGGTTCTCAGACAAAAAACAAATCGAAACTAGTTTTATTAGTAAAAAAATCTAATGTTTGTCACATGTTCTGGAAGTCAGACATTCTGATGAGTGCAAATTATGTAACAAGGTATTTATGCATAGTGTTATTTATCATTTGTCAGTTCTCATTTTTAACTGAGTTATGAAAATAATAATGCATTCATTCATGAAACTACGGTAGAGCAGGATGAGAGAACGATGGTGGGTGGGGTAGGTACACACGGCTACACATCAAGCTATACATTTCCAGTTTATGCTGATCTTGCATTGTATAGGATTTCCGTACAATGCGACGTCAGTTTATACTTGATGTGTAGCCGTGTGTACTTTACTTTTATTTTAATTAAAAACAAAGAATGTGAAGGGTTAGGCAGAGGTGTACCTATAATACATCCACATTTCTGTGATGTGCATGTGTTTTGCGTTGGCCGAGCTCGCTCGACCAACGCAAAACACACGCACAGCAAATGGGCTCTCCACACGGGCTCTCCCAACGGGCTCTTCCAACATGTACTTAACGCATAGCATTCTTGAGGGCTTAACGCATTCAAGAATACTGAACGAAACACACGTTTAATTTTTGTTACGCCTATGGGCGTCTAGTGTCCCACAAAGTGTTAAATAAGTAAGTATCTAATATGCAATTTATTTTAATTAAAAAAAATAATGTTTTCTAAAAATCATCGCTCAGTGCACTGAGAAGTATTAAGTATTATTTTTGGTGATCAGTGACATGGACATTTTGCTGGTCATAACATCGCCGTTCTTGAAAACAGCCGCAGTCTATTCTTGATGAAAAACTCACCCTGCGTAATTGTATCGAAGACAGATAACAACATACTAATACTGCGCAATTCCGTCACTTATTATTATCTACGTATAGTCATGTCATTTAGACGAAGCAAATTTTAATAAAAATGCTAAGTAATCATTATTAATAATCGTTATCGCTGTCATGTCTTAAATCAAAACAGTTTTTCTGAAAAAAAACGCTTACTAATAACTGATAGTGTTTATCTTAAGTTGACGTGTTTTTTTTTGACGAATTACGCGAATCATTTGGATCCAACCCCGACAGAGGTAAGTAA
Organism: Omphaloscelis lunosa; assembly: GCA_916610215.1. NCBI lineage: Eukaryota > Metazoa > Arthropoda > Insecta > Lepidoptera > Noctuidae > Omphaloscelis > Omphaloscelis lunosa. Next base: position 20,153,285 of record OU744260.1, read on the forward strand.
GGAACACTTCATTCATCTTCTTGCTTAACGTTTATTTTTATAAATATTATTTCACCTTTATGTTTTATCATCAACATACTCACCATTTCGACTGCCTCGTTGGTCTAGTGGTCGTAAGCGCTACTGCTAAGTATGAGGTCCTGGGTTCGATTCCCGGGTCGAGCAAAATGTTATTGGGTTTTTCTATCTGAAATTTCTCAGTAGCAGCTCGGAGTCTGGATTTGTGCCCGGTTGATGGCAATAGGCTCGCCCCCTATTACATGGGACTTAAACATAACTGGCGAAATGTGGGTGTGCCTGCTACAGGGACACCTCTGCCCAACCCTTCGGGGAAACAAGGCGTGATGTTATGTTATGTTACTCACCATTTACCGTGGAATGGTAAATGGTGAGTACGGGATAGACCTCTTCTTTAGCATGTCACCTACCTAGATCCTGTGACTTTTCCTTAATTCCCCATCAATGTATCAGAAAACCTTTAAATTACAATTTGCTCCCATACCCAGACAAAGAAATAGGTTGTCACTTTTCCTATATAGCCTTAGGCTTAACATCTAGGGTGAGGCATAAAATCTAGGGTAACACGGTCCACCCAGAATAATACCCTCGGTTTCTTCTTTTGAAAAATTAAGACACGAGTTGCACCTGAGGCAGCCAGAAAATAAAATTGTAGAGTAAGGTCTAAGATAAAACAAAAATAATAAAAATAATAGTGTCAAAGCTTACCGAATCATCCTCCTGTCCTTATCCTCTTTGTTCGAGACCGGTGGTGGCGGTGGTTCGTCCTTACCTATATCCTTCATTACATCTATGAGCCTTCATCTCAGTATTCACTCTCTTCTTAGCCATATTATCTTCCACCTATCTATCCATCTTGTGATTGGTCTAAGTACTGTCCACCAGTCTACCATAGTATTCGGGAAACGGCTAGGCTTATATGATAGACAATTTTGATCGTCATTCATTTATATAATGTTGAATCATTTTCTGATATCTACGTATAGTTGACGCTTAATCATTTAGGTTTTTTTATTGTCTTTTTTAGATAATGGGTCTTACGTAATGTACTCAGATTGCGTTGTAATGTTATGATAATATTCTTAACACACTACATACAGATGATAACCACTGTCTCATTACGTATTTATCATGTACAATCACTTATCTTGTTCACACGATGTGCGTTTGTATTTACTCGAGTTTTTGTATGTAATTGGGTGGCAATCATGACGGCCAATGTCCATATGATTGATAAATAATAAGTATAAGTAATCAAAAGACAATCAACACATTAACGAACAATAACGTTTCCCAATGCAAAACGGCTGTAGAATAGGTACATAATTGAAATTGCGGTACCTATACTTACATATGTAATTTCACTCCACGCATAACACTTTGTCACAACACCAATTTATCTCATCTGCTCGACGTGCGTATGTCACTGCAGGGATCCAGCAGAATATCAGCATCAGGTTTATTTGCCTGGCACGTGTTGAGCTGGATTCCCATTTGGTGCAAGCTTGAGACACCGCACCTTGTATATTTGAGTATTTTGAGGTATGTCATAATGTCGCTCCTTCCTTCGTTTTTCTTTTTTTGTATTTTGGGATATTGTTTTTATATATAACAAATTATATATTCATGTAATTTTTAATCATTTAATTGTGTATATGTGTATTTTGTGTGCACTGAATAATTTTTTATCTATCTAAATGATAAATGATTTTATTTCTGTAAGTAGGTTTTACAAACACTTCTACACGTCAATCATATTTTAAAAACTAGATGAGGCCGCTGTTTCCTGCCTGACTACTCTGAGAAGAAAGGTCGAAACTAACTCAGAGCTCACAGTCTCTTTTTTAAATTCCAGACGTAATCTTGGTCAGATTATTTGAGGACCATGTAGATAGTCTTTTGAGGAAAGAACCACACAGATTTGAGTGGACCTGTCCAGTCAGTGCACGCATTTGATAGTAATCGTGGAACTCAACTCAGAACTTAAGGAGCTCAGCTGATTGTAAGTGATTACAAGCCATCTATGACGTATCCATACAAACATACTAATAGACATACTACTAAGATATCTTGATAAGTTCACACATCACATCATAAAAGCAGCATTACCTAATAAGCTAAATAAAGAAAACGAAAGTCATTATAAGTATAATCAAAAGATTTATTTTAAACTATATAAATATTATAACAGTGTTATCATAATTATGTACTTAAACGTTTATGTTGATATAAGGCCAATAAGCGTAGAGGTCATCACATATTGCAGTGCGAAAACTACGGTAAGCATGTGCAACATAATTCATACTAAACTTGAAATCAAAATATTAGTAATAATCAAGTTTTGGAAACACAAACTGAATCTCATAGATAATAAAGTTAAAGAAAGAAAATACGTTTATTTAGAACAGACCATAAAGCACACAATATAACTAAACAGCAGATAAAAAACAAATAAAAAGTGTAAAGGGCGATGTAAGACATTAGCATGGGAGTGTGCCTCACGGCTGCGCCAAAAAGGCCTAGTTCAGCAAAAGTGCCAGACAACTAAGTGCCCAACGCTGGTTTCAAATTTCAGTTCAAATTTCTACGTGCTGATAAATTTAATACAGGGTGTAAAAAGACCTGTCACTAACTCGAAAGCTACGCATTTGTAAATCGAACTAAGTAACTTTCAGCAAAAAAAGAATATGTGGCTCTCGAAGTCAAGTGATGGATCTTTTTACACCCGGTGAGATCTTTTCGTCTTTATCGCGAAAACTTAGATAAAGTGAGCTATCATCCCACCTGCGGGGTAATTGCGTAACGCACATAAAATAGTATGCGTAACGCACATAAAATCTTCCTATGCCAAGGCAGTGCGACGGTCTTACCACGTGAACGTTGGACTGCCAAGTCATAGGTCTTGAGTTCGAACGCAAGACACGCACCTCTGACTTTTCGGATTCATGTGCTTATTGCATAATTATCACTTGCTTAAAAAACGTTGAAGGAAAACATCATGAGGAAACCGGCATGCCTGACAGATATCTCTTGACGTCATGTGAAGCCAAGTCAGAGGCAAATCAAATCAAATCAAATCAAATCAAAAATGTTTATTTGCTAGAAAATACATACAAATTCAAGGAAAGATCTTATGTCCTAAAAGTCTTTATATTCTGCCTGCAAGCAAGCGTGCAAATTATTTACTAACGTCTATTTATGTAATGGGCGGCATTAAAACTGACACGAAAAAGAAGAAGAAGACATAATATAAAATGACAATTGAACGCATTTGTTTAATGTTGATAGTTCAGACAGGTTCATGGTTATTTACATTTCTGAGCAGACAAAACTGTATTAGGTATGGAATTAGGATGCTGAGGTTAGGAATAGATACTATGGAACTCTGTCACCGAAGATTTCATGTTCAGACCTAAGATATTACGCGCGAAGTAATGAATACAAAATCATTTAACATGTCTTACTTCCTTCGCCTAAATTCTACGGAGAGTGGTACAGCGGGATGGTAGAATAGACCTCTCTTTTCAATGGGGATGTCGTTGGGGATGGGATATTTGGGCAGTGGTTTGATCTCGAAGTTCAGCACCACGGCTGCTATACCGTAGCGAACTGTGTTCTGTCCTATACGTTTACCTGGGGATGAAAAAAAAAGATAATTATTATAACATCACGCCCTTATCCTCCAAGGGGATGACAGAGATGTACTACAAGAACGTTTCACCCAGTTAAGTTTAGGTCTCATGAAGTAGGGGTTTCGCCGATTGCCATTAGCCAGGCTCAAATCCGTTGGGCTGCTACACAGAAATTCCTATGACAATACCCAGTAACGACAACCCCGACCTGAAAATAGAATCTAGGACCTCATGTTCAGTATTTGCGCTTGCGGCCATGCGATAAACGAGGTGGTCAAAATATAATACTCTTTATTATGATTACTTCCCCTCCTTATTTAGGGTTCCGTACCCAAAGTCAAAATCAAAGTCAAATAATTTATTTCAAATAGGCTCTTGTATGGCACTTTTGAACATCAACATTTACAAAAAAATAAAATTGATTGTAGTCGCCCCTTCCAAAAGATAGTTTTTGTATGGAGAAGAATGGGCAAAAAACTCCGCCGTTACTCTCTTAAAATGTTTTACAATAGTTTGTATAGGTACCTACATTCGTTAAAAAATTATATGTGAAGACGATGCACCTAGAATAAAATTACTGTACCACAATATATAAAATGAATTAAAAATGAAGCAACGACAGATAATTTAATTATGTGATAGATGCGTGGTGCTCACATATTTACAAATATTGTAAAAGTAGAAGATTTTCCTAAAATTTTAGTAAGTAAGTAAGTCAGTGTGTGAGGAAGTAATCACAGAATGTAAAATCAATGTCATATAACAAAAAATAATAAATTTTATAATTAAATTAGCAACTAGTTTGATTTTGTCTTGTTTCTAAATTGTCCTATAGAGCAGGACCAGCATGGACTCTTATCTTGGATATAATCCTCTAATTTGTTATATGCTTGTTTACAAAATGTACTTTTAATATGAGTTTAAATTTTTCTCACAAGGTATTTTGTTGTAAAATTTAACACAGTACCCCATAAAAGATGTATGTACTTTAGATAATCTGAAAAATGGATGATCTAGATTTTCTTTATTTCTAGTATGTGGATTTTTCCTTACAGACATAATATTTTCATAAATGAATTGGCAAGGTATCGTCATAATATTAATCCTTTTAAATAGTTCCCTGAGAGATTCGCGGGGAAGTAGATTATTCATGGCTCTGACAGCTTCTTTTGCAAAATAAAGATGGATTTAATGTCAGCAGATCTTCGTCTGGCATTTTACTGCGGGGCAGACGAAGATCCACACACAGATTTTAAAATCACTAAGACAAATTTGCTGTCAAAATCTGTGTGTAAATTCGAAAATTATAACTAACTACTATCTTTGCAAAATTTTAACAGAATATATCTGGTAGAATTTGCACCATGCTGGAACATACATACAGATAAACAGACAAAAATTCTAAAAACTATATTTTCGATCCGAGACCTTGTAGCAATTTTTGACTTCGCGACGATTTTATTATACGTCTAGTTTATAATGTGTGTTAACTTACATTTATGTAAATATTTTGTTTGAAAATAAAATTTCCTTTATGCATCATCTACCTAGCCTTTTTCCATCTATTTTGGGGTCGGCTTCCATTCACACTGGAGGCTGAATACCAGTATTTTAGTAAAAGGTCCTTATGAATTACAAATATAAATGTGGAAATTTAACGTAGGGTCAGGTTAAGGTATTAGAAGAAGAGCTAAAACGTAAATGTTATCAGAATTTCTCAGTAGACAAATCATCAATTAATTAGGGAGCTTCCAAATGCGGTATATTAATGCCTCAATCACTTTCCATTCAACCAAGCAACCTTTATCAATGGCCTTAATATGACACGAAATAATGACTTATGATCCCTCCGATCTGTCAATTTATCAACCGTGTCAAGCAATGATCAATTTAATTAACAATTAGTGAATTGAATGAACTCCAATGGTTGCCCGGTCGTGTCAAAAGTCGTCCTCTGGTAGGTTGACTTGATATATTAACATCAAGTCTGTATTAATTAAATATTAATTATTTTATCTATGGGGTGGGTTAATACCCTATGGATAGCATAATTAACATTTATATATTTTAGATAAATTAATATTTAATTTATTGCTTATCGTGACGATCCGGAGACGAAGGGGCTCATTTGTCAAGTATGATGACGCTGGTTCGAAATCCAGGCTCTGTGATTTTGTCAAATTTCACAGATAAAAAAAAAAGTCGATCTACAGATAAGCGGCCGCATTCCTCTAGATCGTATTTTGTTGCTGTGTCTCAATATGAAACTTTATAAAAGGTATTAGAAAATTCTAGACACACTTACCGATGGTCCTTACTAGCCGTTATTCATAATTCCTTCTCAGTAACGAGATAATATTTTTTTAAAGGAGTGGCGCCTGTGTACCTTTGTACGCCCTTTTATGTAAGTAACTCACCTATACACATTCTAGGTCCTTCTCCAAAAGGCATATAGCTGTAAGGGACGATATTCTTCGCGTTTTCAGGCAAAAATCTTTCAGGTCTGAAGACTTCAGGCTCTGGGAAGTACGTGGAATCCAAGTGCATGCCAATAGCATTGACGTAGACCACAGTCTTAGCAGGGATGGTCAGGTGTTCATTCACTTTGTAGTCCTTGAGTGAGAGGCGGTCCAGCCAGCCCATGATTGGGTATTTTCTTAGGGATTCTGTAACAGAAAGGAGAATAGTTAATTTATACTTACCGCGTTCAGTCAGTGGTTGGTCATATTGAGACCCCTCCGTACCTCGGAAAGCACATTAAACCGTTGGTCCCAGCTGTCATTTGTAGATCTTTGACAGTCGTTACGGATAGTCTGAAGCCCGTAAGTCTGACAACCAGTCTTACTTTTTGTATTTCCCTGTAACTGGGTTGCGGAGGTCATATAGTCTCTCCATGAAAAATACTGGTATAGCCGATCTCGACATAGTTGGGAAAAGACGAGGCAGATGATGATGGTCAGTCAGTGGATGAGTCTGAATAGTATAGTACCCGGCTGTAAACATAACACATCGAGATTTAGAAGAGTACGGTTTAAAAAAAAAAACAGTGATACTCCGGGAGTGCCGACAGAAGCGAAAAATTGAAAAAAAAATCGACACCGCGATAATCAACGCGTTGATGTCTTTTTAATGGTAAAAAACTGGTGTCATCATGGTGTCGTGAAATCAATGGTTTAATCCAATCTCAAAAATTCCCAACGTGCCTAAGGAACTATTCCTATAGTGCATAAAAGACCGACACGTGTTTCACCTCTCAACAAGGCATCCTCAGGATGACGATTGACTTATCGCAAACCCTAACACGGCGTTTTGTCACACCGAGCTTTAGTGGCAGAGAGAGAGAGTTTGGCTCCGTAGAGTGCCTCTACGAAGCCGAACTCTTCTAAACCTCTTTTGTCACTCATACCTGGTAGTCTCTACATAAAGTCTGATTTGTAATGTTACGGCCCAGGTACCGAGTATTGTTACACGAATATTGGTGGCTGTTGAACAGGCGAAGGGTTGAAAGTCTAGCGACTGATTCCATATGATTTTGACCTTGTGTCATTAAAAAAGGGATATAATGTTGTACCTTTAATTACAGCATCTAGATAGGGCAGTTTAGCTAAGCTTTCCGCGTCTAACTCTTTGCCTCCTAGTGCTTCTTTTGCTTCCACAAGTTCCTCGTATAGGATTTGCTGTAACAAATAAGAAATTGGTTACTATACCGAATATACGGAAGCAGTGTAGTAGAGCTACATTTCACTAGTTATTTATGTTATAAGTCGCATGTAATTAATGCAAGCCTATTGACGGGCACCACTCCAGAAAGCCAGCTACTGAGAATTTTATTACAGAAAAACTTAATTATGTTCATTTGGCCCGGGGATTAAACCCAAGGCTCCGCGGTTAGCACTCAGCAGTTGCGGTTGGAACCACTCGACCAACGCAAAAGGTACATGACGTATTATGAAAAGTACGACTTTGTGTAGCATCTTTCTGACACTCATGTCGCGTGACAGTATCTGAGGTCAGTAGTGTCAAATTAACTCTCGGTTTTATTATTTTCATGTTACGAAGCAACGTGCGCTTTACTTGTGGTTTTAGTGTACAAACACGCTGTGAATTGCGCAGGAGCTCTCAGTTTCGTAGAGATGGGTAGCTCGCTCATTTAAAATGAGGATCGTGCGAGGCACTCATTTTACAAAGTGTGCTAGCACACTGTGCTACCACGAATGAGGCGAGGCTGCGGAGGTCTGTGAGCACGTACGTGCTGTGTGTGTTTGTGAGGCGCATGACTCGCGAGTGTGGTGTGTGGCTACGACAACACGACACGGTACACATATACAGTAGAGTAGGCACACGCGTTGATTCTTCGTTTAAGCGCGTTAAATTAAACTTAGACCTTAACTCCTTTAGTTAGAGTCGTAAATGGACTTGCAGTTTAGTGAGTGACTCGTTTCGTTCAATACTCACAATACGAGTACAAAATGTTCTGTGTAGCTAATCTGTGCTCTATGGTGTGTGCTAGCACATCAAATTCAAAAGAGTGAGTGACTCTTTTGATCGAAGTGAGTCGCTACAACTGTGCTAGCACATGTGCTGAGTTACCCAACACTACAGTTTCGTCCGAGACAATGGCGAGGTCGGAAGTGTGTGTGTGCATGTGCATGTGTTATGTACTGACGCTATTTGTCTTCACGCAAACATTCACAGCGAGTTTACACTTGGTTACACTTAGTTACGGTTACTTATAATAAGTTCGAAAAATATTTGACCGAATTTCATTTCACCTAAAACTTTTCAACTATTATAGTTTCGTTTTTTTACTTCATCGAAGTCACGTCTGCCACTACATCAGTTGACTTATTATCAATTCGATTTTTTTTTGTTACTCCGGCGTTTCATTTGGTCGAAATTTTTTTTAGCGAAGTTACATTTAGCCGAAATAACATTTGTTCGAAGTATTATATTTCCCAACATTCATATAACCTACTATTTTGTTTAAATAATTATTTAAATGTAAATAGCACTTAATAAAACAATTGATTATGAACAAAAGTGGTTTTAAGTGGTCCCACTAAGAAGCATACAAACAAGGATGCTTGCTTCAAGCATGCAGCATGCAAGCAGGCATGCAGCGTGCAAGCAGGCATGCAGCATGCAAGCAAGCAAGCGAAGTCAAAGTTAAATAATTTATTTCAATTGGGCACATACAAGGCACTTTTGAACGTCAAACTTTACAAAAAATAGAATTGATTCTAGTCGCCCCTTCCAAAAGGTAGTTTTCGTATGGAGAAGAATAGGCAAGAAACTCCACCGTCTTTTAAAATGTTTTACATTATTTTGTATACATTAATTATATAATCATATGTGAAAACAATGCACCTGGAATAAGATTACTATACCAAAATAGGTAAAAATAATTAAAAGTGAAGCAATGACTGAAAAAATAATAATGTGGTGGATACATAGTGTTCACATATTTACAAGCATTGTAAAAGTACCTCTACAATATTCCTAAAAATTTTACAGTAAAACTAATAAGTAAATGTGTGAGTTCAAGTAATCACAGTTACATCAATGTTATAATAATTAATTATACAATTAAATTAGCAACCAGTTTGATTTTGTCTAGATTCTAAATTGTCCTATTGAGCTAGACCATCATGTTTCCAAGCATTCTTATCTTAGATATAATCTTGTAATAAAATTTGTAATATGCTTGTTTACAAAGAGTACTTTTAATATGAGTTTTAAATCTTCTTTTAGTTAATAATATATCACAAGGTATTTTGTTGTAACACTTAACACAGTACCCCATAAAAGATGTATGTACTTTAGATAATCTGAAAAATGGTTGATCTATTTTATCTTTATTTCTAGTATTAAAATTATGTCTATCACTTATTTTATAAAAAAGATGTAGATTTTTTCTACATACATAATATTTTCATAGATGAATTGGCAAGGTACCGTCATGATATTAATCTTTTTAAATATTATAGTTCCCTGAGAGATTCGCGACGACGTAGATTATAAATGGCTCTGACAACTCTCTTTTAAAAAATAAAGATGGATTCAATGTCAGCAGCCCGACCCCACAGTAAAATGCCATACGACATAATGCTGTGGAAGTAGCTAAAATAATTAAACGCGCGGTTTCTACATTTTTTAACTGTTTTATCTTTCTAACAGCATAAGCGGCCGAGCTTAGCCGCCCCGCAAGAGATGTTATATCCTATTGTAATTTCTCGTCTAGCGTGATTCCTAGGAAAAGTGATGAATAAATTCCAGTTTTTCTCCATTCAATATAATGTCACATTCGCTACTTATAACATTCGGTAATTTAAATGCAGCGTACAAACAAGCATGCAACATTAGAGCAGGCATGCAACATGCAGCAAGTATTGTTTCTGTCACGGCTGCGGCGCTGGGGGGGCGGGGTTTGAGCGGTAAATAAAGTGCTACAAGGTTCTTTTGGCGCTTCATTGAAATTGACAGGAAACATTTGTGAAATACATTGAAAAAAAAAATTGCCAAGTGCGAGTCCGAGTCGCACACGAAGGGTTCCGTACCATCAAACTATATTAAATACTACATTTTAAATACTTAAAAAAAAACACGTTTCTTTTATTTTTATTATAAAGGCCATAGTTGTATAGTAACTACACACTGTGAAAATTTCGGTTCAAAGCTAGATGCAGCCCTGTGACAGACGGACGGACAGCGGAGCCTTAGCAATAGGGTCCTTGGGGTACGGAACCCTAACAAGGTGGCGGCGTATGTTCGGGTTTCGGCAACGCGCCAGAAGATCCTTGTACCGCTGTAAATAGGTTGTTGATTGTTACCTGTTGTTCAGGGTGGTGCGCCAACTCAGTAACGGTATAGAGCAAAGAAGTAGAAGATGTGTCGTATCCTCCTTGGAGGAAAATCATTGCATTCGATAATAAAATGTCCAAATTCATATCTGGAAAAAAGAGTAAATTAAATCAATTTTCGAAATTATTTTGGTGTCTGCCATGGAAACATTTATTAATACAATAAAAATATAGGTATTCATTGGATAAACTTCCTAGACTAACAAGAATAAATAAATAAATGAGCCTAGGTTGTCCCCCTGCAGGGCAGCTATGTTATATTCATTTAAATAGTAAAAAAAAAAAACATAAAATATCCTAACTTTTAGTTAATTAAACTAACTATTAGCTTTGTAAAAACTTGTTGTTTGATCGAGTAATTAATGTGTCAAGTAGGACATTCCTCTTTGAGGAGTGGCTAGAGAGGCGCCACGGCGGCGTCCTCATTTTCCGCCTGACGCAAATCCTCACCGGACACGGCTGTTTCGGGAGGTTCCAGTTCAGGATAAGGCGGGAGGAAACGCCCGGGCGTCACCACTGTGTAGATCGCCCGGAAGACACGGTGGAGCATACGGTGGAGGTCTGCTCGGCTTGGGCGAGGCATCGCCATGTCCTCGTGGAGGCGATCGGTGGCGGTGATCTCTCGCATCCGGCCGTAGTACAGGTCATGCGGAGCGAGAGGGCATTGGAGGCCTTCACATCCTTCTGCGAAGCAGTAATGCTCGCGAAGGAGGACGCGGAACACGTGAGGGAGAGGAAGTCTGTGCCGGGGTTGCGGGGATGTCTGAAAGGGAAACCGTGGCCCTGGCAACATGGCAACTGAAGGAACACGGGTGGGTAATTAGTCAGTAAGAGTCTGACACGCCCTCCCGCTCCGCCCAGAGTGGGAGAAGTTTTTTGATAATTTCGCACCCAAAAATAAAAATAAAAATTGGGCATTTAATAAGACGAGTTTTTGTGACTGTAATTACAACATAAACACGAACGAGCTGTTACATCTTTTATCTGTTCTGTGTGTTACATAATATAAAATAGTAAATTGATTCAGGCGTGACCTTGCGGAAATCCATTATAAAATACAATAGATATATATTTAGTAACCTGTTCCTGTTCTGTTGTGGTTGTACCTTTGCGACCAGCGCTCGGTGTAGCAACACGCCGTGCTCGAGTTCGCGACAAGTCAATCGTCATCATGAGGACGCCTCGTTGAGAGGTGAAACACGTGTCAATTTCATACAGGATTTTTTATGCACTTTAGGAATAGTTAAGCGAAACAGGTTCCTAAATATTTCAACGTCTATTGTATTTTACATAATATAAGTTCAACCCACTGGAAACCAGCTGCCCTTGCACAACTGGTTGTATTTCTGCTTATTCATGCACACACCAAAAACTTGCTGCCTTTTTTACCAAGTAAAAGTAGATAATTAATTGATATGGTTTCGATGAGTATCATTGCAGTTGCATTCATATTAACTGGGTCAGCCTTTGTTTTATCAAATGTAAAAAATAATAATAATAAAAAAAAGAAATAAAGATTTCTTTGGATACCTTGGTTATCCTTCTTAGCATCTTGCTTCATCTTCAGCAGCGCGTCGAGAAGATCTCTCTTTCCATCCATCTCCCTCTCATATCCCCCTCTCTCTTCCACCATCATCTTGAAGACTTTCTTGAAGTAATCTACGGTATGCTTGGGCCAAAACGAGAACCTGAAAATATTACAATATTCGTTTTCTGGTTCGAAGAGACCTATTTTTAGGGTTCCGTAGCCAAATGGCAAAATGGAACCTTTATAATTTTCTCATATCCGTCTGTCCATCCGTCGGGAAGTCAAACAGCCATTTTACTCGCAGACTAAAGGCACTATATCGACGAAAATTGGAAAGGTGTATTCTATGCACCGCTATACAATGATGTAGTGAAATTACGAAAATAATAATTAGGGGCACTCCCACACATGTCATCGCAGGATTAAAAAAAATTCAAAGCACATAAGCGTGTATTTATGATGAGCGTCCATAAAAAGATGATGATGGTTTCTTCCTTTTTTATTTAGGTAAGTCGATAGTTTGTGAGATATTAAATGTTTGCGATTACAACCGCTTGGTTTGCATAGTTTTTTTTGAGAAATACTATGAAGTAGTATTGTGAAGTAGTTTTCTTTTTTTCTTTCTAAGTACAAAGTTCGTTTTGCGGTTGGTAAAAACAATACTGAGCATGCGTAGAAATTCATCCTAACTACGTAACCCTTCATTATGCGTGGTCCGACACGCACTTAGCCGGTTTTTTTTTGTTGAGCGGAAATCATTCTGATCGTCCAATTTATGGTAAATGGTCCGCTGTCTATGGTTAGAATATCAGAGACATCCTCATTCGTAGACCATCTGGGATGCCTCAGGTACCTACAGAGACAGTCAGATAGTTCGGAGACGAGGCTTTAATGTGGGTTAGGCATTTATGAGACATGAGATATCTGGCATTCATACCCTTCAAAACGGTTATACGTTGTTATATAGCTACCATTTTCATAGAATTTCGTTTCACATAATTTTTTTCGCATATTATCATTTCATAGAATAATCAATATGCAGAATACTTACAAATCATTGATTTTTGTTACAAATAAAATTTTATGTTTCGATATTTATATCACAGAATAACAAATCAAATATTATTTATCCTCATATTGTTTAGTTTATATAAAACTTATTACCAAGAAAAACATTTTATCGAGTGACAGTTTCTAAACGTTTCAATTCATACCTTTGATAAATATTTAATAGTCAATAATCTATAGTATTTTATATTTTTATAGGGTAGTTTTTTTGTCAGCGTAGTTAACGGAGCCCCGCATGGTGGGGCTCCTATTTCTGTGTGGTTTAAAAAAATAACCATGAAGCGGATGGCTGCGTCGCCTACGTTAGCTAAAAAATATATATTTACCCTATAAAAATATAAAATATCGAAATCCGCCATCCCCTTCTAACGTAACCTTTCCGAGTCGGGGTGCCTCAAGTCCCGAGTTCGCTTCGCTCGCTCTTGCAGCCTAAGTTCTCAAGCGACTTTAATTCGACACTCAATTTTCGACGTTCAAATATGTACCTTTATAAAATTATGGATAGTATAACGTCTATTTTTACATTTTCGTTGAAATAAAATAAGTTCAATGGAAAAATATATCGTACAAACAATATTTAATGATAAGTTTGTTAAATAAAAAAAATGTGATTATAAAATTAATTGAATTGTGTTTTTGTGAAATATGTTGCATTCAAGTAAAAGTCGTTAAAACAATAATATTCGAAATATAAATACAAAGTCCAAATATTATATGAAACATTTTCTGCGAAACGAAATTCTATGAAATTTCTGTCTGCGAAATAAACTGGAAATAACCCTTCAAAACGAATACTGCTCGGCAGCTTTAATAGGTACGGTAACGTAGTAGACGTTACCACACCTTTGGACTAAATTCTTTACAGAGAGCTTTCATGAGCCAATTAAAACTAACATTTTACCTAAATATATCGACCACTTCTGGCAAGAAAAATATGGAGGACCAAGCCAGACCTCTCCAAGGACTGTACTTCTCGAACTCTTTGGTCATTTCTCGCAATGGGCCGGTGTTGTTTCTCGTCGCTTGGCATTGAACGCCGAATGAAGACTCTCCTATGATGTCAGTTGAGAAGTCCGCAAATATGGTCTACAAAAAAAAAAAAAACACTTTTGATCTGACAGACATAATATGACATCATTACGCCTGTGTTCACTGCACCAGTTCTAATTAGTTCCGTGTGCTAGCAAACCTATTGCCAATTTGCCAATAGCCGGAAATCCAGACTACAGGGTATTACGTAGAAATTAAGTCCCATGTAATAGGGGCCTAATGTGAGCCTATTGGCATCAACCGGGCACTATTCCAGACTCCGCCGGGCTACTGAGAAAAACTCAATAATACTTTGCCCGACTTGGGAATCGAACCCAGGACCTCATGTTCAGCAGTTTCGCTTACGACCACTAGACCAACGAGGCAGTCTAATACTTGATTTAGCCATTCATTCCAATTTTGCTTCGAGCAGAAAATTTTGATTAGCTAAACAGTGGTAAAAATCATTACCTTCTGCATCCTTTTGTTAACAATATAAAAAGGTACAAATAAGAACAAATTATATTGAATTTGGACATTCAAGAACCTGTATAAATTAAGTAAAATGAAAATCATAAATACCCTCAAATCGATAGTCTTTCCTTTCTCGTTATCAGAATCAATGCGGTACACCAGATCAGCCACCTTGCTCTGGTACAGCTCGGTCCAGCCTCTGAGCTTGGAACCAGTGAAGACCATCGTCAGACGCCTTCGGATGGAACTCCATAATGGATCCTGAAAAGTAGTGAAAGCTGTATAGCGATAGTGGTCTGATGGTCTGTACGGAAACAACGGCACATTATGAATTAATACAAGAATACTATTAATTTGAAGTTAAAGAACGTGTACACGTTTTTTTAAATATTTTAAATTTATTTTATCATCACTGCTCTCAAACGACGGTGGACAAAAGTATCATGAGAAAATGACACCAATAATTGCCAAACCAAAAACTCACACTAGGCCCGCTTGATGAACTGTATGAGTTGTAACTGAACTGATTATGTTAAAGGATAAAATCGCTAAGTAAAAAAAAAAAAAAAAACTGGGGAGTGCCGGCAAAAGTAAAAACTTGAAAAAATCGGCACCGCCGTAATCAACGCATTGATGTATTTTCAATCAAAAGCTGGTGTCATCACGGTGACGCGAAATCATTGGTTTAGTCCCATCTCAAAAATGCCCAACGCGCCTAAACAAGTTTTCACTTCAAAAACACATACCCTATTAATAATATAGCTGTAAAGTTATGCCAAACTCAAAAACCGCAAAAAAAAAAAAATGCTAAATCAGAAGTTTATACTGATTGTCCTTTACTCCATGTTTATTAATAAAGGGGATAGAGCATAGACACTGTTTAAAGTGGTATAACTTACATCCACAGTAAATAAGTTGAGGGCTCCCATGGGGTCAGTCTTCCCTGAGGCCAGGAGTCTGTTCCTGAAGTTGTCAGCATCCTTCACGAGGATCTGACGTGACAGCTCGGGGCAGTTGACGACCAGGCCGCGCCGCCAGAACACCCAGATGCCCACGTAAGGTGACGGCTTGTATTTCTGGTATAATTCAGTCAGCCATACACCCTAGAAATAACAAGAATTGATCTCCATTTAACAAAAAAAAAAGAACAAAGTCACTCATGCCCCGAAACGGTAAGAAGAGGGGTATGTATGTATTATTTTAATATTTCGCTAGTTTGGTTTAAGTCCCATATAAAAGGGGCAAACCCTTTTAACGGGGTTGAAATCTAAACTCGGATGGCTGTTGGAAAAAACTTAATTACACACTGGCCGACCCGCGGATCGAACTCGGAACCAGGAACATATTTTACACATACTTTTAATCCTATTTTTATGCAATGTGTTAAAAATATGCCCTGATTTCGCTGCTGCTAACATTCTATATTCAGATATTTGTAGGCACAAACTGATTTGATAACATGACTACTAGCAGACTAGTCGCTAGGAAGACAAATGATTCCCTCAGATGACAGAGATGAATCTGTTGTGAGGGAACAACGTAACATTTGGAGCAGGTAAATGTATTCAAAATATATTCATTCATCATATTCCTACCAAGTGATTTTTTACGGAACGAATAGGAATGACTATTTGACAAAATATTTCGTACTGAAGTGTCGTTTTAATTTGGACGTGAACCAAACTAACCCATCTTGATAATCATAATAAGGAAGTAATATATTAAACAAGTGTGCGTGTACAAAATAAAACATGCCACTTTTGAGATGAACAGTCTACGTGTTCACAAAGTTTAGAGAAATTAAGGACATTTTATTGTGCATGTCATACTCCTCATTTTCAATATGGTAGTCAATATGATGCAAAACAAAAAATAATACAAAAGACAACATAATTACTACATTTAATTATTTTAAAAAAACCTTCCTCTTCTTTTTTACCCGACTGCCCCAGAAGGAGGGTAATGTTTTTGTATTTGCAGATGCAATATATAAATATTATATAGCCTATATATACTTCCTTCTGGAGTATTCGGGTAAAACAATAAGGTAAATACAACAACAAAAACAAAGTGATAATTATAAATAATGACTTATTAGAACCACTTTATGTAATCTCAGATATTATTATAAGCGGCAGTATAATATATAAGTAGTTACATCAAATTCTGCGATTATCTTGTAACGAATCATAATGACATGATAGTGACATGTAATTTAAATAAAAACAAAACAATCACGGCCAAAAGTTAAGTTATCAAGGATGGACAAAGTCATGATTAATTATTAATTTGAGATAACCGGTTGGTTAGAGAAAAGAAGGTTCCCAAAATGTATGACCTCGACACTACTCACAAGTAACGTCATGTCACAAACTCAAATCACCGATTACTAACGTGTTATGAACTATTTGTGATTGGTTGCACCGTGTGTGGCCTTCGGAATGCCATTGAAATACATACTTATGTTGTGAGTCTGCGACATTTTGGCGACTCAGTGGTGATATTGTTTTTGCTTTTGAGTAGTCGTGGAAGACGGGCATACGGAATGTCCACTAGATTAAAATTTCTGTGATGTTATTTAGCAACGTTTTAAATCAATACAACTCCAGTGACACGTTTTGTTTAAGTTTGTAAAAATAAAAATCACAATTATAGATAACCTATGGCACCCCAACCCGGCGAAAAAACGCAACACTCCTGATGGAGTTATCATGTTAATATTTTGTTTACTATTAAGAAACAAGCTACTATTCTTATTCCTTCTCTCTCCATGCAGTAAGATTGTGGAAATCACTTCCGCCCAGCATTCATGATTTAAAAACTGTCTCATTTCAAATATCGAGTAAAAGAGCATTACCTCTCCTCTCAACTGTGAACATTTATGTAGATACCTACTTTGTGTATTCAAGCTTTATGTAAATATAGGTATGTTAATTTATTACGTTATACGTGTAGGTATATTTTAATATTTTAGTTTAAGACGTCGCATAATCATATTTTTCTCTTCTTGTTCTCACAAACTATTGTCTACATTTCTTTCTCATTTCTCGTTTCGCAGCTCTGCTGGAAGAAAATTCTTAAGAAATAAGCAGTACTTTGTACTCAAAATTATAATTATGTCGTATCTCCATGTATTTCACTGTGTGTACAATTGTACATAAATAATAAATAAATAAAATGACAAAACAAAATGACAAAATTATCAATTGTCCTCATTAGCCTGGATCGATAGAGCTGGAAGTCTTGGGGAGAGGAGTTTAGGTAGATAGATATACAGGGTTAATTTTAATTACCTAATGAAACTCCGCAGATGTGATGGTTGCCCAGCAGTTGGATGATGCAGGATGTAGGTATGTGTGTGTATGTGCGTGGAGTAACCAGTATTAAAATTATTAGATCTTAAAATAATTGTCAATATAGCATATCTGCAGGTGTAGGTGCATATATATAAATTTTTTCGATCAATCATATCTGTATTTGAGTGACGAAAATAGATTTAAAAATAGATTTAGATAACTGTTTCTGTAACAACTTTATCAGGCTGATTAGGAACATAATTTTGACTAAGATTATTTCAATTATGTAATACCTACTATGAAAATTAATGTTATGAATAGGCATTAGGCATTTACATAATATAGTAGTTTTGTTACCTAATGTTTATTGAGGAAGATTCTCACCTAATCATAATTTTTTGATTGATTGACTGATGATTTTATTTTCACTAGTTTTCATAAAAAAATCCCAGCCAAGTGCGTGTCGGACCACGCACAGTGAAGGGTTCCGTAGTTGGAATTAATTTATCCCAATAACAAACATTGTATTTGAAAATATGTTCTCCCATACATCGATATACGTCACGGCTAGTATATTATCTGTGGTCACGGTCAATTCTCCAACTGCAATTAATGTAATTTTATAATCGCAAAACATTTGTTTGAGTGATAAAGTGGTTACGTATTATGTAAACTATTTTACTAAACTTAGGTCTCTTTATTACGTAAACTTAGGTCTGACTAAGTTTATACTAACTATTTTCAAGATAATTACGGTCAAAAGACCGTTTAAAATACCTAAATATTGTTTCACTGATATTTGTAATAATTAATGAACGAAATCCATAAAGGAGAAATCATCTACGGTTTATTTAACTACAATTAATTCACCTAAGGTTGATTAAACTAACGGATGATTCACCTGCTGTTGATTTATCTGTGGTCAATATTTGTAATTACTTTAGTCAGCGTAGTCGACGGTAATATCGTAATATCATAATATCGTATCGTGTCGTAATATTGTGTCATGTCATTCAATGTTAATATTACGATATTTAGAAAATTTGATACTCTGTACTTCGAAATTTTCAAGAGCGAGCGAAGCGAACTAGGGACCGAGTCGGGGTGCCCACCCCGACTCGGACAGGTTAGGTTAAATCCATCCTGAACGTGGTTATTTTTTTAAAACCACACAACGCTGAAGGCAATAATTTATATTTATCAAATAACATTATAAAATACTATAGACAATACAGAAGACTTTAACATTGTAACTACCCACCACTTTAGAAACCAATCCAGCAGTATTAATAAACTGTAGGCAAGTAGTCCATTAGGTATTTCATACGTAGTTGAAATATCCAATATCTTAAGAAATCATTAGATTAATCGTTCGATAGTGCGATTAATTTTAGTTTAATCAAAGTTATGTAAGTAAAACAGTAGTCGAGTCGACCAATATGCGTTCAGAACATATGTGAAACAATCGAAATAGTCTCGAAAATAGTTAGAATAACTTTCGTTATTATAATATGTAACCGATAAAATACAAATGAATAATTTTCCGACTTTTTCCTTTACATGTGCTGTGTGTGGCCTGTGAGACCTTGCTTCCTGCCAAATTTCACGATTCTAGGTCAACGGAAAGTATCCTGTAGGTTTTGATATACTTGCGAGTATCAAAATATGTCACATAAATGGATGTATTTTTGCGCTCCTGAGAAAATGGGTATTGAAAGACTGACGGACGGACAACGAAGTGATCGTCGTCGGTTCCTTTTTTTCCCTTTGAGCTACGAAACTCTAAAAACTGACTAAAGTTAGAGATAATGTGCAGAACAAATATCAGAACAATTCGTGATGGTGATTCGTGGTTCGTGGATAATTCGTGATTATTTACTTTTCTTTTACTTTTTAGATAATTTATTCTACTTACTTTCTTAAAGTAGGAGTTCCGATCAAGTGTTCGTCTATGTCTGCTGAAGGCTTGACTAAACAAACTTTTATTTTATTTATTTTTGACTTATTGACCAGACAGTCAAATCGACATCCTTATTTTTGTACCGTACATCAAGTCCTATCTGGTATAGGTAATGGGAACAGGGAAGATAAGTAAAAAAAATCTTACTTACCGGATTCTTTTTCTGCAAAAACAACATGCTTCCAAATATGGGATGAACCGGACCTTGCGGCACCCCTAGGTTGGTCCAATAGTTCTTCATTCCAATCCATTTTATATACAGCCATATTAAAAATAAACTCAACGGTATTACGAGCAAGAGGTACATTGTCTCTCAGTGGCACACTAGTACTGCTTGTTATTATTGTTTTACTGATAATATATACGAAAGGCGGTTTTAAGTTTGCACCAAATTGAACAGACGAAAAAATGCTACAAAGCGGGGCTAAATGTGAAACGAGTGAAGCGAATTTGGTCTAGGAACGAATGGAGACTATTTTGGCAGGAACCAAGTGAACTGTCAAGGCACAATGAGGAAGCAGGGCCTTTTTAAAGGCAGTCAAATTTGGTTTAATAGATTTTAAACTAAGGTGGGACATTCACCGGTTTGTAGATATTTAAAACTCCTAGTGAAGGAGAAGGTAATTGAAACATATTCTGGTGGACATTTTTTGCACACTACCAATGTGACTTTGACTTATAGTGGCTAACTTTGTAAGACTCATGACTTATTTAATTATTTGAAATTGGCAACATGCAGTTTATAGATTTTCTTTCATTCTTGTTCCATCTTTGTATTACAGGTGAGTTTTGCTTTCCAGAGAAAAAAATACAGGTGTTTTTCTCGTGATGAAATCCTTTTGGGTATCCTTCGGAGAATGGAGCCCGGAATAAGGAAAATTACAGCCTTGCCTGATTGTTTACGGCGGTCTGTGGTGTATAACGCACTTTTGCATTCTAGATTTTATTCAGTACCTACAATTTTTCCAATAAACACTAGCTTTTTCAAGATGATACTACATTCTTGTCTGTTGGCATCTGTAGATAACTATATTTTAAAGCAAATATTGAAATAGTTTGGGATCTCATTTGAATGTTATTTTTTATGATTTTTGCATGCATTTTCAGCTAAATATCTACTAAATGATATATTTTTGGACAGTGCTACATCCCAAGGGATTCCTTTTTTTACGGATAAAATATTACACATGCAAAAATATTCAGACCTGGTGAATAATCTGGAGGCCAAACAAATTATGTATTACTAGCTTTTGTCCGCGGCTACGCCTGCGTGGATGTCGGAAAATATCCCACGGGAACGTATTACCAATACCGGGATTACATACCTAAAAGCCGAGGGTAAGGTCATTGACTCCTACGCTGCGCCCGCGTTACGGTCAACCACTATTATTTTGTCACGTGTAATTTTGAATCTGAGATATCTTTTAAACTATTCATTTAAATGAAACGATGTCAAGGCATAATTCAATCTAAATTAAATGCTCAATTTAAGTAACATAGTTCATTGGATAAGGATTAATAAAATACCGGTCAAAATAGCTTCGGAAATAACAATTAAATTTTTATCAAATTCTGAAAGATAAAAATGGTTATTGTGGGTCATCCTTAGAAGATAGATATATGCCATCAGATTTTTTTGTTGAACTTTTTAAGATCTTCAATCTTGTAGAATATAAATGTGATGTATCTGTAACGGTTTATGCGGCGCACGCCAGTAAAGCTCCCAGTCGGCATGATTCTTTTCGATATCTTCGACAATAATCGTCATATTTCAGCCAATTTACACAAAACTCTAATGAATTATACACTAAAACCTTTCGCAAGAATTACTCCGTCCATGGGTGAAAACCTTTTGAAAATCCGTAAGGTAGTTTTTTAGTTTATCGCGTTCAGACAGACAGACGCTGCGGGGGACTTTGTTTTATAATATGTAAGGATTATAAGGTACTGTCTGTTCCAAAAATATTTGATGAAAGTGTAAACAAACCCTGTTCAGGTTTAATTCTTACGTAATCACTTATTTAAGTGAATTTGTAACACTTACTTTATGTTTTACCACTTTTTCCGACACTGAAATAACATTATTAAAGAGTAATTGAAAAATCGTTGACGAAAATTGAGGTTATAAAACCATTTGTCAAATGAAAAAGTCTTGAAGGTGATTTTAAATAACAATTTCGGTTAGAATATTCAAATAATCAAATCAAAGCATTTCATTTAAAGTGGCTCTGCAAGTTGGCATCCACAGGAATGTTTTCGGATTCATTTATTTACATTTTCATTCGATCATTTTAGAACAAACCATAGGTATATCCACTAAGGGTTGACACAGTCCTTTATGAACACTAATATTTATGATAATTTTTAATTCTTGTAAGTTCTATTTGTTCTACCGTCCTTGTTTTACTAAGTTCTAGATGAATGTACTAAGTTCTGTATGAATGGTTTGTAATATTATTATGTATTCGTTTTATTATTTTCAGCCACAGAATTTAACCGTTTTCTAGCGGGATTATCGCAGTGAGACAGAATAAAAAATATTGATTTCCACAATTAAAACCAAATTACTTTTTTGGTTTAAAGATATTCACATTAATTAAACCCATTAAAAATTAATATTTCAAAGGCTGACTCAGAAGCCATTAGGAAGCCCTTTGTCTGCGAAGTGCCCATTGATCCGGTGGAATAATAGCGTTATTGTAATTCAATTAGCGGGGTCCTGGGTTCGATACCCGGCGCCAATTATACAGGGGACAATGGACTAAAATGATATGCTTGATGGTATCTTTAGTAGCTTACGTCACTTACATTTACGTTTAAATGACCTCGGCTGGAAAATTTGGTAACCACACGTTGTTATTGGACCTGTGTCTTGTTTGTCAAATACCGCGAGCGTAATTAGTTCCCTAGAAACCTGGCCACCTCATCGTTAATTAATGTACTACGAAGGAAGCGCTAGAAATCAATTTGAATATTAACTTGTATACTTGTATGTATATGTCGCAGTAAGATAGTTGAAGCCGTGATGTGGAATAGCCCTAGGGATATCTAGGGATATAGCTATATACCGTAATATAGTTATATGGAAGCGGTTCATAACTGTCTTACTAGGAATGTAACTATGATACGAGCACGATCTACTAATAGCTATTAGGGCACTCTGACCAACTGCGCGCGAGACAAGCGAGCGAAGCGAGTGGTGCCGCGGCAGCAGCCGGCGAGCACTTTTCGCGGATATAAAAACACAAACGATGGAGATGAATGGAAAACATTAACTAATTTTGTTATAAATGTTATTATTACTAAGAAGTTTTGAAACAGTAATTTTATCTACAAAATATAAGTTGCCTCACGCGAACGACAAAATTCTGGTGTAGGTACAAGGTGTCAGGATATAATCAAATCCGTTGACTAAAACTAGTTTAGACAACAAAAGGTGTATTGAAGTCTCATTGTCCTGTAACGAGGGCTGTAACGATACTGTTACAGAACTTGTTCGGCGGTCTGATACACCTTAATTTTTCTAACTTTTTAACAAGTTTTTTTAAAAGTAATTAACTGGGCGGGCGTAATAGCGGTGCGTGTTCAAGTGATGGGATGTGGCGAATTATGTCTTTTGTTGTATTTTTTTTTAGGTAAAACAGAATTAAATTATTATTTTGGTTAGATACATTATTTGTTTTGTAAATATTGTGATTTAAACTTTTAAATCTCTTAGTAGCCTTTCCCCCCTTTTGCATGTAAAACCTTTTTAGTGTGAACTTTTTAGTCTAAAAAAGTTTCCTTAACCTGTTTTCCGTAAGCTTTTTAAAAAAAAAAAAAAACTGTCGACTTCCAAAAATAATCACCAAAAGTGCAAAACTTAATTTTGGAAGTCGGTGGCAAAGTATTTTTCATTTCGTTCAAGTTTTTATTTTTCACCTTTCAGTTATGGTACCTACCCACGCCCATTACTAGCTATGTAAACAACAGTGACAAGAAGTATTACAACATCAACAAGGTACATAAAGTGGATTAAATACGTATTATCGAAGCTAACTCAAAAACTACCCAAGCTAAAGTTTATAAAATGTATAAGGGACCACCGCGCAAACTACCTCTAACAAAAAAATAATTTTCTAAATCGCTCTACAATTGACGAAAGTATCGATGAACATATAAACTCCTCCTTTTTTGGAGTTGGTTAAATTGTGATTTTATTAGATACAGCCGTGCATTCCCCAATGGAGGAACAGGCCTATCTGATATATTATCACAAAACTGCATTTTTAATAATCGTGTATTAACTAGGTACATGTTTTTATTGGGTTTGTTTAGTGTATGTAGGTCCTCTGTTTAAAGCTTCGGGGATAACGGGTGTGATGTTGTGTAATGTTGGAACCATCAAACCAAATCTTTTTATTGGGAGAGAATTTTTTTTAATATATACATAACATCTGGTTAGGTATATATAAAAAAAAATATTCTGTCCCGTTCTCTCATCCCTCAGCCCCTCAAAGTTATGCCGTAGACAGAAATTTTCCAGAATTGTTATTACATATAATAACCGGATAATGGAGGCCCCAACTTTTCACATTGAAGTCTACATTTTTCTTAAAAGCAAGTACATTGCTTGAATTATCTGTATCACTACCTACATTTTTGTTACCCCTTGCTGTTGTAAGTGAAATGAAAGGCGACATTTCTACCATTTTGTTATTTAAATATGGCGATTAAGAGGTACTACACATATATTCGTCGGATCGGTACATTCGATTCGGCAGTATTTGTTGAACAACAAAGCCGACCCGAAGCAATTACTATACATTCGCCTTTTATTTGGCTCGTGACGATCGGCTGGCTCCGTTCGGCACCTACTCTCGCTGGATCATATTCGGGTCGGCTCGGCACAGTTCTAGCTAAGTCTAGCGGCTTTTCCGAACATGCCTTATAACTGATTAGATTTTGCCGCCCAGCTGTACCGAATCATGCCAACCCGAACGTGTATAACACCCCTTAGGCATTTTTATTACAAAAATTGCCTAGAGAAACTTAATAAAAAGTTAGGTAAGTGTACAGGGTGGCAGGGACATCGACGCGAAAATTGTTACCATGGATTCAGTACATGATTCTAAACTGAATTTTAAAAAAATCTGCTGTTTCATAGAAAAGTGCAATACCTACGCGGTCAAAATGTATGGAACAGCAGATTTTTTTTTAATAACCGACAAAAAATGTGTATTTAAGTTAACACGAGGCGTCTGCCTTCCGTTTGAGCGTACACTTCAAAATGGACTTTTATGCGGTTTTCACCATTGTTTAGGGAATTCTTTCCGGAAGGCTTATAATTATTTTTTTCTCTTCATTGCAGTTTGTTTATTATATGAGTGTTATTTTGTTTGTTAATTTTGTTATTTCTCGTTTGTTATATATACTATTTTTTGTATTTTACATAAGCTATTTACGTAGGTATGGGTGGCTATTTTTAGTTTATATATATTCTGTACAGCGCATTGGGAGTATATTCTGTTAAGTTGTGCATGAAAACTTAAATAAATAAATAAAATTTAAGAAGAAGCCCTAAAAATTCTTTTTCAGGGCGCTAATATGGCTTACACTGCTGACTAAACAATAAGAGATACATCAAATTGATGTAACGCGAAATTGTAGGTCTTTTAAAGGTCTACAGAAAAGTCCCAGGAATAATAGTCTATCTTGTTTAATATTATACTTACTAAACTAAAAAGACGCCACATCACTAGAATGCACCGTACAAAGCCGGAGCGGATCGCGAGTTGTGTAAAAAAAAGATATTATAGATCTTATAAGTAGGTATAATTGATACCAATATTATTTATCAATACATATTATCGGCGTCAATATGATTAGATTGACGCCGATCCTAAATAATTAAAATTCATAGATACACATAACCAAAACATTCAGGTAATCTAATCAGATTACCTGAATGATTTGGTGTATGTGTATGTATGACGTTTAGCTTGACCATACATTTTTCTTCGGAGTAAAATGTCCGGTATGTTCTGATTTTATAGTGATGGACTTGAATACCTAGTGTTGGTATTGCTGGCGCTAGTAATAGTGTCGTATACCTACCTAAGTAAACACGGGTACTTACTGACAATGTAACGGGTATAACATAAAATCACAACGCCTGTAGTGCCCGAAGGGTTAGGCAGAAATGAATGGTCAAGGGCAAGCAAGCGCGACAGCTGAACTTGAGGAGTGGATGGCAATAGGGTCGCCCGTATTACATCAGACTTTGACAAGACTGACGAAATTTTATATTTAGAACAAACAAAAAGTTATTTTGGATACTTATATTGAACCACCGCGTGAGATTCCTCTACGAAATGAAAAATAATCACGTAAATAGGGCTAGTAATCACGGAGAAATGGATGCACGAACACAAAAAACATACATACAGACGAACATAGAAGCTCCTCCTTTTAAAGTCATGGGCCTTTAACAAAACTGACGAAACGTTATATTCAAAACAAAAAAAAAAAAAAAAACAAGAATTCATGTCGATAACTAAAGATGATTAAAAACATAATTGGATGCAGATCGCTATAATTTTCTCTTTTAAGGTTTAAAATTAAAACTGTGGAAGATAATTAACGGTTGCATGGATTTAGTACTCAATTATAATTTCTGGGGCTTTTAATATTAATGGACCTCGTCATTGCATTGGCTCTTAAAAATCTCCTGCAAATAAAAATAACTGCAGTGCAGACATTTCAGCTCAGTTTCATTTATTTTTATTGGTATGATGAATAGTAGATTGATATTTCAGAAAGAGTCCCATAGCATCATGAGCACTTTCAGTCACACCACAATATTTGGCATTATGTTTGTTTGAGGTTATAATTTATGTCTTATGTCCTGTTTCGGTTACTTTTCTTCACACCAACGCAAAAAGAGGTATAAAGCATTTACGCAACGGATATTCATAAACAGACGACATTTCGGTCACAACCGGGAATGAAAAACCCTGGTAAATCCGAGTGGAGAGTAGAGGAATCGATTCTCGCCATATCCTAGACAGACATAAATCGACGTTGGGCTCGGTTAGCTTTCAGGGTTCCGCAGGTTATGACAGAAAACGCATTTCTATCATCCACATGGCGCATGGCTGGAAAAGCCAACAGAAGTGCATATACACAGGCTGTTTCAAGAAGATGTGGTCAAAATTAAGGTTGTGGTACTGACCATCAAACTGAACAACTTTCTCTGTGGGGCCACCATCATAATCGCGAAAACATTGTAAGTCATCTAATACTAAACATAAATACCTACGCGATCCAAATGTTTGGGACTACTGATATTTTTTTTTGCGATTACAATGTTTATTTATTTATTTTGCATAATGTACACTCAGTTACAGGCTAGGCTAAAACGTATGAGTACATGACCCTGCAAGGGCGCAGCAAATATTATTACATTTAACTTATTATATGGCATACTTCCTAGATATCAATATCACAACATTCATTATTATTACTAATATACCTATAATCTATTTGTAACATATTTAATTTAATTTATTTTAATTAAAGTCATTTGAAATATATAATAAATATTAATAAAATCATTGTTCAGTTTGATGTTCTGTACTACACCCTTAATTTTGACCACACCTTTTTGATACACCCTGTAGAGGTCCTTGTTAAATAACTCCACTAGAAGACTACTACCACTGTTTTTATTTCTAAGGCTTTAAACTGCATTGCTTAGATCTGGTTTAAAGGGTTGTGGTATAATTAAAGACACATACGTTTTAGTAAGGTTGTTGGAGTTAACATAATCGCATCAAACACAAAGAAGATTTGAGCTCATCTCTTAGCTCTTCATTTTCAAATGAAAAAGTTCACTCAAACTATGTGCTTTATACAAGCGACACCTAAGTACTGCTATCTCACCAATGTCAGCCTCTTGGCAGACCGCCACCTTGCTAACTGACTAACCTGAGCTAGATTTATTCATATATTCTTCAGAAAATATTTTTTTATGCCCATCTGATGGCAAGTAGTCACCGCCGGTGTATCCCAGAGAAAAGCTGAATTATCTCATGTGCATGTGTATAAAATAATATTTCATCAAAATATTAACGATACTTCATTTATAAAACTTGATTTAATTTTCATAGTCAAAACGGGGCACAGTGTTATGGCGGCTCGAGTGATATCATAGAAAAATTGACAGCAAGGCTAAGTTCGGCCGCCTATGCTGTTAAAAAGATTAGACAGATAACTGACGTAGAATACAGCTAGAATTGTTTTTTAGTTATTTTCATAGTCATTTGGGATTCTTCTCTGGGGAACCTGTGCGGACATTACATTACTACTATCTTTGTTCTACAGAAAAGGGCTGTTCGAGCCATTTACAACCTAGGTCCAAGAGATTCCCTTAGAGAAAAATTCTAAGAAATAAATGTTCTGACCTCACAATATATTAATGAAAAAAAAAAAAACCGTACCTACTTACACAAAAAAAAACAACAATTTGAAGTAAATTTCCGATATTCATAGTTTAAATACCAGAAATAAACACAACCTTGCTGTACATCGCACAAGTCTCCACAGAGTAGGCATCTCGTTCATGGCTTACTGTATACGCTTTTACAACAAATTACCCATTGACATTTGAAACTTACCCATAAAACGATTTAAAACCTGTATTAAAACCAAACTTTGTAAAAAAGGTTACTACAAAATTTCAGATTATTTAGAAGATAAAAAAGTTTCGGATTGAGCTGCTCGCTCTGCTAAGCCTTGTGATAAAACCATAAAACTTGACATTTTAATTATTATGTAAAATCATAAAATTATACCAGTTTTATATACACATTAACATTGTTGAAAATGATATACAAAATGACACGATTACTTTGTAAAGTATTATATTATTTTAATTATTGTGAATGTGAGGACTATGTGGATATTATTATTATTTTTATTTCTCAGCTAGTTTTAATGATGGTCGTGATGCTAGTTTGAGTAGTTTATGCGGCTTACCCAAATATCCTTTCTTTGGTATTGTTCGTCGAGTAGAACTCCTTATGTTCTGAGTTGAGCTCCACACTTACTGACAAATTGCTTGCACTGACTAGACAGGTCCACTCAAATCTGTGTGGTTCTTTCCTCAAAAGACCATTTCAGACACTAATCTACATAACCCTCATATGACCTGACCAAGATTATGTCTGGACTTTAAAAGAGACTGCGACCTCTGAGTTTGTTTCGGTCTTTCTTCTCAGACTAGTCAGATAGGCTACGCCGAACTCATCTAGATTTTTTTTAGTATGACATGTAGAGGAGATTCCCATATCCTATTTTACAGAAAAAAGAATTTCATTTCATTTAATTAAATCTCTGACATCTGTGACAGTTTATCCGCTGTCAAACAAGTAAAAACTAATTCAGTATTTCCACCCTGCTCTTGGATTTCCTCTCTGATGTTTGATATCGATCCAAATAATCGACTATGTATTTGTATGTTTTTTGCCATCAATTAATTTTTTTTAAAGTGGACGAATTCCCAGACCCTTTAAACCGGAAAACAGTCATGCTGCTTGGCGGCAGGAAAAAGGTAAGGTGGTACTATTTCAGACGAAATCCTCCACAGGGAGCTCTATTACTAGGTGCACCTTTATTTAAACACATAACATAGAACATGTCCTTCCTCACCCAAGATAAGGAACTGCTAGGCTGGTGCCAGGCTCCCTCTTGACCCAACGATTATATTCAAAGGCTGGGCGGGTCGCGCATATTTCATTTCAGTCGCCGTCGATAGCTCATATGATATATAGCCGCAGAGGTAACTATGAACGCTGTGTTTAAGATATTTTTATGTTCCAAGTATTTCGTTAGGTATGTGGGTAGGTCGAATGATATAGGTAAAAGAATTACGCGGTGTTTTATTTTTTAAAGACTTGAAATGTTTCATTTCCGTGTATAGAAGTTGGCATGAATATTAATAATTATATTCTTATGTCTTGTTTAACTAAACAAATTAACATTTCAATGCTGTAGTTTGATCAAAAATATAATGATGATCCCTTTCGGTTACGTTTAGAACAAAGGGGTTCTTAACCGTACAATTTTTTTTTGCAATAATTTATTGTGATGTTGTATACTTCTCTGGCAACATTTACTAAAAAGATCAATAATGATTTGCCATTTGTCTTGTGTTGACTGCTTTCCAAATCCATTGGATTTTTAAGTTGAAACTATACAGGTACTGAACTGTTTCCCCCCTTTTAATTAAATCCACTACCTACAACAAAGACATCTCCGACCGTAACCAAAAAATCCTGACGTTCCATTTCCTCACAACAAAACACAAGGAGCTTATACTTACTTGCTCTATAAATTATTCACAAACCAAATTACCTCGGAGTGTGTAAAAAACCTACCAGAATTTACCTTCAGCATAAAACGGAACGCTTAGTTTAAAATTAAAATTTGGAAGCGTCTAACACGGCAGCCGCTCAGTCGATTTAAGTGCAAATACGTCCGAGTTACGGAGTCCCCGGCACTGGACATTTGCCATGGTAATGAGAGACTCCCACCACTGCACGGTTAATTGTATTCATAGTTATAATGGTACGAATGCACAGTACAAATAGCGAATTACGCCCGCACTGAATAAAAGAAACGTGTGGTTTTAAGTTTTTTTTTTATTTTCCAATGCAATCTGCGTTGTTAGATTTACATAAGTAGGGTCGGAAGAACTTATTTGGTGGTTGACAATAAGGTAATGTCTGAATTATACGTCAGGTGCGGCTCGAAGGACCAAGTTTTGCTTCGAATCAATAAAATATAAAAACTAGTTTTTTTTGTCCTTTAATTTCCCACTACAAAGTCCTCATAATCGAATTTTTCCTTCATTTACATTCCGCCTCATATAACGATGTGACTTTTTAGTAAAAATAAACTGCTGCGGATGACAACCCTGAAAAATACAGCTGAAAATTTCTAAAAACCTCTGTTATCTTCTAAACGTAATCAAAAGTTATGTAGGTAGAGATAAAGTCGAAAATTGAATGTGTGCTATCAGAATTACGTCGCTTACTCGCAATTATGTTCGGCATGAAAACTGGTACATTTTGTGTCGGTCGAACAAAACACATTTAGAATTAAAGTACGGGAATGTACTGGCAAGCACTAGTTACGTTTGCTTCCCTAAATAAAACTAAAACTAGAATTGTTTTGTAATGAGAATCATTTGTATCGGGATATGGTTTTCAGCAAAGAGTTCGTAATTCTGACAAGAGTCAGGAATAGAACAAACTTATTTAGTGTTTTTAGAATAGAAGAATATCGTTTATTTGGACACAGTTCGTGAAACACAAAATATATATAACAAATTAAAAGTAATGTTTTGACAGCAATGTGTGCTTCACGGCTGCGCCAAAAAGGTTAATTTCAGCATTATAGCAATTTGTGCGAAGACTTATACCATAGTTAGACCATTATTAATTCTGGTTGTGTCTAGGTGTTGGCTGGTCTTCTCACAAATTCGTCTTAAGTTTAAGTTACTAACAATAGTGATTTAAGTGCAAAGATGTTACTATTAATTTATTTATCTACTTGGGATTTATATTTTTTTTTTAGAAGGGCCATAAGATTAAGTGCTATTTCAAGGGTATCCATTATTTACCGGTCACCCTTTATATTATAGTATAGATGAATGCCAGACAGATGCTGTCAGATGACGCTGGTTTAGAAAACGCCCGCCGCGCCCCGTTACTTGTCCCTTAAGGTTCATTCGGGGAGTAAAAACAGTTTTAACATACTCATTACATAATTTTTATTGTTATAAATACGTATATTTCCACCCCAGCAAGGCACAATACCCCTTACGAAACTACAGGGATCAAAAAACATACCCCGAAGAGCTCAAAACTTGAAATATTTCCGAAGCAAAGTGTTAAGACAGGCCCGAATTGTACTTAAGAAAGTTTAATGAAACCTAATTAGACCGTAAATTTAAAGCCAATAGACTTTTCCAAGTGTTTAATCCCGAACCGTCCAAGCGTAATTAATCTTAGTACAGGGCCGGACTAATCTGTATGCACCCTTTTGATTAATTGATCGCTTGAGGAGCGATTCCTTAATAAATGGCTGCCATTCAGTGGACGGACAAGTTTTTCCGAGATATTGGTTTTTAGGAAGCTGCTTTGATGTCGACAAATGGAGATAAAGTTTTTAGTTTTTTGGTTTTTTTTTATTGAAATTAAAATTATGAATTAACATTTAAAACTGGACATTTTAAGATGTTGGTTTGAAACAAGCTTCAGTTTGGTAGAGAGGGTGATTGTCCTAGGTGTATCTGACGTAGCTTTGACCTTGTAAATGCTAAAATGCAACTGTCAGAAGAATCACTATGAACGTGGAACGATTAAAATATCTCTACTGTGATCACACACATCACCTCGCCTGGCAAATCGGGTTTACAAGATGTTGTCGAGAAGATATTATGCCAAAACGCATCAACTATCTGGTGATTATTGAAATGACTCATTTAAGTGTCTATTATTATGTGACTTAAACATAACTGGCGAAATGTGCGTGTTACTGCACTCTTCTGCACAACCCTTCGGGGAATACAAGCGTGATGTTATGTTAGTAAGTAAATGAAGTAAATATATCAAGAGTCCTTTGTATACAAACACTCCAAATACATGCCTGTTTTCCAAAGTTGGTATATACCAGTTTTTGTCGGGGTCGGCTTAATAATTATACGCTGTGCGGACTATGCCCGAAATAGAAAGTTTTTCAGCATTTGAATAGATCACTTTTGTAATTGCCTCTACACTTTAGCTTCATTTTCGGAGCTTAATTAAGTTTAAACTTAAATAAGTTTTTGATGGAAAAAGAAACTAGTTTAATATTCTTTTATCGTCGTTTATCGTGGTGTAAAGATTATTAATTTTTGCGAATAAGTAATTTTATTTCAGTCCACAAGAATGGCAGCGCAGCTGACTGCCGAGCGCGTCACGTCGAGCTTTTTAAAATATGGTCATTTTTAAAGCTCTTTGTATGATTAAACCACTCTAATTTGAGGACTCATTACTTTTATATCTTACCTTGTCGTCAAGAATTGTTCACCGAATAAAATCGGCCAACTAATGTTCAAATTCAAATTAAAAATATTTTTTTTTTACATAAACCTACATGGGCACTTATGAAACATCAGAAGCTAGATGCACGGTTCCAATTGGTCGTTTTCTATGGAGAAGAGCCGGCAAGAAACTCCACGGTTACTCTTTTAAAAACAATTGGCTTTTACAATTCTTTCAAATAACAGTGTGACTAGGTATGGGAGGACAGTGTAGGTCTTTCAATAAGTACCAGGTACTTTAGAAAATAGAAAATGGTCAACAAATCTACAGTCCACTAAGCCTACAGCGTTCTCACATTCACAAAATAGAAAAGAATCTATACAAAAGAAATATAAATTAATAAAAAAACCTATTTAAATTAAACGCAATTACATGATTGCTATTACAACTGTAATAAATCTGAACAAAAGCCCTTAAAGAGAATATCATGTGGACAAAAGCCCTTAAAGAGTTGAAATTAACTCGTAGGTATATAATGTCATGTTCTTTTGTCGGACCGATTAGTTTAATCAATCGTCAGCCTCATAAAATAAATGTATTAAATAAACAAAAGTAAACGTCTCTTCTAACACAACAAAGAAATCTCTTAGATTCGATTCGAAGTCAAAAAGCATGTGTCTGCGCGTTATCTCAACCTCATTGAATTTCAATCGCCTCGCATTTGACGACACGCTATGCAAAGCCCCAGGTTTGAATCCTGGGTATGTAAAAGATTTGTTGGCACATCCGTTGTAAAGTTTGTGTTGATTTGAAAGTACCTTTTCTTGCTGAGTTTGAAGGGTGCAAAAGACCACTTCATCGTTATGCTACTTGATTTGAGTGCCGTTAGAGGGTGAAAAATGGTCAGAATTAACCTATATACGTACTTGTTGTGAACACCAACAATAGTTTTTGATAAATATGCACTTATGTAGATAATCGACACATCATGAAACTATTTTTTTTTGCCCCTGTCGTGATAAAATGAACCACATTTTAAAAATAAGAAACCACTATACTTATTTTTTTAAATTCAAATATACTGCTGTTCTCAAACATATTCCAAGGCGTTGCAATACCTGGCCGTAGCACGGCGTAGCAGGACAACGCGTAGCACGGCGTAGCAGGACAACGCATAGCACGGCGCAGCAGGCCAACGCATAGCACAGCGTAGCAGACCAACGCGTAGCACGGCGTAGCAGGACAACGAATAGCACGGCGTAGCAGTCCAACGCGTAGCACGGCGTAGCAGGGCAACGCGTAGTATGGCGTAGCAGGCTAAGGCGTAGTACGGCGTAGCAGGCTATGGCGTAGGCGTCAATGCAATGCATAGCAAAAACAAGTGTCCTTTTCAACCCTGTCATGTGCTGTCATGTATAGAGCTCATCGAGTAGAGAACAATATTTTTCTTTTTTTTATCTTCAATAATAATGTGGGGGCCGTCAAATTTGTTAGTTTTAGACCATTTTTGTACGAGTTCTATCTCAACAACTACCATGAACTGTATATAATAAAAAAATGCCGATTCATAACGTATTTTATTTATAGATGGGTGATTTTCTGCAACTGCAAAACTAACTTTGTAATTCATAGTATAATTATGTGGTTAGGTGGGAGGAGCAGTGATGGCCCAGTGGTATCGGCCGCGACTTACAAGTTGTAGATTGAAGGTTCAAACCCAGGCAGGTGCTTTATTTTGTGTAAGTTATTTCATTACCACCACCCTCAAAACGGTGAAGGAAAACATCGTGAGGAAACCGGCATGTCCTAGAACCAAAAATTCGAAAACATGTGACATCTACCAACCTGCACTGGGTCCGCGTGGTAGATTACGGCCCACTCCCGCCTGTGTCTGAGCAGTGAACACATTATAGGCTGATTATGGTATGGTGGTTACGAAATAAAAATATTTTTTAATTTAAGATGAAAAATAATAATGTTCTTCTTTTAGTATTTTCATTTATTTGCTAAATAATGTACGGTGGTACGGAACCCTTCGTGTGCGAGTCCAACTCGCATTTGGCCGGTTTATTCCTTCACTAGAAGTTACACGCACAAGTACATGTTCAGTACACGTTCCGTAACTTGTCACTTTATTTATGAGAAGAGCTCAGGAGCTTCAAATTTTAGATTCCCCTTTACTCAATTAGCCATTTCTCGGAAAGTGATAAATTTTTAAAGTCGACTCCGTTTTATTTTGATTCTGTGAATTTCATTTGTGGCCCTATTAAAGGTTTAACGACTTAGGCTGGTTTCATGCCTTGCAGCCAACGATATCCCTGCGACTATAATTTACTTTCATTGCCTGGCGGTCGAATACGTGGCTGCCATGAGTAAGGGCGCGGTTTGATTCTCAGGTAGGCTAAAGTGTTATTGGAATTTTCTTTGGATATACTTTTTCTGTGCATTGACCTCGATACCAAGAGACCTTAGAACTAGGGTGAGATGAGCATTGCTACTGCCTTTTCTATAGAGTACCATGATCTGTTTGTAGCATTTCACGTTACCTACGGGATCTATGTTGAAATGACCGAAAATCAAACCAAACGACCAATCATCAATCTCATATTCGTACTGCGATTAAAAGTGGCACGTATGCAACCACCCTTAAACAAGTGAAGCAGTTTTATTAGCACATGGCAGTCGCGACGTTATATTTCAACTGTCAGAGTGTCACGGGAATAATTAATGGCGCCAGTTCTGTTACAATTTTGTTCAGTTTATCGCGAATACGAGATAAACATGTTGTTTCGCCTGTGATTGCTTGTATGCCAGTACAAATTGTGTGATTTATAGACTCAAATTCATAATTTGACTGTTTTTGTACATCTTAAACAGTGTTATAAGGACAGTTCTCAAAACGACGCCTTTATGATTCCCTGCCAATAGACCGCCACGACTCATCACCCGCTTAGCCTTGTCCCTACTACGTTTGCTTTTTGCCTTCAGTCTTACCGGATGCAGCTGAATACCAGTATTTTACATGGAGCGACTGCCTATTCACACTCTACAACAAAGTACTGGTAACACAAAACCCATTGATAAGACTGGTTGTCGAAATTTTAGAGGTATGAGGAACAGGTATTAAACTTCACTCATCCTCTTTAGAAAGGGGAGGATCCTCCGACCAGGCGTGTGAGTGTGTGTGTCTGACGGGCAACTGCCCAATGATTGATGTCGGAAAGTTATGCATATGTCGTTCGCGCGGTAAACTCTAATTGCGCGATGCAGGATTTGTGTGACGTCAATCTTGGATGCGTAGTTCGCATGTGGCGATGTAGATGCCGCCACAGACTTTCGAGCTTGTGACTTCCCATAACGACTGTCAAATATCAACGAATGACAGACGGAACCAAAGGCTTAAAGTGCCTTCCGAGCTACTTTAAAGGTAATACCACTACCTAGAGACACCAGCAATATGGTTATGTTCCAGCCAATTCCAGTCCCAATTAATCATCAATACACCTGTAATTTTCAGTATTTAATGACGTAGATCAAAAATGAATTTTCCGCCAATTTCTAAAGCTAATATAAATAGCTGCTGTCATCGCGGCAGATATTTGCGGTGCAGTACAGCGTGGTAATGAGTTGGCCGCATCCACTAATCAGTGAAAAGCTCGCGGCATTTGTTTTGGATTAAATTAGTTTTCCAATGAGGGTGCTGTTTATGTTTATGAGGTATGATCTGTTTATTAGGGAGTGAGAGATTAATTGCAGTAAAAAAGCAAGAGAGAACGGTAAATTCGTCACAAAAATGAAAAAGATTTTTTAAACTTGATTTAAGGGCTTCATCAATTTGCGACCACATCACACAAAAAATGTTACTTATTCTTATTTTTTACGGAAGGTTTTTTTTTTAGACGTATAGGAAACACCGACCTTATCTTGTTTTTAAAATATAAAATGTTTGGATAAACTTACTTACAGAAACTGGTCGTTCACAATGGTCCTTATCAGAAGGTTTAAAGTCACCTAAAGGGCAATAAAGAGGGCCTATGCTTGGAGTTTCCCTACGTGATCGAATAAGAAATGAAGAGATTCGCAGGAGAACCAAGGTAACCGACATAGCACGAAGAATTGCCAAACTTAAGTGGCAATGAGCAGGGCACATTATTCGCAGA
This sequence comes from Omphaloscelis lunosa, assembly GCA_916610215.1. NCBI lineage: Eukaryota > Metazoa > Arthropoda > Insecta > Lepidoptera > Noctuidae > Omphaloscelis > Omphaloscelis lunosa. Next base: position 20,190,380 of record OU744260.1, read on the forward strand.
ACTGATAGCTGATGGGGTCGAAAGGTTCTGGAGTGGCGAGCGTGTACCGGAAGACATAGCGTTGGAAAGCCTCCTTCAAGATGGACGATGACCTTGTGAAGGCCGCAGGAATCCGCTGGATGCAGGAAGCACAGAATCGGTCGAAGTGGCGGTGCTTGGGGGAGGCCTATGTCGAGCAGTGGACATCTTTCGGCTGAAATGATGACTTACAGAAATAAACATCATTGATCATAATGTGACTATAATTAACTTAATTTCATAAAAACTTGATTTCCGCAAACCTAATTCCAAAACTGGTAAGCACAAATCGCATTTTACTTCGCTACCAAACTTTCTGAATCGTAACCTGATTTCAATTTACGTGCCAGGAACAATCATAGTCAGAAATAATCGTTCTCAGTCAAAAACTTAAAAAAAATCATTGCTTGTTGTTAAGTGCAACTCGGTGGAGAGAAAACATACGAAGATCTAAGTTAGAGCGTGCACGATTAGTTGGAAGTTGATTTTGATGACAAATGCTTTACTAAATCTGGTAGACGTTTATATTGGCGTTTATAAGTCGGAAATACGTTACTGGGCTGACTAATCGGGACGCCAGCGCCGCCTAGCGGCGCTCGAAAGAGTCTACAACATAACGCTCGGACTGGTCGGAGCTGAGCAGAGTTCATCGGTGGCGGTCAAGCTGTGAACACGTTTAGAAACTGTCGGGCGTTCCGTATAATGGCGTCGTGTACCTACAGTGTGTGAAGTGCTAGTGTGATGGATTTGATAGTAAATTATAATGTGATCTGCTCTGCAAACGGTTTTTCTATTACGCAATAACTAACACTATCCACAGTATGCTCAGAGTAGTTAAAATATGGCTGGTAATAAGAACAAGAGACTGAGAGACACATACCCTCTGTCATATAATGTATGATGTCTTACCATAGTGTATTCGATAAATGTTATTGTTCAATGTTACTTTTGGACATTGACTCAGCACTCGGCACGTCTCACGCGCGGCCCAGTTTAAATATTGATTTGGTTGCATCTCACACGTATGGAACGCAAAGAATTTATATAATAGTGTGTGTTAAGAAATTGTAGTACCTATATAAATGTAACATATTGTTAATAAATCAGATTTGAATTTTATATTCTTGTCTCATTACCCCTCACTGTGGACACCTTTAGCCATCTCTGATCAGTCTCGTGAGTCTGCGGGACTAGCAGTGAGTGTACCCTTCCCGAACCTGGAAATCATGTCTACCATCCGTCTGTCGCATGGTGCAGAAATCCTGAACTTATTTATTTATTTAAACTTCTCACACACAAAAAGGTATAAAGTCGGACTTAATGCCTTAGGCATTCTCTACCAGTCAACCAAGGGTAGTGAAGAAATTAGACGGCAGGTGCTCTGTTTAAGAGGAACCAAGAAAAAAAAAAATATATCATTAGAAATAAAATAGGTAGAAATAACAGTACACACATAGGTTATAACTTATAATACACATACATACATATTTAATAAATAAAATATATACCTAAATTACATATATATATATATACAAAGTCAAGGTGTTAAGATGACTCTACTCTATTTATTTTGATAAAAAAAAAAACTGCAGTTTCCGCTTAAATGCATACCGTCTGGTGGCCGTCCTGATATCAAGAAGAAGCGCATTCCATAGAAGAATGGACTGAATATGAAAGGAAGAATGAACAAAGTCAGAAGTATGAGAAGGACAAAGTAGGAGAAGATTGTTAGAAGAACACACATATTGGAAGTAAGACACAAGATAAGAAAGAGGATTGGGAGAGTTGAGAAATGAGAAAAGCGTGGTCAAAGCACGCAAACTTCTTCTTTGGCAAATGGACATCCATTTGAGCCCGAGGTTGAATACGAACCTGATTTCTTGAGGTTGAATACGAACCGGATACAATTGTTGAGCAGTCTGTCGAGCTTATCCAACAAAACCGAATTAAAGTCAAAGTAGCACACGTCGCCATAGTCGATGATAGGGAAAATCAAAGTCTGTACAAGCATAGTTTTCGTCTTAGCGGGTAAAAAGTTTCTCAGACGATACAGGGATCGCAGAGTACCGTTGATCCTTTGACTAACACTAGAGACCTGGCGTTGCCAGCTAAGCGTCGAGTCAAGATGCAAACCGAGATCTTTCACAGTAGAGTTAATGGGTATGACAGTACCATTGAAAATAAGAGGAGGAAGAGCTAAGCTAAGCTAAGCGTCACCCTACCTATCATGCATGAGCTCCTATTTAAAATGGACTGACACTTTGAGGGGTTTACTGACACCCCAAAACTATCAGACCACTTTTTGATGGCATATAAATCTCAGTTTACATCTGCTATAGCGTCGGACAAACCTTCAACTCGCTCCGCTGTATATAATTGAAGATCATCGGCATAAAGATGATACGAACACCGAAGACAATGAGTTATAAAATTAATGAAGATGGAGAATAACAATGGAGAGAGAATACCGCCTTGTGGAACACCAGCATCCAGGTCGCGCCAACTCAACGAGCGCTCATCAACGCGAACCGACCGCTGACGTCCCCGAAGATAAGAAGCGGACCACTCCAGAACCTTGGACGAAACCATAAGATGAGAGAGGATAGAAAGAATATCGTGACTGATGGCGTTAAAGACATTGGAGAAATCAATTAATACCAAAACGGTATCCTCCATCGTTTCTCTAACGTCACCAGTCACTTTATGTTGAGCGGAGGCTGTACTATGCCCAGGCCTAAATCCAGACTGAAAAGAGCTAAGAAGGTTGTTCCTGTGAGCAACAGACGGTTGCCAGACCCGAGGCCTTCAATTCCAGGACCCCATGTTCAGCGGTCATGTTTCCGGACCAAAAGACCAAAGCGCTCTTTTGTCTGAAGAAGAAGAAACATTTCTTTGTTTTCCTTTTTTCAGCAATATACCGAGGAAACCGCATGCCTGAGAGATATATTTCTCGACGGCATGTGAAGAAGATAGAGGCCCATGGACGGCTTTAAAACTCTGACACCAGGTTAGTCACTAACCACACGAAAAGAAGAAGAAGCAATATACTCGTACTTTAATGTCTTCATAAGAGAAGGAAGGATTTGGTTTGCATAAAGCCTCAAACTAGACATGCGTTTGCTAATCGATTTTATGTGTTTTTAGGACCTTTTCTGTATAATAGGCTCAACAAGTTACTAAGCTTCTATAGTGTACGTTACAAAAAATGTAGTAAATTGTTAGCAGAACATTTAGCGACACTCAATTACACAGACACAGAAAATCTTCTAGAAATTTTGTCATGACGATAATTTATCCCTCGTAAGTATTTACTTTTGTATATTTACATAGGTTTAGTTTTAGATATAAATGTACCAATATGCTTTTTCTCATAGTTATTAATTAATTGTTTTATATTAGTTTAGTTTTAAATTTTATTGTTCCAATTTAATTAAAATGCAAAGTGATGGCCTGAAACACAGGTTTGAATTAACCTAGATCGGGCGGGTCGCTACCTAATACTGTAATTCCGAAACATCATTACTGACTTGCACTTGTAATTAACATGTTTTAGTTTTAATTTATTTTTAGGTATTATAATTGTTTGGGAAATCTTACTGTTGCCTAAATGTACACTTTTTGTAAACGTTTTTATTCAATAAATATTATTATATTATTATTATTATTACATTATTATATTATTATTATATTATTAGAAATTGGGTAACTGATTTTTTTAAATGCTTTAAGTCATTAAATCTACTAACATTGAATTTTTGGACAAAAATCCATATCAAAGACAATTTTATGCCACAGAAAAGGTATTCTTGACGTTGGCAAAGTCAGCCCTAAGTCTTCAGTCTGTTCGATCTATTGTACGGCTGATATTTACCCAATATTTTCGCTAAAAAAGTTTATTTTCCAAACCACGCGTCCCCGTCCCTTCTATGGTCTCCAGTACATCACCAAGGGGTCGCGTGCCGGTTTCTTCCGGTGTTCACACCCACGGCAGGTAATTGAAAGCGCCTTAGTGCTGCGCGGTGCACGTCAGTGCGGTGGCGATACCACCGTGTGATTGACTGGACTTTGATGCCCGGCTGATGGATGTATCGTGAACGTTGGGGCTTTGTTTTGGCTTTGTTTGTTGCGGTAGGTAGGATTGAAAAATGGAAGAACATGAGATTTTTTGGATTTGTCCTGTGTTTGAAAAGAATGCTGGTGATATCGGTCTGACACATCATTACTGTAGGCACTGACAGTTTTCGTCACATTGACGAAATAGACTCAAAATATCTGTTTACTGTTTTTATACTGTCAGTTAGTCTCGATTTAATTTTAAAAGCATATTTTTCATTGAACACAGCAACAATTTCACATATTAGTTATTATTCTTACGATATTTGTCAGGAACCAACTCAAAGTTCAATCTTGCAATAAAACCTTAGTTAAAGTCCAAAGGGCTTCAATAACAATCCAAACTGATTGATGACGTCAGAATTAGACAATGTCAACAGAAGCGATCGTGAACAATTGAACGAATGAGCGACAGAGCGAACGAACTGAAGTTATGTGATCCACCAATGAAAGAGAACTTTGGGACAAAGACGGGGGCCTTTTGTATGCCCATAATTAAGTTTGTTGAAGTTTAATTGATTTGCATGGAACAGCTGACAGATGGTCGCCATCAATTTTAAGGCCTAATAATTTAGGTTCAAACCCTTGTAGGTTACCGCTCGAGTTATAAACTGTCGTTAAATTTGTCTGAGGGTAGGAAAATATACATTTTGTTGGGGTTATTTGCGATGAGTAGATGATGTTTGATTTTATAGGATTTTTGGATTGAAAGGAAACATTTAGAGATTAGTTTTACCAACTGCATTTGCAATTTACCAGCAATATTAACCCTAGAAATAAGGATAAACTACGAGCTCCCTTTCACCGGCTTCATGAGGTTCATATCTCATTCGTGGGGCTTGGTATAACCTATTATAACAAGCTACCCTCTTCTTTGCTAGATTTGCCTTTTAATGCGTTTAAAACTAAAGTAAAATCTAACCATTGTTCAAAGGCATACTATTGTATTAACAACTACTTAAATGATAAGAATAGTTGGTTGCTGTGATTAACTCAAGACACTGTTTATGTTCTTTCTCCAGAATTAGCTTACCTACTGACAGGTTATATGAGTTTATATCATTGTTTATTTTATTTTAATTTATAAGTCATTTTTTTTATCAGTCAATTCATTTTTATTTTATTTTATTGTTGACGTAATCTACTCATTATAATGTTTTTGTTATGAGTTGTATTACAATTTCTGGTTAGCTAGCGGCCTCGATAATTTATCATATTATTTTTTGCCTGAGCAACCGGCAGCAAGTTCGTCATGCTCCCTTAAATGGCACTGCTTGCGGTAGCGTCGGGGGTCGGATGGCTGATCTTTGCGTTATGCTCGTGAACGGGTGCTGCTTGTGGTGACTGGTCGTCTTGCTGATCATGGTTTTGTTATTGTTACTAGTAATAAACTGTTTATTTATTTTACCTCGATAGTCCTAGTTTATCATTTATAACTTCCAATTACAGCTTTATGTAAGCGGGCACGCCCTTTATGCCTGGAGGCTTTATTTAGATATTAAGTTCTGTTTACGTTTAGTGTTTATTTCTGCTTGAGTATAATTATCGATGGTTTTGGTTGGTATATTGGCCTGTGCAAGCAGACATATGGTCAATAATTTATCATTTAAATTGTTTTTTGGGCTGCATAATGTAAATTATTTTGCATACTTTTGTATGGAATCATATTTTTTTTTAACTTACACAGACAGCTGTGTTGCTGGGGAGTTTGTTGCGCCACTTCTTCATCCCAGCTAAAGGCACTAAGAAGTGGTGAAGGGTGGGCGTTTTGGAGGACTGTCTTATGTAATTTTGACGTTCGAAAAGTGCTGATTTTCAGCCTAGTTTGAATAAATGACTATTGAATTTCGATTTTTTTGACCTCTATAAGCCCAGTAACCTTTAAGTTCGCATACAACATTCTTCCACTGATTTAACCACCTATAAGAGAAATCCTTTCTTTATGGACGCCTAAGAGATTTCATTAGGCGTAAATAAAGTAAGTATTTTATTCTTATTTAAATAGATTTCGACACCTACACAACACGCATTAAATATCTCTAACTCATGTAAAATACCTCAGGAAACGCACAAAACACGTTCATATGAATATCAATGAGATTTGAACCAAAGCTAAATTAAAACGCCTTTTTAAATTTAAAAACCCTCAAGTCTTTCTGATCCCTTTTTTAAATAAACCCGGTACCCATATAACTGGGTTATAATAACGAGACAAACAGACAAATTGTCAAGGGCTGTCCTACCGCAAAATAGGTAGGTAGGTAGGTACAGAAGGTCGGCTCCATACCACGAGCGAATACAAGCGTACACACACATACTTAGACGCCGATCTCAATAATGTCAAACAAATGCCGCGCGTGCGCTTGCACTCGCTGTACGTTATCGTGTCTATGTGTGCGTACGTTTACACTCGATGTATGGAGCCGACCTTTTGTACTCATCTATATCGTGGTCAGCCATCCTCCCTTGTTAATTAATAATTAGCAACCAGGGGGGATGGGGAATGGGTAAAGAATACTAATCCGACGCTGATTTTAACTGTTTATTTTATTTAAATCTTAAATTATCCTGACGGAAGGTTTGTGCTATAATTTATTTTTTAAATTAATTAGGATGGGTTGTTATTTTTTGTTTATTTATGTAATTTCCAGGTCGGGTATAAGACAGTGTCATGCTTTGATCTTCGTTAGAAAAACATTTATAAGAATCTTTATATACCTGTAGGTACAAACAGAATTGGGCACGCCACAATTGCGGCGAAAAATAATCTTTTTTAGGAGTGCCTAGAGAGGCGCTACGGCGTCCTCACCTATCGCCTGACGCAGGTCCTCACCGGACACGGTTGCTTTGGGAGGTTCCTGTTCCGGATAAGGCAGGAGGAAACGCCCGGGTCACCATTGTGTGGATCGTCCGGAGGACACGGTGGAGCATACGGTGGAGGTCTGCCCGGCTTGGGCGGAGCACCGCTATGTCCTCGTGGAGGCGATTGGCGGCGGTGATCTCTCGCGACCGGCCCTGGTCCAGGCCATGGTACGGAGCGAGAGGGCATGGGAGGCGAAGGATAAGGCGGAACGCCTGAGGGAGAGGCAAATTTTGTGCCCTCACGCCCCTAACTGCCGCAGGATACGCCCTGGTCCACTGTAGGCGCGGGCTTGCGGACGGTGAGCACTGCGTAGCTCGCCGTCCGATAAGGACCAGGCCCGGGTCGACGACGGTGCGTTGTGTTCCACGCGCGCCTCAAAGAGATGTCAGTAGATCTGACGGGGTCGGCTAGGGCCGATGCCAGCCGGGGTCACAGGAAAGTCCGAAATGGATACCGTGGCCCCTGGCAACATACAGGCAACTCAAGAAACACGGGTGGGTTTTAGTTAGTAGGAGTCTGATACGCCCTCCCGCTCCGCCCAGAGCGGGAGAAGTTATTTGATAATTTCCCACCCAAAAAAAAAGGTACAAACAGAACAAAATAAAAAACAGAGATCAAGTTTCGTACTCGGTCATAAGACAGAAACGCGAAGTAAAGCAATTCTTGCATAAACTGCAAAATCATAAAATTCTAAGAGAAATCTATATCTCTGTTCGCTTCGTCTGTAGCATATTTTAAAGTACAGAAATGTTTTCGTTTCAAATGTTCATACTCGTACGTTTAATAAATGTGATATAGCAGACATTCGATAGATTCCTTCCTTGTCCATTTTGAAATTTTATATTAGGTATCGAATGGTGCTGTCATTGTTTCTCTTTTTGTAGCTGTTTTAAAGTTTATTAATTTTTCACGTAGTCGCAGGCGTGTTTAATTGTGTTTCATCACGCTTTGTTTCCCCGAAGGGTTGAGCAGAGGTGTACCTATAGTTCATCCACATTTCGCCAGTTATGTTTAAGTCCCATGTAAGAGGGGGCGAGCCTATTTCTACCAACCGGGCACAAATCCAGACTCCGGACTGCTACTGAGAAATTCTAGATAGAAAACCCAATAACACTTTGCCCGACCTGGCAATCGAACCCAGGACCTCATGTTCAGCAGTATCGCTGGCGACTTCTAGACCAACGTGGCAGTTATGGGACTGCCGACAGAAGTGAAAACTTAAAACTGCTATTAGCGCCATCTATATTCTATATCCCAGCAATACGGCGCGAGCATGTCGGTGACGTGAATCCATAAGGTAATCCTCTTCCAAAAATCGCTCAACGTGCCCAAAGAAGTTTTCACTTCAAAATTTTTACCTTTTGGTAAACTACATGCAACGACACCAACAGCACAAATTGCTTATATAACTTCGCCAGGCGTTAAAGATGTATTGAGTTTTGATCATGGAATTATTAAGTAATATGAATTATTTGACACAGTAGTCGTATAATCAAATCAATACAAAATCTTAGTGCAAATGTGATGTTCAACAGCAAAGTAATAACCCTAGGTATTAGTATTACCAAGCTGCACATATCCACCAATGAACAGCCTACAAGACGTTATCTAGACGGCATAGAGCTAAGCAATTTGCCAGACTGAAGACGATACAATCCCCAAAATATGTGTCGGGTAGATTTGTCCAGCAATTAATCAGTATTAACAGTGGCCCATCTGTCTGTAAGGATTACGGCGACAGCGGCGCCGTGTCTGCCTGTCTTAATAGCCTGTGTAGGCTGGCTTGGGAATAGGGGAACACAGAAGTACCACGTTCTCATTCGAAAAAAGACACGTGTTATTGGGGAGTTTGTTGCACCACTTCGTCAATGTCACATAAACAGTATCAATTCACAAGGTTTAAAGTAAAAATAGGTGTGGTACAAGGCTCGATATTGAGTCCATTCCTCTTTTTAGTGTGTATTAATGATCTACTCCATTTATTAAAAAATCAACCACAAATGGTGTAATTTACTGATGATAATTCCTTCATTTTTTAGGTAGATAGACGTGCTACAAATTTTGACGACGTAAATAACGCCCTACTGCAGGGCCAAAATTGGTTCACTGCTAATCATTTAGTATTAAATGGAAAAAAAAACTAAGTGCATAAAATTTTCTTCACCAAATGTCCAACGTAGTGATTGTGAGATAGTACTGATTCAAGAGAAACTGGAATTCGTCGATAAAACTGATTTCCTGGGGATCACGCTCGACTCAAGGCTACAATTGGGTCCTCATTTAACATCTCTTGCAGGATGGCTAAGTTCAGCAGCATATGCTGTCAGAAAAATCCATCAATTTACTGATGTGGATACCGCGAGGCTGGTATATTTTAGTTACTTTCATAGTATCATGTTTTACGGTATTTTACAGTGGGGGCGGGCTGCAGACATTGAGCCTATTTTTGTTCTGCAGAAAAGAGCGATTAGAGCCATATATTATCTCCGCAGGCGTGATCCTCTAAGGGAACTGTTTAAAGATATTAACATCATGACGGTACCTTGTCAATATATCTATCAAAATATCATGTAGGTACTTCAGAACAAGAAATAGTGACCTATTAGCGCAACTAGGTTTCAGACTGGCTAAAGTAGACTCATCTTTCATGGGGTACTGTTTAAAATGTTATAATAAAGTTCCTCCCCACATACTTCAACTAAATGAGACGAAATTCAAATCTGAGGGATTACATCGCTGATAAAAATGCTTGACTCAATGCTGGTCCTGCTCCACAACCACAACTAATCGTCTAACATTTGCAAATACTGTTGGAGATGCTGAAGATTGTAACATCATCTTTGTATTGTATAAACTCAAATCTTTTTGGTATTATATAATTGTATAGCAGAGGTGTGAGCACTATGTACTAAAGAGTTACCATATACCGGGTAATATGTTTTGCATTAAATGTGCCATGGCGGCTGTGAGTATGTCGTGCTCACTCAGATGATTCGCTTATGTTGGCGCGTCTGTTGGATCATTTAGCTCCCTTCAAAATGGTTAAGCTGAATGGTGCTAATCCATGCGTCATGTTCGTGAACGGGCGCCGTCAGTTGGGACTGGTCATCTCTTAGTTGCCATGGCTTATTTTTAATTTATTTTAATTTTTTAATTGTTCTTTGTTTTGTTTTTTATTACGTGCTTCTAACGTGCACGTCTTTCTACATTGTTCTCACATGTATAATTTCAACATGAATGTTGTAACCAATATTTTGTAACAATTTTTTATTTAAAAGAGTGTCCGTGGAGTTTCTTGCCGGTTTTTCTTCATAGGTACCTACCTACTACGCTTTGGAATGGGCACCTAGCTTCATATTTCTGACTGACCGATTCCTTGACAATTCAAAAATGCCTGTAAATGGTTTAATTGAAATAAATGCTTTGAGTTTGAGTTTGAGTTTTGAATTCTTACGCCTTGAAGCATTAAAGGCGGCGCCGCGGCAGTGACCGCTATAACCATCAGGCCGCATCCTATTTAAAAGAGATCGTCGCGCGATCTTCACGTTCATAATATCATTTTTGCTGTGTGAAAATGAACTCGTGGTCGCGGCGATAGAGGGCGCTTTCCGGTTATCCGAACAAAAAGTGACATATGCACGCAACGATCGCTTCGCAGCGTCAGGTAGACCGCCGCACCGCCTGCTTGCTAATGAACAATACAATTAAAATAGCTTATTTACGTCGACGTCTCTAAAGTATGTATTGTGAACCTTCTGTGTGTATTTACTCCATGTATCAGCCTAGAAACAAGGGGTTCTGAATAATTCAGATAAACCTGCACTAGTTCAGGTTAAATGATTGGGTTATGTAAGGCGTGTCTTTGTGAACGTTCTTTCATTTTTGACACCCAATGGCGTTGCTGAAAGGATTTAGCGCTTATACTTATAAGATATCCTTAGCAAAAGCATTATAATCATCAATTCAGCCGAAAAACGTCCACTCCTGGACATAGGCCTCTCCCAAGCAATACCACTTCGACCGGTTCTGTGCTTCCCGCATCCAGCAGATTACTGCGGCTTTCACTAGGTAATCGGTCCACCTTGTGGGAGGCCTTCTAAAGCTACTTCTTCCGGTTCGCGGTCGCCACTCCAGCAAAAGCATAAAGCTCGCTTAATTAAGATAATATGGATCATCCACCTGAACCTATTCCTCCATCTAATTTAAGTCAGCATAATAAAATGTATTTTGTATTCAGGTGTCCAAAAGGTGAATGGTGAATGTTGAATGTTATCAACATTATCATTCTTCTGTCATGTTTCAAATTTATTTAATATTACCCCTGAAAGTATATGAATTTATTTCATGGCAATCATGATAACGGGTACATCGTTATGTACCAATTTTCAAGAAACGATACCGTACCACACTATGTACTTACCTACCTATCCCCTCACCTAAAATACCCATTCTCGGTAACGAGCTCACATTCGAGTCCATGTTCTATTTCCCTCCAAACATTACCTCCACGTTTCATATTTCTTCCTTTATCAAGAATCACTATTTTAAAATAAAACCCCATCTACGAACACTTTGAAACCGTCAGACGAGCAATTTTCGGGCTATTCTGAATGCATAAAACTTTACATCCGAGCCGCAAAATAAGGTACCAGCGTAAACCGAGCTCGGAAATTGAGCAATAGACCAGGATTTAGTAAGAATGTTTAAATATGAGGCGAGGAGAGGCAGGTCAGGTTACAGTGGTAGTTCGAAGCGTTGTAACTGTTAATTCGGAAGAACAGCCAAAACCTTTCGCCTTAACGAGCGACAGTCATTAAGAACTGTTTAAGAGCTGCTCAAAATGTTCCGAGCCCCGGGAGCTTAGAGTTTAGTTACGGAATTGATAACTTTGGAATTTAGTCTTAGTTCGACGGCGCGCGGCGTATAGACCCATGTCATTTGGTCTTTTGATACGGCGTTGTAGGACCATTTTTAAAATGCCAAAAAATTACCTATATAAACTAAATATAGAGCTTTAAGTATAACTACTAACAATAGTACAGTTTTTGCCAATTGTTTCTGTTTTGTTAGACAGAGTAATCTCCGGTTCCAGTACTAATAAAATAACTCAATGTTTTCTTACCATCTCGGGACGCAACTGGTCCAGCAAATTGTTACAACTAACAACCTTAATTACCTTGATGTTGTTTGTTCGAACTTCGATCCGAAGGCACAAGGTCAAGCTCGAGTTAGCCCTATAAGAGTTAGGCCTTAGTTTTATTACAACTTGCCCTCTGAACTGAACTGTTCGAATTTCATTACTTCTTAGTTTGAAGTAACAGATATCGAGTCGGTAAAGTTTGATCGAATAATGTTACTGAATTGATTTTCCAATATAAAAGTAATCTGAAATGTTCTCCTTGGTGATGAAGGACCAATTTTTTCAGTAGCAAAAATATTTCAACTTACGTTTTTTTTAAAATAGGTACTAAAAACAAATATAGTCATTGAAGCCTTTTTAAAGTTCAAGCAACAAAGTGTAAATAAAACAGTACTCTACCCACATTCGTAACGAAAGTGTGTTGGGTACAATTTATGTAATAAACTCGCCATCGGCCTCACCCACGAAATACTCGTACAACCGAAGTTGGATAGGTGGAACATAGAAAATTATAAACCATCCATTATGATAGCCGTAGTTATAAAAAATCTGTGTTAAAATTCCTTAACTCAATTATTATGAGGAGTTGCAGCAGTACAGCTCATGATGAACGAACTTCAACGAAATAAACGTAACGTAAATAAATTGGAACGATTTTTAAATTGAAAATGCTTGTTTCGCGCATAATATTTACGTAAAAAAGATTTTATTCATATTTTTGTGTGAGATGCTTTGTCAAAATGCTATAGGATAGTTGTAATTTCAATACAAAAATGGTTCGAATTTAGGTGGGTACGTTCCATTTACGTCGCACGTTCGGACTAGGGACTCTTGTCTTTAGAAGAACTGCTACTGTACCGTCCTTTTCCTGCTATTATGCACCATTGCTGCAATCCAGGAACACTTGAGACATACGACATTTCACTTTACTAATAACCTTTTCAGCTGTGGTACAACATAAAATTGCTATCGCAAATCTGCCAGATGTGGTGATAAAATAAATACTGTTCAATAATTATTTATTGATGCAACTTTGGGTGCATTTTTAGACACTAATGTATTCAAATCTTTTCTGCATATAAGGACCTTAACCCTTGGCACACCTTTAAAGTCTTTTATGCTTCCAGTACTATGGACGAGAGGCAGTTGAAAAATTATTTATCTACCATATAATACGATTAATGTTCGGTTGCCGTGTGTAATTCGCGCCCAGCCCGTATTATAATACAATTAAACAGCAATTTATGAGTTCATAACCTTGCAGGACGATTTAAATTATGTATTAATTTCAGTATTGGGTGGAATATTGATAATTATTTGAAGTTAGATAGAAATTGGGATTATCGCCAGATGGACAGACAACTTAGGACGGGCGCGGGTTGACGGGTAGCCATTGACCGATTAGCATATCGATGTGACAGTCTATGAACATTTTGCAGCTGATTTGATGAATTTAACCAATCAATCAACTCAGCCTATCATAGTCCACTGCTGGACATAGGCCTATCACAAGCTGCGCAACAACATCCTGTCTCCTCCACCTTGCACATACAGCCACCTTTTTAAGTTCGTCGATCCACGCCACCGGCTATTAGATTCGGCCATTTGATGAAATATTATAATTATAATAAAAATGTCTAGGGTCCCGAAACTTTGATAAGCCCCTTAGACAATTTTAAAGTGATGAGACACCAACTGACGATTATCCCTGTATGCACCATGGAAATGCGTCTGTAGAATTTTTGCAATGAGGCCTATTTCCAAACAGGACTACGAGTGTAACTCTGTTACGTGGATGTCTCCAATTATAATTTTGAAATTCTGCAATTTACGTATGTTAATTATACGTTACGGTAACCTATACGAGGGTTCATGTTTTTTTTTTACTAGTAAGTAAGTACTTCTTTCCAAAAACACTTTACTGAAATCCAAATGTTCTCTATTAACAAACATAGAAACTAGCAGAGCGAGTGAAATAAAATAACTGCTAGCTGAAGGTAATTTTCCCGATACCCTGAAAATCGCAAAGGTAACTCCCATTCACAAATCAGGTTCAAAAATGGATCCAGGTAAATACCGACCTATTTCAGTGTTGCCAGTATTATAAAAAAAAAAACTAGAAAAAATCCTATATAACCGATTAGATAAACATTTAACTTCTATCGACTTTCTTTCAGACATACAATACGGTTTTAGACCAAAAAGCAGTACACCAACAGCTACAGTCGAAACATAGTCCTTGGTATCTTTATTGACCTCAAAAAAGCGTTTGACACCGTAAGTCATGAATTGCTACTTAAAAAGCTAGAAACCATCAAAATTACCGGCAGTGCTCTAAAAATGTTCGATTCCTATCTGAAAAACAGGTTGCAGTTAGTTGGAACGGATAATAATTATCAAAGTGGCGCATTACCTATAACGTGTAGAGTTCTCCAGGGCTCAATTTTGGGGCCCCTGCTCTTTTTAATGTAAGTACATAAATAATATTCAGGAAATTCGACTACATGGCCATCTTACTCTATACGCAGATGACACTTGCTTATTTTATTTCGGATCCTCCATTCATGATTTAGTTTCCCAGGCACAAGATGATTTAAACACCCTTTTTTCATGGTTTCAATATCACTTATTGATGATAAATATATACAAAACGTGCTATATCTTGTTTAAAGCAAAAAATAAAATAATACCTCCACATAATCCTTTAGTTATTAACAATGTTCCCCTACTGCAAAAATCGTGTGAAAAATATCTTGGCTTAAGAATGGATAGTTCTCTTTCGTAGACTATTCACTTGGATCATATAATAACAAAGCTTACGTCACTACTTGGATCTCTCAGAAACATTGTTCGATATATTCCACATAGACTGTGTCACACCATCTATAACGCCTTAGTAAAACCACACCATATCTGGTTGAAATTTGGGGTGGTGCGGCCAAGACGAAGCTAGCAACTGTCCAAGTTGCACAAAACAAAATAATAAAAATGATTTTTAACTACCCATATTTAACATCAACATGCAAAATTTATAAAGAAACCAAAATAATGAACATCAGACAGTTATATATTTACAATACATGTATTTTCATTCGTAAGGTACTCAACAAAAGTATACAGACTAATGATAATGGACCGGTTAAGTTGAACACTGGTACACATATACATTTCTGAAACCCAAACACGAACGTGTAACGTAAATAAATGAATAAAGGAATATACCCCTATATTCCTTTATTCATTTATTTTATTATTCACCTTTGGGGGCAAAAAAAAAGTAAAAAAAACGTTTTGCTAACAGTATCGTGTGACACATTAAATGAAAGGGCTTGTGGCAAGAATCTTAAACATATTTTTTATATAATTTTTAAATAAATACTTTTAAAGATATTTAAGAAATTCGATGAAAATTTACCATTCCCCCCTTATCTCCCCTTATATCCTAAAATTTTGAAAAAAATACATAAGTAGTATGGCTCTTTACCCATAAATTACAGGAAAACCTATAAGAAGTCTATGGTCTTAAAATAACATGGTAAATCTTTCAATATTGTGCGTACAAACTTACATTTGCAGTTGGAATGTACGAGAGAACATGTTTTTCAACTACAATATTAAGTTTGTTCTTGGGATAAATACATTCATCTCAACTACGGAACCCTTGATTGTGCGTAGTTCGACACGCGCTTGGCCGGTTTTTAATTTTTCAGTTTACAGTCTCGTAACGAGAACGGATAGATTTCTACGCTTTATTTTGGTCCACTCGCATCCAATGGCCTTCGCCAAGTCATCAGATTGGAATATTACTGCTTTATTTATGGTAAAGGAGTGGCGCCACAATCAACGTTCCAACGAGAACCATCCTTTCGAATCACTGTTCGCAAAAGAATGACTGACGTAAACGCTCGCTTTCAAATTCTCGCAGTGTGTTCGCACCTTAAAAGTTTGTTATTTTTTTTCTCAATCATCATGACTTTGCAACTTTTTAGATATATACCTATATGTAATAGGCAATATTGTTATCTACATTGGAAACAAATTGAACAACAACAATTATGAATAACGTTATCTGCCAACTACGTAGTTTTAGCGGTTAATTCATAACATTATTTATAAAACTTTTATAAAAATTGTTGTTATTGTCGTGCGGTTTGTAGTAACTAAGGATTAGGAACAGCTTATTATTGGCAGGAGAGAGTGCCGGCTTTCATTACAAAAATGCTTTTGTAAACAATAATTGTCCAGGTCTTTATTTTATAAGTTGATAAGTCGTTATTATGGCCTATTATGTTGGCACCTGCAGAAGGGATGCCAGGTGTTTTGCCTCGTACTCAAGGCTAAAACATCAAGGATAAATTGATCTCAATATATTATTATTACAATATCGAAAATTGGGGAATAAATTTATTTAAATATAAGGATATATATACACCTATTAAAACTATCTATATAATATAATATATTTAAATATTATAAGAACAAATAAATACACATAAATAAACGAATATACTAAAACAAATAAGACAAACAATGGGAAAACATTGCCGTTGTGATTATATGTCGTGTTGTCATTATATTAATCGGAACACAGCAATGGTGGTTATGTGATTAGGCATGTAGTAAGTACCGCAAAGAAAGATTTCTGCTACTATAACTACTGTTAGAATTCCTTCTATTGGTAAAACCTATTAAAATATTTTCCTTATTTTAGTTTTTGACTAGTCATACCTTTTTTGGGTGGCAAATTATCAAATAACTTCTCCCGCTCTGACTAGTCATACCTAAAGATTTATTCGTGTAATAGAAATAAATAAACTCTAAATCGCATTGAAATATGTCTGAAAACTCTTCAATACACCCCATACTTATGTAGTTGTTATTTATCACAATCCAGCAATGTTCTTACCGTTGATCAGCTTATAATTGTCAAGAAGATGACAGAATTTTGTTAAATTGTCAGATACTCGGTCTTAAAAGAATGTGTTGTTATCAAGACTGATCAAGTAGGTAGGTGGTAGTCTAACGTAAAAGCAAACATGTACATCAACTTACTACGGATAAAATAAAATTTAAAATCGACGCCATCAGAGTATCGTATAATTTATCAGCTTCAGCATACCCAAACATGCCAAAGCCCACCCTCGCCAAATAAAATAGCATATGAAATAAACAACACCGTCTTAGATAATCCTGCCATTCGTAAGTGCCCACTGCACCGCGAATCTCTTAAGAAACACACATCCATACGTGTCCCAGCGAATCCCTTAACTGATGTCCGACGCAGTTTGTGGGCTTTTGAATGGGCACTGAGAAAGAACCACGACTGTTGGGGGCTGAGAAACGAGAGTTTGACGGTATGGAAACGTTTTTATAGCAAAATTTATTTAAAAAAATGTATCTACTGCTTTATTTCTGTTGAAAGACATAACATCGCGCCTGTTATCTCCTAAGGATTAGGCAGAGGTGTACCTAGTACACCCATATTTCGCCAATTATGGTTAAGCCTCATGTAATGAGTGAGGTAATGGGCGAACCTATTGCCATCAATCGGGCACAAATCCAGACTCCGAGCTTCTACTGAGAAATTTCTGATGGAAAATCTCAATAACATTCTGCCCGGTCGTGAAATTGAACCCAGCCGTGTAGTGAATGTGATGTTTGTTGGTACAAATCTTATGTGCTGGTGAAGGCTAACCTACTGTTTTATTTCTGAGGAAAGCGATACTAAAATAAGAGCATCCCTGATAACCTTTCTGAAACCTTGACATGACCAGTATCAGATTAAATACTAGCGATTTAGTTACGGCACACCTTCCATTCAATAAACTCAGTATTATCTTTTAAATCAGATTAAATATTTACATGATATCATTCATAAAAATAAGAGAGATAACTTTGATATAAATTGATACAGGTACAAAAACAATAAATGAAAAACAAAAGTGTCGAATCACACCTACGAAGCACTATGTACCGCATAATATCCATATCATAGATACCTACGGACTATCTATTTTACCTGACAAAAAATGGGTGCACTAAAATGTCAGATAATTTACTTTTCTTGCGCCATCTGTTTTGTTTCCTATTTGAATCAGACTGATGAAATTCTGAATGAAACTTAGGTCATCTTTTAACCGACTAAAAATAAGTCGGAAATTTAAAAAATGCGTGCTATGTACCGTACCGTAAAATTATGTTTGAGTTAGAGCTCAATGTCAATTTAATTTATCTTTATTGAAATCCATAATGTCATAATGTACATTTAAAGGTGGTAAGAATAAATAATTATGAACCCTATCGGGCACAGCTAAATTTTAAATAAGTAGGAGAGAGGAAGCTTATTACTAAATATGTTTGACACTTTAGACCATGAGATCTTATTACAAGCAATGGATGAATGTGGAATACGCGGCCCCACAAATGATTGGTTTAAGAACTACCTCACATTTAGGAAAATAAGCACAATTATATCCCTTGTTGCTGTGAAAGAGGCGGATGTCGAATTGGGTGTGCCTATTGGATCGGTGTACGTCCCTGTAGGATATATATAACGCATGTGAACAGTGTTCAAATGTCGTACGTAATTGTGAGGTGTTCATGTACGCTGACGATATGTGTCTTGTTTACGCCTCCAAAGATATGGCTGAGGTAGAAAAGTGTATTCCAGGTGACTTTGAAAATATTAACAATGGAATTTTATTAAATCTCTCAAAAACTAAATGTATGCATATACACTCGCCATATAATCGAAATGCTAAATCTGCAAATAATAAGTATCTCACAGTGATAGGACATACATACGAATGTTTGCATAGAAATAAATGTAATTGTAACTGTGCAAAATTGGAGTACGTAGATATGTTTAAATATTTAGGTCTAACAATAGATAACAACTTTAACTGGAAATTACACGTAAATGACATTTGCAAAAGGCTAAGATCGGTGCTAAGTAAGTTTTACCAATTAAAAAATGTATTGAACAAACAGACGTTAAGAATTGTGTATTTTGCACTTGCCGATTCGCTGTTAAGCTATGGACTCCTTGTGTACGGGCGAACTTTAATTGCATATTTAAGAGATGTTGATGACATACAAATAAGACTGATAAAGTTTCTGGTCAGTAAAATGTTAAAGATAAGTGCAACAAAGAGTATGATAAGCTATTTCCCATCTGTAAAGTTTTACCCGTAGATAACAAAGTAGATTATTTGGTAGGTCTGGAATATTATTATAATGAAGAGTATAAAGTTAATGTTAAAACAACTACAACACACGTAGGGTTGGAGAGTTCAACTACAGATAACAAATTATTATGGTAAGAGAACATTTAAGTATTTGGTACCTAAAGTTTTTAACAAATTAGATTTATTAGGAGAAAAGTAAAAATTAGTAAAGGATCACTTAAAACAAAATTAAAATCATTATACAGGATAGATAGCAAATAGAATTGAAAACATTGTTAATATATAAGTAGTAGGTATGTGCGTAAGGTGGTGCATTGCTATGTAAAAGAGCGCCTCTCGCCATCAAACGTAAAAGTTTGGCGTGTTTAGAATTAAGTAACACCTTGGTATTATAATATCATTAAATAAATATAAATTAAAAAAAATGTATATTATTATTTTTTAAGTTATAGTACCTATGATTATATTTATGCTATCACTCATGTATTTATTCTCTGAATAGAATATGTGTAGGTCATTCTATTTATTTATTTTTTGTATTAAATTATAAATTATTATTGCTTATTTAATTATTCGCTTAAATCCTAAATCCTTCGATGTAAACCTCATTCTTCATCTTCTGTTCTATTGGTATGAGTAGTATTTAAGTTTATGGTGTTCAAAGTATTGGCCAGTCAGCAAAGGGGTAGTAGAGCTGATTACCCAGTTTTTCCTAGCTGCACAGAATGCATATTTCAGTGTTTCTACTAGCAAAAGCTATTCACATGAATACTTACTTACTTTCATTCGGTTTATTGGTCGTTTAATAACTTCATCATACAAAAACGTATTTTTTCTCTTTCCTCATCATAGGCCCCTATTCTCAATGTCAGACGATCATTGGGTATAGCGCTCTGAGACAGGGGCGACGGCTCTAAACAACTCGATTCCTACCGGCTTCCCTTTGGAAATTCGGAACATAACCCCTTTATCGTTAGTGAATAGTCACACTATAAGTATTTAATATACAATAAAATTAAAATATTACAAAACGCCTACATACATATTTTTTTCATCCCAACAACAAAATATTTTGCACTAAAGTAACTCGTAGGCGTGTCCGGCTTATCGTGAATTCAATTTCTTTTGCAAATAAAGTCAATTATGACGTCACTTCGGTCACGTGAGACCGCGGTTTCTCAGCCGAGTAAGCCGATCTGCAACGGGTTACGATAGGAATAGTAGTAGGAAATGCGCGCACGGGAACGAGAAGGAATTATTACTATTGCACCACCTCGTTCTGGCACACACATTTGATTTGTTTGTTTTAGGTGAATTTCGTAAAGCATTCGACTGGGAGTTTGTAAATATTTCATCATTCAATTGACAATGTGTGGTTGTTTTTTGACGTAATCGCATTAGAACTATATTTTAATTTGCATTTTGGTCGCTCAGTATTCATTGAATTCATTAGTTTATCATTACTAGTAGTAGTAATATTTGTTTGTAGTTATAGAACAGTGATAAAGATAGTGTTTTTTGAGTGTTTTACGTATATCATTTAGTGAATGTGAAAGTAAAGTATGTTGTAAATAGGTATTTGGGGTAAGTAGATAGTTTAATAGTTGAAATTACTTATTTAGAGTAGATTTGAAAACTAATTAGTACAATCAGTAGAATTAGGATGGCGGCATTAGTTTTAGATTGTTGTTTGACAGATTATTTACCTTGTGAGGAAACATGCTTTTCAAGGTTAAGTTTTGAAAATATGAAACACATAACTAAGTTAGGCCGTGCTCGCCCAGATATGACTATAAATTACAAACTACGCGATGGTTTTTTCAAACATTTTATTGTCCCTTACGATAAATATTGATGACTGACTGGCAGTCGTAAATTAAATAAAATGTAATGTTTTCCGTGTTTAATTTTCTCACATTCTAGTAGTTTATGGAATGAAGGGTTTTTTACATTTTAATCTGACGAATACATCAAAACATGTGCAGACTGAAAAAAATATTCGTAGTTATTTTTTTGTGTTCGGGACTCGTAGGAATAGAATTATTTTCACTAACTTGCATGAAGCTCATAATAGAAAAGTAGATCGAAATAGGAATATAATGAAACGATTTATTGACACTGTTATTTTGATAGGCAAACAAGAAATAACTTCTCACGGCCACGAATAAAGTTCGAAGAGACGTAATTTTTTTTTTACTCCGTCTTTCCTCTGTCGTTTTACAACGCCTCGCCACTGCTCTGCGATATTTGTCTGCGGAGCCTCCCCGTTTGTCTCTCTTACCATATTTAGGTTTAACCAGTGGTTTTGAGTGGTACGCTCCATCTAATCCCGGTAATGTATAGTCGGGTGCTGATAAGAATAGCGGACTATTTCGGTAGACGTGTGGTGGGTATTGGGGATGGGGATTGTGTTAGATTGATTACTTAATAATTAGAATTACTAAGAAATTCATCTGTTGTTTCGAGATTCAAATATTGAAGCACTTTTGAAACATCAGAAGCTAGGTGCACGGTTCCCATTGGTCGTTTTCTATGGAGAAGAGCCGGCAAGAAACTCTTTAAAAAATATACCGGATCCTCTTTAAAAAATAATTGGCCGTTACAATATTTTCAAATAACCGTGTTAATAGGTATGGGAGGACAGTGTAGGTTTTTCAACGAGTACCAGGTACTTAAGAAAATAGAAAATCGTCAATAAATCTACAGTCCCCTAAGCCAGGAGGAGGAGGTCAGTGTAGGTCTGTCAACAACACGTACCAGACTGATATCGGAGATTTAGTAAAATTGATTTGAAACATTGAGACTACTGACCGAGAGTTAGTTATTGATAAACATAGACATATCATTATTGTAATCTTTTATTATTTGATATTTATCCCTTTGCTTATTTTGCATGTAAATGTGATATCAGAGATTAATCTAGCTTTCACATTGGCAGAAATAAGTGCAAGTTACAATGACTAGCTGGTACAACATGGCCAGTGTTTTAAGGATTATTGATCAATTAATACGCGGTTAATCAGTAATCTTATCCAGCTCCTTGTGACTGTAATAAAGTTATCGGCTTTCAAGTAGACAGAAATAGTGCAAGCGTTAATGACTGGCTTGAATATTGGCAATAGTCCATAAATATTTCACGGACTGTTGATTAATTTGGTACAACTGATAATTTCTTGATAATTTCATAATAAGTAGCAATATAATTAAGTATTATTTTTACATAAGTTAAACTTCCTGTATGTTATTGTGCGTATAACTTATATTGATTGATGATGTTCTTTTCTTTGTCTTTGTTTTATTATAACGGGTGTAAATAGTAGTCACTAGTATTACAGAATAAAAATACAAAATGTTGTTCTAACTGTGTGTTTGCACTAACGAAACATTCACAACTAAACATGTTGAAATCTCTAGTTCCTGTCAATGTTCCATACAATTTTTGACAGGAACTAGAGATTTTAACATGCTTAGTTGTGAATGTTTCGTTAGTGCAAACGCGCAGTTAGAACAACATCATGTTTTTTTTTTCTGTAATACTAGTGACTAATATTTACACCCGTTATAAAACACATAGGTTATGGTAAAACAATTATTTATTTTTAAGACGCCAAGACGAGCCAAAAACAAAAAGCAGGGGCACTGCCTACCTGCACTAGGAAGTGGTGAAGGGTGGGCGTTTTGGGGGACAGTTATTATGTAGCTTTGGCGTTCGAAAAATGCTGATTCTCAGCCTAGTTTCAATAAATTACTTTTTTTAATTTTTACCTTTTCTCGAAGCGTTTCGTCGTATTTTCAAACCCTCATTGTTCCGGCCTTGATAATGCTAGGGAACTCAAATTCTCAGGCTAAGATGTCTAGCTTTTATACTTTGAACTTTATTAATACCTAAAATACGTCGATTTCAGCACTGATTCACTCACTCACTCATCAAAACCTTTAGGACTGGAATTTGCATAAAAAGAGAAAAAAAAAAACTAACTTTCACCCTCCAACCCCTTTAAAAGGAGGTGCAAGTCTGTATATAAAACCTACAAAACGAAATGAAATCCCACCAGAAACATTTCATGTACAGTAGGTTAATTGCCATGACTCCATAACGCTTTCACTGTTAAAAAGGTCCTAACTCTATAAGGCCTGACTCTACGAACCTTATATCTTGGTCAAAATAAATTAATAAATAAAATGTATGGTTTGGCCGTTCCATTGAACTGCATATTTAACTGCATGACACAACATTAAATACCAGTGACTTAATTTCTTACCATAAACCCTTATGTGACTCGTGGCTACCTACGTTACATGTTCATTTTTCAAATCACATCTGTCATTCTTTGACAGTTCCATGTAATGTCTATAACACGGTAAATGGTGTGCAACGTAGTGTGGCCTATACCTGAGCTCGTTCTTCTACCACCATCGAATCCATAATAACACATACTCATCATGATTCGCAGCCATGTTCCACCCACTGCTGTATAGGCCTTCTCCCTTATGTGCATTAAACACACACATACATTAAAATAAAACATAATCCTGTAGATTTTCATCGAACTCCAACGGGGTACAAATAGACTGTGGCCCAACTCACTTTGAAAAAACGTTTCTATTGTGAAACGTACATTAATCTTAGGACGCTTACAAAGTATTCTTGTTGTTTGCTGCCCCTATACAGATGTGACGAAGATGCTGCAGGGTGAGATGTGCATGGGATTTGGGCGCGGTTTTGGACTGTATCTGAACGTAGTTGACTTGGTCTCAAAACTTTCTTTTTATCATTACATGATCACAATAGGCAATAAGTATATTTGTTCTTTTGACAGATAAATTTCGAAATTACAGTAAAATACTGGCAATAACCTAGCGATTTGGGTTGTGAGTTCAAATTTTAAGCATTGTAGTAATGACGAGAACATACATAGAACAATAAAGTATTGTTTCCAAGAGAGTTATAGCTATTAGTATTAGTGGATGATCGTACTCAATTGATTAATTAATTACTTTGCATTAACTTATTATTAGTGTTAGTCGAATATGGATTAGCAATCATATGAACAGTTTCATTGTGTTAATTTGTATTTGCATTGTGGTTTTACTAACAATTAATATCTCTAATAATCTAATAGGATGCTGTTTGTACTAAATGCTATATATAGCCTTATTTCTACGAATATCGTACTATTCCTGCCCAAGAATAAACCCGAGATAGAGTCTTGAGTTCGAGCCCACTCCGATTTACAACTGAAGCGACATATTGAAGTACCACTTTTATTACCTAAAATAAATAATCCAGTTCAAAAAGGCTTAACTAATATACTACTACTATCTTTTCTATTATAATATTATTAATTATTAATCTTTTAGAACCAATTTGCCAAATTAGAACCATACCACATCCAGCCACTCTGTTTCCCCGTCATTGGTCTCGAGACATTTCAACCAGCCCCCTAACGGCGTCGGCTTGAAGATAAATCGCTTCAAACGCTCCTTTCCTTCCGGTGTTGGGCTTTCAAGCTAAGGAGAGCGTAAAATAGGTAAATACGTATTTTATTTAGCAAAGTTCTGGCAAAATATAGGGGAATGAAGGAGTTCTAAGTAGAACAGGGTAGAAAGAGATGTAGATAATAATGTTCTAACGATGTTTATGAGTTTAGAAGAGATACTTTATAAAATAATGAGTAGTGCAGTGTAGTGGTTAGATGGCTGTTAAAAGTGGTGAGTTGATTTAGATAGCTGCAACTCATTTACAAAAAATGTTGGTTATTAATCTTAAAATCACCAGTTACATTTCAACGAAAAATACAATAATTTTATCTACTTTAAATTCCTCTCCATCCTAAAGCGGAGACAAACAGCAGTAAAACTGAAATTGTCATTTCAATCCGCAGCGTGGTCTTAAATCGGATGTTATTAAGTTTCATATTATTTCATATTAATTTACTACTTTATTACATCTATTTATAAATTCCTACAAATAAATTCAAGATAACAGCAGCCAACGGCAAATCATTTATTTCATATAAAGGCACTTTTTAACGTCAAAATTTACAGAAAATAGAATTGATTCTAGTTGCCCAGCCACTCGGAACCATAATTAGATTTACTAGACCTGCCTTTTAATACCAGAACCCTAATTGCGTAACACACTTTTAATCACAATCTGAATGATTTTGAAGAATACTGCTAATCCATTGCTTCATATGTTCAAAAATTTTGTCTGCTCAGCAACGAGAATAACGCCATGAATGTTGTTGAACTGTCAAAATGAAAGCCATCGCTACTGTGTGTTCCGCAATTACCCCGCAGGTCAACCAAAACCTACAGATATAACTTAAAAAACGGCCACAAAAATGTCTCAAATCGTCCATCCTTCGTAAGTATGGCACATTTGAACAAACGTGTTACACAAAACTTGGGTTTCAACGTTTTTACATCCACTGAACAGTCCCGAGCTTTACGGGAAAAAATAAGGCTGTAATCTTTAAGCAATTTGTTACAACTCGGCAAAAACTCCGCACAATGCCGCCGAGTGTTGGGACTAACTCTTTTTTACCGGATTACATAGACAAAAGGCCGGTTATTATTTTCTATGTTTTTACTGTTATGTACGAGGCTTTTATGCGCCATTTTATACTGGGGTTATTAGGTTTTTTCATATAATTACAAGTTGTGATACAAGTTGTGATGAGATAATGAATTAAGAAGTTCTTCTTATGCATGAGGGTGCCGACAAACCTTAGCATGATGTACTGACTAAATATCGAAATATTGATTCAAAGCTTTATATAGCAAATGCTTTAACGATTAAACGTTTTCGTACAGGTTTTTTTTTGCTAAATTTCTTAACACTGAGCTATGATTTATCACATCCTTTGAAGTACATTTAAAACGATATCGATATGTATAATAATAATATCCAAAACCAAGACAGGAGAAACCCAAAAATTCGGAAATATCTGCAATAATTACTAGGGTTTAAAATTCGATTCGATTTCAGAGAAACCAAAATTCTATGAAATTGAATTTTTAGCCCTAGTAATTATTGTCGATCGATAAAAAATATCTTAACTCACTGCAAGCATCAGCAGGGTAGGTTCATTATGTAAACATACAGTGTAAAATCGCTGTGTGCTTTTTGTATGGCTCAAACATCTATACATATTATAAAATTAAAGTCGCTTTTCGTGTTTGTTGTGTGACCGCGTTGTTCTTCTAAACTACGCAACGGATTTTTATACGGTTTTCACCATCATTTAAAAAATCGATTTCGAAAGGAGTTATGTGTTCAATACATTCATATTTAACTTAGATATAATAAATAAAATTTTATGTTTTGTCAAGTAGTAAAAAACTTTGCGAAGCGCGCTTGCGGGTCGCTAGTAATTAATACACGGTAAAGTCCAGCTAAACCGGGCTGAAAGCCAAAAATTAAAACATAAACATAACTTATATCTCGTCACAAAAATCTTCAAGATCGTCCGCCATTATTTTTGAAAAGACAACCGGGAAATCTTCTAAAACGCCATTGATAATGGGATAACGATGGCCCTCAATTATCGACGCCCGTCCCTATTCCGGGGAGTTTCGAGCACTCCAGCGATTTGAATAATTTCTGACACTTTTCAAAGGACTTTTGGAACGTCAAATTGTCAAAATAATTGTACAAATTGTGATGTTAAGTTGTTTTGTTTTGAAGGTGAGGATATTTAAAAGATTTGTCCGTTACAATAATCTTCAATGAATATTTGTTTTACAATGCAAAGAAAATCAAGTGACGGCTATTAACATTTAAATCACGCTTGATTTTCCTCAAGGGGTAGGGAGATGTAAAGTGAGAATTTTCCAATAGAAAACCCAATAATACTGTGCTTGAGCTGCTGGTGTCAAACCCAGGACGCTCAGCAGCAGCGGAGCTGTTTGCTTGTGGCAAACACTATTTTAATTGCATATTGCCATCAATGAACGGTTCAGTAGTTGGAATGAATTTATTTATCCTACGAACAAACTTAAAAATGTAGTTGAAAATCATACTCTCCCATACATTACAACTCTAAATGTAAGTTTGTACGCACAATTTTGAGAGATTTACAATGTTATTTTTAGACCATAGACTTCTTATAGGATTTCCTGTAATCTATGAGTTAAGAGCCATACTATGTATTTTTTTCGAAATCTTAGGGTCAGTAGTTTCGGAGATAAGGGGGTTATTGTAGGAGATTGGTCAATTTTCATAACTTTTCTTAAATATCTTTAAAATTATGATAAAAATATATTTGAAATCCTCATTGTGAGGATTTTATTTGATTTCCTTTTCATTTGATATATCACACGGTATAGTTTGTTTTTTTTTTAATGTCTTATTTGCCTCCCAAAAGTGACCCCCATATTCAAAATTCATTATCTTTAATAAAAAATAAAAAGGCGCATCAGCCCGTTTTTTATGTTTAGAGATATTATAAAGTAAAAGGGCATAATAACACAATACGGTAAAAGGGAGTCATTTGACTTTGATTACGTTGAAAGATCACAAATGTTGTAGATGTGGCTTTTATTTGATTTTTTATAATTTTGTTAAATAAAAAGACCCATCAGGTCCATATTAAAAATAAAAGGCATATGAGCCTAATAAGCCAACACTTTTTAATTTTCATTCACAATACGGTTTATTAAGGGATTACAAAACCTAAACGTGCCTAAACGCAAGTTGTATAATGCCTAAAAGTATATGACCCACTGCAGTAAAAAAAAAAAGATATTCTTCAGGACATATGCTGGTAAGATAGTGTGTGGTGAAAACATAATAAAACGAATTGGATAAGTACGTTAGGAAAAACACTAATATACCTCTAAAAATTTAAAAGCAACATATTACCGTAATAACCGTTATTACCGTAATTGTGTTTTAATTTTTTATCCAATTAATAGATTTTTTATAAATAGAACATTGCTTCATATTTTGCAATAAATTACCTGCGTTGCGTCACCGCTCTTCTCTTTCTTTTCTATGCAGTCTAACAGTGACCGTGCTTTAGCTGTTGTAAGCCTCTTAACAATGAGTTTAAAAGAAAAGACAGAACTAGTCAGTATGCACTAATATTTTTTAATTGAGAAAATGTTGATTATTTCATAATAGCGAAAGAAAGAAATAATAGTTATTAAATAGTTTTGTAGGAATTATGTAAATATTACTACATTCATTATGATTTTTTTTATTTAAAATATTTTTTTTTCCGAAAACCAGCAAAATATTTTAAACTCAATTTCCCTAAAATTTACAAAATGTTAGATATGCCTTTTTACATTACGACGGCAGCGTACATAATATGAATAAATCAGTCATGATCGAGCAAGATCGTGTTTTTCTTCAATTTTTATGCATTTTGTATCATTTTTGAACAAAATTGTTAACGGTAAGATTGATTGTAGTCACCTCCTAGCAGGCAGAGGTTCCCATCACAGTTCCACGTAAAAGACCCCGCGCTGTCCTAACTCACACATGTTGTCCTCCATTCTGTCGTATCAATATCGATGCCCATGGTCCGCTATTATAAAACTATTACAATATGCTCAATAAAAACTTAAATTCACACCTGAACATATTTCATGACTTGGGGTGGTATTCGAAAAAGATATTTGACAATTATCATTTAGTTACATAATTTTTGTTATAGTAGAATTATGTGTGTTATGTTAATGCCCTTCATTAATTTGTATTCTGTTCTATTTTATTTTATTGAAGTTAATTAACTTTGTTTAAATTTTATTTTTAGTTTATAAGCAGCTTCTGTCCAATGTCTTTTTTCTTCAAAGGTTATGTGCACCAAAATCAAAGTCAAATAATTTATTTCAAATAGGCTCTTATAAGACACTTTTGAACTTCAAATTTACAAAAAAATAGAATTGATACTAGTCGCCCCTTCCAAAAGGTAGTTTTTGTAATTCAAAACATATTATTTCACATAAACCTATAAGGGCACTTATGAAACGTCAGAAGCTAGGTGCGGTTCTAATTGGTCGCTTGCTATGGAGAAGAGCCGGCAAGAAACTCCACGGTTACTCTTTTAAAAATAAATAGTTTTAACAATGTTTTCAAATCATAAGTATATAGGTATAGGTATGAGAGGACAGTGTAGGTCTATCAATAAATACAGGTATTTAGCAAAATAGAAAATGATCCACAATTCTACAGCTTACAAGGTTCTCACATTCACAAAATCTAAAAGAAAATAATCTATATGAAAAATAAATAAAATAATAAAAATAAGGACCTATTTACCAATGACATGATTGTCGTATGGAGAAGAATGGGTAAGAAACTCCACTGTTACTCTTTTAAAATGTTTTACAATATTTTGCATAGGTACCTACATTAGTTAAATAATAATATGTGAAGACGATGCACCTAGAGTAAAATTACTATACCACAATAGGTAAAAAGAATTTAAAATAAACCAACAACAAATAAATTAATTATGTGACGTGACAGATACATGGTGCTCTCCTATAATTGGTATATACATTAGCAGTAATACTTTTCCTAAATACATACTTTTGTAAACCAATGTTTAATGAATATACTGTTGGTGTGCTCTAGTAAACAAATAAATAAATATTGAGTGTCAAATCTTTAAAAGTAAACAAAACAAGTCTACATTATCTTTTATCATTATGAAGATTATGTAAATGAAACTGTTGTGTGGTGTCTTTGTTTATGTAGATGACACTGTCGTTTTCTATATAGCCTCTGAAAGTGGGAGGAAACACCGAAACAAAGGCAAAGGTCCATGGCTCTTTTAAAAACAAGTTATTTCCTTCACCATAATTGAAACTTATGTATAAGGTAATAATATATTAGATCGCCTTTTGATGATAAAAGTATCTAAGTTTAAATGTATCTCTGCGTTGACTTATTACCAATCATCGTGAAGCTCATAGGTAGATTAAAATTGTAAGTGTCAATAACTTCTGGTTACTATGCCGTATTCATATTCTGTTAGAAATAACCGTTAGAAGTAGTAGTTAGCCTTGCACAGAGGAGATTTATTTTTCAGCGCTAAGAATACTAACAAAATTATTAAAACTCAGTTTTAATTGTAGCTCATAAATGGTATTTAATAAATTTGTTTTAGGAATGGTAATTATTTCATAGATATTTTTCAATGATAAATATTTTCCGTCACGTCACAGCGTTGATAAAATTAACAACACAAAATCAAAGTACTCAATAATCAGACGGCTATTAATACTAATAAGATACAGTGCTGTAACGCATTAGAAGGTAATAATAAACAAACAGTTAAATGCCACTCATAAAGTTTAGTCAACGAGAATCACGCTCAGAAACTACACTATGTTTCTGTTCCTAATAGTGATAATAATTATACTCGTAATTTATTATGTGTCAATACGAAAGTTTGATTACTGGAAAATAAGGAAATTGCCGTTCATCAAACCCATACCCCTCATAGGAAACTATGGTGAAATTATCTTCCAAAATAAAAACTTCGCAGAAGGAGTTGACGATATTTGTAAAAAACTCCCCGACGAAAAATTCGTCGGAGCCTTCTATAGTACAGAACCGGTGCTGATTCCCTTAGACCCTGATATTATCAAGTTAATTGTGGCAAAGGACTTCTACTACTTCAATGGACGAGAGCTATCGGGACATAGCTAAAAGGAGCCAGCGGCATTGAACATCTTTTCTACATATGGAGACAATTGGAGAGTCTTACGTCAGAATATGACTCTGCTTTTCTCATCCGGGAAAATGAGAAACATGTTTCATCTCATCGAGAAATGTTCGTACGTGTTCGAATCAATGCTGGATCGGGAGACCAGCATATCATCGGAGATAGAAATCAGATCCGTGGCAGCTAAGTTTACTATAGAATGCATTGGTGGTTGTGTGTTTGGAGTGGATGCCAATACTATGACGGAAAAAATGCAAGACAATCCTTTTAGCAGAATCGCAGCTCTTACAAAGCCGACAAAATATGCATCGTTTATATGAGGAGTCCGCTGTGTATGGCCATCAATATTCTATGGATTGGGGTTAAAGCTCATGTCAAGGCAGATGGATTTCTTCAAGAGCTTGATCACTTCGGTCATGAATCAACGAGACAACAAGCCTTATGGGAGGAATGACTTCTTGGATCTTATATTGAGTTGGAAGCAAAGCCATCAAATAGTCGGCGATAGTATTAAAATATAAAAACTGGTGGGATTCAAAGAGTGTCATTGGAAGCTGACGATGACTTATTAGTTGCTCAGTGTGTAGTTTTCTTCAACGCTGGGTTTGAACGTCGGCGACTAGTTTGAGTTACACTCTTTACGAGTTGGCGAAGAATAAAGTGATTCAGAAGAGAGTGTTGGAAGAAGCAGATACATATATGGTTTGCCATGGCAATAAACTTTGCTACGAATGTGTGACGGAGTTCCCTTACCTTTGGGCAGCGGTTGGCGAAGCTCAGCGTCTCTATCCAGTTCTTGGAGTGATATTTCGAGAGACTATGGAAGACTACACATTACCTGGCGGTTTGGTTGTCGAGAAAGGCATGCGTGTTCATACACCGGTGTATTACTTGCATCACAATCCGAAATATTTTCCAGATCCTGAAGAATTTCGTCCGGAAAGATTCGTCGGGGAGGAGAAGCATAGCGTCAACCCGTACACTTACATGCCGTTTGGAGAAGGGCCAAAACTTCTCTATACAAGTGTACAAGGTACAAAAATAGTCAGCTTACCTATGTAAGCTGACTATTTTTGTACCAACTTTATTTATGAAACCAACTTTTAAAATGTTATTACTTTTTAAATATGGGAGTATTTAAAAAGTAATAATCGACGATCCCTTATGAGATTTACATGTAATGTACACAACATCGAAAACCAAAATGTGTATTAACCATAGCATTCAGTTTAATAATCTAAAAATATAAGCTTTGTGACATACAAACGGATATGGTAACACAACAAAGGGTCCTAGTTTCAATTCAGATCCCAAACATAATTACTTAAAACTTACTTAAAACACTTTAAGTTTGGGAAGTACTGTCTGTCCTTAATTGTAATTTATCCTAGCAAGTATAATTAACGGCAAATGTTCGCTCAGGTTTGAGGACATGTTAGATCGTAAAACAAAAATTTCGAATGAGCTCGAAGTTAGGTCACTGACCCCAAGATATACTATGGAATGTATCGGAGCGTGTGCTTTCGGCGTAGGCACGAATATAATGACAGAGGAAGGAAAGAAAAGTCAATTATAAAATACCTTGAAACTAGTTGCCGATTCCTAAGTATAATCATACATCTTTATATAACAGTGGACCTGGCGATTTTAATAATGATCCAACATATAACAGTGCTATCCCTGACTGAGTATTTTGATGGTCACCACGATCACGTTTTTGTGGCTACTCCTAATATCTCCGTTTACGGGCTTATGCAATATGTTATAAATCTGAGCAATTATGAATAATAATTAATTAATTAAAAGTGTCGTGCTTTCCTCTAAGTTAGAAACATGCCAAATCTATAATTAGGACAAATATCGTGGGTTAATGCTGTGTAAATATTTAGTTGGCAAGACTTTATAGAAATAAAAATACATTGAGGTGACTGCGTAGTACTTTTAGCGATTTTCTGATCATAATAAGCAAAACATTGTATAATGGGTATTGTATTTTTCTAATATCTGGTTTTTAAATACTTTCGCAATTATATATGTTTCGAATAATAAATTTTAAACGTAATCCTTCATCTATATTCAGCTTAAACATGTTTAGAATAACCACAACAGCTGGTCTAAAGTAGAGGATGCCGCTTGAATTCTTACAAGAAGTAAGGTTACTTCTTTTCATCTTATAACACCGGCCTAGTGCATGTCGGAACACGCACAATGAAGGATTCCGTAGTTGGGATAAATTTATTCCAAGAACGAACTTAACATTGTAGTTGAAAAACATGTTCTTCCATATATTCCAACTGCAAATGTAACTTTAGACGCACAATATTGAGAGATTTACCATTTATTTTAAGACCATAGACTTCTTATAGAAGCTTGGAGAAGCTTCTCTGGCTCATAAGACTTTTCAACGTTGAATGTGAGCAGCACTGCACAGGTGATAACTTTTGTTTATAATGTAAAATTCCTCTGTTGGTCTGTCGGTCTATTTGGCATATAGAAGTGCAGTGTACAAGATCAAATTATAATTCATTAGCTTTTGCCCGTGGCTTCGCCTGGGTGGATGTCGGAAAATATCCCATGAGGTCGTACTACCGGGATACCGGGATAAGGTAAATTAAATTTTAGTTCTACAACTAAAATCACTCACTCAGATAGTTTATAACCTGGATTAACTACTAATCCAGGTTATAAACTATCTGAGTGCCAAATTTCATCCAACGTTTATGCGGCGCACGCCAGTGAAGCTCCCAGTCGGCATGATTTTTTCCATAGATATAAGAAAGAAGATATAAGAAAGGAGATATGCCCGATAGTTGAAAATGTATCGAAACCCAATGTCTCCAATTTGCCCCCATAACGTTGCCACAACTACACATGCAAATCGGTAAACATAACAGATACGAAGTCACGCTCACACTTGCAATTCATAAATCAGAACGTACTACCAATCAGTTATAAATCTTATGCCACCAAACACAGCGTGCATTTACAATGCACCGTACAACTCACTCACACGAAAATATCGTTGTGCTTTGCAAAACCCATTTATTTTACATATACGCTAGTGATTGACTAAATCGGAAACTTATCGATTCTCCCACCATTTACACATAATAAGATGATATAAATAAAAAAAGCAACACAAAAAATATATATTTAGTAAATCAATTAATTTCAACATTATGACAAAATCTTAATGAGTATAAAATAAGATTTCACATCGGTTTTCCAACCCGGCTATAACTGTTGATAAATTGAAGAATAAACTTTCAAAGTAATATAAATTCGTACGCAATCGACATTGTTGTCGATATCTTACGTTAGTGGATCTGCACAAGCACATCACTAGCTCGTTGCAAAATACAGCGGCCGTACTACGCGATGAAATCGCATAACTAAAGTATCGTTTCGTGATTTTTACATTTCTTGTCCAGTCAGTAAGCAACAGACTTCGGTATTGGGTAAAAAGCAATGAATTTGCTGCAAAAAAACAGACGCAGTGATACATGAAAACAAAAATAACGTAGTAAAGGCAAGAAATATTTTACGATTTGTTGTTTTCATGATTTTCAAAATAAATATAGTAAAATACTTGTCCTGTTAAATGATAAATGGTTCCATGATTTATAAAGATTTTAGTTTGACTTCGATTTTTAAAAGAAACCACTGAACAATACGGTATTCTTAAATGTTGTCACGATCGCAGTCGATAGCGCACTAGTTCGCGGAGACGGCCATTTGCCTATACCATGATCATGACGCGCGGACACAGACATGCCTCCATGCGACTTCTCCTGTTTTTATATTTCTATGAATTTTTCCGACATCTTCAACAATCGTCACCAATTTACACAAAACCTTCAATAAATTATGCTTCTAAATCTTTCTCATGAATCACTCCGTCCATTGGTGAAAATCGTATGAAAATCCATTTGGTAGTTTTTGGGTTTATCGCGTTCAGACAGACAGACGCGGCGGGAAGACTTTGTTTTATAATATGTAGTGATATTGAAATTAAGTATAGATCTAAAAATCATACCACTTCGTAAGAACTCCTCAACATGCACCTAGTGTGAGCCATGTGAGCGCTACACTGAAAGAAAAGGGTTATAGACGAGTCATGTTTTGCGTCTAAAAATGTAAATTTTGTTTATTATTTATTGCCACAGTTTCAGTTTGATACGATCTAGAGATATCCATGGTATTTGTAACTGATATACAAAATAGTGCCATCTGCTGGCGAATGGCGGAAGACATTATAGATCCAGTCCTTGTAGCTATCGCTCCTCGTTGCGAGAGGGCGTCAGCATTTATGAATGAATAATAGTAAATATTGCTTACGCCACTCGCCACCAGAGCTATGATTTATGAATGGGCTATTGTGTATTTATCAATAAATATTGTAGTTGTCGCTCCTCGACGCCAGTGGAAGCACTGTAGATCACGATAGAATAATCTCGAAGTTGATTTGAAAACGGAAGTTGATTCAAATGTAAGCCCTTTCCGCCCACTTTGTATTTTGATGAAAGTAGTTCGCTTCCAGACGTTACAAGGTTCACACATTTCGTTTTTTTTTTGCCATAACCGCGTATTATAAAAGTTAGTCTGTAACTGAAGCCCTGTTTGCCTGCCTGAATCAGTGTATTTTATAGTTCATAGGTTATACCTGTGGAAAAAAACAACAATAAATCTGGTTGTAGTGTACACCTCGTGTTTTATTACAGCCAGAAGTCCTCTATCCTCAACAGTCTTCATAGGGTAATGACAATAGGTAATAGGTAATACGGGCTGGTCGCCGCCACTCCACGTCAAAGCACATATTTTGCGAATGGTTGTATATTATATCTAAGACCAGTTTACAAACTTTTTGTAGCAGTTATTAAACTTCCTTAGATCAAAGTCTGGCCTCATTACGATGTTCAGTCATGAATCTCAATTTAAACAAGACTCTTACACGTGTTTCAGTTCAGTCACAGAAAATAATGTAGTTTTCAGTTTTTTACCTGTTAGATAATTAAATTTTATTGCCTCCTATTATACTTAGGTTTATCTTAGCAAGTTACTTGTGGTTTTACTTGGAATTATTACTTTTTATAAACAATAAAGAAAAACATAACACCAATCCTGTATTCCCCGAAGAATTAGACAGAGGAAGTTAATGAAATCATTATAAAATATGTAACATTCAGTACAATGTAAAGTGGGCTTGAAACTAGCTGCTGATTACAAAGTGCAAGCATTCAATTAACAGGTTTCCCTTTAGAATTACTACAACCAACGGTCTAAAGTGCAATGCCGCTTGGATCAACCTGAATATTCTCACAAATAGTAAGGTTACTTCTTTTTATCTTTAAAAATAAACAATAAAATAAAACTGACCAACCGAACACACTCATAAAATCAAGTGATCATTTTAATTACGTCATACGTAATCAAATCCGTAATAAAAACAAAACATTCTTAATGACAACATGCAACACACTTAAACTTACCTACAAGTAGATGAGGATACACTTAGTGATATACGCAATAAATAGGTTCTTTAAATAACGAACAACAAGTCAGTAGTGCAGTCAGGTCGCGCAGCGGAACCACACGATGTTTCTGTTTCTGCTGGTCTCGGTACTGTTACTTATTTACTATTTGATCACGAGGAAATATGACTACTGGAAAAATAGGAACGTACCACATACCAAACCTACGTTCTTATTGGGAAATTATGGAGGTCTGATCTTGCAGAAGAAATCGTTCGCAGAAACAATTCAAGATTGCTGCAATGAATTTCCTAACGAAAAATTTATTGGAGCATTCTTTGGTACAGAACCCGTACTGATTCCAAAAGATCCAGAAATCATCAAGCTGATTGTGACTAAGGACTTCTACTACTTTCATGGAAGAGAATTATCCGAACATAATCACAAAGAACCATTAGCTTCGAACCTTTTCGCTACACATGGCGACACTTGGAGGGTCTTACGGCAGAATATGACTCCATTGTTCTCATCTGCAAAGATGAAGAATATGTTTCATCTTATCGAGAAATGTTCGCACATATTCGAGTCAATGTTGGATCATGAAACAAACATTTCAAAGGAGCTCGAAGTAAGGTCGCTGACCTCAAGATATACTATTGAATGTATCGGAGCTTGTGCTTTCGGCGTAGACACGAATACGATGACGGAAGAAGAAAACGAAAATCCTTTTAGAAAAATGACAGATTTCTTTGATCCGCCGAAATATGTTCTCTACATGCGAATAATGCGTGCTATTTGGCCATCAATCTTTTACATATTCGGATTCCAGTTACTGCAAAAACAATTGAAGTTCTTCAGTGAACTGATTTCTTCTGTAATGACCCAGAGGGAATACAAATCATCTGGAAGACATGATTTCGTAGACCTCATAATGAGTTGGAAACAAACCCATCAAATAGTTGGTGATAGTATGAAGAATATCAAAACCGGTGAAAATCAAAAAGTTACGTTAGAAGCTAATGATGACCTGTTGGTTGCTCAGTGTTTTGTTTTCTTCGCTGCTGGATTTGAAACTTCATCAACCACTTTGAGTTATACTCTTTATGAACTCGCAAAGAATAATGACATTCAGAACAAAGTGTTAGAAGAAGTAGATGCATATTTAGCTCGTCATGAGAATAAACTCAATTACGATTGTATGTCGGACCTGCCGTACCTGGATGCTGTTATAGATGAGACTCTTCGTTTTTACCCAGTTCTTGGTATGATTCCTCGAGAGCTGATGGAAGATTACACAATGCCCGGCGGTGCGAAGTTAGATAAAGGCATGCGAGTACATTTGCCGGTGTACTATTTGCATCACAATCCAGAATTTTATCCAGAACCTGAAGTGTTTCGTCCAGAAAGATTTCTGGGTGAGGAGAAGCGAAAAATTAATCAGTATGTTTACCTACCGTTTGGAGAAGGACCAAGAACTTGTATTGGTGAGTTTTCTTAATTTATAAGATTGTTTACGAGTTTCAAGTTACATACGGATTGAAAAAAAGGACCTTTGGATCAGGGATGAAAGTCAAAAATAATTCACAATTGATTAATCGTTGCAAGTAGGTACTGCAATAACATAACCTAAAAGTAATAAAAAATCTTATTATTATTGGAATTTCAAAAATCACATTTTTAGTTCCAAAACTACCCCAAATTCGTAAAAAAATAGCATATTTTCAACATGTCATAAGTTATGACTTGTAGACACCCGCTAAACCATGGCCGTCAGCGCCCCATGTCATATCGCGGTAAAATTCCCAATTGAGAAAAAAAAAGTGTATTTTTTTTTCTTGAAAATTACCACATATAGACTCTCAGTACGATACTTAACAACGGATCACGGATCGGACAGGGTTTTTTTACATGTTGTGCACAGTTCAAAAAAAAAACAGTGGCAGTCCGGGAGTGCCTACAGAAGTGAAAACTTGAATAAAAAAATCGGCACCGCGGTAATCAACGCGTTGATGTCTTTTACTCAACGGTGTTGGTAACAAGTCGCGAAATCAATGGTTTAGTCCCATCTCAAAAATACCCAACGCCCCTAAAGAAGTTTTCACTTAAAAATAAACTCGAAAGTAATGATCAAACTGCACTGTTTTGTTTGCACTGATAGTTATGTTATACGGAAGGACAATATTACAGGCTTGTAGTATTATTATTTATCCAAATGTACTTAGCTAATTCTTTCAGTTATTTTAGAAACCATTTCGTGAGCGGCTTGAATTACGTTGTATGCTTGTGCCGAGCTGTAAAACACTTAATGAAGTTAGTAACATACAACATCACTTACATTAAACAGTACAACAAATTAACCTCCTGACGTAACAAACTTGCTACTTAACCTGTCTGAAATTTTGAGAGCGTTTTAAAAGCCCCGTGGCTCAGTAACGAGGGAACACATTAATATTGACGGGTTCAACTCACGATACAGGACTTATTTATGAAGTAACTAAACCTGTAATTGTCTGCTATTATTTATGTATGTTTACATACCTTAAAATACACATACATTGAACATAAATTAAAATTAAAATTTTCTTGTTATCGACCGACGCAAGTGTTATGTTGTAGGAATACTGGTGCCAGAGAAGTTTTCCGATCATGAGACTTTTCAACGTCGACTCTAAGAATAGCACCGCACTCATGATAACTGGTTTTTATGACAATTTTCTGTCAGTCTATATGGCAAATAGAAGTCTAGTAGGTGTGTATCTAGTGTTGTGGCCAAATTATTATTCATATTTATACCCTTAGTGCATGGAATACTCAGTTGCATCCGGTTAGACTGGAAGGCGATCCCACCATGTATTATTGAGCAAAGAAAGGCAGATTGATTTTTGACCTTAAGTGAACTAAAATTAAAGATAGATCTTCAAATCATACGAAGTCGAGATGTCGCGACGCCTCCGCAAGGGGGCGTGACGAGCGGGTCAGGGTGTAGACCTTCACCCGCGTAGGCTCTACTGTGACCCGCTAATGCGAGCCCCTCATTTTATTTGCCTTGAGCGGCCGTGGTAGCGAGTGCGGGGTTTACGTCGCACTCGTGTGTTTGGTTGCATTGAATAATCCCGTAGAAGCGCCGCGACACGCATAAAAAGGCGTCGCTTTCTTCACAACATCCCGGCGGGCTATCCCTGCCGGGTGAGACCCCCAGTTTCCTGGGGGAGGCCCAGCAGTGGACGATCAGCGACGGGGGTGCCGACTCGATGCGCCGCCGTTTACTGATTGGAGGGGAGACTTACGCGTGTGTGTAAGCAGCTAGTGTTGTTGTGTTACGCTGCTCAGTACTATGTGTGACGCATGGCATGCCCGCGCCGCATCGACACACGGCTATGTAGCTGCATGTGTAGTTAAGGTTGTCTGTGGCTAGTTACGCGTTATGCCTATATTAACCTAGAACACACCGTGCAACAGATGATCTTCAGATCATACCAGACGTTAGAACTTATTTATAACATGGGCCTCATAATGAGCGCTACACTGATTTTGTTTGCCATTTTATTCATTGCCACATTCGTAGTTTGAACTAATGTTATGCATGGGCTTCAAGAAGTTTATTTTTGTACCTCAGACTATCTTACCAATTTCTTATAAAAATGATTAAATTTCCGTATACCAAAGTCTGCCCTCATTACAGTTATTACGGTTATTCTCAGTCATGAATCTCAATTTAAAGATATTCTCTAACACGTGTTTTATTTCAGTCAGCAAAAATGTAATTTACTGTTTTTTTTTTTACTTATACTATTGAATAATCCAACAAATTCTTGGAATAACGACTAGATTTTTGCGATCTAAATTGGGTTCTTGACCAAGTCCGCATTACGAGCATGAAATTACTCAGTCTTTCACAAAACAAGATAGTTCACAACGTCAGAAAATTCTTGTTATTAAAATAAATAAAATAAACAACAACCGTTTATCCTACAGATAAGATTAGATTTTTTCAAGAAAAATACAAGTTATTTAGAACAGGTGTACTTTCGTACAGAACTATTTTTATATTGCTTTGTTATCTAGATAGATAAATATTAAAATAATATCATTTTTTAACCGACTATGAAATAATAAGTTATAAGTTTTTTTTTTTTTAACTAAAAGATACAGGGGGACTTTCAATTTGAAAATAATATTTATCGAAGTTAGTTAGGAATGTATTGCATCATACATAGATTAAAAAGAATCTGGAAATTAACATCAAACTCGCACTCAAAACTTTTAAATGAACCATAGATGGTAATAAAAAAGTCGGAAAAACACAGGTTGATTTTGTCTATTTTCCTTATTTTGTCTGCATAAATCATCGGCATACAGACCGGTTCGCCGATGCGTCTATTATTTGGTGAACACATTAGCTGACAAAATAAATAAATAAAAAATAAATAAATATTAATATGATTTAATGACATACCTTTTGAAAACCTGTTTGAAAACACAAATTGGTTCTGGCGTCCCCCAAGGAAGTATCTTGCCTCCAAGAATGTTTTTCATTCAGTTCATCGGGGTGCATTAAGAACTTCCATGTGCGATAAAGTTTGACCAGCGCACCTTGGCTAGTCAGCCTCGCTACCATTCTAAGCCACTACCTAATCTTTTAATCATGACATAACCTATTGAAGTACCTATCTACGTATATAGTTCGTGCTGATATTTGGAGATTAAACACTAACTTGTTCATACATAATTGAATAGCAATTTATTTCACAATAAACGATTTTTTATTTTTATTTATCTGATACTGTCTTATCATCCTTCAGACAGTTCACTTTTTTTTTTCATTCTGATAAGGCGATAATTTTGTTTAGGTATTTATATTTATATTACGATATTATTACGAATTTTTTACCTATATAAGTGTGAGATAAATTAATATAAAGGCAATCGTGTTTGAATTAAACAATTTAAAAAAGGGAAAAGCCCATTTGATAAAGAGGTTTTGGCCAAGTGACGCCCATGTAAGAAACAAACTATAGGCATTAGGGTTGACGTTATAGATAAAGAAACAACCACTATTTTTTACATAGAATTCGGTAGGTCTTTTATAAATCATATATCAAAAATAAAGGTTAATAAAAAACATATTTATAGTTTTGGTATAATCCATTCTGCAATTATAGTTCTTATTTGTATGTCTCTTGTGCCTATTTTGCGTTGGTATAGATGAGTTCACACAATCATATTTTCCAATGCCCAACATTTCGTTCTTGTGGTCTAGAAGGCTGTTGTGCATTCCTTGCCAACATCCAACATTAGTGACACACCATACTATTATCTGAAACATAATTGCATACTGTCATAAAAATAATTTATACCTATTAACATCCTGTTGCATCAAAAGATCTTTATGTATAAATACATTGAATGACATTGGTTCCTTGATACCATTTTTGATGGTCATACAATTCATTACTTATGTCACATAAAATATGTGGCAATGGTTTGAGACAAAACAAACTTCAATTGTTTATTTCTATGGTTTCCTTGACACTAACCTACCGAATTATTCAATTCAAACCTAATATTACGTAGCTATGCAATCGAAGTTTCTGAGTGTGTAGAGATGTGCCCTAAGAGCCGCTGCACAGAGGGGGTTCCGGATTGGTCTTTTGAGAGGTAACGGTGCCCCGTCCATGTGTAGATGGTGACCACTGGGGTGGTTTTAGTGAGGTAAAAATCCCACACTCCCCGGTCTTATCCCCAAAACCCGGTGCCTTTTGAAGGTTTCCCCCAAAAACAAAAAAAAAGGTACCTTGTATGTTCATAAAGTAACTTGCTTATTGTGGTGCAATCCATTGCTGAAAAATATAGACCGAACTTCCACATTGCTTAACGTAAATCTCTTAAGTCTTCGTGTATCCACGCCACAGTTGAGATGGTTCCGTGGTAAATTGGTAAGTTCGTGTAATTCAGGTTTCATATTCGTGTCAGGTCCTTCGCGAGAAACAGGTACGGTATCCATTGGCAAGCTAGTGTCGTCATGGGAGGCGGGTACAGAATCCAATATAAAGTCAAGATTGTCATCGGGAGCGAGTATAGGGTCTATAGTCATAATCAAAGTCGTTGGAAAAGCAAATAGAAAAACGCAGTAAAAAAAATACAGTACCAAACAAAATGTGAAATAGGAATGTCAATCAGTTGTCAATTACAATTATTATTGACGTAGCTACGGATGCGATATGACATCGATTTTTCGAAAAATCTATTTAAAAAAAAAACAAACTAGAAATACGGAATCGGTTCAAATAGATCGTATTTAGAAGCTCGAAAATGAACAAACATTTTCTTTTGTCTTTAAACAAAACCGTAACAACTGATGCTGACGAGACGTTCGGACAGTTAGATCAGATGCTGCAAAAATGGGGCCTCTCGGCGGGTTGCCTTGGCATGAATTTGGACAAGACGAAAGTCATGTACAATTTGCATGTCTTGCCGAATCCAATCCACATCAAAGGGTGGCTTCTCGAAGTTGTGAAGGAGTACGTCTACCTAGGGTAAGCCATCCAGCACCGGTGTGGGCGCGTTCATTAAGGCTGCGGCCAGCCCGTCGGTTGAACGCGTCCCAGAGGGTCATGGCCATTTGGCCGGCCCGAGGATACCACACGGTGTCCTGTGAAGCGGCGAGCCTCCTTGCCTCCACGGCGAGAGGCACCATGGCGTCCTCACATTCTACCTGATGCAGGTCCTCACCGGACTCGGCTATTTCGGGAGGTTCCTGTTCAGGATAAGACGGGAGGAAACGCCCAGGTGTCACCATTATGTGGATCGCCCTGAGGACACGATGGAGGTCTGCCTGGCTTGGGCGGAGCATCGCTGGAGGCGATCGGGAGCGGTGATCTCTCGCGTCCTGCCCTGGTTCAGGCCATGGTACGGAGCGAGAGGAAATGGGAGGCCGTCACCTCCTTCTGCGAAGTGGTAACGCTCGCGAAGGAGGAGGCGGAACGCGTGAGGGAGAGGCAAATTTCGCGCCCTCACACCCCTAACTACCGCAGGAGGAGACGCCTTGGGCGTCGGGAATCGCAGGTCGATTTCCGGCCACCGTAGGCGCAGGCTTGCGGCCGGTGAGCAATGGGTAGCTCGCCGTCCGATAAGGACCAGGCCCGGGTCGACGACGCGTTGTGTTCCACGCGCGCCTCAAAGAGATGTCAGCAGAATTGACGGGGTCCGCTAGGGCCGATGCCTGCCGGGGATGCGAAGAAAACCGAAAGGCAGATCGTGACCCCCGGCAACAGGGCAACCGAAGGAACAAGGGTGGGTTTTAGTCAGTAAGAGTCTGTCACGTCCTCCCGCTCCGCCTAGAGCGGGAGAAGTTATTTGATAATTTCCCAAACAAAAAAAAAAGAGGAAGCCATCCAACTCGGTAGGCACAACTTTGAGGAAGAAGCCGACAGAAGGATCCAGTTAGGATGGGCAGCGTTTGTAAATCTTTGTCAAGTCTTATCGACACCAATCCCGCAATGTTTGAAGACGCTATGGAGCGGGCTATGCTTGGAGTTTCTTTGAAGGATAAGATCAGAAATTAAGTTTTACGGAAAATAATCGAAGCTACCGACATAGTCAATACGTAAGCTGAAGTGGCAGTGAGCTGGTGATATTTGTTGATTGACCAACAATTGGAAGTTTTAGATAAGGAAATAAACGATTGAGTATCTTGATTAAATAGGCTTTTAATTCCGGAGGTTTCGTTATAAATAAGTAATAGCAATATTTTAGTTACTAAACGGGTATTTTTTTTTGTATTTACCACATTGCTGGGCAAACCACGGCCAAGCCAGCCAAGCCAGGCCTTGGGCTTTTCCCTTTACA
Organism: Omphaloscelis lunosa; assembly: GCA_916610215.1. NCBI lineage: Eukaryota > Metazoa > Arthropoda > Insecta > Lepidoptera > Noctuidae > Omphaloscelis > Omphaloscelis lunosa. The sequence continues at coordinate 20,234,707 of OU744260.1, forward strand.
AAACACAGGAAACTATATTAACATTTGTATTGTGAAATCAACTAGATAACTTAAATCAAAATGCTATGAAAAGGTCAACCGATTTAATAATTCTTCTACTTATTTTTCTGCTGCTGTATCAACTTTTGACACAGTACCTAAATTATTCTAAACGAGAGCACATGTGACCATTAAGTGCGATAAAACTGATCTGTCTCCTTATACAGGCTATCATCATTTAAACATCCTTCAGGTCTTCGGTAAATCTAGCCGGGGAGTGACTATGTTTGCACCAGTCTATTCAAAGACTTCTTTCACTTCGAAGATATGTGACATTTAACAACTCGCACTGGGCCCGCGTGGTAGATTACGGTCCACTCCCTCTCGAAGAGAGGAGGTTTGTGTCCCAGCAGTGGGAATATTATAAGCTGATTATGATTTAAAGACTTGTCTGCAAATGGCTGTCCTTCGTCAGAAAAGATTACATTTCCACATAATTCGTTTCCGTAATCCCGTTTATTTATTGTTTAATTTTTGTTGCCAGGAATGCGGTTCGCGAAAATGCAGATGCTTGCTGGTCTCATTACCATTTTGAAGAAGTACCGCCTGGAGCTGGCTGATGGTATGCCGACGAAGCTGACCTTCAAGCCTCAGTCATTCATCACCCACCCCATGGGAGGCATCAGGCTTAAGTTCGTAGAGAGAGAGGGATGGGAGAAGAGAGTGTTCGTGAAGTAAGATAGTTGTTGCCTTTAGTAGAGAACGTGTTAGCGACTTGAACAGTGATAACAACAACTAAACTGTAGTAATAATTATTTAAGTGAGAGAAATTTTATGACTGCTTACGGTTGTCTCTGATGCGTTCTTTTGGATTTAACCTCAAGTTTTGGGATTAAATGGAGTCTCAAGAAAGCCAGTTTCGTGACGAGATCGCAAATCAAACTCTCGAAAGATGCGCATGAGTAAAACTGTAAATAATATATGTAGCTCTAGATAACAAACGCTAATAATGATAGCGATAATGAACGCTATTCTTAAAAACGCCAGCCTGAAATCACAATAGGAATGACTTGGCAAATTGTATAAAAAATAAATCGGTATTTGAGATTTATTATTAAACTAACGGCTATTAAAATTTTATAATTAATTTGAATTGGTCATTGAAAACAAATTTAATTGAACACAACGGTATTATTTTTCAATTTATGGTTTGTAACTTGGAATTTACCGTAACAAGCATTGAGGTAAATGTGGCTGAGATTTTCATTATTATTTTTGTATAAAAATGTTTGTTACGTAAAGGTATGTATGACATAATTATAAATTATACAGCTTGGTACTATTGATATTATGAAAGGAACTAAAATTATATTTTTTATCTACTTCATTACGATTTTAGTTTCAAGCAGGTCAAACGGGGTTCAAACCAATGGAAAACGATGCTTCAGCCAGTGACTAATTATGTACCGATTTGATGTGTTTATAATTGCTATGAAACCAATTATATATTTTATGTTTCAATATTTGAGTGTTTCTGTTATCACCCCATACATACACACATACAAACATATACTTAGAACTAGACATAACATGATAAAGATAACGATTCTATTGTAACTTGGTAGAAATACTTCAGAAAATACTTTGTATAACACGATAAGCATTACGCCTGTCATTCCCAAAGGGTTTGGCAGGGTTACCTATCATAAGTTCGAAAAATATTTGACCGAATTTCATTTCAGCTAAAACTTTTCAACTATTACCGTTTCGTTTATTTTTACTTCATCGAAGTCACGTCTGCCACTGTATCAGGTGACCTATTATCAATTCGATTTTTATCATTTGGTCGAAATACTTTTTACCGTAGTTACACTTAGCCGAAATAACATTTGTTCGAAGTATTATGTTTCCAAACATTCATGCGACCTACTATTTTGTTTAATTAATTATTTAAATGTAAGTGCACTTAATAAAACTGTTGATTATGAAGATAAGTGGTTATTAAGTGGTCCCAGAAAGAAGCATGCAAACAAGGATGCTTTCTTCAAGCATGCAGCATGCAAGCAGGCATGCAGCATGAAAGCAAGCATGCAGCGTGCAAACAAGCACGCAACATGCAAGCAGGCATGCAACATAGGCGAAATATAGTTCGGTAAAATAATACCTATGTCACATGATACTTCGATGATCTACAAATATGTCAAATAATGCATATAGCAAAAGGAAAAGGGTCAATAGTTTTCGGTAAAATGAAATTCGAACAAAAAAAATCGGAAAAGTGATCGGTTTCCGTTTGACAGAGGTAGTAGTACCTATTGTTGGGTATACCCCTATTCGCCAGATATCTTTAAGTACCATTTAATAGGGGGCGAGGCTATTGCCAACAACTGGGCACAAATTCAGACTCTGGGCTACAACTGACAAATTCCTAATGGACAAACTTAATAACACTGCCCGACCTGGGAATCGAACCGAGGACCTCATGCTTAGCAGTAGCGCTTTGCGACTACTAGACCAACGAGGTAGCCAGTACTTTATATAATTACCTACATAATTATTAAACATAGTGCACTTATAAAATACTTTGTATAATTACACACTTTGCATTGTTTATAACATTTGTATTGATATGTCCTTGCTTTTATCTAATAGTTCTGTGTTTATAAGTTTCTAACTATCAACCTTTTAGTGTTATCTAGATTATAGCCCTTCTCTACTTACCGTATTTGGATTGAAAATTATCTTCACATGATACAATTGATTAATCATTTAATTTACCTAGGACTTATAACTAAAAAGTTGTAATAGTGATTTGCTTTATCATTTTTAACCGACTTCAAAAGAGGAGGAGATTATTTATAGGTTGGTAAAAAAATATATATATTTTCATCGATATTTTCGTCAATTTTGGACCGATGTTGGAAATTCTTTTTTCATTTGAAATAACAAGTTTGCGCGGTGGTCCCATATATATTTTATTAGCTTTACTTGGGTTATTTTTGAGTTAACTTCGATAATAATTATGTATTTAATCCACTTTGTGTGACGTGATGGTGTTATAATACTTTCGGTAACTGTAGTTTACATAGCAAGTAGTGGTTTACGAATTGGTGTGAGGTAGGTGCCATAACTAAAAAGCGAAAGACAATTTAATTTTACAAAAAAAACCCTTTAATGACTTAAAAATTGCTAGGACACCTATAGTTTTATTTTTAAAATTCTACAATTTTCGATAGTTTCTTCTGTGGTTCTCCTTGACGGAAAAACCATCCTTTCCTACCAATGGATATCGTAAAACACGACTGAATATCTGACTGGTAATCATTTAAATACTAATTATATTATAATATCCTACCTCAAGATAATTTTTCCGCAGTCTTTTGATGTATGCTTGTTCTTTGTCGTTATATGTATGTATTATAACTAGATATATTTCCATACATCGCGTCAGATAAAACCTTTGCTCTGCAGTAAGATTAGAGGCCTGTATTAATATGCTATACTATTAACCAGTAATATTTGTAAATACATTTATATATATTTGTCACTCACGTTCTCGAAAACGGCTCTAATGATTTTGATAAAAGTTGCAATATAGGGGTTTACGGGGGCGAAAAATCGATCTAGCTTGATCTCATATCAGGGAAAATTAATTTTCTCCGCATTTTCACCCGAGTAGAGCTCGATTGCCCAAAGCTTAGAACAAGATAATAAAAATGACATGGCAGCATGGAATAAGCAGGTCCTATACATGGATTAGTATGAACTTTCCTTTACTATTAAATGAGCATTCTATGTTTTCACCAGAGCAGAGTTCGGTCGCCCAGTTACTGTATTTTGTATGGCACTATGGCCATGTCAGGTTGCCTATAAAACTCAACAAATGCAGCTTCTTCAGTAACAGTAAGCCAAGAAAAATATTCCTGATGTAGAATGTTTAAACACAGGGGAGAATACAACAGGAGGAGGTATACGTATCTATAAAAGAGTAAGTATCTTATTTTCATTGAAAAAGTAAAATACGAGTGCGGTGGAAGCACCGCAAGTGGCCATTTACTGGGCTCAACTAATCTAGAAAGTATCATCGACTCGAAAAGAAGAATGTTGACTCAGCAAGCGTAGCGTTGGACATCAACCAGTTACCAAGACCTGGTCGTAACCCGATCCAATCCCTTTGTCTCTTTAGGGTACCATACCCTATTAAAACCCTATTAAGCCTACGCTGCTTAACAGTCTGTCCGTCTTTTAGGGTTTTGTTAAAAAATGAAGTTATGTTCAGTCACCAGCAAGTTTTAAGGCTTAAGGGGGCCATTCTACTCGTCCTTCTAAACTTTTAGGCACTCCTATATAAACAATCATATGCGTTGTGGTCACTCATCCATCATGTACCCATAATTATTGTGTGTCGAGTTTGTTGTTGTTATCAGTTTAAACTATCTCTCATAAGCAAGGCGAATCTAAAGTGTCTCAAATATAAGTTCCACTTCGTGATAAAACAATTAAGTACATGTATCGAAATTCAAGATTCATGTATTGGAATTCTATTGTGGTCATGGATCGAAATTGTTCTACTCTAAAGCTAGAAAAAATTTGGCGTCCAACTGCGTAATTCAGTGTATGCAAAGGACAAAATCAGAAATCAGTGAATTTTTACGATTTCAAATATTTTCCAAGTAATGGATTTTTATTAACACTTAGCGCCTTTTGAAATCATAATAGCAAAAACTTTTTCTCTCGCAAGAAAATAGGTTCCATGATGAAAGGTTGCTTTTATCATTTTGTATACTCGATTATTTATACAACTATAATAAGGCAAACTGCAACTGGCAGCACAAAATTCATACCGAGCTTAAAAGCTAGAAGTCTCAGAGGCAGTCGTAGAGGTGTGGGTTGCCGAATCACACATTTCATCACGTGTTTCGTACTTCTACAACGACTTTCAACAGGATTGACATTTTATTCTTTATGGCCATCATCGTTATGGCTGATGACTGTCACTTTGTCTAGGAAACCATGTAGCGGCCACTCTACCAGGTTTATTTTGCCAATGTCACTGAATGTGGCCAGAGGCATAATGTAGGTTACTAAAATTAGTGCGTGATGCCTAAATTTTATCTGGAGGCAAAAGACCTGACACACATTTGGGAGTGGCGTGAAGAGGTGAAACGCCGGGGCGTAACTCCGCTGCCGCGAGAAAATTACGGCGCAGCGGACAGAGCTCTGGCGCGATCTCATGGCATCATGGAGAGTGCGATTGTCGCAACCCGGTGCTAGGCATGCCACAATTGCGGCGATAAGTTCCCTCTTTGAGGAGTGGCTAGAGAGGCGCCACGGCGTCCTAACCGGTTGTTTCGGGAGGTACCTGTTCCGGATAAGGCGGGAGGAAACGCCCGGGTGTCACCATTGTGTGGATGGTCCAAAAGACACGGTGCTGGATACGGTGGAGGTCTGCCCGGCTTGGACGAGGCACCACCGTGTCCTCGAAGAGGCGATCGGTGGCAGTGATCTCTCGCGCCCGGCCCTGTTTTAGGCCATGGTATGGAGCGAGAGGGTATGCAGGCCATCACTTCCTTCTGCGAAGTAGTTTTGCTCGCTAAGGAGGAGGCGGAACGAGTGAGGGAGAGGCAAATTTCGGCCCTCACGCCCCGAGCGTCAGGAGACGCCTTGGGCGTCGAGAATTGCAAGCCGATTCCCGGCCTCCGTTGGTGCGGGCTTGCGGACGGTGAGAAATGTATAGCTCGCCGTCCGATAAGGACCAAGCCCGGGTTAACGGCGCGTTATGTTCCACGCGCGCCTCAAGGAGATGTCAGCACAATTGAAGGGGTCCGCTAGGGCCGATGCCTGCCGGGGTTGCGGGAAAGTCCGAAAGGGTTACCGTAGCCCCTGGCAACATACAGGCAACGGAACGAACACGGGTGACTTGTAGTCAGTAAGAGTCTGTCTCGCCCTCCCACTCCGCCCAGAGTGGTAGAAGTTATTTGACAATTTCCAACCCAAAAAAAAGCCGTAATTTTGCATGAAATATGAAATCCGAGCAATTTTAGGCTACTTTCTTAAACAATTACGTTACAAATGACTTAGGTTACGACCTCAGTATAATAAATCTTGCTTATAAATATAGCATACTGCCAAAAAAAAACAGTATTTTTTTTAAACAATCGTAACAACAGTAAAATCCCTTTAAAATACAATCACATTTCTGTATCCATAAAAAAACATGCGTCCTAGTTTCATAATAAAATACGTTTTGTATCAGCACTGAATAGTACGTATAGTATCAGAATGATTTCCTTTAGATAATATTAAAGCTGGGTGTTCCTGAGGGAGATGAACGGGGAAAAACAACTAGACATCGAGGATATGTGTTTTATTATTATTTGGAGTATTTTGTTCACTATTGTGGTATTAGTAAACGGTATTATGTGTAATATAGTTTTGTATACGAAAACTTGTATATGTTACCGGCAAAGCATATAATTCAGACATTGTATGGAATACCTAGTGATTATCTAAAATGTCGAGCTCGTCTAGATATTGTATAAAATATTTTATCTATCTTTTATCATTATAAACCCTGCCTAGTCAATATATGCAATGCCTCGCTATTGCATAGAATGACACGAAATGATTAGATAAAGTATAAAATGAAGGACAAATAAAACACTTTTGGATTCGAACTCAAAATCAATTTTACTAAAAAGAACAGTATTTAACTAAACATTGTATATGAAAATAATATGAAACATCTCTGAAAGGTTAAGTATTACATATATTATTATTAGCGTAATTTACATATATTATTAAATGTATGCTTAACATTAGAATACATTTAAGGAACTTTGTTTTTAATGGTAATATGGAGGTTAATAAACTTTGTACTAAACGTATAATAATAAAACAACACAACATTAAGGGAAGTCCCTTAGAAGTCCCTTGTTTTTTCAAGTAATAAGGTGGTAGTTAACTTTGTACTAAACATTAATGTTCAAATAAAAATGATAGGTATTTATTTGATCTAACATGAAGAACTATTATGACATTTTGATGAAATAGAACGTTCTTTTTAACGCAATCACATCAATAATAATTAATTTAATTTTTAACCAATCACCTCTGAGTATCGCAATGCTGTTTACAACTACATTTCACAAATCCCTAATCTGCATCCCGTTTCTTTTTTTTTTGGGTGGGAAGTGGTCAAATAACTTCTCCCGCTCTGGGCGGAGCGGGAGGGCGTGGCAGACTGTTCCTGACTAAAACCCACCCATGTTCCTTCGGTTGCCCTGTTGCCAGGGGCCACGATCTCCCTTTCGGTTTTCTTCGTACCCCTCGGCAGGCATCGGCCCTAGCGGACCCCCGTCAATTCTGCTAACATGTCTTTGAGGTGCGCGTGGAACACAACGCGCCGTCGATCCGGGCCTGGTCCTTATCGGACGGTGAGCTACCCATTGCTCACCGTCCGTAAGCCCGCGAACAATCGCACTCTCCATGACGTCATGAGATCCCGCTGGAGCTTTGTCCGCTGTGCCGTGATTTCTTGCGAACTTAGCCCCGGCGTTTCGTCTCCTCGCATACACCGATGTGCGCGAGGACCTTTGCCTCCAGATTCCATTGCGGTCTGATCTGCACCCTAATTGCGTAACACACCATCAATCAATCTAAATTATTTTGAAGGTTATTGCTAATCCATTGCTTCATATGTTCAACAAATTTGTATACTCAACAACATAAATAACGCAATGAATGTTGTTGAACTGTTAAAATGGAACAGATTATGATTGATGTTGTATAACGCAATAAGGTGCTGTTCCAATAAACTTTAAAGCAAGGAACGGAGTGTCATATCTTGACTAGGAACGTCATCTTCATTAAGTACATTCTGACGATAAACCTCAAACTGCTGCCTTGAATATGATGTTTTTATATTCCAAACATTGCCGGTTGAACGTTCAGTATTGTATAGAATGCCTAGACCAAGTATGGAATAAATTGTATTTTATACTATGCCGGAACATTATAGGCATTCTATAGAAGGTCTCGGTATTTTATAGAATACTGGATTATACAGTTTGCCGAAACATATATAAAAGATTGTAGATGAATGGGAAATATGTTACTGTAATTCGTAAATGTCATTCATGTAACTAAAAAGTTGTTACGAACTGTGTCTCCTTTCCATATTTTATTAACTAAAAATATTCATTGGGTCTCCATGAAAAGAAAGCCACGTCTCCCTGATGAGTGGCTGTCATAAAAGATGACTTAAGAATAACTTCAAGCTAATGAATGGTGATTATTGTTTATCTACTCTCTTTATGAAAAAAATAGCTGGCTCTTATCTTTGCAGTAAGACAAATTACAGACCTACAGTTTTCTATTTTATTAATTCACTTTAGTTATGCTGTACCCTAATTGCGTTATACAACACAACCTGTGTCGATTTGAAACAGATTGCTAATCCATTGCTTTATAAGTTGGAAGACAAACTGTTCGACAACATAAATAACGCAATGAATGTTGATGAACTTTCAAAATTAAACAAATTAGGCATAATTGTTTACGAAAATAAGTTACGCAATTAGGGCTGCGCGCGCGTGTTGGATTACGACCCACTCCCTCTCACTGAGAGGAGGCCTGTGTTCCAGCAGGAGGAACATTATAGACTGATTTTGCTAGTTAAACTGGATTGCCTATAATATTTATTAGGTGTTTCATAAGAATCAGTAAGCTAAGAATATATATCCGATGAAGAATGATTCCACTGTAATTAATGATTCCGACCAAACAATCCTATTAATATAAACATATACAGAAATATAACTCCATCACTATTTATAAGGCTCGATGATAAATAAAGTATCCCTGACTTTCGGTTAGGCGGTCAGCAGAAGTGTAGATAATTAATTATACGTAGGATTCGTCCTTGGATGCGTGGCCAGGAAGATGGCGGGACGATAGATTTTTGTGGTCATCGTTTTATTAGCAAGTTATCATAGTGAAGCGCATAAGGCACTTCAGAAAGAAGAGGTAGACCAGTGAAAAGGTTTATCAGTAGAAATGATGCAAGGCACGTTAAACTAGTTATACCCGCGTCTCATTGCATTGTCTCTACCTGTACCTCTTTGACTGGCGAAATCCACGTATACACAAATGTCGAAGACTGTTTGTTTCGTGATGTCTCTGGAGCCACATTCAAATTTGTCAGAAATTCCGAGGATATAAGGTCACATAGACACAACGCAGCCATACTGATATTCGTCTTTTTTCAAAGTCGGTTAGTAATGCTCCCTCGATCTCCCTGGCCTCGATACAGATAGTCCACGTAACGCATTCCCCACTTAATTCCCGCTAGATTGAATGGCGTGGGATTTGACACGTGCGCGGCTTACTAACGATACCACCTGAGAAGTTTAGGATTCTTCTCCATTCATTTACAAAAGTAGCTATATGGGGATAGAATGAGGTTACAGAAAAGCTAATCAATTCATATCTCATTTCAGCTGATTGCCTGTTGTTATTTTGGTTGACCATACAGAAAAGGTAACAAGAGATTTGATACCTATAGGATTTTAGTTGAGTTGAAAGGAAATCAATTTCGTTGTCCAATTACATTTCATTCCCCTTTGCACTGCTATGGATCTTTTGGCGCTCGAATGACGTTGAAAGGTAAAGGACGCTGATGATAAACATTTGTGCAATTTTTTTTTTTTAAATATATTGAAAGAACAAGAGGGCGGTGTTAGTTACGATTTTGGTCACACTACAAAGCTTGTAGTGCTAAACCAGTCAGTCAATAACATTCCTTGTAGTGCTAAACCAGTCCGTCGATAATATTCCTTGTAGCGCTAAACCAGTCAGTCAATAAGATTCCTATTAGCGTTGCCAAACGTCCCGTATTATTATAGCTAAGTTAATTCTTAACACACACAGCTCAGACAAACCAAGAACCTGCGTCTACATACCCAAAGAATTTCCTTTTATGCCACTCACTTAATTCTGTTCCAGAGACCTGACAGCTGTCAGGCTCCAAACCGAAAGTAGCGTTCCAGATGTTGTATGTACTAGCCTCGGTATAGATGCCAAGCGAGGACGTAGACTGTCCGCCAAAAGAGATGGCCGACCTGGTGCAACGCTGCAAGCGCGCAAATTTGGACCTGATTATCTACACCGACTCGAACACCTATCACCCGCTCTGGGGCAGCGCCGCACCGAACTCTAGAGGAGAGGTACTATCCACTTATTTATTCTCTATTAACCTTAATATGTTAACCGCGGCTCAGAGCCCACTTGAGTCACAGTCTGTGGACAAACGATCATAAACTTGACACTCGCTACAGAAAACGCGACAAATCTTATCACAAACTGGCACGTATCGGACGAGTCTTCTTGCTCAGACCATAATCCACTTTACACTCACTATAAAGACGAGGAAACCCGCACCGAGGCAAAACCCGAGGCGCACCAATGTACCCGATTACAAACGCCTCCTAATCTCCCTATTAGCTAGACACCTAACACAAGTAACCGTAAAGGACCAAGCACAATTAGAATACACCGTAACAAAACAATCAGAATACCTTACCGAATCATGCCACGCATGCTGTAAACTAATAGCGCCACAAGGCAAGAATGAGAGAAGCCCCTGGTGGATCGCTGAACTTAGTAAGCTCAGAAATGCGCCACATAAACAATTTAACAGTGCAAAAAATACGAGACTCCCGGACGACTGGGAGATATACAAAGAGATCCAATATCCATACAAAATACAGATCAAAACCGCCTGGAGGACGGCATGGCGAAAATTCTGTGAATCCATTGAAACAAATAATGAGGCCGCAAGGGTAAGGAATATCCTATCAACCGATCAGGACTGGACTCTTGGTGCGCTGAAAGAGCCCGATAACTCATACACACTAATTGACTATGAAACCAGTAAGGTCCTTCTCGAGACTCACTTCCCAGACTGTAAAATCCTAGAGGATAGGACGTGGGAGGCTGAACCAGAATGGACTCCAACGGATCAAGACTGGTCAACAGCCCACAATAAAGTAACAGAAGACAGGATAAAGTGGGCTATCAACACCTTTCAACTATACAAATCGGCAGGGCTGGATGGCATCTTCCCAGCCCTGCTGCAGTGGGGGTTAGATCATCTAACACCATGGCTGGTGATGATCTATCGAGCATACATTCTTATCATACCATACCCAGATCTTTCACTAATGTTCTGAACAGACCAGGAGTTTTAATTAATTTCTGGACGGTGGGCTGGTTGGAATAACTACCGATCGGCCGTCATGGCCCACGCACAATGGTCCACCTGACGGAGTAAGCGCGGAAACCAAACCCCATAACATAGAACATAGACGTCCCGTATTTCCCGGGACGTCACGTATTTCAGGCGTAATTATGAATTTGAATTTTAAACATTATTTGATTTATTATTAGTAAATCTATCGCACTACAGTTGATTGACATTGAGAAGTGGAAGAAAATATTGGAAGGGTTTTCCAAGAATAAAAGCCCTCACAGTTTTCTAATTAAATCGTTTATCTTCAGTAGGTATCCCTAGTTCCAAATGATGACACAAATGTACCCCCCCCCCCCCCCCGATTTGATAAAGAGTGAATTAATGACCATTTTCAGCTATGACTATAACAGTAACTGCATTGAATTTTACAAATACGAGTATCTTTAATCAAATAAAGACATATTGAAACTTACACGATCTTCTTTAAACTATAAGTATCAATAAATAATAAGAACATAAAATACATGTTTTTTATTTCTCCCGGGGAAAATCTGAAATCTCGTTTTTCGCAGTTTTTCCTTAAATAATAAAAAAAAAACTGGCAACCCTAATTCCTTTCCATAATAAACCATTTTTAAAACCTCTTTGAAACGAATCAAAACCTAGCAAACTCCACTTACATTTTACTGTAACTTTCTGAATATATACTTACACCGATTCCAAGTTGCGAGTGGATTGGACTGCTCCAAAATCGTGTATATTTTTATTCGAAAAGTTAGCGACAAGAAAATTGTCCAAGTGTCGGAAATACGCGGTCGCAAAGGAAGGAGTTTTTGTAGAAAATCCGAACCTTTCCTACTTGTTATTTTGACATTGTAGTCCTTCCGTAGCAATGCTGCTCGAATATTACAAATGAGTATTAATGGGAATCTTGTGCCCTTTGAAAGTTAGGTTAGCAAAGGTTTGTTGTTATAGCCATTATGAGAACCGACGTAATTTCACTAATATCAATTATATCTTGGAATAATGAAGGTATTTCCATTTTTTGTAAAAATATTGTAATTCAATGTTGAATGTGTGTATCCTGTTGGTGATTACATAAATAAATAAAACTTTGGTGGCATCTACATCGCCACATGCGAATTCACTTGCAATCACCACAATCGCCGCAATCAGTACAGGCTGCTATTAACGCGTCCATATGTCCAACCTCGGCTGCGACCATCGTGCCTCTAAATACTACTCCGGTTGCGACCAATGCGCCAACACCCGCTCCACGGGCTATGCCTCCTACGAGCCTCTGGCATTACAGCATCGTGCAAAATAGAATAATAAACCCGGACAAAGACTAAGACTCGCACAGACTTACAGAGACGGGGCAAGATGACGGACCTGGCAACTCTAACACTCTTCCGGTTGCCGGTGATGAAGTACGCCCGCTGACAAAGCGCGAAAGAATCCTGGCCCGGAAGAAGAGAATTGCGACCGTAAGCGCAAAGCGTGATCGAGCGCCAAAGGAGAGGTGCACAACCGACCACAAGTCTGGTAAGGGGAAATCCAGTGCAAAAAGGGGCCAGACGTACGCCAGCGGCTGCGAGAGCGCGAAGGGGAAACTCAACGCGTGAAGCGGCCGGACGCAGAACCGCGCGTGCGAGGGCAAGCTTGCGAAGGGGCAACCCAGAGCGAAAAGCCTCCACATGTGACCGATTCCGCCAGGATCGACAACCGACCCCAAGACACAGACGGATCCCACGACTGACCTCGTCCTTAGCACAGCAGGGGCAAGTGAGGTGGCAATAATCAAACAAACTGGCACAACACTTCGTAGTCGCAGCCTGGACCTGACTTGACACTCACGGTACTGAAACAATTGGACGTGCCCGCCTGTGCCCGAGTCTCGCTATTTGTCTCTTGGTACAGAAGTGACGTAGCCAGACTTCATGGTATTCTTTTTGAACCGTCAAAATACGCGACTACCGTCGGTGGAGACAACTATGGTACTTATTTGACCCTGGGTGTCCCTTTGGAGGAAGCCGTAAAGGTCTGGGCCCGGGAGCGACGTATATCATACCTACTCGGGTCGATATACGTACGCTTCTGGTCCACTGACAACCAGACCGACAGCGACACTAAGACTGCACAACTGACGCTGACACAGACGAACGACCCAGATATAGACCAACTGGAGGAGGTCATGGCTCGAGCGGCTATTGGGCTAAGTGGCCTGAAAGAGCTGAGAGTATAAATCGACGGATCGAAAACCGACTCCGGTACCAGAGTCGGAGTCTTCTCACAGGACCTCAACATAAAGATACCCCGACCACTGGGAATGTGCAACACCGTCTATCAGGCGGAGTGTGTGGGCATCATCATACAAGTGGTCCACGCTATAGAAGCCAGGAGAGTTACGGATACCCACGTACGTATACTCTCCGACAGCGTCTCAGTTTTCCAATCCTTACGGAAAAAATATATTACCTCGAAGTTAATAGTAGAATGTCACAATGCACTAGAACAACTAACGGTATCTAGCCGCAACACGGTGACATTGCAATGGATAAAAGGACACAGCGGATCGCGCCTGGTGACGGGGACCATTACGGGACACTGCTCGCTAAACAAACACTTCCATACAATAGGCATAACGGACAGTCCTCTGTGCAGGGCGTGCTTGGAGGCTGAGGAAACCGTCACGCACGTGCTCTTTGAATGCACAGGCGTCACCCAGATTAGAACAGAAACCCTTGGTTCACCCAGACCTTTCACAGATGTTTTGAATACACCAGGAGTTTTAATTAACTTCTGGAGGGAGGTGGGCCGGTTGGAATAACCACCATATGGCCGCCATGGCCCACGCACAATGGTCCACCTGACGGACTAAGTACGGAAACCAAACCCTGTAACATAGAACATCGCCGTAATCACCACAGATAGTTCCGACTCACCGCGAACTATGCGTTACCCAGTTCCAACTCACTGGAACCTCAGCTGGCACTGTGCTCAGCCCACTATCGACCTCCAGTCTCCGAAGGGGAGTGATGTGGCGGCATCTACATTGCCACATGCGAACTATGCATCAAAGACCTGACGTCACACAAAATCCTGCATCACGATTACATCAATTAGAGTTTACCGCGCGATCGACATATATACAAGATTGCGACTTCAACCATTGGGCAGTTGCCCGCCACACACAACACCCGTCTGGTCGGAGGATCCTCCCTTTTCTATAGAGGATGAGTGAACTTTACACCCTGATCCTCATACCTCTAAAAACCAGCCTCAAAACTTCTCCACAAAAAAAAAAATATAACCGTAGCATAAAAAATAAAGCAAGGTTTGTCAAAATACCCTTAAAACTTCGCAAATTGCCAAAGCAACTGAAGATTAAATTTCTTAGCGAGTTCCACAAAGACATTGTTGGTGAGTCGGGCATAGTTAAACTGGCCCACTGTATTATTACAAACAATATATTTTTGTTCTCCATGTGCCTCTGTTATGATTATTGCGATCGTAAAATAAATCTGTACGTTGGCCGTTACGGCTCACGGGAAAATTGCCGGAATGCCAGATGGTACTGAGTACTAGCTCACCATAGCCGGTTCGTGTCCGGTTTCTGTTTGATTAAATGTGATGATCTGCCGTGGAATATTTTTGGTTCTGATTTAAGCCTATGCTTGATAAGTTCATAATTTAGTGACAGTTCAGACATACGGCTAACTTACTGATGTAGGCGGGCTGCATTTGCGTTACTGACGGTATTTTTACCGTAGATTTATCAAATTCATAGATGAGTAGGCATTCATGCCGAAGTGGAGCTTTTTGGCGCACACTGTTGTTGTTAAAACATAGTTACTTGATTAAAAAAAAAAAAAGAATTATTTGCGCTTCTTTTATTTTCATTTTGTGTTTCACGAACTGTTGTCAAATAAATGTTATTCTTTGTTTTCTTTCTGTCAATAAAAGTAAAGCGTAAGATCACACAAAACTTTCCTGGAAATCACTTACGCAAACCACATAGACAAAAATCCACGTAAATTCCATCCGAATTTATATGAAAATAAATTGATCACGAAATATCTCCAAATAAGCCCCATGAAAAAATAGAACAAAACAGATTCATTGTTGAAAACGAGCAATAGAAACCACTCAACAGCCTCCTAAGGCTATAAACGGGAAATCCTTCCCAAAATACTAGTCTATTCATAAAAAATAAGTGCGTCCCAACAAAATGGGTTTACTACAATAAAAGTTGGGAATCCTTCCGGTGGTAAAGAATTAGTGGAGTTGAGGGAAAGGTGCCTTTTGTGTGCCAGTACCGTTTACGATTGACGGGGACTGAACACGCTCCATGACACGTATCGAACTGGAATGTGGATTATTAGTTTTTTGAATAACTTTGCAAGTTATGTGAAGAAGCGGTTTAGAGAAATGTTCATGACATTAATCAGCGTGATTCAAGTCGGTTCATAATGCAAGATTAGTAAGGGAAATAACGTGCACAAAAATATTATAATTATTTATTAACGCACTTACCTAGGTTGATAGATAGATAGATAGGTTGATAATTGCGTTGATCAGAGAGATCAGAGAGATCACAAATAATCTTAGTAAAAAACTCAAAACTCAAAGCATTTATTTCAATTAAACCATTTACAGACACTTTTGAATTGTCAAAGAGTCGGTCAGTGAGTCAGAAAGTTGAAGCTGATTGCCCATTCCAAAACGTAGATCTCTATGGAGAAGAACGGACAAGAAACTCCAAGGACACTCTTTTAAATATAGACATTACAAAATCCTGGGTACATCATTTTTGTTGCTTCTATATGTGAGAACAATGTAAACTGTAAACTGCTGTGTTACACAACTGTCAGTTACATAATTAAATTTCATTCAACTCAGACGCTCATGGGAATTGCGGCTCCATGATGTTTTGTTTATAATCGTACAACATTATCCTAAATCTTCACGTTGAAGAAGCAAGGGATTGCTTGTTCAACACCCAAACACTTATAAAGGTACACCTTAACCAAATCCGGCATGTAAATAACTCCAAAAGTCCACAGGACACACAAATTCTTACTCCAAGTTAGTTCACAAGGGCAGTAGAAAGTTGCCGGACTTGGGCCCTTCCGAAGAACATCTATATCCATTAAAACTTAGATTAGCTGAGCTCTGCCCCTTGACCTTTGCAAATATAGTTTCGACACAGTTATTTTTAGATGGAGGATTAGATAAGGAAAATAGAGGTTTAAATCGATGCTTCAACAATAAGTTTTGTAAAAATTTTTGTTGACCAATGTGTAGTGTTAACTTTGTCCTCTACAGGGTTTATCCTGTGTCATGGGTCCCGAACTGAACATAGCTCCTGCCGTTTTTATAGTTTCTTTTTTTTTGTAATTTTTGTATACATTATACAAACACTTTTTCACGTCAATAATATTTTTAGGGTTCCGAACCTCAAAAGGAAAAAACGGAAACTTTATAGATCACTTCGTTGGCCGTACGTCAGTTTGTCAAGACCATTTTCTCAGGAACACGTAAAGGTATCAAGTTGAAATTAATACCAAATATGTAGATCTATGATCCCTTACAGCTCTAAAGAAATCAAGCTTCTAAGTCAACGCAATAAAAAAATACTGCCATTTAAGTGGCATATTTTGATATTTGCAAATAAATTAAAACGTACAGGGTACTTCCCATTGAACTAGAATAATCAAATTTGGCAGGAAGCAAGGACTCACAGCACAAGTAAAGGAAAAAGTTTGAAAATTAATAATTTGTAGTTTTATGATTTGCAGTTGGAGAATTGACCGTGACGTATATCGATGTGTGAGTGGAAATGTTTCTCAACTACTAAGATTTTTTTTTAAGAGAAATTTTACATATTTAATCACAGAAGTAAGGAACTAACTAATAATATTTAAATAATTACTTATCGGTAAAATACAATAGACGTTGTATTCTTACTTAACTAAAACTATTAGACTAAAACTAAACTAAAATTAAACTAAAATATGGCGTCGAAAAATTCCTCCGCGTCGCTGTCGACTGGTAATGTACCCAAGAGACTGGCCGCATTGCCACGTTGTATGGCAATGCTTAGCCGCTGGCCAAGGTAAAAACCAGCCCTTGGGTCACGGGAAGTGTCAACCAGTCGTTTGGAGATTTCATTGAACAGACCGTGAGCACTCGGACCCCCGGCCCTAGGGTTTCAACCCCAAACGGCTCGAAAATATAGTGACCTATAAGGTTATTATACTTTCGCCGCTTGAGGTTTTCCGCAGCCGCAGCGGCAGCGCCAGCACAGCACGCTGAGGCAGGAAGATAGGATGGCGCTAGAGTATCGACACACGTTGCGTCCCACACTAAAGGCCTACCCACCTTCCATGGAAATAAAGACATGCCGTCCGGTCTCTTGCCATCGTCACGTGCCAAGCCGTTGGGTTCTAATATAGCTGGAACGCCGACGGTGACAAGAGCTCGTCGGATGATGTCACTAATGTTCGTATGCCGCGCTAAGCGACCCGCACTTCGGCTGCAAGACAGGCCGTGGTGTCCGAGGCTGCTGACAACTTCGCCACAGTGACCGCGATGAGGAGAACAAAAAAGAGCTCCTAGCGCAGGGAAGCAGCAATGCGGAAGGTAGTGTCGTCGAACAAAGTGCCTAAGTTAAGTTTGTTCTTGGGATCAATTCATCCCAAATCCAGAACCCTTCATTGTGCGTAGTCCAACACGTATTTGTTTTTACCTACTCGAGATCGGCAGCCAGTATTAGCCAGTCAAAAAAGCTGTGGTGAGGCTGAATTGGTGGATGACGAACATCTATCTAAATATTGTCACTCTTGGATGCTATATAAATACACCCCATTTTTTAAAAAGGGATGCAGTTAAAGAGCTTCCTGTAGTGCCTATACTTTTGGCTTATCTGTTCAGTCAGTCTCCTTACAATCCTGTTGATTGACCAAACTCCATAATTGATCATGCTGTGGTGTAGATGTCATGTAAAAAAAAAATGTTTAAAGTAAAGAGTATGGGAAGCAGAACACTGTTTTAATATTGCTACGTAAAAAGGATGTATCTATTTGAATGCGCACAGGATACTCTAGCTCGAGGTCACAGTAACCCTTTAAGACCCAGTTTCCCCATAAAAACCAAGTATGTTCGGATTCCCGACACGGTCGTTGTCAATCACGCGGCGATCCCAATTTAACTTTTAATGAATGCTCGCCCGCTTGCCACACCGCTACCCGCTGTCGCTGCTCGCTATGTCTCTAATTTGAATTTAATTGTATATGTAAAAGGGAGCATTTTGTTTACTGAATGAAATTTATGAAGAGGTTTTTCTATATTGCGTATTTTCTAGTGATACCAAAAGTGAGTGAGTGAGACATGGTTCTAAACCATTGTGTTTTTATGTTTCCTTAGCTAAACACTACGTTATCGTGCCTGGTTTCCAGGAAGTGCCACAAGGAGGATTTTTGCATGCATCTAAAATAAGGGTAAAAGGTACACAAATCTATAAAAATCTCTAATAACCAAATATTGAAGATATGTACGTTGGTTACGTATTTTGAAATGTCTTTGTAGTTTAACTTATAATGTGGAAATTGTATTACTCTCTTAAAATCATTGTTATACTTAATTACTGTTAGTAAGGCTAATAATAAAGATGACGTGTTTTACTTAGATATTTCTACCTAGCTGGCCCCCGTGAACCACAGCAATGACACCGCTGTAGAATGTTAGCTTATTGAACGTACTTGTCTATTCCAACGAAAATATTCACTGTACCTCCACCACTAAGATAGAAATAGCAGTTAATTTCGGTTTCTATCCAACGGGGCCTTCGTTGTTCTACTGATTAGAGACTTGAAAAAATTATTGGAGGTACTCCTTCCAATGTACTTTTCAAACTATTCTTTTATTTAAAAACAAAACTTGGATAGTGCAGCAGAAATTACGATTGTAATTTTTTTTCTATCCAGCGGGGCCCTTTTTATCCTTAACACTTATAAGTGAAAATCGCACGCCAAATTAAAGCATTTTCCATTGTACTTACAGAGACTAATGCGTTTTTTGTGATAAACATCATAATTACCGGTGAAAATGGATCTCTTAACTTAAGTAGTTTTGTTAACAAAAAGTAAGGTCAGCATGACAACGTTTCGTTTAAGGTACATAAGTAGATAAATAAAAATGCGCACAGAATATATTTTGACATATTATTTTTTTCAAATCAATAATCAAAACTATTGTTTCACATAAATTACGCAATGCGGTATGTTTTTTTTAAATTTATTTGATGAGCTTTTACTTTAATATCCAGATCGTCATGACAGTCCCAATTGCCATTTTGAAATAAACAGTGGGCTTTGTAATGGCCAATGTCTGTACCTATATCGACATTACTGAATTATAGATAGATAGAAAAATACCTACCTACATATATGCAAGCGAGTCGGTCAAGGACATAGAAAATGGACTGAGCGTTGGCCTCACAAAAGTGATCGCTTTGTCTCTAGAAAGAGACAAAGCGACTATGCGGCCAATACCTATAGCACCTACTACTAAAGAGACAACTACTGGCCACGAATTCGCTTTGTCTCTCTCGTACTTTTTGGTTTGTATCATAGACATAGAAAATGGACTGAGCGTTCCGTATGCAGTTGTGTAGTGAAAAACTGAAATATCTATCGGAGCCCTAAAACAATCAAAACCTGGTTTTATCTGTATTCTTCATTAAATCATAATACTTGAAATTAACATTTGCATCTAATGACGAGTATGAAATAGATTTTTCACTCCTCTTGCTCAAAAAGTCCGTCATTGTAGCGTACCAGAGCGGGGAAAAAATAGCATATCTTGCTCTAGGAGAAAAAGTAGTTTTTGTCTGTAACCAACGAGCCTACAAAAACGAAAAAGTCTTTATTCTTATGTAAAACTAGCTTTTTACTACCTCTACCAGGATAAAAAAATCCTTAAAAATTCAGATTGAACGAATTATATATTTAAAAAAAAAAGAACTATTTCATATTGTTTTGCATTATTTAATTTTCTCGCAATCGCAGTAAAAAGTAGAGTGTAACACACGGCGCTAAAACCCATCCAAACTCGGTTTCTATTTACTCCCTCGTTAAAGCTCGAGAGTAAAACGACCTCGATAGAATGGGTTATATTAGCCCCTCGTATAACAATCTACTATTTACTTGTCATCAATTGTTTGATGTCAGGCTTGATTGATGAGAGTTGAAGTCGCATGTCACTTTCGGCATCCACTCTATTGCGGTATTTTTTAAAGGCTGCTTAAGTTGAGTTGAGAATCCTGTTTCGCACAATTTGTAACTCTGATCTAAGTTCAAGTAACCTTCTTAAATATTTAAGCCCAGATAACTATCTCACTTCTGTATTGAGCTGTATTATTTTTGTTTGCTGTTATAATCTTCACAAAATTTAGAAACAATCGGGATTGCAGTGGTCAAGTTTTGACGAAATTCATTATTTTACCGCTTCCTCAAGAACTAAATTTAGATATGGAAGCATTTGCTTAATCACTGTTTTTGTAGCTGTTGCATAACTTGTTCTACTGGCTCCAAGTTTCATATTTTTTCACGAGTAAAAAGTAAAGCGTCTAGTTGTAGTTCCATTGTATCCTGCATAGACACGTGATTAAGCAAATGTCACCAAATCTAAAATGAGTTCTTGCGAAACCTGGGCTCCACAAAGCCCTTGTGGGGGCTCCACAAAAATACTGGTTACAATGAACCAGTATTTTCGCGGAGCCCTTACAGAGGCTTTGCGGAACTCAGGGGTTCCGCGGAGCACACTTTGATTAACACTGGTCTAGACTATAAATTATTATTTTCCTATGGAGCAGGACCAGCAAGTTTCCAAGCATTCTTATCTTGGATATAATTCTCTAATTTGTTAATATATTTGTTTACATAGTGTACTTTTATATGAGTTTTAAATTTTGTTTCATTTAATTGTATATCATAAGGTATTTTGTTGTAACATTTAACACAGCACCCCATAATTAATGTATGTACTTTAGATAATCTGAAAAATGGTTGATTTATTTTATCTTTATATTTTGTATTAAAATAATGTCTGTAACTTATTTTATTTAAAAATAATGTAGATTTTTTCTTACTTACATAATATTTTCATCGTCATAATATTAATCTTTTTAAACAGTTCCCTGAGAGATTCGCGGCGACGTAGATTATAAATGGCTCTGATAGCTCTCTTTTGCAAAATAAAGATGCATTCAATGTCAGCAGCCCGACCCCACAGTAAAATGCCATACGACATAATGCTGTGGAAGTAGCTAAAATAGACCAAACGCGCGGTTTCTACATCTGTTAACTGTCTTATCTTTCTAACAGCATAAGCGGCCGAGCTTAGCAGCCCCGCAAGAGATGTCATACTGTTAATATGTATAAGCAGCATCATCGTCTAGATACTAGATTTACCTTTTCTAGATATAGACCGTGTCGTTTGCCCAGCGCTGGCCTTTTTTTTGGCTATGACTAAGTCAGGCAGATACGGATCTACCTTATCTGCCTGATTGAATATTTCTGTGTAGCACGGAGTTAGGCTACAGACTAGGTCGTGAATATGAGAAGTTTGCATTACGGTAAAGAGATGTTACTATAGGTGTTGTAAAAACCTGTAAACATGGGTGCATCTAATGTTCCTATGAGATCATTGTTCATAGAAGAGTTTTTCTTTTTTTTATATTTTTTCAGTTCTTTCGATTTAAAGATTAAATCAAGAAAATGAGTTTGCTTTTACATAAAGCTCAAACTAAATATCGAATTTAAGAAGTTGAAGATTTGCCTCGTCACTGGGTTGTACCTTTATAATCCTAGCACAAAATTATGTATAACCAGCTGCTGCCCGCGGCTTCGCCCGCGTGGACCCTAATTCTTTTTCTAAAATAAAAGTAGGTGATAATTAAATTACTCCTTATAGCATCAGCTATCTGCTAGTGAAAATCTCGTCAAAATCAATGCAGCCGTTTCGGAGGTTCGCAGGAACAAACAGACAGAGAGACAAAAAATAATGTTTTTTTGTTATAAATACGTATATACTTTCATAATAACATGCATCCTTACATAATATAAAACAAAGTGCCCGCCGCATCTGTCTGTCTGTCTGTCTGTCTGAACGCGATAAAATCAAAAACTACCGAACGGATTTTCAAACAGTTTTCACCAATGGACGGAGAGATTCATGCAGAAGGTTTTTCGTGTATAATTCATTATGGTTTGTGTAAATTGGCTGTTTGATATTGTTGAAGATGTCGGAAAAATCATACCAACTGGGAACTTTATTGGCGTGCGCCGCGGAAATGGTACAAGTTACATAAAATTTATAATCTGCTGTATTGTTCATCTTAAAAAGTTCAAGAAAAAAGTCCGCGATGGCATATATCTATCTTCTAAGGTTGACCCACAATCACCATTTTTATCTTTCAGAATTTGATAAAAATATCATTGTAATTCCCGAAGCTATTTTGACCGGTATTATATTAATCCTTATCCAATAAACTATGTTCCTTAAATTGAGCATTTAACTTAGATTAAAATATGCCGTGACATCATTTCATTTAAATTAATAGTTTAAAAGATATCACAGATTCAAAATTACACGAGACAAAATAATTATAGTTGAACGTAACGCGGGCACCGCGGTAGGAGTCAATGACCTTTTCCTCGGCTTTTAGGTATGTAATCCCGCACCAATATGGGCCCTTTAGTGCACACGATCTATAGAATCCAACAGCTATCTACCAGAGTGCCTGAACCGGTTCAGCTTCTTATAACCCCAGACATCCCTAGCGGTTTGTTGATAGATAATAAACCTGCCCTGTTATCAAGATGTTCATATTTCATATAATGCCCGGAGGTATACCTACAGACGGAATTATATTTCAGTAGTAGAACTGCTAATTGGTTTCATAATAGAGATTGTTAGTAGTGTTGTAGATCAATTTCACGTTACGTTTAGTAAATAAATGCAGTAGCTTCTATGAAAACTGACCCACTTGATAGGTATTAATTAGGTTGCAGGTACAATACCCTGTTATTGGCACAATATGTGACTTCTTCCATCATGTCTTTATTTTACGTTAATCTTTGATAGTTAAAAGTTACGAAATTTTCTAGTCCCAACGCCAAAAAAGCTTTCTCAGTCGTCCGATCTTCAGATAACCCTCGGAAATGTTCTTTGCACCATAAACAAGATAAAACAGACAAAAATTAGGAAGTACTCAACAATTCAGCTTAAGCCAGTACAGGGCAAGCAAGTCCAAAAGATAAAAAAATAATTACTACCCTCCGAAAGCACGTACAATATTTAAGTGTACATATAAAGTTCCATGATAAGTGTGGAGCCATAAAGTAGGCGTACACAGTCCAGTCACGTGGTAGCGACCGCCTGTGTTTATAGGCGCCAGTAATGACTGGATAAAACCGGAATGGGCTGGTTTATTATAGCTGTTTGGGAAGCTAGCACAGTGGTTCAGAAGACCCAGTTTTCTAGATCAAATAAGGTTAAATGATGGTGAAAGTAGGAATATTCAAAATATAGTCAGACTGTCATTCTTCTTAAAGATGAGAAAAACAGGTTTATTTGTCACATAAAACGTGCATCCAAAATACATTACCTTCCTTTGCGTCGTGCAGTCGGGTAAAAAGATGAGTAAATTCGAATAAAAAAGAATAAATCATTTTAATAAAAAATAGGTCTACGAGCACAGAATAGAAATAGTCGACAGCTACACTGAGCATTATGCTGTTTTATGAGAGACCCACAGTATAGCGCTGTGGTCAGTGGTCGCATGAACAGAGTGGTTCAGATATACTGAACGATTCAATCTGCTCTATCTCAGAAAAAGAGCTTGATTCATTAGTATGCTAAGATTACTGCCATCTCTCTGCAGTGATTCTGCCAACACTGTGTGCTTCATATTTCTACGTGCGTTTCTCAAGCATTCTGAAAGAAATAGATTTTCTGCCCCTCCTGTTTAGGGTGGCGAGTTAGTGTAGCAATATTTGCTCTAAGAGTATTAGAAGTATTTACGTAACGTATAAAGTTACGTTAAATATGAACTCACATGCACGCTACTTACATCGGTTTAGTGCTGATCAACCTATTGCAGTTTGCTGTTAAGTATACTACCAAAAACCCGACTACTGAAAAATCTCGCCCTAAAAAGTATGAAATAAGAAAATATTTCAGACAAAAATCTAGACATAGGTACAAAAATGGTCAAGGTAAAGCCGTGGTTGCGTGTCATTATAATTTTGTAGGTGTACAGGCATGAGACCACGGCTTTACCTTGACCATTTTTGTACCTATGTCTAGATTTTTGTCTGAAATATTTTCTTCGGGTTTTAGTTTTTGAACTTACTTTTTATTTAAATTATTTTGTGGTTATAATTTCGTGATAAAATATTTGCAGAGCAGCTTTAAATATTTTTTTGTTGGGTTTTACTGTATAGGTATTAATTATACAGCCACGCCCGCCGTACGTAGCACAATCTCACTTTTGCTTGTTTTAAACAATTTAAGTATATTGATTTACTTAGACAATATGATGTATATACATATTTGTAACGTGCTCATTAAGCCCTTTCATTTGATATCCAACATGACACAATTATATATTTTTTTTAGTTAATCACTTTATGTCCTCTGGAGGGCGCCATATTGCATTTTATGTGACGTCACATAGTCTATAACTAGAGAACAATCAAGACGCTTCCAATGATACCTCATTTGTCAAATTGTGATCGGTAATTTTGAACTTATGAGGTAACAGATGAACATACATACATACATACCTACATACATATATACATACCGGTCAAAATCATAACCCTCCCTTTTGCTTTGCCGTAGTTGGGTAAAAAGAGATATAATAACACCTGTTACCGAAGATGGGCTTCCAAATGACCGTTATCGAAGATGGTCAAAGTCGAATTTAGCATAAATGCCTTTCTCGAATCAAACTGACCTAATTTATGAAAAACCTATAAAGAAACGAATAATATAGCAGTAGACAAAAAAAAAGCTATACTTTCCCGAAACGTGATCCTTTAACAATAATAACATATTTATTTCAGATCATACACAAAATTGAAACGACTGACGCCGACATGTGCAGCCGTATCGTGTGAGCCAGCATGGGGCTGTCCCACTTATCACACAGTACACTCAGGATGCTGTGGGAGCTAGCACGTATTCTACCGAGAATAGAAGCGCACCGTTTCCGTATAATGGCATGAAAACCATCAACCCTGGCCTCGGTGAACATCCCGGAAGCGCTACAAAAATGTGGTAGACCTAACAGCATCCTGAAAACATTGTCATACTGGACACGCGGGGCGTTGTTGCCTTTGCTATTTTCATATGATCAAATTGCAATTTTATGGTATATGTAGAAAGAAAAGTCACTCAAAAGACACATAAAGTCACTCTTGTTCTCATGGGAATAGGCAATATTATATAACATCACCTGCTACAATCCTTGCATACTACTATTGCTTCGTTTACGTTCATATATCTGGACGCACGCCGGTTGGGAGCATCTGACCTTTCTGAAGAACATTACCAATAAGTAGTGAAAAGTATTCAGTTGTCTATTTCTCACAACTTACGTACGTAGCTTCGTCTGTAAACGCACATCTACGACTACCTACCGATTTAGAAACAGCATAATGGCCACGTTTAAATAGCTTAATCGAATAATTTTATTATTTATCCCCATTCATGTAAAAGACACTGGCACTGAATCTGAATTTAATATATTTCAGTTGGCACTACCTAACGTATCGTACGCACAATGCTGCCAACATACATATTCATGTTGTGCGACAGGAAAAAGCCATTGCTCACTTCCGTTTCTCTAATGATGTTTGTTTTATTTTATTTTCGTAAACAAATGTATCTAAATCGTTACATGTTATTGCTTTTAACGCTAGCTTTATATGTGGGTATTAAAAGCCGTGTTTAAGGAGTAGGTCGGC
Organism: Omphaloscelis lunosa; assembly: GCA_916610215.1. Classification (NCBI taxonomy): domain Eukaryota; kingdom Metazoa; phylum Arthropoda; class Insecta; order Lepidoptera; family Noctuidae; genus Omphaloscelis; species Omphaloscelis lunosa. The sequence goes on from OU744260.1 coordinate 20,260,975, forward strand.
AGTGATCCTGCCTGTTTCAGTTACCTACATGGATAGAATTTGGGTTTTCTATAAAGTTTGTAATCTAATCTTCTTATAATAATAATATACCCACCGTCGTGTCTCTACGTTGACGTCATGGTGGGGCTTGCGCGCTCTGAACTCTAGGCCTGTGCCGGTGAAGGGGTCCACTAGGACCGATGCCTGCCGGGGTTGCGAAGAAAACCGAAAGGGAGATCGTGGCCCCCGGCGACAGGGCAACCGAAGGAACACGGGTGGGTTTTAGTCAGTAAGAGTCTGACACGCCCTCCCGCTCCGCCCAGAGCGGGAGAAGTTATTTGATGATTTCCCACCCACAAAAAAAAAAAAAAGGCCTGTGCCGGTAGAGTTTACTTTGCCGGAACAGGTCTGAAACGGAAACACGCAGGGCAGCATGTGGCGAGCTGTTAGTCAGTAGCGACCAGACTGACCCTATCTCCCGGGAGAAGCCTTGTTCCTCACCTCTGGCTTGTTTTTATTGGCCGGGTGGAGTGAACACTGACGAGGAACGGAGCTCCCACCTCATTCTTAATTTAATAATGTAATAATATTTATGATTGCTATTTTTTATAGTAATAGTCTATTTATTTGTGAGAATATTGTTACAGAGATGTTAAAAGGTTTTTATGGTTCATAATATTCTGCCGTTTCCGGCGTACAAATACATTGTTAGTGTTTTGGTTAGTTTATTAGATTACACATTAATTGTTATTGAATTAAATAAATTAGGATAGCATTCAAATTTCAAATTAGTCAAATATATTAGCTATGGAAATGTTAAAAAGAAATTAATTCAGTGAAAGAGATAGTAAGAAGAGAATGTTATAATAGTTATTTCCTATTTGCCTCTGAGAATAATATAATAGTTATTTATTTCCTAATTGCGTCTTGCCTTAATCGGCCAGCTTGAGTGGAGATTCGCAAGAGCAAACGTGCTCGGAGGAAGGAAGTATTCCAATAAGATGCTGTTAGGGATCTTGACCGTACTTCCAGGATTGTCCTGATAGCTGTGGAATACCTCTCCACTCCTCAAGCACCTCAGGAAGGGTTGTCTCCTTGTCGCTACGTCACTATGTGCTAGCGACCGTTTTCGGGGGCCCATGATTGAGTGTGCAAGTCACCCCTTGCCATTTTATCCGTGTATTACATAAACATTGATCAGGTAGGGGATATAGTATTTCCATAGTTCCAGGTAACTAATCTATTATAGCCATCCAAATCCATGTTCTGCAATAGTCCTACACCAACCGGGGGTTGTCCTTGGGTGCCCTTGCATAGTGCGAACAGGGATAGCCGTCGGTTGGTGCCCCTTACTAGTTGGTAAAACTTAAACTAAGGGGCCTCTGAGAGTTGGCTTCGGCCCCTAGTACGTCTTCCAAAGGTCTGGGACCCCAGGTTCCCGAGATATTTCAAAGACGTAAATATAATCTATATTATAATAATAATAATTATCTTCTAAATATATAAAAGCGAAAGGTCACTCACTCACTCATCACGAAATATAAAAACCGCTTGACGTAACAAGACTCGTACAGACCAGCGCGATATCGCGGGCGCGACACGGGTCACGCTGCCTGTCGCGCCCGCGATATCGCGCTGGTCTGCACGAGCCTTGAAGATGAAATTTGCCAGGGAGGTATTTATTATGACGTAGGCATCCACTAAGAAAGAGTTTTTGGAAATTCGACCTTTAAAGGGGTGAAAAGGTGGGATTTTGTTTATATGAAAAATCTTATTCCTTGAGTTAATAAACTTGAATCTTGACACGAATACTTATCTATGTAAATTATAAAGGTTGCCATTTTTTGTTTTTCTAAACTACTCCCTAAAGGAGGATTGGGGGGTGTCAAAATTTATATGGAAGAATTGTACCGCGCGGTCTGATTAACTCGAAACACAGTATTTATACTTAAAACTGAAAATAAATACAAACATATATCTGGGTTTTATGAAAAATTTTCTCATTCATTTCGTTCATTTTTACAGGAGGATTTTACTATGTGGCTTGATTAACTTGAAAATTGATATAAATAATGTATAAGTAAAATAATTGACGGCACGGTTGGCGCAATGGTTAAGCGATTGACTGCTGCGCTGCGTGTCGCGGGTTCGATTCCCGCACGGAACAAATATTTGTATACAAATAGTTGTTCTGGGTCTGGCTGTTTGTGTATGTGAGTTTAAATGTTTGTAAACGCACCCAAAATACAGGAGAAATTCTTAGTGTGGGTAACTTAAAAAAAAAAATGAAACGTCAAAATAGACTTTCCAAAAATTATTATCAAGCTGTTTGCTATGGGGGATAAGGAATATTGCATTATGTTCGTATTCTTATAGTTTACCGCAAATTGTAAAAAAGACTGGCCAAAATGTTAGAATATTGCAGATAGTTATGAATTTAACCTTTTAAAAGCTTATCATCATGCTATACCTTTATGGAGCTAAGCAGTCAATCATAACATATACAGGGTGAATTTTGAGATGAGGCAATAAGGGCAGGTACCTTAACATTGTCACTACAAGAAAAAAGTCTTAGGCGACTGTCCTTAACTTTTTGAAAATATGTTGATCTGCATTCAAAGATTTTAGATTTTGATTTAAAAAAAACAGCAAGAAAATTGCCAATACTCACAAAAACTTTTTTGATGCCAGCCGATTCTATTTCTTATTACTAGGGTCAAAAAACTTAATCGGGCCATCTAAGGTTTGAGTACAAGAATGTCTGTATGTTACCTTTTCACGCTTACACCACTGACCGGATTTCGATAAAATTTGGCAAGGAGATAAATGGCATCCTAGGGTAGGACATAGGCGACTTTTTGTCTCAAAAATAATCCTAAAGGGGTCGATATATAGGGGATGAAAGTTTTTTCGCCAAACTTCATGCTGCTAGGTCAACGGGAAGTACCATATAGGCTTTGTTTTATTAACGAATATTAACATAAATATGCGGTATAATTAACTGGCCGTATTTTTTTATTGCGTTGACTTGGAAGTGTGATTTTCTTTTCAGCTCCAAGGGACTGTAGATCTAAGTTTTTGATATATATTTGAACTTGATGCCTCCACGCATTTCTGAGAAAAAGGGACTTGACAGACAACGAAGTCATCCTTTAAAAATTTTTATTTTGATTTCGGAACCCTTAGATTTATTATCTGCCTGTTACCTTTTCATGCCGTAACGACTGAACCTATTTAGATGAAAGGCATACGGATAGGCCATGAGCTGGGTTAAGATATAGGATACTCTGAATTCTGATAGCATGTTCCTGTGGGATATTTTCCGACATTCACGCGGGTGAAGCCGCGGGCAACAGCTAGTAATAAGATAAGTACAAAAATCAAATATCTTGACGTAGCACACGAGGTTGTTGACATGTGGGACGTGGACTCTGCAATCATTGTATCGATAATCATTACGGTTTATGGCCTAATACGGAGAGCCACGACTAACACCTAAGGAGGCTCTCATTGTGTGGCTGAGTCAAGGTCAAGGGCTTGATTCAGAAAGCAGTTCACACTCATTTTTTTTTTTTGTAGTGGGATATTATCAAAAATATTCTCCGAGGGCGTCTCAGACTCTTACTGACTGAAACCCACCCGTGTTCCTTCAGTTGCCTGTATGTTGTCAGGGGCTACGGTATCCCTTTCGGACTTTCCCGCGAAAGCAGTCATTCTAGACACGGACAGTGAAGAGATTCCTCTCTCTAGAGACCTGACCACTGGTAGCTTGGACCCTGTTTCTGATGCTGATGGGCCACAATTTATATATTTATAAATGTAATTTTATGTTATTTTAGAAAAATACTAGCTGCACCCCGCGGTTTCATCTGCATAAGTCTCGATTTCGTGAGGATATCGGAATAAAAGGTATCCTATGTCCTTTTCTGAATCATGGTCTACCCACGTGCCAAATTTCATCCAAATCTGTTAAGCCATTTTACCGTGAAAGCGTAACAAATAAACAAACTCACTTTCGCATTTATAATATTAGTTAGTAAGTAAAGATAACAGTGTTTATGGACAAGGCTTGAAAATTTCCACTATGTAAAGAATGGTCACCACACTGATCCTTATCATCGCTTTTCTATCTATTGCTAAACACAAATAACTAAGCCTACCACGTGTATTGAGCCTCATTCATTGACCTCCACAAACACCTGGCATGACGTTTAAGCCCCAGTTCATTGACCTTACAAGTGAATGACCTTACAGCCGCTTTCAGGAAAGGTCACTGTATGAAATTAGATTTTCCGGTCGGCGATAAGGCTACGTATGGGTAGTTAATTCATTCATATTTCGTGTACCTATTTATAAAGATCATCTGGTAATCTGGCTTGTCATTAATGCTGTTATCTTTACTAAGTACAGGCCTTTGCGGCTTCAATGCCAAAGCCGGCGTTGCGGCTTCGTCTAGGAACCGGAATGATTTTTTAATCGAAAATACTATCCCATAGCATTTTTTTTTGTGTTAAGCACAATAAGTAGGTAGCACATAGATATGAATAGGGTCTTAAAACTACATAAGGAAATATTATGCGTGAAACGTTGCGCGTTCGTGCTAGAAGCTCTGTGTGAAAATACTCTAGTGACTAAATAACTTTAATAGCGCCGATTCCCTAGTTTACCCTAAACTAAAATTAGAGAATTAAAGTCTCTTACTGACAGACAGCTCGAGAAAAGGATGGACGGTGACAGTTAAGAACTAAGTTAGAGATGTCAAATTAGTTTATGATTTGAATTTCGCCGTGTTTTTAGTCGCTGCGTTCTGAAATGTCAACCATTATTGTTTGGAAGCTCAACTAAATTTGACAGACATTGACAGAACCTGTATAATTAAGTACGTAACTTGCTTATTCAATAAGAGATAAAGAGATGGAAATAGCCTAAATTAAGTTTAGCTTGTGCAAAACAGAATCGGCACCAATATTCACCGTTAAAAATAGTTAATTATGTAGTTAAAAATAAAAATAAAACATACCTACTTCGTCGAAGACGTCATGTATGGCTCAAAATACTTTAAATGGTGTCAACTAACACCCCCTGAAGGGTTTGCTCCCAGCTTCCAAACACGCTGTATTATGTTTTTGTCATTAATAAGAGTAACAGCTGTCGCTAAAATGTGTTATACGTTAGTTTCGTCTTTATCTAACGTCTATATTATTTTTCTGTTTCTTTCAATAATAATAATATCCATGCCAAATTGCCAAAAGAGGCACAGATATTGTAAAGAAAAAAAGTAAAGATTAACAACGAACCTACCGGAAATTGAATCTTTAGTTTTTTCAAGATATGTTTCCAACATTGCCAAAAAAACAATCTAGGTTGTTATTCTACCCAGTCTTAAAATCACGTTCCGGGCTAAAACAACACAGGAAATTGGTTTTTACAAAAAATATAGACATCAATGGAGATCTTTTGGGCTTTTGTGGCTGTGGTTGTTTTATTACAGAGAAACCAGCTTTTCTTAATCAGTGCAGGAACACCGCATTTGTCTGTTAAGTGTTAATTGTTGTTAACATCTTGTAAACAGCCTTTAAAATTTCACTACACATAAATATAGTGAATGTTAATTTCTCCACACAAAAGACTCAGAGAAGAAACAAATGACGGTGAACTGTTTTCCCCGAAGTAATCTCCCCAAGATTGGACAAAGCAAGAGAATTACATCAACAGACAGTGAATAAGCTGTGGCATCAATCACACGGAACACATACGTCATCCCGCGGTCACCCACAATACACGTTTATGAGCTTCCATAAAAAATCACGCGAAATAAAGTGTATTGAAAAATATTGCCGGCGCCTCTGGATTTCGTGGAATCTATTTTGTACGGTATAATGGGAGGTAGGATTTGTTATGTTCTAACTGGGTTTTCTTTGTGGATTTTGTAGATTTATTCTAGGCATAAGTTTTGACGTCACAGCTTAGTAGAAAGCTGTGTATATACAATTTTTTTGGCTGGCACAGATGTATTGCAAAAATCCTCGTAAATCACTTTCGTACATTTTGTATGAAACATCGCACACTACAGGCGGGCCGCCCCGCACTTTTTTTAAATGGCATGCAATGTGCTGCGGCCTGACGCGGCTGTAATGTGCATAAAGTTTTATAGTCCTAAAGTTTTCTTAAACCTAAAAACAAAATTGATGGATATTAAGTAGTCTTTGTATGAACGTAAACGAATCAAAAGGAGTATGTAAGAGTCGTAGCAGGTGGCGTTCTGTAGTTTCTGCCTACCCCCATGGGAAGAAGGCGCGGCGTATGTAAGTAGTTATTAGATTATGGCATAGGCATTATTTAAGAAGTTATGGTAACAGAAAAACCACTGATCTGAATCATTTCCTGTAATTATTAGCCACCTTGCAAAAACTGTGTCAAAAAAAAAATGACGTGTAAGAAGATCAAGGTTGCTAATTGTTTGAACTGAAATCTAGACCTAGAATAATTTTTTTGCTGGTTTCGTTTGTGATAATTGCCAGGAGGATCGGGAGATTCAAGTAACCTACACCCACCGGATACCGAATGTTATTAATCATTTATTATTTTCTTGCATTAATATTTAAAAGTATTTTTTTACTAAAGTCAAAGTCAAATCATTTATTTTAAATAGGCCCATGTATAGTACTTTTTATTAAATGTGGAAGCCCGAACATATTTTTTAAGATATTTTTATGTTACAACATACTGATAAGTCAATGGCTAATAATATTGTACCTACCTACTTTTAACTTCAAACATACCGTTGTGTTATTTGTTTCAAGGAAAGTTTATTTGTATGCAACCCGTGTTTCTCATTCTAAGTAAATTAATTATATTCTGTTACATTAATTGTTCTGTTGTCTGGTAAATTAATTGTATTAAGTGTGTCTGTGCGAAATAAACCATAAGCCCTTCTCGTACAGGGTCCAATCTACCAACCCGAAGTGGTGCTCATGACTCTATGGAGTGGAACCTCCTAACAATACCTGTTATGTCTAGAAGTACCGCTTTCTGTATCAATATATCTGCCCAACGATAGTTTTTATGAGTGATAAGGATTTGAACCACATAACGACTATAGGCATAATGCTAAGTTCAAATCCTACATGTTGACACTTGTGAGTTACAACATGCATGTAATAAGGTAATGGTAGGCATATCTTTAGATTTGAAGAGGTTATCAAGACGAATAAAAGGAGGAGAGAAAAATCTCTCAAAAGCAGTTCGAAACGTCATACTTATGAAATAATTCTTTGGAAAGCCAACAGAAACATGTTATTGAAGTGGCTCAGAGCTTGATAGAACTTGTGACAACTAAAATACTTAGCACTCGACAATGTTCCGACTTGCAGCAAGTTGCGACTACTTGCATTCTTTCTTTGTGTTTTCTTCGGAAACTGTTGGTTGAATTTGTTCATTAAGTTATTTTATATGATTTTTCGGGCTGGCTGGGTCGACGGTAGATGGTCTTATTATTGGTTATAGAAATTCTGGAATAAAACAAGTTTTTTGTTTGATCCCCAGTAGTCGATATTGACTGATTTCTATGAAGCTGACATTTATATATCACGTTATTTTTATTATAAAATACAAGTAAAATAAGAATTTAATTGTATAAATAAGAATTTTAATTGTTTCAAAACAAGCTCTATTGGAACACTTGAGCTTAGGAGGGAACTGGAATACTTGACCTTTACAAATGACCTTTATAAAGACAAAGAAGAATTGTTCAACAGCCTACCCAAAATTTTTCGATCTATTTTTAACACACATCTATGTAAAGATGCATAGAATCTCAATAAACCGCCCTCAATTTACGAAACGTATTAATTATTACAGTATAAGGAAATATCTTAAGACAGAATGGACCATCCAATCCAGTGCACTTCTGAACTCTCAACTGATTGCGGTCCCAAATAAACAGTTTTCAATAAATTGCTGCTTGAAATCAGAGGCGAGCTCTGGAGTCTGCAACTCTGCTAACTTCTGCAACTGTTTTTCAAGTCAATCAGCAGGCTTGCTAATAGCCTGAACAAGTACTTAGTTGCTAGTTATTTTTGCATAAGTGCCGCTGCCGTTTATTCCAGGACATCGGAGGACATAATTTTGCATTGAAAATGTAAATTCCCCAGAAGTTCTGAGTACTTTAAGTTCCAGACGGGGACGGGTTGGGCCGGGAGTTCGGGACAAGGAATAATTTTCATCTTATTATGGTTATTGTGTAGTGGTCTGGGTGTAAAGGGTGAGTACAGTGCAGGTGCCTATTCCCACGAGCACCCTTCTGCCGAACGAAAATCTTATCTACCTAATACTTTTAAGAATGGATTGTACCATTTGGTTTGCTGCATCAAAGGGACATAACAGTAAGTCCAACTGTTTAGTACTTGTATACTGGGATGAGTATCATTAATAGTTCGTTTTTTAATTCACAGTATTTTTTCCCATAAACAACATGCTATTTCTTGTACTCACTTCACAACAAAGTATCTCCAAGTAAACTGTACTCGATAAGACCACAATTCCCGCACCACAAGCCTCATGTAAGAACGTTAAAATAAATTCAAATTCTCTCTCAGCTCCCGGTTCGAACAAGAATTCGTGTGGACTGAAAATTTGCCGGTCCCTGTTTACCGCTCCACAACTTAGCTCGGTCCAATCTCATAATAATTTGTCTGAACAAAATGTACCGGAACCTTGTTTATGTCAAATTAATTACATAATGTTGATAACTACTGTACTAGTCTGTAAAGCCTTCCCAAGGGTGTCGTAGCGAGTAATTAAGGGATTATCAAGATGGGTTAAAACAGGCCTATGCTAATAGAATCATATTGAGTTTCTAACACACTTAGTGTGTAGTTTAAGTTAATCTGTCAGGATTACTGAAGTATGTACTTACTCTATCAGTAGTGACGTCACGCCAAACCTTATTTTTTTTTTCATAAATTTGCTTTTAACTCTTAAGACAAATAATCTACTGATCAATAGAAGAATTAACTGATCAAAAGTGACCAATTTTAATACTATGTACTTCCAAAATCCTCTTTTCTGATATCAAATTGGGAAAAAGTGTGAATCATTAAATACACAACCGAGATCGGAATTACGCCACAACGATCTCCGATATATTGAAATTGAATAAATTGAAACATAATTATTTTTCCGGATTATGTTACGGTTTGTTTAACTTTGTTACCTTTCGGATACCGAAACGGGAAATGATTAGTCGCAAAAAAATATGTGTTTGAAATATTCAATTATGGAGTCCAGTTAGTTAGACTGCCTTAAATCTTGAACAAAACTACAGGAGAATACTGCTAAAAATAATCTGCTGCAATAATCATGGTAAGAGAGGTAAAAAACCTTGAATTTCATGTTCTTTATTTGCAAAAAAACCTGCCAGGTTCAATATACTGATTGATCGGAAAAATAACTGGACAGGTTTACATTTTTTTTTATCCCACATGGTCATTTTGTGCCATTGATCTATATCTTACCTTAGTAAGAAAACAGAATATAAATATCTCAGTACAAAGAAATAACCTCCCGAAGATAAACTAGTAAATATATTTCTTTCATTCTCACATTAGAATAGAAATAACGTGCCATTTCATTGGAAAATTCACATTTCTGAAATATACGGCAAAGCTTTTGCGCGCCAAAAATATTGCTTGGTATGAAGCACCAAGTGTGATTTATAGGGAATCGGCCTTTGTGTTATACTAGTGCTGGCCTGTGGCTTCGTGTTGGGTTTCGATTTATATTCTGCAGTTTTCAGACTATGCAGTTGTGAACTTGATCTAAAAAACCGAGCTGGTACTTGGTGTTTGTGAACTGCAAAGTTATGAGGTTCAAATTCAACAGCAGGGTAACAGCCTCTTTATCAATGAGTGCCCTGATTTCTGCTCATTAAAGGAACTTATGGACGCTACTGATACTGCTATACTCCTGGCTAAGACCGGAGCCAATACAGTTAGATAGTCATCGACACACTGAGAAGAAGTAGGCCTCTTCTCAAATAGAGAAGGTACCAATAATGATAATGCCGTTCTTCTTTATCTCTTACCCTGGAAGTCCAGGTTTCTTCCTAATCTACTTCAACTATATAACCGGTAATAATATTAATTAGTTTTTAACATTCAAACACACAAAATTAAAAGATTAATTACCTAGTATAGTCTAAACGCTACTCCAGTGTGTTGTTGTGCTACAGCTGATGTATTTCTGTGCATTAGGGAGGACAAGCTTCATTATCGGCATGTGTTGCTAAGAAAAATAAAGGTTTTTCTTTATTTTATTTTGTCTGGAGGTCAGTGAATGAGACCTTTATGTTTCAGTAGACGCGTGGATACGCAAAAAAGAAACAAACGAAAGTTACGGAGGTTCAATGCCTTTGAACCTTTGAGAGATCTATTTATTGCTTTTAAATTTTGGAAATTATGAAATTAAATCGATACTAATGGATTGTCGTCATATCAAAGTAAATTATTTATTTTTAAAACCGTCCAAAATAGTCCGTCCTGCCTTTACATACCCAGTTTTCATCCTGAAACTTCACTTTAATGACTATTTTTTTAATCCTGTACTGTCCCACTGCTGGACAAAGGTCCCGAGATACTTCGCCATTCGTCGTTGCCTGCTACTTTTTCCGTTCAATCAGTCTAGAAAATGTTTAGGTCGTCGCGTTTCTTAGTTCAAAATTCATTTAATTTTATTTTAGATAAACCTACAAGGGCACTTATGAAACGTCAGAAGCTAGGTGCACGGTTCCGATTGGTCGCTTCCTATGAAGAAGAGCCGGCAAGAAACTCCACGGTTACTCTTTTAAAAATAATTGGCTTTTACAATATTTTCAAATAATAGTGTTAAATATGGGAGGACATTGTAGGTCTTTCAACTAGTACCAGGTACTTAACAAAATAGGCCTTAGGCCTGCCTCGGTGACGATGCCCGTCTTCGGGGACCCACTGCGTGACGACCCTGGCCCATCTGTCCTGATGCATTCTGCACGTGTGGCCCGCCCAGTCTTATTTCAGTCTCGCGGTCTTATCGCCAACATCGGCCTGTCTTCGAGCTGTTATGGGTCTTCCAGTAAATAGGTTTTTAAAAAAAAGAAAGGATATTTAACTGGAATAAGGACACTTTATTTAGATCAACTTTTAAAAGAAAGACCCATTGGCAGACCCGTCCGCTTTAAGAGTTAAGACCCAACTAACTGTTCCCATGCCACCATGTAGGTGATACTCTTATCTGTCAGCGCCTGCTAGGCGCTGATTCATCTTTAGCCCTTACAGAGCCGGGGTATAACACCTCCCCCCTAAGAAATAACTTCGGGGTTACTTGCGAAGTTATGTGCAAGGATGAAATAAGGGCTAAACTCTAGTTCTAATAGTTGGCAAGGGAACCACTTCAACATCGGCATTACTATCCTCGGGGTTGCTATCGCAAGAGGGTTGTGGCCTTGAGGATGAAAATATTTCAACAAGGGTTCTGCTGCCGGGTCGGATACATTTATACACTCTAAAAAACAAGTACAATAATATAAGAATTATAACTAACAATATAACGACAGAATAATGTGTCCCATAACTTACTATGTGTGGGCTATCAAGAACATTATCTATATCATGTAGTTTTACAAAAAAATGTTGATTTAATTTTAAATCGTCTAAGTCGGTATTTAATAGTTTTATAGGGGCCACATTATCGATTGATTGGTTTAATTTGAACACATTACAGCAGGTATCGTTTATTAAGTTAAAATCAGGAAAACCAATAGGTGCAGAAATATTTGTTATAGTGTATTTCGGTATAAGGTTAGCACCTTTACAATAACCTATGCAGTTTGTAGGGACTGTAAGTACACCAGTGCCTAAAACTTGTATTTCAAATGTTTTGGAATTTCGACATTCTATAGAGACTATGTTGGACTCTGACTGTATATAGATCCACTTATTGTTTTCTATAGATTTCCACATATCTAAACTACCATAAATTAACTTGGTTTCACAGGATTTTGGAATTTCACTTATCACTTTGGACATGTATTCACTTTCACAAATAGGTCTGATGTCTGACGCATGAACAGTTGCGACGTCACACAGACGTTCTCCTGGGGTGATTATTCTACAGCCTTCCAAATCGTTTAGAGTACAGTATTGTGTTTTGTCTTTGGTCATTGCAATATATTTAAAACTAGGTAAAATCAAACTAAAACTGTAAGGCTTAGTGGAATTATGGGGTGTTGGCAGAGCAATAGTATGGAACGATACATATTCTTTTAGAGAAACTAAAGGAATCTGTAATACGAAAAATATCTTATTGTTAGTATTACAACTAATTATTCTAGAAACATTAAAAATAATATGAATAGAACTTAAATCTAAATTAACAGGCAGTTCCAAGTCGTTTGGCAAATGTTGGTAGTTATCGGCAAGCTCTTTGAACAGCTGTTGTGGCGTCATCATTGAAGGATGTAAAACATTTTGATAACTAAATAAGATAGAATTAGTTATGTCTTCTAGGTGGAATGATAGAGTTAAAATTGACACTTCTAGATTATTAAGTATATGTTCGAATTCGGATTGTTCCGTTATTGCAGTAGTTATGTTACTTAAGCTTGCGGAGAGCTTGTCGATAGCTTTGTTCAAATTGATTTCGTTAATTTTTATTTTAGTAACACTATTATTAAATGATGAAATTGATGTGGTGCTAAGTAAAATGTTTTCTTTCATTAATGAAACCAATTTTTTCTCATTATTTTGCAATACATTTATGGTGTCATCGTACCTGAGACCATCGTTTTCATCTAAATTGCCAAATATTTGTTTTATTACATTGCCTAGTCCACTGATCCATGCACGTTTTGATCGTTTTTCTAGCATGTGGGAAATAGACGCGTATTCTTTATATATGTCACTAAATCGAGCAATCAAGGGTTCTATTGTGTTGTCACAGCTATTCTTTATAAGGTCAATTCTTTTACATAGTTGCTCGGTGGTGCCGAAGGCTGATTTTATATTTGTGATGTGCGGACCAAGGTATGAAAGATCAAAAGGCATTATAACATTTAATTGTCCACTATTAATTTTCAGTGTGCCGAGGTAATCAAAGTAAAGGCCGGGGCTTGACTTTATCTGCTCAACAAAATAATCCTGTTGGCTCCGAGCCTTGTTTTTTTTTTTTTTTTTTTTTTTTTTTTTTTTGTTTTTTTTTTTTTTTTTTTTTTTTTTGAGGGTGGGAAATCATCAAATAACTTCTCCCGCTCTGGGCGGAGCGGGAGGGCGTGTCAGACTCTTACTGACTAAAACCCACCCGTGTTCCTTCGGTTGCCCTGTCGCCGGGGACCACGATCTCCCTTTCGGTTTTCTTCGCAACCCCGGCAGGCATCGGTCCTAGTGGACCCCTTCAATTATGCTGACATCTCTTTGAGGCGCGCGTGGAACACAACGCGCCGTCGACCCGGGCCTGGTCCTTATCGGACGGTGAGCCACCCATTGCTCACCGCCCGCAAGCCCGCGCCTACGGTGGCCGGAAATCGCCCCGCGATTCCCGACGCCCTGGGCGTCTCCTCCTGCGGCGGTTAGGGGCGTGAGGGCGCGAAATTTGCCTCTCCCTCACGCGTTCCGCCTCCTCCTTCGCGAGCATTACCGCTTCGCAGAAGGAGGTGACGGCCTCCCATTTCCTCTCGCTCCGTACCATAGCCTGAACCAGGGCCGGACGCGAGAGATCACCGCCGCCGATCGCCTCCACGAGGACACGGCGATGCTCCGCCCAAGCTGGGCAGACCTCCACCGTATGCTCCACCGTGTCCTCCGGGCGATCCACACAATGGTGACACCCGGGCGTTTCCTCCCGCCTTATCCTGTGCAGGAACCTCCCGAAACAGCCGTGTCCGGTGAGGACCTGCGTCAGGCGGAAGGTGAGGACGCCGTGGCGCCTCTCAAGCCACTCCTCAAAGAGGGGTCTTATCGCCGCAATTGTGGCGTGCCCAGCGCTGGGTTGCGACAATCGCACTCTCCATGACGCCATGAGATCCCGCCGGAGCTCTGTCCGCTGAGCCGCGATTTCTCGCGGCAGCGGAGCTAAGCCCCGGCGCCTCGCCTCCTCGCGCCACTCCCAAATGTGCGCGAGGACCTTTGCCTCCAGATCCCATGGCGGTTGGCTCCGAGCCTGACTTGGAGTTCTGCAAGTAATATATCTACGTTAATTAATATAATTAAAACAATTACTAATACCTAAAGTTTACTTATACTATACTCTAATGTGTGCCGGTAGTGTCAGCCGGTTTTACTTGGTCCACGTGATGAGTAACATGGCGTCGATTTATAAGTAAGGTAAGTGTATTATTACTATTAACTTTGACTATTTTATAAGGACCCTCCATAATGGAGAGAGAGCCTTACGTAATCTTAAATGGTTTTTAAGATATACAAATTCTCCGATTTTGTATGTAACCCGACGACTACGGCTATCGTAGTAAGATTTTGAGGTTTTGTTTAGATTTCCTCATGAAGTCTAGTGCTTTGTCACGGGAGAATTTTAACCGATTTTGTAGCATTCTGACATAGTCAGGGTATGTAGTTCCTAAGGATTCACTGTATACAGAATTTGGGATGAGTGGCTTATTTCCGAACATTAACTCATAAGGTGTAAAGTTAGTTGTCGAATGGACGGCGGTATTATAAGCAAGCATAGCTGTATAAACATACCGAGGCCAATTGGATTGTTCTGCGTTAATGTATGATTTGAGGTATTCCTTAAGGGTTGCATGACTTCGTTCCAGGGCACCCTGAGTTTGTGTGTGGTATGGAGAGGACCACAAATTTTTAATTTTGAGGAATTCGCAAGTTCTTTTAAAGAGGTCCGCCGTGAAATTGGTACCCTGATCGGTAAGTATTGTTTTAGGTATACCAAATATAGATATATAGTGAAGTAGACATTCAGTTGTTTCTTCTGCTGTAGTACTACGAATTGGATACGCGGAAGAAAACTTGGTTAAGTCATCCTGGATAGTTAATATAAATTTTAATTTTGCAGGCCCTGCTTCTGGTAGTGGTCCTACGACGTCCAGAGCTATCCGTTGGCACGGTACAGCTGAGGAGCTGGTTATGAGCATCGGAGCTCGGTTTATTTTACGCAGGGCTTTATTTTCCTGACATGGTTTGCACTGTTTTACATATAACTCTATATCAGTACGCATTCCTTTCCAGTAATACATTTGTTTTATCCTATTGTACATTCGAACAGAGCCAAGATGGCCTGCAATTGGGATATCATGATTATCGTGCAAAATCTTTTTAATTTCCGTCAAAACAGGATATGCTGTTGTGATATATATTAACTTTGATTCGCGTGTTGTGGAAAAGGTAAGTAAGGTTATTATAGATTTTAATATATGAATGTTTTTCAAATGGATTTTTCAAATCAGATATACCGATTTCATCAACATTTCCAAATATTACTAATTCATTTCTTATTCTTTTCAGGGTTTCGAAGATTTCCGGATAAGACGTTTCATCGAAGTGGTGAACCTTAGTAAATAACAGGTAGTATATTTTATTATTCAGTTCAATTTTTAAGAATGAGAAGAGTTCTTTTTCCGATTCATGTGTACTTATACAAGTTTCGGGGTCATTTAAGATATCTTGGACATATAGATTAGATTCATCTAGGTCAATAGATGTGGGAATTAAAATAACTTTTGCGGGGCATTTCATAAGGCTTTCATTGTGTTCTTCTATTTCAGTGTTGAACACATTATCTTTATTAGATATACATTTTAAGAAAGTGTGATAGTTATCGATAGGTTCATCAGGAGATGTACTAGTGGACGGTCTGGGACTAGGATTAGGCTGAGGATTAGAGGCTATTGCCTCGTCTATTACGGGATCGGGTAATACGGCTACCTCGTTTTCAATTTCTTCTCTAAGGACATCTGGGACGTTAGAAGGTAAGTTTACATCGGATAGTAGCGAGATGTCTTCAGCTGAACCTAGGAGGATGTCTGTATCGATGTCAAGCGGAGATGGGTCTACAGGTAAGTTCAACTGGTCTCGACCAGACTCTTGAGTAGACTCTCTGTCAGTAAGAGGTCTGGAAGAAGCAGGGTTCGTTTGTTGGATTGGGTTTACAGGATATCGGGATAAAGCATCAGCATTAGCATTAATTTTTCCCTTTTTATATTGAATATTATATTCAAATTCTTCTAATTTTAAACGCCAGCGGACAAGTCTGGAGCCAGGGTCCTTGCAGTTGAATAACCACTGTAATGGTTTATGGTCTGTAAGAATTTTAAACCGTTGACCATATAGGTACGGTCTGAATGTTTGGGTGCCGAAAATAATGGCAAGACATTCTTTTTCTGTAACGCTATAGTTACACTCCGCTTTGTTAAGCGTGCGGGATGCATATGCAATAGGACGATCTTGTCCTACAGGACCCTGAGATAAGATTGCAGATATCGCATGATTTGAGGCGTCACATGTTAAAAGAAAGGGTTGCGTAAAGTCAGGATACGCAAGAATAGGGGCAGAAATGAGTCTGGATTTCAAGGACTCAAAAGCGAGTTGCTGCTCGTTCTGCCATTTAAACTGGATGTCTTTTTTTAATAGAGAAGTTAACGGTTTGGCCAGTTTGGCAAAGTTAGGTATAAACCTTCTATAATAGGATACTAGGCCAAGAAACGACTTAATGTCTTTCGGAGATTGGGGGACTGGATATTCCGTAACGGCACGAACCTTATCGGGGTTCGGTTTGACGCCGTCTTCGCTGATAATATGGCCCAGATAAGCGACTTCTTTCCGTAAAAATTCACACTTATCAGGCTGCAGTTTTAAATTAAACTTACGGATTCTATCGAAGACAGCTTTTAGGTTATCGATATGTGATTTCAGATCATAAGAGTATATAACGATATCGTCAAGATAAACAAAGCATCTTGTGCCTTGTAGTCCGGTAAGGCAATTGTTTATTAACTTTTGGAATGTTGAGGGTGCATTTTTCAACCCCAATGGCATCCTAGTGAATTGGAAATGACCCTGAGGGACAGAAAATGCTGTTTTAGGAGCGTCGTGAGGAGAGATAAGGATTTGATGGAAACCGGATGTTAAGTCTAAAGTACTGAAGTACTTACTGCTTCCTAGTTGGTCAAGGATCTCAGAAATTTGCGGGATTGGATATGTTTCACCGATAGTGACGTCATTTAATTTTCTGTAATCGATAACTATTCTCCATTTACGTTGTCCTTGGGAGTCTGTCTTTTTAGGGACTATCCAAATTGGCGAGCTCCATGGCGAGGATGATGGCTCAATAATGTTTTGGTTTAGCATCTTACTAATTTGGGTTTCGACCTCCTTTTTATGGCATTCTGGAAATCGATAGGACTTAGTATGAATAGGAATGTCACTACTTGTCTTGATTTGGTGATCAATAGTTGTAGTGTGTGTTAACTGATCGTTAGGCAAGTGGAATATATCGGAATATTGGGAGCAAACTTCTGTAAGAGCTTCGGATTCCTCCGGATTTAAGTGATCAGTTCTTAGTGAATTTAACACTTCGGTCGTTCGATTGGATGTCTCTTGGATATTTGTATTGACTTGGTAAGCAATGTCTAAAGGTTTAATAGTAAGTTTTAGATTAGGGTCGATTTTAATGTGTGATAATGAGGTATTGGCTATCGTCAAATTGACTCGATTATTTTTCTCCTTTATTTTTACGATACAATTGGATATAAGGACACATTTAGACAAATGCTGATCTATGATAACTCCTTCCTTTAAATCAGTGTCTTGTACTGAACATTCGATAACTGTTTCAGTACGTGGCGGGATAACATAAAACGGATCGAAGAAATGTAATTTAATTTCAGATTTCCCTAGTTTAAGAATATCGGTGGTGTAATCAATTTTACACCCAAAAGCAGTAAGGAAGTCTGATCCAATGATTCCATCATAGGGTAGGCTTATATCCTTGATAACATGGAATTTAAATGGGATGATATTTTTATCGTCTATGTTTAATTTTAATTGAAAATGACCCTCAGTTGGAGTTGGATCGTCCCCTGGGTCTATGCCTTTAAGTTTGATTGGTTCCTTGACCAATTTTTGAGGGTTCATGATACTGGATTGTTTCAGTAAACTTATGACGGAACCAGAGTCTACTAATAAGGATAAAGGGATATCAGAGACCTGTGAGTGTACCAATATATGTGGTAAAAGTCTTTTGGATATATCAAGGTTGATTTCATACACTTCAGTGTTGGTCTTGGGGGACACTGGCAAGACCGCCGGATATTTGGTTCCGGGACTGTCTCTTTGGAGCTGGTTACCCTGTTGCATAGTCCTGGATAAATTGACGGTAGGGTCGTCAGTTTGGGGCTGGTTACCCTGTCGGTTGACCTTACGTGAAATTGGGTTAGGACTGTCAGTTTGGGGCTGATTACCCTGTTGCATAGTTCTGGATGAATTGACGGTAGGGTCGTCAGTTTGGGGCTGGTTACCCTGTCGGTTGACCTTACGTGAAATTGGACTAGGACTGTCAGTTTGGGGCTGGTTACCCTGTTGCATAGTCCTGGATAAATTGACGGTAGGGTCATCAGTTTGGGGCTGGTTACCCTGTCGGTTGACCTTACGTGTATTTTGTTGATGGGTGCCGACAGTTACGCTTTGTCTCGTGTGGCACCCTCGCGAGACTCTAGGTCGTTTAAATCATTGGAGTCATAGGATGGAAGATGATTATCAGAGTTATCAAAATCAGGGGTTTCATAGATATGATTAACTTTGTTATTGTTATTTCTTTGGAAATAATTACTCGGTTTTGATTGATATTTATTATTGTAAAACTCGCGTTTTTTGCAGTTTTGGATATCGTGACCAGTTGTTTTACAATAACGACAGAACAAGATATCAGTTTTATTTGGATTCACATTTGGTGTAGTGTATTGTACACTAGTGTTTGATTTTGAAGGCCCTGGTCTAGATTTATTATTATTAGCAAACCTCTGTTCGGCCTGTGGGCGTTTATACAGTCTCTGTTGAATGCGTTCTTCTGAAATAGCTAGATTAATAGCTTCGTTTAAAGTTTTAGGAGATCTACATCTCACAATGTTTGATATGCGGGGATGTAGCCCCATAAGGAAATGATGGAGGGCTAAGTCTTCCATAGCCGCAGTGCGGCCAGGCAACTCCTTTGCTTTAGTATTGGATAAGGATATTTCAGTTAATAATTGTGAGAGGTAGGTCTCTACGCGAAGCGAAAATTGATTAAAATTTTCTTGCGGATTTTGCCTGCTTTCCTGAAGATCAGTAAGCAGGTGAGCATAATGTTTGCGTTCACAAAATTGTGTTTTTAGGAATTCTCTAAGTTGTTCCCAAGATGTGAATTCTTTTATTGAACAGGCAACTTCCGCTTTTCCATGCAACTGGCTGAGGATATATTTAAAAAGGATTGGTCTTTGGGAATCTGAAGCGAGATCATATGCGTTATTACAATTGATGATAAATGAGTTGACGGATTCTCGACTGCCATCGTATGATTTTATGAATTTGAACAAGGTATTTAAATCTAATTCTGCCATTGTACTAAGTGCGACAGAAGCCCTGGTAATTCTAGGAGAGGTGATAGGGGACTTCTTTGTATCACCGCGTTGAGATTCTTCTAAACTTGGAATATCAATAGTTAATTTATTATCTTCTGCTTTAAGGATTTTGGGCATAATTCAAATACTAAAACATAGATAGAAGAAAACGGGTCGCAAGTAAATACAAATGTTACAATGAATAACAATGTTTTTAACTAACTTATTAGATAGGTACAATCGACTTGGTATAGGATATTAAATAATTACTCAGCCTTAGATTAATCAGTAATGACCAAAGACTCACAGTACGAGTAATGCGTAGGCGACGGATGTTATGGCGTGCAGGAACATTCCGATGCGATAAGGTACTTCTTTTAGCCGGGGTTATGATGACCGTTGGATATTGTGCGGTGAATCGTTCGGCGTTGACCTTGATCTTTGATGTAGATTCGGGAACCACGCAACACTGCACGACGCGACGAGGAACGACGAGACTCGATGCGGCACGACACTCAGGATATTACGGTAGATTTTGATTGAATATTTTCTTCACAAAACTTAACAGGATTCAGTTTATACGGGGTTATGAACGTTGGATATTGAATAGTCGATATTTGGCGTTGACCTTGATCTTGGATATAGATTTGGGAGCCACACAACACGGCACGGCGCGACAAGGAACGACGAGACGCAATGCGGCACGACACTCAGGATATTACGTATTTGTTTGAATGTTTTTTTTTTCTTTTCACAAATTTAACAGGATACTGTTTATATACACACTCTGATAACGTAAGGATAGTCCGAGCGTTTCAAAGATTGTCCAGGATACACTTTTACACGTTGAGGATATTTGGTAAGTTTTATTAGTGCACTTACACGACACACGCTAGTTTTTTTTTTTCAGGATATTTATTTACACTAGATGTTGTTTGAGTTAGGTTTTTAAGGACACTGGGGATTTTCGTATCCCACCGCTGCCACCAATTTGTTATGGGTCTTCCAGTAAATAGGTTTTTAAAAAAAGAAAGGATATTTAACTGGAATAAGGACACTTTATTTAGATCAACTTTTAAAAGAAAGACCCATTGGCAGACCCGTCCGCTTTAAGAGTTAAGACCCAACTAACTGTTCCCATGCCACCATGTAGGTGATACTCTTATCTGTCAGCGCCTGCTAGGCGCTGATTCATCTTTAGCCCTTACAGAGCCGGGGTATAACAGAGCGTATCTGTGTTACTGTGTTGCAAATTCGATCCGTTAGTTTTATATTCAAAATTCTACGCTTCATCGCTCTTTGGTAAAACTTAAGTTTGGACTTCTGTAAATGTAGACTTAGCATCTACCGACTTATAACGGGTGTAAAAAAAAACCCTTAACGAAGCCGAGAGTCACTTGATCTTCCCGTTATTATGATAGTTATTTTGTACTGGACCATACCCGGGAACCTTTTGGTTACGGCGATATTAACGGTCAAAGTTCCAACTTTTTTATTTGTTTTTTTATGAAAACACGTTTTAGCTGTTAAAACTAGAAATTATTTGTTAATTTAGAATTAAAATGATATGTACATAAATGACAACTTATACTTAATTAATTAATAAAAACTGGCCAAGTGCGTGGCGGGCCGCACACAATGAAGGGTTCCGTAGTTGGGATGAATAATTTATCCCAAGTAGAAAAACATGTTATCCCATACATTCCAACTGCAAATATAAGTTTGTACGTACAATATTGAGAGATTTACCATGTTATTTTAAGACCATAGAGTTCTCATAGGTTTTCCTATAATCTATGAGTAAAGAACCATTCTCTGTTTTTTTTTTCAAAATTTTAGGCTCATTAGCTTCGGAGATAAAGGGGGAGAAGGTCAATTTTCACCAATTTTCTTAAATATATGTAATGTGTTGTGTGGTTAGGTATTTACTTTTTATAAGGAAACAAAAAGCCGAATCATTGCTCTGTAATCAAGAGAATTTATTTGATTAAATACAATGTTAGACCACAACGTGAACGTAAAATAACTTTTTAATTTAATTTTTTAAAATCAAATAACAATGTTAACATTAAATAGTATCTATGGGTACGCTTGACTGATGCTAGTTAACAAAAACAAGTAGGTGTTGCAAACAGCACCCTTACTAAGTTATAAAATAAACTTCCTAATTTCTAATTCTTGTTAACTTACTACAACATACACACACACACACATATACATACACATGCACATATACAAAACATTTAAAACATACCTACACATACACAAAACAGATACAAAACACACACATTCTTTACATATTAAATACATATCTGTAATCAAGAGAAACAACATTCAAAGCTATTGCTTCACTTTATTCCTTATTAGCGTAGAATAATAAATTTTCAATAATGGAGTCTAATAAGTCATTTCTACTTATTCATTGTTTCATAGTGAATCCAGAATGTCTATACCACAGATAACATAGAGTTTAAAAGGATAATAAATATTCTAAATACATGGAGTTTATAAGCGGGAAATTCAAATGAAGGTTTTATTGATCTTCATTTACGTATTTTTAAAAGTATATTTTAAAGTTATTAAAAAAAATGTTTTTGATTAATAATAAGCCCATTCATTTTTTATATTTTTTTTTTTCACACGTTACAGTTTGTAAAACTTTTTTTTTAAATTTTCTTCTTGCCCCAAAATGTTACAAGTCCATGTTTGGGTCACAGAAATACATATGTATGTTTATTTTAATCGGTCCATTAGATTCGGAGCAAATTGGCTATGACAGACGGACAGACAGACAGACGAGTGATCATATAAAGGTTCCATTTTTTCCTTTTGAGGTACGGAACCCTAAAAAATAAAAATATAATCCTAAATTAACTGAAACTATTAACAATCAAAAACATGGCGTTGAAAAATTCATTCGCATGGCTGTCGACTGGTAATGTACCCAAGAGACTGGCCGCATTGCCACGTTGAATGTCAATGCTAAACCTCTGGCCAAAGTAACTTAACATAAATTATACCTTAGCTTTCAATACTCCCACAATGCGAATTTACACACCAAAAATAGCAGTCGATTCCCAGCAATTATTTTTGAACAAAATCAGTTAGTTCGATGTATAGAATGCGTAGTAGATGACGGCTTCGTAAAGGGTGTCGTTACACCCTGTAATCATATACCATTGGACAAATCTATCCTACATATCTCTACAAGCCGGCCATTAGACTATCACTCCTCTCCCCCTCCACCCATAGATAGGCATAAAAATTAACGCGAAATCCGTATGTAATCTTGATCCCATCAGTCACCATGCGTCCTAATTACGCCATCAGTGAGCGTGGGCGAGAAACAAATGACTTTGTTTACACCCTGTAGCGTGCAATCTGCTAGAAGTAGTGCCGCGATTAATAGTCTGTTTAGTTTGGTTAGCTTAGAAGTGTGTTGTGGTTTTGGCGTAGATAGTTTTTCTGGGTAGGTAATTATTTTGAATGTGGGAGGGGAGCTAATCAATACTCTGGCTATAACTTAAATAGCGTATTATCTACACCACAGTTTTCCAATATAATAATTAAGAAAAATTATTCATATATTCATGAAATCGTTGATAACTGTAAGCAAATGTAATTTAATTTCAATATTCACCCTACACAAAAATGTTCCAGACTAGAGGCGACTCGTAGCAAATCTCCATCTGCTACGGCGTAGCTGACGTACTACGATGGCGTTGCAGGCGCGCTACGACAGCGTTGCTGTTGAAAAGGTCATTTAACTCGAGGTCCATGATAGATCTACGTTGAAGATCAATATCCGTGGTTATTGAGCCGGTTTACGTGATTTTTTGGCGTGTAGAGGAAGCCTGTGTGGTGATCCCATATTACAATTTTTATTAACTTTGCTTCAGTCGTTTATCAGTTAGCTTAGTATGTTTTTAATCCACTTTGTGTATGTTGATGTTGTTATATAACTTCTAGTCCCTGTTATATAATATATATAGTAAGTAGTGGTATAAGAACTTTTGACCACAACTAAAAATTAAAAATTAAAAAAAAAATCTTTTTAAAAATAACATGCTTCCAAAAAAAACACGAATAAAAGTGAAAAAATTACTTTCATTTCTGAAGTGATGTTATTGGCTTTGTATTTTTTTTACCAGTAACTTCGAAAGTTACTTTTCACTTTGTAGTGTTTTTTTGGAAGTCAGTTGCTTTTTTTTCCAAGTTTTATCCTTATATCATCTAAAAATATCCAATAATTCAGTAAAATGATGGGCACTAGCGACTTCTTTTCCGCGATCATAATTTTTGCCGGTGATTTCAAAATTAAATTCGGTAAAGAAAAGCTAAGGATACGACAGCTCCTAAAATAATTTCCATCACAAAATAATACAGTAACGGTGTCCTTCCAACCGATTCATATTGCGCCACAATTTTCTTACCTGTAAAGAATTTCCTTTCTCTTTTTATTTTAATTTAAAAGAGGCTTGAAGGGATATAATCTTGTCGTCCGGAGAAATTGATTTTGGGCGTACGTTCGCAATATTGTTATATTAAAATATGAAAAAATCTCCTTGTTGTGTATTCTGGAGGGATTTAAGGGGAAATAGGGAATAGTTTGGGGATTATAAATAATGAGGTTGGTGTTTTGGTGGATCGTTATTATAATCGTAATGCTTTCGACAGAGTTAATAACACAGCGGTGTCTGTTCAAACGTACTTCGACTTTTAGCTGACTGTATCTCCGTGACCGCCAGCAGTTTGTAAGGCTGGGTATCTACGTATCTCGTCCCTACCATACACGCTCTAGTGTAAGCCAAGGGTCAATACTCGGGCCTCTGCTATTTCTACTCATGGTAATTGACTTACCAGCTGTTGCAAAATTTGCAGTGTCTCCTTTACGCAGATAACCTCAAACTTTATACTGCTGTCAACACCGTATCGGATTGCGAAGCTATGCAAAACGATATAAACGCCATACATGAATGGGGAGTTCAAAATAAAATGGAGTTCAATTCTTCCAAATGCTATGTAATGTACCTTTGGTCGAATGCGACACCCGATTGATTTTGAATACAAAATGAATACTAAAATAACTAAATCAACGAACATGAAGGACTTGGGTGTCACATTTGACCAAAAGCTTACTTTTCATGATCACATTTCTTTCACATTACTATATTTTTTTAAAAGGTTAGGGTTTGTTCTCCGGAATGCACGTGATTTTCGGAACGAGCACCTAATAAGGCTCTTATACAGCACTGTTGTCCGAACTAAGCTAGAAGCTAGTTCTTCGTATGGAATCCGCACGAAGCAAAGTATGCACTTCTTCTAGAAAAAGTGCAAAAAGTATTCCTGCGTTTTCTTTACAGAAGAACTCTCGGTTACTTTCCCTATCTCTATCCTACCAAGTTCGTCTTAGGATGTCTGGGATATCATACGCTGGAGGCCAGAAAGGCATGTGGCTAGGTAGGCGTTATGCTCAAAATGTGGAAGGGTATGACGGATGCGCCTGATATCCATAATGAACTGATTCGACACTACACACCGAATAATTATATCTGTTGCAGAAAACATCGACTGCTAGGTGTGCTTTCGTGTTGGACAGCAGCCCGTGCTGCGTCTCCCCTACTGCGCGTGTTGACCGCACTATATAAACTCGTGGAAGTCAACCCGGACTGCGATCTGTTCGATAGTAAATTCGCCAATTTAATGGATATGTACCAAATTTTTTGTCAGAATAATAGCATTTAATTGATGTTATTCGTTTATGTGGTATGTTTGTACTTATTATATATACTTTAATTTATGTAATTGGTGTCTTAAGCCATGTAAATCAAATAAATAAATCGTGATAAAAATCCTTAAAATTGATTTCGAAATTAGGTTTTCTTATTTTTTTCTCGATTAAGCACGTACTGCATAAAAATATAGAAGTCTGTCTATTGAAAGCTGAGAGTGAATAAGAACGGCAAATTAAAAAAGTACGTCGGTTATCCCCGGATCAACTATGAAAAAACGTATTTGATACTTGAATATTTTTATGCAAAATATTTATTTTTGTTTTTATAGATTAATAGGAAAGCATAAAGCAAACAAATTAGTAGATAAGCTTTTACGATCATAAGGTTGGAAGTCACATCATCATTATTTCAGCCGAAAGCTTTCTGCAGAATCGGTCGAAGTACCGGTGCTTGCGAGAGCCCAAGTACCGGTACTTACCGCATCCAGCTGATTTCTGCGGCCTTCACAAGGTCATCAGTCCACCTTGTGGAGTATAAGGTACGCCACCTTGGTCGTCACTCTCGATCTTCACCACGTTGCTCTCAAGGTTATAGACGATAAGCCCGACACCACCTTATTGTTGGTCGCCAATCGATAGAGAAGTCCGAAGAGAGGGGGAGGACTCGATAATGATCAAATCCGGGAACTTACTCTATTTCCTCCCGGAAATATATAACCCTAGTATACCCCATCGTCACCTGCTCAATTCTTCTTCGAGTTCGTTATTATTCTCGTCGATCCGGAGTGTACGCGTGTTGTATGTTGCCAGGTCCAGTTTCCAGTGATTGTGGTAGCCGGATCTCTTCCGGGGATTCTTCGCAGCCTTTGCCTCACCGTGGCTTTGACCGCTACCATAGCCAAGGGTAGGTGGGCCGCGGGTTGGTGATCACAGTATGATATTAAAAATGCATAGAGAACGCTGCTGCCCATTCTCTAGTAAGTCCCTTATGCCTGTTTTCACCTTCACTAAATGACACTTAAATAAATCCCTAAATAAAAGTGCATTGTTGGATTTTCAACTCTCAGCGCTGAGGCTATCGTTGAAAATGTAACAATGCACTTTTATTTAGGGATTCATTTAAGTGTCACTTAGTGAAGGTGAAAACGGGCATAAGCGATTTCTCTTCGCTATTTACAATTATGATTCCACATTTGAAACTGTTATATTGATGGACCAGGTCTAGTAAATATAAATTCTGTTTACTTAGTATTAAAACTAATTCAATAGTTTACCAGTGATGTTCGAAATTATTGTAAACAATTGTACTTTTTCGTAAAATGCATCCTCGCGTTCGCTTTTCACTCGGTTGTAATTATTAATCATAGTGTATAACAACTATCTCGCACTGGTTCTTAAATTTGTAGGCATTGTTTTATTTGAAATATGACAAAATATACAGAAATTTGTTTTCGTAAGAGGTTATAAAAACAACAACTGTTAACAAGTGACGCAGCAGTGTTGTCAATTTATGAAAACGTGAAAATGTAACTCTCAGCTTTCAATAGAGAGACTCGAGTTTAATAACCTAGCTACTCGTGGAGACTTTTTAAATACATAGTACCTATATTAATTGTTTTTACAGAAATAAATAAATTCTCCTATGATTCATCATTTCTTGATCGTAACAAGCAAAATGAAGTGGCAGTGGGCTGGCCTTGTTTTTCGAAGGACCGATGGCTGGTGGAGTAGACGAGTCCTGGACTGAAGACCGCGTATCAGCAAGCGTAGTGTGGGACGCCCCCCAGCTAGATGCTTAAGAAGGTGGTTGGGACAGACCTGATGTGGATGGTGGAGGACAGGGTGTTGTGGTGCAGCCTGGGAGAGGTTTATGTCTAGTATTGGACTACAATAGGCTGAGTTGATTTATTGAATATATGGAATTCCTACCGACTTTTCCAAGAAACAAAAATTCAAAGACATTGGACATCCCACATTGCGCCCGCGTGGTGGATGTCTGTCCAGTTTCTCTCTCAGAGAGAAGGACTGTATCCCAGCAGTGGGAACGTTATAGGCTAATTAATAAAGTAATACACGGAATTGTATTACCTCATAAACACGACTCAGCTAGAAAATATTACTATAAATGAGAAAATAATATCCCTCTCCTATAGGTACAGTTTGATTTAAGTAGAAATAAAAATATGGCGCGGATACCGAGGGTCGTTCGCGAACATTATAAATAATGCGAGGGTAAGTATTTCTTACACTTCTCTTTAGGGGAGAGAAATATAATTTTCGCGAATATCTTACCCGAAAGTAAGGTCATAAAAAGGGGTAAATTATTTACCGACTATAAGTATGGGGCTTGTGGCTTAGTAGCTATTGTTTCAATTGATCCTTTTCTCTCATTTTCACCTAAGAATAATTATTTAATCTAAGGACAGGACTTTAGCCCCTTATTCATAACCTAATTTATTTATGTTTATAAAAAAAAAATGATTTTCTGTGTTTGAGAATTCACAGAGCAACTCTCAGACAAAGACATCTAGTTTAGAGGTCATCCTACTCATGTTTGTAACATTTTGTTTACGCCTGTTTAAGTAAACAATCACTGTATTAAAACTTGTTTGTTTGGATAGCGAATGAATGATAAAAGTTATTAACATTACATATAGGTTCTAATAAACCTCACCCTTCGGGCAATATAGGCGTGATGTTATGTGTATGGCTCTTAGTTCAATTGAGTTTCATGCTGACTTCACATTATCTAAAGGTCATCCCTAGTTTGCTCTATCATTAAGCCACGAAAAGGCATCCTAGAAATATTTATTTAAAGCTACTTTGTTGTCTTCATCGCTAACACACGCCATCCCTATTTAACGTGAGATAAGCGATAAGTCGTAAATAACTCCGCTTACACTTTTCACTCGAACATGTAACATGTTGCGAAGTTCCAAACTTTGACACTCGTAACATGTAACGTAACAAATTAAATTATTTCACTCGCTTTCGTTATGCATTGGATTGTTGACAACTTGTTTAGACGACTGGATTTTTAATGAGGAACCTGCTCGCTTTCTGAGAAGCGACTAATTCTTTGAATTGTAAAATGTTCTGTTGAATTTAATATTAGCTGTTGTGATAGACAAAATAGCAACCGTCTTTTCCATTCATTGATAATAAAAAGTCCCAAATGGAATTTATTTTTAGAGAATGTGTAATATTTGTTAGCAGTGACTAAATAATTACATTTGGTACTGCCACAAGCATAATTTATTTATATCTAGATAAATAAGATAAAAAATTTAAAGTTTAATAAATTTACGCTCGCCCCCATAGTAGTATATCTCCATATTATTTACTTAAGGTTGAGGAATTCACAAGAAACGTAGTATTATTAAGTTTTTATTTTTTCCTCGCTGACTTGACTAGTTTTCACATTATAGCCTCTATCTATCATCCAGATCTATTCAGAAATCAAAGAATTATACTCCGGAAGAGACATCGCCTCAACAGTCATTACATAATCAAATCTACTCTTGCATTTCCTCCTCCATTACTCCGAGCCCTCCATTCAGTTCTCAGTCCTCACAATACCCTCACGTCTCCATCATCAATCACTTCAATTATTAATACTCTTCACTTAATCATTTCAACCTCCACTGACCTAATTTTTATAAGCCCATCAGAATCTTCCTTGCTTACTTAGGAGTATAACAATGCATTTATTTTTCTGTTTGTTTTCGAATCTGTGAGGACCATTTTTAGGAAGTTTGTTTTTGTCGATGTTATTTACTTTTGAGTAAGAAGAGTTGATTTTGATTGGTCGTTCAAGGAAAATAGTTACAATGTGCGTTAGTACACATATTTATTTTTGCTACACAACATGTTTTAAAAGGTTTTGGTGTCATTATATCTTATGAAACTGTTTAGCTTTTTGAATAAGGTCACCAACGTATCAGCCATTAATCGTATGTGTTCGAGCTTAAGTTACTGCTGACGATGCCGTGTGCTATCAGTGGCAACAATATCTGTATTACTTACTCTTGAAAATACAGTATTTTAAAGTAAAGTTATGTAAGTAGTGATAGAATCTGAATCGTTTTAATCTAACCTTTATTGTTGTAATATTAAGTCTTATTATTTTGTCTATTTGACGGCGCAGCAAGTGACGCCGTCTCGTTTTGTTACGAAGTTACTGGAATCACCAAAAAGGTCGGATAAGAGTGACATTGGTTTATTACAGTCACTTTAACTGAGCGTCGCATCGATGGTTGCGTGGCGGCTGTTTTCTGATGACAGCAGATGATGTCATAGGAGCCGCTATCGTACCACGTCCACGACGAACTGCTATATTCTAGCACAATCCTGGTGATATTGCAGTTGCTGAACCACTAATACGATGAACACTTCTGATAAAGGCTATCCTGCGTAACATTTATTATGACACAATCCCGTTTCTTCAACTTCTTCACATAATCATTTTCATATTTCACCACATAAAATATAATAACTCTCGTTTAATGACTCGATATAGATGAGCTCGAGTTTAATTATCTTCAGTCACTTGTTTACACGTCATGCGCACAATTTACGTCACACAAAGCTGCTTGATATCTCCTCAAATAATACTCACAGGGTTAAGATAGGGATACACTGAGAGCAAAGGATAGTACAATAATACGAAATACAAAAATATTTATTTCAACAAAAACATTGTTTCATACATAAATTGAGGCATCCCCAGAGAGTTACAATAGTACTTGTGTCGGAGCTGTCTCACTCTTCCCTTAAGTGGTAGCTTTACAATGATGAGGTTAAAGGCTCGTGCAGACCAGCGCGATATCGCGGGTGCTACAAGCAACGCGACCCTTATAGCGCCCGCGATATCGCGCTGGTCTGCACGAGCCTTTAAGAGTTTATTGAAAAATAAAAATTAAATTAAATTAAACATTAATTTAGCAGCTCTCGATGTATGTGTGAGTGTGTGTATATGAGTGTGTAGAGATGCGTGTGTGTGGAGATGTGTGTGTTTGGGGGCGTACCGATTTTTTTTTAGCTTATTCTTGTAAGAATGTTTTCTGTTTCTTCATATGTTAGGGATCTCAACCATTCTGTTATTGTATTTTTATAGTCATATGACAACAGGGGATACATTTATAATTTACGATTCAGTTTATTATAGATGTAGGTGGATTGTTTAACATATTGACGTCTAGCAAGGACTATTCGAATCCTTTGGGAGTGGGCCACTATATCTCTGCGCCTTCTGCTCTGAGTTGTTGAGTCAAAAGGTAGACACGTATGTAGGGTTAACGATACATTTAGAATATATAAAGTTTTATAATTGAAAGCAAGTTGCTTTATATAGGTCTGTTGTGGGGAACCTAAATAGTTTAAAATACATAACATTGATAAGTGATCGCTGAGCTTTTTCCAGATCGAGGATAGTGTGAATGAAGGAAAGTGAAATCGAGGATGGGTATGGGGGTCCAGATCAATCGTCATTAACTTTCCTACAAATGAGCTACCCTTTTTTACACAAAATATTCTTTATAGTAATCATACTCGACTTATATACCATATCATATGTAATAAATCTATGATGACATCTGACATATAGATTACGTTCCACAATGTAGGTAACTGAAAAGTGAAAACATAGGAGTTTGAAAGGTACCTAGTCAAATGCAGTCAAAATACGATTTTATACAACACCAGTCGTACTCAGTGCATGGCTAGGTTTACGGCGGTGTTTATTTGCGGTATCATTATTAGCCGTTTCGCTGCCTTTCATGTTGTAATGAAACGAGTTCATTGTTCATCGCTTATTTTCGACTAATGTACAAAAACCACAGACTCATATGAACTTATTTAACTACCTATGTAATGTCAAAGGGATGTTATAGTAAGTAAATGTAATATATTAAGTAAATATAGACTTAGTAAATATGTAAAAGTAAGTAAAAAAGTAAATTTTCAATGTCAGGCAAGCCAAATGTCAGGCACCGGACCTGTTGAGTCGACAGTTTTTCTTGAAATCACTCTTGACGGTAAATTACTAACAATGGGAAACAGAAAAAAAAATTAGACAGATAACTGGTGTAGATACAGCCAGAATAGTTTATTTTAGTTATTTTCATAGTCTTATGTTATTTGGGATTCTCCTCTGGGGAACCTGTGCGGACATTAATACTATCTTTGTTCTACAGAAGAGGGCTGTTCGAGCCATTTACAACTTAGGTCCAAGAGATTCCCTTTGAGAAAAAAATCAGAGAATTCAATATTCTGACTGTAGCCCCACAATATATTTTTGAAAACCTGTTGTATGTACACAAAATAATTCTAATTTTAAGAAAATGTCCGATGTTTTAGTTTAAATACCAGGAATAAACACAACATTGCCGTACATCGCACACGTCTCCACAAAGTAGGCAACTCGTTCATGGGTCAATGTATACGCTTTTACAACAAACTTCCCATTGACATTCGAAACTTACCCATTAATCGATTTAAAATCTGTATAAAAACCAAAGTTTGTAAAAAGGGTACTATAAAATTTCAGGTTATTTAGAAGATAAAAAAGCTTGGGATTGGCTCTGCTAAGCCTTGTGATAAAACCATAAAACTTGACATTTTAATTATTATGTAAAATCATCAAAATATACCAGTTTTATGATACACATTGACATTGTTGAAAATTATATTCAAAATGACAGATTACTTTGTAAAGTATTATATTATTTTAATTATTGTGAATGTGAGGACTATGTGGATATTATTATTATTTTTATTTCTCAGCTAGTTTTAATGATGGTCTGGCAGTTTCAGTAGCTTATGCGGCCTACCCGAAGAGCAGTGGTGGCCCAGTGGTAACGGCCCCGACTTACGAGTTGTAGGTCGTGGGTTCGAACCCAGGCAGGCGCTTTACTTTGTGTATTCAATTTCATCACCACTGCTCTCAAAACGGCGAAGGAAAACATCGTGAGGAAACCGGCTTGTCCTGGAACCAAAAAAATCGAAGACATGTAACACCTACCAACGCACACTGGGCCCGCGTGGTGGATTACAGCCAGAACATTATAAGCTGATTATGATGATGTGACCTAAATGTCCTTTCTTTGGTATCGTTCGTCGAGTTGATCTCTTTGAGTTCTGAGTTGAGATCCACGATTACTGACAAATGCTTGCACTGACTGGACAGGTCCACTCAAATCTGTGTGGTTCTTTCCTCAAAAGACCATTTCAGACACTAATCTACATGGTCCTTATATGGCCTGACCAACATTATGTCTGGACTTTAAAAGAGACTGCAACCTCTGAGTTTGTTTCGGCCTTTCTTCTCAGAGTAGTCTGATAGGAAAAACCGAACTCATCTAGTTTATTTTTAATATTTTTTTATTATGACGTGTAAAAGTGAGTCCGATATCTTATTTATAGAATGAACAATTTCATTTCATTTTATTTCAGTAGTTCTTGTATTATACTCAATATTACGAGTAAATCTATTAAATACACATTAATAATGTTAAAATGGTTTAATAATTTAAGCAATCAAAATGATAGACAAATGTAATACACTATCAGCACGACAGACAGTGGGCGGCACCTTGGTACCCATGCAGTATACAACAAAAACTGAACATCGCCAAATGTTACAATTTTAAAATTTTATCGCATCATATGTGCTTGTAATATCGCACACTTGTAAAAATTAAAAACATGAGATACTTCGCGAGCATGGTTCATAAAGAGGAGTAAGTTTTGAAGCAGGAAAAGTCTATAGCTCTATAGACTCTATACATACAACAAAATATGATATGTTTGATGATATAATTATGCTAGAGATGTAGTAATGATCCTGGGGAGACAGCAATTTTTTTTTCGCGAAAATGTAAAGTTCACTAGCGAGTTCATTCAACAATCTCCCCCATCGTCGCTTCCACAACAAGGCAAGAATCTATCCCAAGTCCGAGTTTTTATTTACAGCAGCTTGTGTTTACTCGAGAAAACTGATTACGTTTCAACGATAAGTACCATAAACAAAATCAGGCGATTTTAATATTTTACGGGGTAAAGTTTTCAGGCATTTTTTCATCCCCTTGAGGAAATAAGGAATAAAACGCAGCTGTCGTTCAGTTGCGCACACTTACCCTGTGGGGTGTAACTTTTTAATTACAACCCCCCGATATTTTTACCCCTCTTGTCTTGGATATTTCTAAAGTTAGACCCTTAAAAGTGTTTAATTTTATAGCTTGAGGAAATGAAACTTGTTTTGTTTTTTTGGGAGGTAGTTTCCAAAAAAAAAAAAAAAACTCTAAAAGGGTCGTTTTCAAAATTTATCTACATTTGGTGGACACATAATTACCAACTTGTTGGTTAAATAAAATATAATACAATTCGAAATGTAAACATAAATCAACATTCAGACTAATTAGTAATAAAATTGCAAGTATAGAGTTGTAGGTTTCTAAATTGGTTCTATTGCTTTAAAAAACTAAATTTAATTATTGTCATAATTTGTTTCCCATACAAAATTGCTATGTCCTGTCCACAGACGGGCGTATTAAAAAAATGCAGAAAATAATAAATAATGCACGCCCTATGCAACCAGATTCAACAATGTTTTGTCAGGTGAAGGGGTAAGTTATTAGAAATTTACTATAAAACAATGTAATTTTAATAAACCATTTATTTATTTGGTCATAAACACGTGTCTCATATTCCATTCCATTGTGTGATTCCTTCTTGTAACTTTGATATGTTATAATAATAGAAGTAAATTCCAAATTTGGTTTGGAAATCTATGCGTCAAAATAGTTACAGCGAGAGGGTGCTAGTTTCTTTCGGCTACGCCATTTTGTTTAGTAACTGTGGGTTTCGATTAGTGCGCGACGTAAAAGAACTTTAAGAAATTGTGTTAAAAGTGCCAAATTACGTGAATTCGGTAAGTACAATACTTTACAGTGTAGCATGTCAGAGTAGTTAATGGTAAAATAAAGTCATACACATGTTTCACGAGTAACTCGAGGGTGAAATTACAAAAAAAAAAAAAATTGTTGAAGGCTAGGGAAACGTTAATTTTGTTCAATTGTATGACTAATGTGTTATTATTTTTATGTTACGTGACACTTAGGGCTTACGATAGTATATTCATTAAATGGAAGGAACTACAAGAAAAAAAATATTATATTCGTCAACTTCGTTGTGACTCTGCCCTTACTCTTCATTTGTGTTACGATAACACAAAAATAACACAAAATGTACATACATTTTAAAAACGACCGAAGGAATACAGTTATTTATTACTTTATAATAAATAACTGTATTCCTTTACAATACAGGTACAAGAAAAAAAAAGAGAATTACTGAAAATCTGTGTTTCATCATATTGATAGACGTCTACTACAGATTTCCACAATTATCTTTTTTGGTCCCTTGCATCTCATGGCCACCCGCAACCCTTACCCACCCTTATTAGCCTGTCCATCTAGGTAAGGTCCCGGTTTCCCGGTTCATGGTTGCTATTTCAGATCACCTCTGCTGTACGAAAAATAATTCAGCCGATATAGACTTTTTACTGACAAAAAGAAGTAAGATTAGAATATCAAAAATAAAAACATATAATTATTAACACTTTGTTTCTCTTTCTTAAATTAGCATATCCAATGTCCGGACAAAATCATGATTTAAGAGCGCCAATATTTTCTAATAGCCGAACTGATTACCAATTAGTGTGAAGCCGGTCCAATCCTCCAGGGAGGGGGTGAAGGGGGGTGACAGTGACAAACGACGGAAATATTTCACTGAGCCAGCCACCCGGGGACACTGTTGAGAGGATAGTAGTAGTCACAGATGGAAGAATTGTGGGGGATCTCATGCATCTGGTTGGAGTAGCAGTGAAGTTTTGAATGTGGGGAGATTAGTTTGGCATTAATAATGTAAAGAGAGTGTGTAGAAATCAATATTTCATTTACATTACTTAAACAGTTCAAGTTTATATCGACAGCGACGCAGAGGAATTTTTTGAAGTCATATTTTAATTTGTTAATAGTTATAGTTAAATTAGGATATTAAATTGCTATCTTTCGTATTGTTTAAATAGTTTGTTAGTTAATAGTATATGAAGTTTTATCGAGTGTAAGTTTATATGTTTATCGTATTAATAAATTCTCTTTAAGTATGTACATATCTTTTTAACAAATCGTTTAAAGGTGAGAAATAGTTTTGATAACCAGACAATATAGTTTTATCTAGCGTTAGCAAAACAATGTGTATTTTGTTATTGTTGCGTTTTGTGCACCATCATTGTTTTCACAAGGCTATAGTCTGGCTCAAAATTGCTTAGTCTAGGTCTGCGCACAGTCTGATTGTAGCAGCTGTCTCTGAATTTGTAAAGACACGTTTACACTGCCTGTAATATCCACAGGCGAGCGTTTTAAAGCGATCTTTCAGCTGTTTGTGAAAACCAAATGCGAGGCTATCATTCGTTTGCAAACTTATTTTCAAATATCTGAATAGTTGCATGCAGTGTGTACAAATGTTTGCAATTGCGAATGATCTGACAACGCAATAATTGCTGATGAGAGACTTATTATTATTACCGTAACAAGAACTAAAAAACAACTGAAGCTTATCATCAATGAGCAGTGGTGGCTCAGTGGTAACGGCCCGCACTTACGAATTGTAAGATCGTGGGTTCAAACCCAAGCAGGAACTTTAGTTTGTGTAAATTTCATTACCACTGTTCTCAGAATGGTGAAGGAAAATATCGTGAGGAAATGTCCTAGAACCAAAAATTCGAAGACATAATAATAATTGTCTTACGACTTATTATGACATACACCAACCCGCACTGGGCCCGCGTGCTGCATTATGATTATGACCCACTCTCTCTCGCAGAGAGGAGGCCTGTGTCCCAGCAGTAGGAAAATTATAACACTTTATATTTAGGTATCAATATTCTAGAATCTTGAATATTTAAATCGACGGGTGGTAATCAAATGATTACCTGAATTTATTGATATAATACTTTTGAATTATTGACTTGCTAGCTTTAATACCTAAGAAGATATGTGAATGGGTATATATTCTTGCAAGTCACAGCTATAAGCAATGTTCTATTAATAAACTAGCTTCTGCCCGCGACTTCGTACGCGGATCCTGTTGCTTATGCCAGCGACAACGGGGTCGTCAAAATCGAAGATCTGAAACGTCTGATGTAGAATTCTAAGGCCCGGGGACGGGAAAACAACGGGATGAGCGAGACGATTGGAGTCGTTCCAGATCTTTCATTTTTGTATGTCAACAGGAAATGCCCATCAGACTAAACAACTTTTGCTAAGACGTCATTCCTTAATATGTTATAGTGTCGCTGGGCTTTGTAGTGTCACCACAACAGGTGTTCCAGATCTTCAAATTTTTTCTCACAGCAGAAAATGCTCTTCACGTGGAATATTTTTTGCTATGGCACCATTTTTATATCTCTTATATCTGTTCATTTTCCAAAATAAATTATGTATAGCCTAAGGCGATCAGAATTCAAACGTTCGTTGCGCTCTTCTTCTGTCTCTTCATGCCGGTACTCCAGCAATTCTTTCTCTCTCACTTTCTAACTGATTATGAATATTTTGTTGTGTGCGTGTTCGGGACAATGTATGATAATCTCGATCAGCAGTTAGTCTCGCATCACGTTCATCACTCGTTTCAAAGACCGTGTTAGTAGATAAGCGAATTCGCTGAGAACTCAAGCGTGATTCTGTATCGGTAAACGTCTCCGACTCGCGAGACAATGCGTGACGTTCACGATCAGCGGACAGTCGCGCATCATGTTCCGCACTTGTCTCTAGAGACCTAGCAGCAGATGCGTAGATACGCCGAGAACTCAAGCGCAATTCTCTATCCGTAAACGTCTCCGACTCGTGAGACAATGCATGACGTTCACGATCAGCGGACAGTCGCGCATCATATTCTTCACTGGTCTCTAGAGACCTGGATGTAGATGCATAAATACGCTGAGAACGCAAGCGAGCTTCGCGATCCGTAGAGGTTTCTACGTAGCGAGTTGCAGCCTGATGTTCTCGAGCAGCATCAAGTCTATCCTGACGCTCTTCGGTAGATTCTTGGGATCTCATGATCCTCAATCTTTTAGCTCCTTTGGAACGTTGGGAAAGATTTGACCTCTTTCTAGTCATGGTTATAGTTTTATTCTGAAGATACCTGATCAATTAAAATCTAAGTGACTGCTCCCCTGCGTTACCGGGTAGGCTACCGTGTCACGAAGATAAATGGAAAAGGAAATTAAACACTCAAATAACATAAGCCCGAAGGCATATTTACTCGATAAAATAAGATAATAAATGGGAGTTTTAGCCAGTAGAGTCAAATTTTCAATGATTCATAGAATTTCCATCGAAAATCAGTCCTAAACTGTTACCGCTTTCACCGCGTGGAGGTACTCCCAGCTTATATTATTTTATAATTATACAGTGAAATTAGTGATAGCTTTGATTTCCACATCAGGGGTTCCAGATCTACAATCTTTATACGTCAACAGAGAGTGCTCATCAAGCTGAACAACTCTTGCTAAGACGTCATTCCTATATATGTTATAGTGTAGCTGAGCTCTTGAAGTTCCACATCAGCTGTTCCAGATCTTCAAATTTTATACGACAACAGAAAGTGCTCATCAGGCTGAACAATTCTTGCTAAGACGGCATTCCTATATATGTTATAGTGTAGCTGGGCTGTTGGAGTTCCACATCGACAACAGAGAGTGCTCATCAGGTTGAACAACTCTTGCTAAGACGTCATTCCTATATATGTTATAGTGTAGCTGGGCTGTTAGAGTTCCACATCCGCTGTTCCAGATCTTCAAATTTTATACGCCAACAGAGAGTGCTCATCAGGCTGAACAACTCTTGTTAATACGTCATTCCTATATATGTTATAGTGTAGCTGGGCTCTTGGAGTTCCACATCAGCTGTTCCAGATTTTCAAATTTTAAACGACAACAGAAAGTGCTCATCAGGCTGAACAATTCTTGCTAAGGCGTCATTCCTATTAGTGTAGCTGGGCTGTTGGAGTTCCACATCAGCTGTTCCAGATCTTCAAATTTTATACGACAACAGAGAGTGCTCATCAGGCTGAACAACTTTTGCTAAGACGTCATTCCTATATATGTTATAGTGTAGCTGGGTTGTTGGAGTTCCACATCAGCTGTTCCAGATCTTCAAATTTTATACGACAACAGAGAGTTCTCA
This sequence comes from Omphaloscelis lunosa, assembly GCA_916610215.1. NCBI lineage: Eukaryota > Metazoa > Arthropoda > Insecta > Lepidoptera > Noctuidae > Omphaloscelis > Omphaloscelis lunosa. The sequence continues at coordinate 20,299,526 of OU744260.1, forward strand.
TCAGGTTGAACAACTCTTGCTAAGACGTCATTCCTATATATGTTATAGTGTAGCTCGGTTGTTGGAGTTCCACATCAGCTGTTCCAGATCTTCAAATTTTATACGACAACAGAGAGTTCTCATCAGGTTGAACAACTCTTGCTAAGACGTCATTCCTATATTTGTTATAGTGTAGCTGGGCTCTTGGAGTTCCACATCAGCTGTTTCAGATCTTCAAATTTATTCTCTTAGCAGAAAATGCTCATCACGTGAAACAATTTTTGCTATGGTACCATTTTTGTATCTCTTATAGTTTAGCTGGTCTGTTGCGGTCCTGCATCAGGTATTCAAGTTTCCAAGATAAATTATAGCCTATATGTTGCCCAGACTTAATACCTATACAACAAAAAGAAAATCATTCAAATCCGTCCAGTAGTTCCGAAGATTAGCGTGTACAAACAAACAGACAAACAGACACACAGACAAACAGACAGATTTTTTTTTTTGGTTTCGTGCTCTATTACTGTTTCTAAACCCCCCTCAATAATTATTTTTTTAATATATTCAATGTACAGACACAGTTTTTTTACTGTTTTATTATATGTATATAGATAAAATTCAATTGTGTGCCTATTGATAAAAATATTTATGTTTCTCATAAGTATATTTTTTTCATAAGTATTTTGTAAATAGATTAGGAAATAGCACAATAATGTGAAACTAAGTATGACTTAGCATTCGTGGAGTGTTGTGATTATGAAATACATTGGTAGTCGTTGTGATTATCCAAGTGGTATTGTAGATTTTCATATTGATGAACAGATTATTTTCCAGACCGCTGATCTTGTAGTGAGATACGAGTATGTGGGCGCTGAGTGCGAGGTAGGTGCGTTCGATTTCTTTTAGGTGCTAAATGCAGGATGAATGAAAGGCGACTAACAAAATGTATTTACAAGGCAGATCAAATCGAATGAGCGGCTGGTGGCGAAATGATAACAGCCGTACGGGTCGATCGAAGGTTAAGCTACGCTTGCTGAGGTCAGTTCGTGGATAGGTGACAATCCGTGCGTCGGAAAGCACGTTAGGCCGTTGTTCCCGGCTGTCATTCGTAGATCTTTGACAGTCGTTACGGGTAGTCAGAAGTCCAAAAGTCTGACACCTAGTCCTACCAAGTGTTTCCCAGTACCTGGGCTGTGGAGGTCAGGTAGGCAGTCGCTCCATGTGAAATACTGGACTTCAGCTGCATCCTGTTAGACTGGAAGTGGGCCCCAACATAGATGGGAAAAGGCTAAGCCGATTGAAGTGATTTAATGTTAAGTATAACTTGTAAATTATTTACCCTCTTATTCATAAAACGTTGCTTAAATAAACTATTGTATAGCCAACACCTCTGATATTAAACTAGTTGTTTCTGTAGTTTTAGCGATAAGACTACTGTTTGTAAATATACTGTTCTTATTCAGGTACATTCCTGATTACTCCCTCAGTGTATACCAAAGTTGATTTTATAGTAAACTTGACCCGCACTGTTCAGCACGGTTTTTACGACTTGACAAAACATCGAGATTTCTTTATGTTCGAGTTTAATATAAATGTGTAATCGTATACTATAAAACGAGAAATATTTGTATATATAAATATATTTGTACTCACGTTCTCGAAAACGGGTCTAACGATTTCGATGAAAGTTGCATTATAGGGGTTTACGGGGGCGAAAAATCAATCTAGCTAGGTTTAATATCTGGGACAGTTCGTTTTCTCCGTATTTTCACCCGTGCAGAGCTCGGTCGCCCAAAGTTTAGAAAAAGATAATGAATAATGACATTAAAATAATGACACGGCAACATGGAATTAGTGTGTACTATACATGGGATTAGTATGAGCCATACTATACTAATAAATGAGCATTTTCTATTTTCACCAGAGCAGAGCTCGGTCACCCAGGTACTAATATAGATTATTCATATTTATGTGACAAATGATGGTATTGATGTTGAAAACCGCATCAAAATCTCTTGCGTAGCTTAGAAGAACAACGCGGTCACACAGACAGATACGAAAATCGACTTATAATTATGTATAGATAATATTGACTTTATTATTTATTATTTAACTTACTGTTCTTAGTAGAACTGTGAGCGTGTTGGCGCCGCGGCCATCTGTAAAACTAGTAGGTAATTACTTGCTTGATACTTTGGCTTTTTACTCTTTGGTTTACTGTTTTTAGTTTCCACCGAGTTGTTAATGTTCTTTCTTTTAAAGGTCGTTAAGGTATCGTCTTTAAAAGATTAAAAATGTTGTGCAGAACTTACTGTAAGTAGTTACTTCTGATGTCGCAGTGGAACTTACAAACGGAGCTTAATGAAGTTACAATTTGGGACCTATAATAAGGTTTTGATTTCTATTTCTAGGGTGGGTGAAACATTAAATCATGTTTTTTGCTAAGAATCTTTAAGAAGTGTTTTAATAAGGCAATGTAGGTCCCGATTAGCATTCCTTAATTCTCACACAACGCCGCGTACCGCCGCGGCAGGTAGTGAAGCGGATCTCACGTCGCAATGGCTTGTATGTAATCCGTTGATGCCCAACACACGTACAAGGCTTGACCTTACGGATGAGCAGCGCACGCGCTGCCTCCGCCAATCGGCGTGGAACACCGCGCAGTCGTCGGCACTTGGCACACGTGTCACCGCATAACAGCGCGGATCACGGTGGAGTCAGGGCGTATTTTATCTTTTCGAAAATGGATTTTACTTTCTCTGCGGCGCACCGCCACAAAATCTGCTTCACTGACTCCGCCCTCCGTGGCGGTGAGCTGCGTCGTGTGAAAACAGCCTTCATGAAATGCAGGAAATGCCGGTCTACGCAGTGAGTGTAGGTACAATAGTTTACGACCTACCTGCCTACCTCTGACTACCCTTTTTGACTTAAGGCCGTTACTAACAATTTATCAAACAACTAACAAACATTAATATAAACCCCACCAATTTCATGAGCTGCAATAAAATGAACTGGAGCATCCGACATCAAAGGCGCACTTTTACATTTGACACTTTTTGTAATCAAAACTTTCCGCGAACTCGTTGGAAATTTTACAGTTTAAAAATAAAAAAAAAAGATGGAGGCAAAAAGTTGCGGGAGCATGTCACATGTGGCACAGGACGTTGAGTTATGGCGCATAGTTTTATATTAAATTTCGCATAATTCCCCGACCGGGGTGTAGCGTGCAACTTGCAACTGCAACTGTAGATATCTGGTTGTGTGATAAAGTTGTAAATGTGCGACCGGTTGCTAGTTGTGTAGTGTATTGCTGTATTTTGTGACGGTTGAATACCTAGTTGTATTTTAAGTTCGAATGATTAAACAACGATAACGATATCGAGAACGATAATAAGCAGAATGAAACTTTAATCAAAACATAACATTTCACTAAAGATAATCTGGGTTAGACTCCCATTAATAATATCTGCCACCCATGATTATACAGGTATCACAGAATGGGAGCTTGATATTAAAGTATAATTTAAGTTAATTAAAGTTTAATATGCGGTGCTTAAAGAGGTCTACCTCAGTAGTGGACGTCTTTCGTCTGTAATGAAAGGTTAATATTATACTTTAGAAAACAGTTGTCTGATAAAACCTAATAAATAACCTTATATTAAAACTTAGTCTTAATTGTAAAACAACAATAGCAGTTTCCTATTTTGCTTATTATGTATCTGATGACTTATAGGAATTATAATTCTATTTCCCCAGAAGTTTTAGTGACTTACCACAAGCAGTCGCTACGTGCACGATAAGCCACCCTTCCGGATGCTCCTCGTTCTCTGATAGTAAAGTCAGCCGCAGACCGGCAGAGCGTCTTGCGAGTACGACAGAACTTGTGCTGCGCGGAATGTTTCTGAGCTTTGAAAATTATATTACCAGTATTACGTCGAGGGTTTGGAGAAAAAAAAAGGATGTTAAAAGTGGGATGTCTGTTTAGTTAGATAGAAAATGTTTCTGGACTCAAATGAAAGAAAAATGCTTTGTGAACTGGTTGTTAATACGTTGTTATAGATACAATTTTAACTTTCATCATTGAACCTTTGACAAAATTGTCTTGTTTTTCCGATGTAGCGATTAGTCAAGTAAAAATTATATTTTCGTTATAAAGCCACCTCCACGAAAGAATTGATTAATAAAGAGCTACAGATATAATACCCGGTAAACCGTAAAATAAGCGCGTGGACGAAGAGTTTTGAACAATTTTCAGAGGCAATACTCATGTACGTATATCCGAGCAGCACCAACAATTCTAAACACTAAATCATGCTCTTTATTCTGTTCAAACAAACAAGAAACCACCGAAAACCATAAATTCAACAACCAGGGGACACACAAACAACATATTTATACTACGCTCGACGTAATTCGAAAAAATATATTCAACGGGCATGTAACCAGAGCCCAGGGGAACGCTATTGCAAAGCCCAGGGGAACGCCATTGCAAAATTTCCAATTTTCAACTCAATCCAATTTCAATCTATTTTCAATATCAGTCGATTGGTGTTCTCGGTTAGATGCGGGTAGGACGTGGAAAAACTTGTAAAGGATAGCAGGTGAAGATCCCGGTAGGATCTGGCTGCTCGGCACTGAATTATGCAATACGTTTTAAGGTAGATTAGGAACGGAAATTGTTTTCGTTATCATAATTGTTATGGTGTAAAATAACGGGTAACAGAGAAATAAGGTAGAAGTAGACATGCTGCACCGATCCGAAATAAATTGAAATAAGGGCACGATAATGATGACGATACTAATGATAAATAATGGTGGAAGAAAATGAATCGTTGTTTTTTTATTGTTTTATTTACCAATGAGTTTTCTGTTATAAAAATCCATCATCAGATAGATGTACCTATAGATTGTATAGTACATACATTTTGCCAGTTATAATTTCCACGCAATTTTGGCCAGCTCATTGCTATTAACAAAGCACAAATACAAACTTCAGCTCTTCATTACCTAATGGAACACTCAATTACACTTTGCCCGACCAAAACTAGGACCCCACGTTCAGAAACTATAATGTAACAACCATTGAAGCCTACAAAATTCTCTATTAAATTCTTTCTCGAAACATAAAACTAAGCTGTATTATACATAGACCACTTTACAGTGTGATTATTCATTCTTCAATTTCATGCAAGTGCAGCCACTGGTCGAAGCTATCCTATTGGTTACAATAAATCGTGCTGGGTGGGATAAGGATGATAAATTAAAACTTGGATAATCTGCGTTTAGGTATAACATAACATTACGCTTGTAGAACCTAAAGGTTAGGATAGGCAGAGCTCACTGCGCCAGATTAAGTACCATGTAATAGAGGGCGAGCCTTTAGTCAATTATTTATATACGTAAGATATTGTTAAGGGTCTAATAAATAATGTCGGTTTGGATATTTTATGGTAGAAAGCTAATGGGAGGATATATTAATGGTTATTGTGGGAAAATAACAAGTATTTATCAAATCATAATATTGCCTACTGCTTCTGCCCGCGATTTGCTTCGCGTGGAAATTGTATCCTACTAAAATAACATCTACATTTTTATGAAACTTTCCTGTATAATTGGCGTTTGAATTGCCTATTTTTTGCCCAATAGGATCTACGTCTTAATTTAAGGCAGTTTCTTTATTTTCACTGTATAGTGAAACGAGATTTATTACAAGTACAAAGCATTACAGCATAATGAATGGCCCACAGTTGGCCGTTCAACAATAGCGCTAACATAGTTTGTTTTTCATAGCCGGCCAAATGAACGGAACTAAAAACTAATAAACCTCAAAAATAATTATTATATTAATAAATTATTGGACCTACTGGCATATCAGATGTATTCTAAGCTGTAAACTGAAATATCGCCACATTCACATAAAATATGTTAACAAAAATGTCTACACTTCAACACACGACCTTTGCCGTTTCTAAACTCGTATTCAACATAATTCACGTGTAAAAATATGAACATTCTAGCATTCTGGAATGTTCACTCGAATTGTCGGCAAAAGGTTTTGCTCATTATGTGCGAATTCAAACGTAATGCTCCGGTCTGACGAAACGAACTAAAAAGTGTACACGATTTGTAGAAAATTTACATTTGTATAAAATAGTAGGGTTTTGGTCCGTGGCTTTACAATCAAGTAGAGTTATACAGGTTTTGGGACGCGGTAATTCAGATACTTTTTATGTTCTGGTTTCTTTAATTATCCAGTATTGCAACTAAAAATAAAAAGACATAAGAAGAAAACAATGTCTAGCGTTTCTGTGATAAGTCCAATCAATATACATACTGTCTATTCAAATCCTTGTTTCCAATTAATGTTATTTCACTTAAACGAATATCAACTTTATGTTTGTAAATTAAGTTGTTTTCAGAATGACTAGTAATTACTATTGAAAATGTCATAAAAAAGTTTGTAGATCGCAAACTTAACTTCATGTGTAAAAATGTTTTTACAAAAATACATACTAGATTACATTTTTGGAAACTACATTACAAACCAAGTATAAAAAAAAAAAAAAACATAAAATCAGACTACAACAACACATAACTGAAAAGAAAAAAACAATTATAATAATCAATACAAATTTTGGTATCGCAGGCGCGGTAACTTTTGTTTGTTCCCCCGCTTGTGATACCAAAATTAAATTGACTATAATGTTTTTCTTTCTTCAGTGATGTGTTTTTGCAGTCGGGTATTTTTTAATATTTTTAAATTGCATTACAGTACATACAGACGGACATACACACATACATACATATATATAGATCAAACATATAACCCTCCTTTTGACTTCACCACAGTCGCGTAAAAAGAAAATGCTCCAATTCAACTTTCTAACCCTCGTGAGCCTTGCAAATAAAGCAGACTTCCCAAGTGCCTATTATGATCTATTAGAAAACGGAATGGCCACCATAATGCCGATTCCGAGAACGGTCCAATTTTAAAGAATGCAAAACACAGAGTAAGGTAGCATGTAAGGTTCGTGCAAAAAACAAATTCGGTAACGAAATAATGGACCGAATAAGTTTAATCTTCGGAGCTTAGTTTGAAATTCAAATCGTGAAGACTCGAGTAATGTCGGGTTCTGGTAGGACGTCTATGTGTATGTTTTGTATGGTATAGCAAGGAAATACGCATGTTGTGAGGTTTTTGAGGACATAGGAATTTTGTTGCAGAAAATGACCCATATTTCAAGAAAATACCTTATGAAATATTTTGTATTTGTTGATTATATACAGTATTTATGGTAAATGATGTACAAAAATTTCAAATTTCTAACTTGCTCAGTTGTTGAGATAGAGCTCGTACAAAAATGCTCTAAAAGTGACAACTTTTACCACACCCATTTCTTAAATATAGAAAAAAAAAAATGTTTTCTACTCCATGAGTTCTAAACAATGACACCCCACATGCCAGGGTTAGATTTTTTTTTCAAAACCAAAAGTTTATTGGATGGGTAATTTAATTTTTAACTTTATTTATTTTTTATTATTTGTTGATATAGCGGAAATAGAAATACATAATCTGTGAAATTTTCAACTATCTGTATTACGGTTCATGAGATACAGCTCGCAGACAGACAAACAGACAGCGGAGGCTTGGTAATAGGGTTCCGTTTGGCACCCTTCGGGTACGGAACCCTAAAAAGGAAGCCCATGCTCAATTCTGAAGAAATCTGTAACTGTACTGTTGAGATTTTTTTAACCGACTTCCAAAACGGAGGAGGTTATATGTTCGTAGCGTATGTTTTTTTTTATGTATGTCCATCGATTTCTCCGTCAATTATATTCCTATTTTGAAAATTATTTTTTTTTTGAAAGGGTATGCTCTGTTGGTCCCATACAAAATTTATGAACTTTGCTTGGATAGTTTTTGAGTTGCTTCAATAAATACGTATTTTTTTCCCTATTAATATGTGGATGATATGATAAGTAGTTCATGTCACTGTTATTTACATAGCAGGTAGTGGTATTCGAATTTGTGTGGGGTAGGTACCACAACTAAAAAGTGAAAAATAAAAACTTTTTACGAAAAAATATTAACAGACTTCAAAAAAAAAAAACATTAAAAAACAAAAAAAAATGACTTTAATTTCGGAAGGAAGTCGGTGGCAAAAAACGAAAATTCAAAACCAAAGACACCGACTTCCGAAATCAAAGTTGTTTTTTGCTGTGTAGTGTTTTTTTTGGAAGTTGGTTAATTTTTTTTTTTGTAATTATAAAGATACGATTGGCATATCTAGGTGTTGAAATGGATGTTTTTCTGAAAAACCTACCCGTCAATGTCATACTGAAAAATGTTTTGTGATAGTTTTATCAAAAGCAATTGACGCCTGGGAAATCTGTAAATAATTTAATTATGATCTTATCACAATATTGCCAATTCAACTAATCTCTTATCATTTAATACATACACATTAAGTTTGGGATTTGACTCATTCCGTAAGCAACCAGATAAAAGCTTAGGCCGGAACTGCAAGGTTCATTTATCTGTATTTGGATGGAAGCAACCAAAATGAATCCGTAATTTATATTTTTAATCAAATTGCTTGAGCCGTGCAACGTCACCATACGATAAATCAACACCCAACTATGTTACATTCTGAAAAAAACTAACCAAATAAAAATGCTTTCAAACGATTTCTTTACCCGAAGTAGTGCAGGTCAATCCTCTGTAATTCTGTATGGTAATAACTGCCGGTCGGTAAAGGCACAAAATAGATAGGACAGAAGGTCGCCTGCACACAACGACTGCAACGACTGACACATAGATACGCGTCTACGTACAGCGAGTACAAGCATACAAGCGACCTGCATTCGTCTGAGATCGTCGTACGGTCGCGTCTATGTGTGCGTGCGCCTGTTTCGCTCCTTGTAAGAAGCTAGCCTTCTGTACTTACCTATCTATTTTGCCGGTAATGGTATTCATTGAAAACGTTCCCGAAGGTATTCCTACAGTTACTTCAGAGACAGAAAACTTCCCCTGTTATTATAATTGAACGATTTTTTTTTCGGAATTGGATCAATTTTGAAGAATTCGAATTAGAATTGGTAAGGCAATGTTTTGATGGAATTCGTTTTTAGTCAAAGTTTTTATGATTGACCCAGTAAAATATAGAATTGGAAGCCAGCAAAAAATAAACATTTGTAACAAACAACCTTAAGATTTAAGTTCATCATCAGACTATCTCAAGTGCAACATACGAACATTTTTTTGGGAACACAAAATACTTACCAGAATACTTACTAAGAGCTCAGTAATTATTTGTTTATGTAAGTAATTCTTAGTAAACAGTCAGCCTTTTATTATAATTATTATGTGTCTATCAGTTTTAATCTTAATACCCAGTTATTATTATTTATAAAAACAGTAGTACTTAAAACTATGCCCCATTAAACTGTTTTCACGGTTCGTCTGTGGAAACGGATTATACAAATTTAAAGAAAAGTTAGTTCGTGCGGAGTAAGAGTACACATCCCTAAATAATTGCCCACAAATGGGTAAAACTTAAGGTGCCACTCAGAATTTAGTTTTAGCAATCCTATATGATAATATGCTCACATAATGGTATTCATTGGACTGGCAATGAATTCGTTTGGGGAGCCCCACGGAGTGCTCCTAATACTAATACTATTGTTTGAATAGTTTTACTTAGGATACGATTTTCCAAGGAGAGCCATTGTTTTTAAATTATGATTCAGAGCCAAATAGATTTTGGTAAGTATTTGTTTAATATCAGTCTAGTTTATTACTCCTTCTTATTAAATTGGGTTAAGTTGTTTATCTTCTGAGATCTTTATTAGGCTATTTCATTAAAGTTGACTGAAGAAAATTCAAAGCAATTATCCCGTCAAACGATCGCCTACTAAAAGCCGTTTGCATGTAAGCGCTCAAAAGTTTTCACGATTATATTTAATGTCATTCAGTGTTTTTTGTATAAAAAGGAAAAGAAAACCTAAGTAAATTACAAATGTGTGCACTCAGGATAAACATACCTTAAAAAATTCTCTCCACTTTTACCATAATTAAAATAAAAACATTCAATAGCTACGCTAATGGAATGAGTTTGCATCAAAAGACACTTTTGCGGAATTAAACCAATCAGCTAATATACAAAACATGTTTTTTTCCATGTTACTCTGAAAACCTCTAGAGCTTTTCAGAACATATTTTTTCAGACCTTTCATGAAGACTTGAGTGTTTAAGTGGACACGTTTATTTATTTACTGAATAGGAAATAAATTAAAAAGATTTTTCAGAAAAATGTGTGTTACTTTTTTGTCTTAATAGAGACTTGTATGTATTTAATAACTACAACGCTTTAGAATGTGCAACTAACTTTTAAGTTACTTCATCTAAGAAATTACGGTCTTTGAGCACTGGTAGTCGATTAACTCTTATATGTATTCAGTAATAACTACTTCTAGTAATAAGTGTTATGGCTACATTACATGATTCAACGAATTTGATTCACTTTGATTGATAGCAGCCGACGTTGAGTGACTTGACTGTTATGATTGCTTCATACAAATTGCAATTCTTGTGTAAACCAGGTCTAAGATCCGACTACAAATAGTAGATGACGAATATTGAGCACATTATTTTCGTCCCCGATTCGCATGCGTCGATTACCAATCCGTTTTGCCGTGTATCATGCCGGACAAACACCGGCCAACAACCGGATAAACACCGTACAAACATCGGACACCTCGTTTACTTACTACTCTACTGATTACGACCCTAGGGAGGCAGATTTACTGCAGCATCGCACTTCTCCTGTACACTGTAATATTGATGGATTAGTTCGTCGTGATTTAGATGGACTGGTTTCTTGTTTAGTAATGTTTCCAGCTGTAAATGTATTCCAAGTAACTTGCTGTTAGATCTATGTATCGGGTCAACTAGGTTCAACTAATTGTCACTGACTGATTCCTTGTCAATTCAAAAGTCCTTAGCATAAGCAACCTTAATGTTCCCACTACTGAGTCATAGGCCTCGTCTCTGTGAGAGCGGAAGTGGTCCGTAATCCACCACGCAACACCAGTGCGGGTTGGTGGACGTCTCATGTCTTCGATTTTTTTAAACATCGTATATTTTCCTAGAACCAAAAGTGCTTGACTTAAGTAGATAGTATGTTCTAAGTACTCCTATAGAGTCACAAGATAGAATAGAATACTCTGTATTATGTACACCATAAAAATTACAGATACAAAAGTAGACATTTTACATAAGGTGTCATAATGGGTGGTAAAGTCATTCCTCATAGGGATAAAATGTCTTATTTTACTATTACAAGATCTTCTACTATTAGCATTGTTAAGCTTTCTAAATTCCTGACGTAAATTGGTATCGCAAGTCTCAAGAAATCAATGAATCTATTTCATCATAACGTGGTAATCCCGTTATGATGTTGTTAAGATAAATCAAGCTCAAATACCCCAATAATGAATTCCAAATATTCAATCAATTTAAGAAAATGAAGGTCTCTTATAGAATAATATAACATAACATCACGCTTGTATTTCCCGAAGGGCTGAGCAGGGGTGTGCCTATGGTATACCCACATTTCGCCAGTTATGTTTGAGTCTCATATAATAGGGGGCGAGCCTATTGCCATCAACCGGGCACAAATCCGGACTCCGGACTGCTACTCAGAATGTGACAAATATATTTAACACAACAACCTTATTTAACCCAACTCTTTAATTTGTAAATAAATAACCTTTCCCAAATCACCGAGGGTTAACCTCGCTTATTAATTTCATCCATATTGAAAAAAACATGAGCAACGACTGAGCTCGGGGTCTTGGGTTTGCTTCCCAGGTCAGGCAAAGTGTTATTGCGTTTTTCAAAATGGATTTTTTCTGTAACCTCTGGAGTCTGAATTTCTGCAGATAGTAATAGGCTCGCCCCTTATAAATGACATTATAACATGACTATCGTTTGTGTATAGGCAATATACACTTTGCCTATTTTGGGAAATACGGCGTTACGTCATGTACACACATTCCTCAGCTAATAACCCCACTACACAATGCAACAAAACTTGCCGATAGGTAGCAGCAGTAATTTCCCCTGGCCGGCCGCAGAGCCTCCAGGTGGAGTAATTAGCCGGCCGTAACGATGCCTGGCGTTAATTGAATCTAATTGCGATGCTTTGCTAGTGTGGCCATGGTAAGGGATGATTTCTAGGTTTAGTGAAATGATCCGATATCTGAACATACATTTAAAGATAATGAAGTGCGTAGATCGAACTATATATACATACAAGGCTGTTTTCAGGTACTTAATTGTGTCTCATAGTTAAGCACTAAATATAACTCTAATATTTAATTTGTTTGGATGTTAATGGATGGTTCCTTTGTTTCGCTCCTGTGGAAACTTTCTATTGATTTTCTCGTCATCCATGTTTTCGCCTTTATATGTTTTAAGTGCGTATTCAATTACAACAATTTGTCAAAGCATTGTTATCAACGCTTTTATTACATGACAAATTGATGTCATTGAATTCATGGATACAACAGTTAGCGTGCTCGTTCGGGCCCGTCTTCCGCAACTGACTGACTGATTCGCGAATTTGAGCCACAACCACACTTCTGAACAGTTTGAAGCTAATAAAAAAGGTTACATTAAATCAAAGAAATTAGGTACCTTAGTAGTGTTTTTTTATGGCATTCTTTTCTGAAGCAGCCATATTGACAATGAGGCATATGCATCCCAAAAATATGTTTTAGTAATGGGTCAATTTATAATATTAAAGATCAGCATTTATTTACTGAAAAAAAAAAAACTTAGGGTAAGAAATGGCCCGATCTGGAATCAAACACAGCAGTAGGTACACTGAAGTCAAAAATGATCAAAAAAATATAATATCTTCAAGACGGTACTTAAAAAATCAGGAGGCATAGAGCATGCGATTACTGAGAAATTATTACAAACTCGTTCCCAACTCCTGAGTAAGAAAGGTGCAATAAATTAAACGTGAACGCTCACAAAAGACTGCTCGTGAATGGGACCACCACATTGTTCTGTCAGTTCAGACAAAGCGTCACTGCGATTAGCCGGCATACGACTCATTATAATTAACTTGCGGATTTTATGAGGCCTGTTCATCATGCAGATTTAATTTAGAATTGAAAAGAAAATCTAGAATGAGAGTTGAAACGCAAACCCAAGGAATAGAGTTAAATATTTTTATATTTTCGAGCATGTAATTTTATTCAGTTTTCCTAGAATTGAAGCGTTATCAAAAGTTTGTCGTCAGTCGATTATTCAGATATTAAAATTAAAATAATATAATTGAATATATGTTTGCAGTGCCATCGGATATTTTGGTCCAAAAACTTTTTCGGTTGTTTTTTTTCGTAAAAAGATTATATATTACGTATTTTATTACTTTTTGGTTGTGGTACCTACCCCACATAAATTCGAATACCACTACCTGTTATGTAAATAACAGTGACATGAACTTATCATATCATCCACATATTAAGTGGGAAAAAAATACGTATTATTGAAGCCAACTCAAAAACTATCCGAGCAAAGTTAATAAAATGTATATAGGACTAAGTTCAGAGCATATCCTTTCAAACAAAAAATAATTTTCAAAATTGGTCTATAACTGACGAAGAAATCGGTGGACATACATAAAAAATAAAAACACAAAACAAACATGCTACGAACAAATAACCTCCTCCTTATTGGAGTCGGTTAAAAACTGGCATCCGGTTCAAACATTCAACACTCAAAGGAGATGGGGAACGGTGGGCTCAAATGTAATATATTGAGATATGATCTAAAAAAATTGTCATATTTTGTATTTTTTTTTTTTGTTATTTTTTTGTTTGTTCCTTTTTTCTTATGTCTATCCTTTTTTATTATGTTTTGTATTTCCTGTGCGTGTCCCAAATAAAATATTTTTCTTTCTTTTCTTTTCTTTTATTTTTTTATCCTTTAATATAAAAAAAATCAGCTCACTTCTCCATCTGGAAGCGGTGACATATGATAAAGATAGTTTTCTTGAGATTATCGATTAAAGTAACCGATTACACAACTACAAAAAGAAAACCTACCCACTAGGTAGCACAAGGTAATATAATTAACTCAAAGTAAGTAACACACATAACATCACGCCTTGTTTCCCCGAAGGGTTGGGCAGAGGTGTCCCTGTAGCACGTTCACCCACAAACAAAGCATCAAAGTAAGTAAATGACTATATATACTTTTATACAATATAGTGCATTTAATTTAAATAAAAAATCATGAATGACTGAAAAACCAAAATAATGATTTTCCATTTCATATCGATTAAAATCGGTCTTATATTTTTGTCGATGTCACTGGCAGTGCATGTTCTGTACTGACATGAGATGACTGACATTGATACTAGACATTACTTAGTGGTGGGTCGTTGTTGATTTTTTTACGGATGAAACCGTTTTCCCGTCGAAGAAAACGGTTAAAGGACGAAACTTATCGAACATGGAATAGAATTGCGTTTTCGTCGAGCGCAGTTTCTTACAACTATCAACGATTTGAAATGTATGAAATGGTTTTTTCGTATCAAGAACGACAGCATTAACAACTGGTAATACATTATTGACATTATTGTTTGTATTTTATTGCCAAGAGTTCACTTTTTATTGGAAGGACTGTTTTACGACTGTGATAGATAGTTGAATCATTGTACCTGACTGTATTTTCTTAGATGTAAAATAAAAAATCGCACCAACTAATTCGAAGACTGGTTTATGCAATGAAGACTTTTTGAAATTAAACCCAGGACGTAAAACGGTTTCATCATCACAAAACATAAAACGGACTTCGTAAACGGTTCGTCGTCGCACGTACCCCTACTAGACAGCTGCCACTGGTTTCGTGTTTTCCGATGCGTTTTGAGGGCTTTCCCGATTATTTTTCTTTTTCAACGACCACTGCTTTGTTTTTTATGGATTCTGATCCTGCCTATCTTGTACAAAGGGTTGTACAAGGTAGGCAGGATCAGAATCCGTTTTCACACTGGACACCGAAGATCGCTCACACGATTGACTTGGAATTGTTATTTTGGATTTAACCGCCGCTTTGTGGATTGGATATTGTTGAAACTATGGATTGCTGTGTGAATTGTGGGATAGCAACTAGTCACTGCAATAAAGTATATGACTATATGTTTGAATCTAAAAATTCACACCATTTTCATCTCGTTACATCAAGGCCCAAGAGTGTACGTAATCGTTTCTGTCTCCTTTGACCGTTTAAAAAAACAGAACGAATCTACAGTAAAATGAAGTTCAAATCCGTAGAATCGCAACAGCTAACTCGCCAACGCAAATCCTCGCTTTTTCGACTCAATGCGTCGCGCTGCGGTGCGACAATAACAGAGTTAATGCGATTAGTCGCAGCGCTAATAGCCGGCTTTACCGACGTGGCGGTAAATCAGCGACCCGCAGGTGTTCCACTTTATCATAATGTTCACGTGAACTTGGAAGAATCTGGAGAAGAAAAAATGTTCCTGGAACTTGGAACGGAAGACGAACATAACCGTCATGCTTAAGGTCTTTGTGGCCTTGGTTTTCCTGATTTTACGTAAGATATTTGTTAAAAGTGCCGAGGTAATACGCCATTGAATCCTTGTTTCCTGTAAAGTGATTGAGTAAGTCAATCGTTAGAAAGACCTGCCGGGTTATTCTACACAAATATCACCGTGAAAACTTAACTAGGAATTGACACTATTGACAGCTTTACACTGAGTTTTATAGAATATATCGGCTGTGATATTTACTGAATGTCTGAAAGTATTATGTTACGTATTATATGAGTACCAGGAGTTCGTGGCTAAGTCGCACGGATCAATCCATCAGGTTAAGCAACGCTTGCCCGGGTTGGTCCGCGGATGGGTGACCATCTTTACAAACCGAGACTCCTCCGTGCCTGGGAAAGCATGTTAAGCCGTTGATCCCGGCTGTCATTCGTGAATATTTAACAGTCGTTACGGGTCGTCAGAAGCCCGAAAGTCTGAAAAACAGTCTTACCTAGGGGTATCGGATTACCCGGTTACTGGGTTGTGGACGTTAGATAGGCAGTCGCTCCATGTAAAATAATGGTATTCAGCTGCATACGGTTAGACTGGAAGCCGGCCCTAACATAGTTAGGAAAAGACTAGGTAGATTGATTTTTGACTGTAAGTAATACCACCGCGATCTTACAATCAAGTCCCATCTTGTGAAGCGTAGCTCCAATCTACTTAACGTTAACGGGTTCATTTTCCACTGTTTGAAGTGAAAAATTCTTTAGACACATTGGGAATTTTTGAGATAGGAAAAAAACAATTGAACTCGCGACACTGTTACCGTTACCGTTACCGACACCTCATTAAAAGTATTTTCTGCACAATAAAATTGTTCAAGTTTTCACTTCTGTCGGCACTGCCGGAGTGCCACTGTTTTATTTTTTGTGTTTTCATTTTTGCAGGAGTAACACAACCACTGGGTCACAAGTTCTAATGATTAGATAAACGTGCGGGTGTAATTAACAAATAACGAAGCTAGTGGTGGGCTGTTATTTAAAAGGATCTACAGGATTTTTCAAATAAATTTTGCCTCACAGTAAAACCATCTACATTAATTGCTTCTTCTCTTGACTTGGGCCAGTATCGTAAAATTATGAGTAAGTACTAACAAAATACCATAATCACGAATTGATTGGCTTCCTCTGCCCGGGGAGTGTTCACAGCCGCGGAAGGGGAGGTGATTCGCGGTAATGAAGTCGAAAAACAAATGTTAATTCGGTTCGTTGGGTTTTAGAGACTCGCACAATGTTTGGTCAGTTTTCAGGGTAAGTACTTACCTGGTTTGTTGTATGTTTGTTGGAAGGGTAAAGGGAGGTGGTTATTATGTTTAAGACTCGTTAACTTAATGTCACATCTTTATTGAATACTTTTTGCTTATAATACTACGCTGTGTAATGCTACATACTATATATACCTATGTAACTGCCTCATTGATCTTGAGGTCACAAGTACTACAGCTGAGCTTGAGATCCTGAGTTCGACTCCCAGTTTGGACAAAGTGTTATTGTAGTTTTCCATCAGGGATTTTTCAGTCGCAGGAGTTTGGAATTGTGCCAGGTTGATGGCAATAGGCTCGCCCTCTATTTCAAGGGATTTAAACATAACTGGTTAAATGTATGTATACTATCGGTACACCTCTACCCTTCGGGTTTTACAGGGGTAATCGTATGTTATATGTACGGATCGTAGCA
This sequence comes from Omphaloscelis lunosa, assembly GCA_916610215.1. Taxonomy (NCBI): domain Eukaryota; kingdom Metazoa; phylum Arthropoda; class Insecta; order Lepidoptera; family Noctuidae; genus Omphaloscelis; species Omphaloscelis lunosa. The sequence goes on from OU744260.1 coordinate 20,316,813, forward strand.
GGTGGCATTCTGTAGTGTCTGCCAACCTCCATGGGAAGACGGTGTGAGTTTATGTATAACGTTAGTATTCATCCGTGATCGTCCCTACTTTTGATCTGTGTAAATAGTTATTAATTCCCAATCGAAAGCATGGAGAGTATGTAAAAGTAAGTCATATTTTCATTTATCGCTTTTCATATTCTGATATTCGCTGAAAGTAATAAAAAATCAACTTTCAGCTGAAACCGCACAAACAACCTCATTTCCAACAAAATGTAATCCGAGAATTTCAACCTTTGAGAACATAAGAACAATAATTTCCTCAAGACATTCCCAGTACTTACCTACCACTACATACATGTCTCCAAACCTTACATTAGATCGAAAATAAACTACTTATAAACTGTGCAGCCACATCCTACAAAAGAAGTAGACCAGAACCGAATAACGTGGTGTTCCTAACAAAGACGCAAAAGCCGAAGTTCCCAGAGCAGGAAGCGAAGCTGTGGACAAACAATTTGAGAAAGAATCAAGAGTCCTTAATGGATAGAAAATGGATAGTATAGTGCGCTGAGAAAACATTGGACCGGATTTTGCATAGTCAGTAGCGAGGAGTTAGGGAGACTGGATGCGATCATATTAAAAAGGTAAGTGATTTTATTTAGTTTTTTTGTTTTTGCTTTGTTTCTGTATGTACAGAAATTCGCATGTTGATTGACACCCATTGCCTACATGGGGTAGCATTTCAAAATAACACTGGCTAAAATAAAGTTAGCCTTTACGCTCAACATCTCAGTTTTTGATTCCATGTGACTAGTAAGTGAGTGAACTGAAAAATTTGTTCCCATTGTTGATAACTGATAGTTTTGCAAAGAGATAGAAGTAAAACATTACAATATTTCAGTTCCTTCCAGATTTTTTTTTCTTTGTACCAGGCAATCGTGGCCTTTGGAAGCTCGCCAAACACACAGAGAGATGAAATTTAATACGAGACGCCATTGAATATTTATTTATGATAATATATAATGATTTATGCCTGGACTGCTTACGGTTAATAATTTTTCGTGCTTTCGTGATGTAACGAAACTTCGCGAAGATGAATGGTATGACAGCGCATGTATTGTTGTTTTGAATTGTTTATGGATGAATAGAGGTCAGGATTTCTTACTTAGAAGTACTTATGAGTATTGTTTTTAAAGGCTCTCTGAAGTGTCTTTGTATGTCGACGGTTTATGCTTGCCGAGTGTAGCGGACTTATTTCGCAGACAACTGTATTGTTCAGAGAAGCTTTTTATCCTCGTTAATATTTAATGAAACCAACCGCTCAATGTAAATGATATACTGCAAGTATTCAGCTGCATCCGATTAGACTGAAATCAATCTAGACAGACGATGATGAATTCTACCTAACGCCATTGGTAAATCGGGATTTAGTTGGTAGACTATATCGCCAAACATTGGTGACAACTCCCAAGATTTCAATTATAATCATTTTGTTATTTAGAAAGACATCAAACAAGAAGCCTTCTCAGAATGTTGAGGAAAGATCTTATCCGTATCTACCTTAGAAACAGTTTAGCGTCAACAACACGATACTGTTAACTAGAAAACTTTGATATTGCCGACATGTAGGCAAACAGCGATACAAGTGAGTAACAAGTGTAATAGGAACTGTTGCCAACTTGGACGAAGTGGACTACATAGATTGGCTGAAGTGCGCCTGTATTATTGGAATCAAGGAAGAAGTATGTATAGCATTCCATAGAGCCTCGAATGGTAGCAATGTTTGGTTCTAGCTCGGTACGTAAGTACTCGACCTTAGGGCATTATTTCAGCGAGATTATTGCTTACAAATAGCAATGTCATTCATTCTGACAAATCAACTAAATTCATTGTGGTTTTTACGTTGTTGGGCAGACGAATTTTTTTAAATATTTGAAGCAATGGATTAGGAATTTTCTTCAAAATCCTTCGGATTGTGATTGAAAGTGTGTTGCGCGATTCGGGTACGGGTTTAGGTGTTTGTGCTTGTTACATTTGTGTCTGTAAACGCACTGATCATACAAGAGACAACCTGATCTCGGGACATTCAAATTGAGTAATCTCTTGTCATTATGTGGGTAGCTATCAAATTATAGGAAATATCATTATTTTCAGTACGATCACCAATTCGTTTGTAGCAATATTCTCTAATGATGAACATCCTATTATTTAAAGTTTTATGTTTACCGAGTAGTAGTTAACGGTTTAATACCTCGGTATTTATAACAAACAAAAAATCTTTCCTCAAGAGAAACATCAAAAAACATTTTATTCTTCACATTGAAGTTCCAAAAATCTTCCATATTTCTATACGCATTCATCCTACAGATGTCGCCTCTACTTTGAGGTATTAAATAATGGCAAAAAAAGAAAAAAAAAATACTTCATTAGCAAGCTGAGGAAAACGACAGCCAAATATAATTCCACTGGAGTGAAGTTGAGTGTGGGTAAGCCGTATTTAACGCGAGAAGTAGTCTACGGGTTCGGACACAGAAGCGCGGGTACAGCCGCGCGGGTGAAGACGCGAGAGAGTGATGGATTGACTGTCATGTCGTTTTTAATGTCCGTCATAGCCGCTAAGTTATAAATATCGATGTAACGCAATGTCACGCACCAATCATAGCTATAAAAATTGTTGATTGATTGATCAAAATTGTCTATTGTTGTGGTTTCTACTTTCTCCTGGAAGCCTTGATGTGACTTATCTACTGACCCAACGTTGGCCGTAAACGATTTGTGTTACTTTTGGCCAGTCATTTTTTAAGTCGGTATTATTTAATAAAAATCTCGGTTTGGTAGTGGGAAGGGCTTGTTCTAAATCTACCTGGCTAGATGCCACCATCTTATCTAAGTCTGTCGCCATAACAACAATGTTAACAGCATTGTTGTGTTTCAGCAGTTAGAGGTAAGATAGCCAGTTCTTCTGTGGTTGAGGATTCCGGGTGAAGCTCGCTTCTACCTTTGGCCTGATTATCGCTTACCGTTATCTAAAATGTAAGCCAAGAGCTTCCCGACGAGCTAAAAAAAAAAAACTAGTTATTGTTGAAGTATTGAAAGTTTTCGTTTGTCGAGAAGATCGCTTCCGCACTCGCTGCTGCGCGCCAGTATGACTAGCCTCTTAATTCCTTGGGCCCTGAGGCCTCTCTTTTATTTTACGTTTAATATTATTCCGGTACGCTAATATTTGATGGAAGATCGGGCGGTTTTTGTTCGCAATCAAAGGTAGTCGCCGCGTACACGCGAATTAACTTTTGTGCTGTTTAACGCAGGCTTCTTTTCATGTCTAGTTATGTTTGATTTTTAGATTTAGCTATTCTTTTGGATTATAAAACCAACCTGAAGTAAAATTAAATTTTCAATTTAAAACGTACCATTTCAGCGTGAATTTAAAAATTCCGACTGGTGGAGTAGGTATGTATGATTTTATTTTTAACCTTCTTTCAGTTTTACGTACAGCAACACTAGTCCCGTATAAAAAAACAGTTGGGTAGCACCGAAAACTTTTATTTTAATTCTGCAGTCACATGCAACTATGTAGTAATCAACGCTGTCGACAATATGCAGCGCGTCTGTAACCAGCCTTACCCTGCAAGACAAGTGTTTCCTCGCGGAAATACGATGACATTTCTACTGAAAGCAACTCATTCAATCGTAGTTACTGCAACTAGAAACTTGACGCTAACTTGCGGTTCCCAATGGTGTCAGGCAATAGAATATAGTTTCTGCTACTTCGTAAGACCTAATGTGTGATCTCAAACTTATGTAGAGTAACATTAGTTGGATGTAATGCAATGAGTATGACTATATGTTTACAGAAATCAATCGGAGGCGAATTTGAAACCTATTTATTAAAAGTAACTGAACGCTCGTATTATAGATCAGTATGTTTTTTGAAGTTTACTCCTTAAGAATCGATTTTCATATAAGGCCCCCGGTATGGAACTTTTATGAGGAGTGAAGTTTATACAAGCGGTAACTGTGTGTTTTTTTTAAATTAATGCGTTAATTTATCCTCTTTGCCTATTGCATATTCGAAGACAATCGTAAGGAGTAATCTCCAGTCATGCGTCGGAGCTGACACACAAACTTTTTTCTTCCCTATACCATCATGTATGTATGTTCAGTGTTGTATGCACTGAGTGGCCGTTCACACGGCGCTGCGCTGTACCTAAACTTATGAGCAGAGGTTCATACGATTAGAAACAAATGCAGTATAAAACCGACATGTGATCCCAAAATGAAGATATCGTACTGATCACCGCAATCGCCTTGTCAACGGGGTCTGATCGACACAGTCATAATTTGTTACTATTAGGCCATTTCCGATATATCAATCGGAAATGGCGACACATGCAAATTATGGAAAAAGATAATGTTAAATATAAGTACATACCTAAGTACTATTCATCATCATCATGGCCTGCTTGTTCCACCTCCACCCTTGTGTGTGTCTCATCCTCTCCTCTAGGTACTATCGTTTTATCCTAACTACAAAAATTCTGACGTAAACACCTCGCCACGTACAATTTTCGTGTAGCAACTAAAACTTTCCCGCCTGCACACAACCTAAGTGTCTGACTGCGTACCTCGCTCTCGGGCAGTTAACTTTAAGTGTCTTTGTAACAAATAGTGACGGATTGCTGGCTCGTTACTGCGCTACAATAGCCTAGTTTCGGTACCTAGGTTCTAGGTTATATTGCTATTTACGACGCCAGTAAGTAAAGGAAACAAACGGCACTGCCTAATACGTTTTGCGAATTTGCTTGTATTTTTTTATTGGAACTTAATAAGACACCGTCGTTGGTCTAGTGGTCGCAAAGCGCTACTGTTGAGTATGAGGTCCTGGGTTCGATTCCCGGGTCGGGCAAGGTGATATTGGGTTTTTCCATCTGGAATTTCTCATTAGCAGCCCGGAGTCTGGATTTGTGCCCGGTTGATGGCAAGAGGCTCGCCCCCTATTACATGGGACTTAAAAACATAACTGGCGAAATGTGGGTGTACTATAGGTACACCTCTGCCTAACCCTTCGGGGAATACAGGCGTGATGTTATGTTATGTGTTAATAAGACAATATGGTATTGTGTTATGTCATGATATGATTAGTCGAAGTCTTTAGAAAGCAAAACAGGTAATACATAAATACACCTAATCAAAAATGAAAACGTCCAAATAGCGAGTATTTCTTAATTTAATTTGGTACCTAAGCTCAACGACATTGGTGTTAACTTCAAAAATAATGTCGTCAACATAGCTCTCCAAGCCAAACATAGAGTTCTTTGCCTGTTTTTTTCCTAAATTGAAATCCACAAACTTTTTCAGTCGATAACTTGCAAAAATTTTTTTAGCTATTTTAGCAGATTAGAATATTCCCGTAACAAACAAATTCGGTGACCTCAGCCCCTTTAGAGATGATAGCCATCACGGATTATTATAATTATTTTGCATTTTAAGTATTTCCTGCCAACACGCTTCATGCATACATTTTCTTTAAGCTCAGTGACCTAGTTTGTAATAAGTTGATTAGGTGGCGAACATTATTAATACGGCTTTGCGAGAACTTAGACGAAGTATTTATAAGGGTTAGGTTGGTAGTAAGTTGAGACAAAATCCCTGACTAACTGAGAAATTCTGAACGTGGTAGGAAGTGTTGGGTTTTTCGATTAGGAATTTCTCAGTACCAGCCTGGAGTTTGGATTTGTGTACAGTTAATGGCTATAGGCTCGCTCCCCATACCATAGACCTGAAACTTAACTAGTGTAATCATGATCTACCTAGTCTTTTCCTTACTATTGGGGTTGACTTTCAGTCTAACCGGATGTAGCTGAATACCAGTATTTTACATGGAGCGGCTGCCAATCTGCCCTCTACAATCCAGTTATTGAGTAACACGTTACCCTCTAGCAGAAATAATTAGTGTACCTACAATTACACCTCTGGCTAGCCTTTCATGGAATACTGGCGTGATGTTATGTTACTACAAGGGTTTGATTTATGTGTCAGGTGTACAGGACATTTCTTGGTTCGCTTGCGTAAGCAAGGGATGGATACAACAATGAATCAAGTCGTGGTAAGAAGGACATGACAATTTATAAACTAGATTTACCCCTGGCCCGGGTAAAGATTTTATATTTTGTGAATAAAACTTACTGTATGTTCTTTTTAAGGAGCCAAATTATCAATAATTTCAGTCTAAGAAATTAGAAATGTCGTTAACAGATAATTAAACTATTTACGGCATTTCTTTTATCTTTGGTACTTGGGGGCGGCATGTCACCATCACATACGAACTTCAACTGACGTATCCTACAACGAATGAGGAACTATCCACGGTTTTCCTCATCTCCCTAAATATCTAACATCTCTTGGCTGATGATCTTTGATAAAACAGAGGTCACTTTTCTTCTGAAAATAATATATAAAGTCACTTTAACTATAACTTAAACAAAAAGAGAATTACATACAACGTTTGATAATAATACTTAAACACTAAACACTGTACCGTGACCGCCATTACTTTTGGTACAACAAAGTGCTACAATTAACATACAATTTATGGGAGGGTGGAACACAGTTCACTGGTTAGGATTTTTAAAGGGCAGGAACAAAAGAAGTTTCTTAACAGTTGTGTTTAAAATATACTTTTAAAACATAGAATAATTGAAGATACTGAGCTAGGCCAAGGGATGACTTCACTTCAGAAATCACTGGAAAACTGGGCAATAAAACAGTACCAGCTAGAAACAGTAGATTTGGAAAAAAGCATTTATGTGGTTATGATAAACGTAAATTGGCTTAAGTACCAAATTATACTAGTTTGACAAAATTAATTTAGTAACCAACAACGGAACAATATGGTCTCAGCAGGAAACAACGTCTTCCGACCACTTATCTAATAAAAGGAGAACTAAGCAAATAGAAAAAAAAAAAGCAAACGCATCCTAAATTCCCTTTCAATTACACTCGGAGACAGTAAAATAAAATATAGTCATAATAAAAGCAATTTCAATAGAAATATCAATAACATACAGCTCAAGATTGCCACTATCATAATTTACCTACCACTAAACAAAAGAGAAGCGCACTTTTAGAAACCACATATCATTGCATAGTGACCCACAAGGAAGCCTAAAGTATCCCAAAAAATATGGCGACCAAATAACTCATGAGAAATGTATTAACAAAACAAATAGACAAGGAATTGTAGTCGAAGTTCACGGAACATTAAACACCCTACTGATATGTATTAGCAAGTACACAATGGAGCTCTTTATTAGTACAAGATTAATGGACCAAGTTTCACTGGATGATAGTAGGTTTTAGGTCATCTTGTTGAAAACATTCTGTCTTTGTGCATCTTGGTTTGGTTTATTTACGATGGTTTATTTATATGGAACTTTGTAACGATTAAACAGAATTGTTGATTCTTTAAGCAAGAGTAACACAGAGTTCTTGACAAGCAAAAAAAAAAAACATAAATTTGGTGACAGCGGAATTTGATTGGCGGTTGGTATTTCAGTCAGCCAATCACAGCTAGTTACAAGCATGATTTTGACAAACGGTTAGCCAATTTTCGACTAGAACTCTAGACTAGCTATTCAGAAATTTACTAGGTGTTAGTTTCTAAAATCATGTGGCATAAGCTTTTTAAAGTAACTGGATAAAAAGTTAGTGATGGTATGTTATGATTTATGCAGTTTTTATATCCACAGACTACTTCTAAAATATTTTAGAATATAATGATAAAAACTTCTCATCTACTTTTGAAAAGTCAGTTTTTGTACCGACTACTGAATCCACTCATAATATTCTAATTTAATGGAAAAGCGATGAGCTTGGTATTTGGGTCCTGTAGAATAACGAATATTTTTCTTCTTTATAAATATATATATGCTGTATAAACCAGCCGACCTAGCCGATACAGTGTAAACGGCGGCAAACGGCGTTTGAATTGTCCATCAAATGTTGTGGCATATTATAAAGTGACAAGGTAATTAAAATTTTTCCTTCGGCATATTTAAAAACTGCGAGCGTTTGTAAACGGACGACGCCGTTTGTAAAAAGCGGAATCATACAAATTGCCTGCGACATATACATAGATTTTTCTGCGTTTCTGTAGATGTTGTAGAGATTTTTAACATTGACGATTAGGTATTAGCTATTAGGTATTAGCTTCAATAAATTATACTCTCTCCAAATACCTCAATAATTAGTCGGTACACGTTTGGTTTGAAGATAAATATATGGTTAGGTAGTAGAGTTTATCATAAATGGAAACCTCTGACCACTGTGACTTGGAAAGATTACAGTGGTGAGTAAAAAAAAACCTGTCACAAATGAAAACTTAAGATAGTAGACTACTATTTTTCTAGAGACTATTTTTACAGTACATTGGTTGCTATTTTTGAAAGAAAAAAACTTTATCGAGCCACACATTGTCGTAAAATTTTATTGTTTCAAGTCTGCAAACTTGAACAAAGGGTACATACGACAATGACCCTTATAACTTTAAACAGAGGTGTTTTTCTGAAATAGCAATATACAGAATTTGGTTTATTAAAAAACTCAAATATTATATTTTGGAGGGGAGTAGACACATAAGGTACTTAATATGTAGTTACTTGATAATAAAAGCTACAAGTAATAGAACAGCTGCCAATTTAGTCTTCATGAGTTTTTCATAAAATCCGTTTCTCGCAGAACATGATGGCCGATGGGGCCAAAAGATTCTGCAGTGGGGACCGATATAAGGTGGACCGATGACCTTGTGAAGGCCGCAGGAATCCGCTGGATGGCAGCACAGTGGTCGAAGTGGCGGCAACAGAGGACGTCTTTCAGCTGAAATTATGAGTTTTTCGTTATTGTTCCACTGAAGAAAGAAAAAGAGTTTATTTTTGTGTCGAAGTGATTCAATTGAACTCTATCTACCTCTAAGAGTTTAGAATACAATCCATCCTTAAAAAGCTAGATATTAAGCGGACGCCTCCCATAATACGAGTCATTGGAAAATAATAGGAATTCCGCTTGGGAATTATTGTAAAGACCCATCTCCGATTGTTGAACCTCAATCACAATTCAATCACGGTCTGTTTTCATATCAGCCGATCGAAATATCATTGGAAATGTCGCGAGCAGTACGGCCGCGACCGGAATGTACGGGAGAGGTAGGGAGACGGACCCGCTTTGCTGTCAGATCCGAAGATAGATTACTAGTTAGGGTTGCTGCCTTTCTAGTATATCTGTTAAGTAATTGAGGTCATAAGTAGCGCAGTTGTTGACTTGGTTTTGAATCTTCTTCTTAGCGTGTTAATGGCAAAAATAACACGAAAAAATATTTCACCGGAGATCTGAGCCGTCGATGAATCCCTTGACTTGTGGAGGTTGTCCTTGCTGCGACCTACTTGGGTACGAAGTCTATTTAAGGTTTTCCAAGTAGGCCACGGTAACTTGTGTCCGCAGGGAGGCTCTCTGATGGTTTGGTGAAGAAATCAGGAGGCTTAAGCAGTTCTTGCCAAATATCACATCGAATTCATCCATCATTTGGTTTTGAATTAAAGTTGGGTAAGTGCTGTTCAATAACGCTTAAGGCAGGTGGAACTGCTGTTTTATAAGTCTGTCTTCTTATTAGCGTGTTGATAACAAATCGCATAGTTAATAATAGCATAGTTGATACAAAAGACGAATTGAGTCGGCCCAGAAGTCGCCTTCTGTAGCGCATTCAGTAGTGCATAATACTAGCTTCAATTATATTTTCACTAGTAAAGTTACCATTTGGAACAACTACGCTCATGTTGAGTATAAAAATAAAATTTGCATAAAAGGGCTTCAAAAGCCACCAGCATTTTGTTCATATCATGTATGAACAAAATGCTGGTCCGTTTCCTAAGTGCACTTATAAAGTATGTCTTGATTGGTAGCCAAAAAAATAAAGGAAATCCTTATAAGCGTCTCCTCTCGATTAAAAAACCCCGTATTTTTCCACACATGAATGGGTTGCAGCGAAACGATTTCCCGTCGCGTCCTAAAACGGTTTTCCTTAAGGTTCTTTTTTATTCAGTACATACTTCAATTTGGATGGTTTACTCGTCATTTAAATTGAACGGAATGAAATTACGTTTTTTTTTTAATACAAAGGAGTCTGTGATGGTTCTGACAGGTTCTACTATCAAAGGATCTTATGTTTGGAAGCCTTTTTAAAATGTTATTTACTTTTTGAGGTGTTTTTTTGGAAGACTTTTTTAAATTTAGCATAGGTACGTTGATTGGATGAGGAAGAACGTTTTGACTGAACTACGGTTTTAAATGCGGAAAAATGAACAAGGTATAATTAGGTAGGCAACTATGCAACCAACTTGTGGATGGTGATTATCGCCACCTATGAACATCTATCACCAAAAGGATTGATTATGTTCTCGTGTCATTAGAGATAACATTGAAAATCTCACTATTTGGGCAAAAAATCAAATCAGTGGATAAAACATGGTTTTTATGGTATAACGAGCTGGTGTCTACAACGCCACATACAAGCGCGTATTTTGCGAAAAAAAAAGGTGAAATATGGTATCATTATAAAATGAAGTATTGTGGACCTCATAATTGCTTTATAACTTTTGACAACAATTACCAGTAAATTGTAACTTCACTAAGATTGAAACTATCCACATAACTGTCTGGTCTTAAAAGAAAAATAGACCTTGTCGTTTCGTGACGTTCTAGTGACATTGAACCTTATGGTGATAAAGTAATACGAGGTCAACTATACTAGATTGAGTGCACACCCTGAATGAGCTCTTTTAACCAATAAGGCTCATGTTCAATTGTCAGAGTCCTCTCCCAGTACAATCATACCTCCAAATAGTCTCTTTTCTTCAATTTCATCAAATGGCATCAGATATAAATCGTATAAAATTGCGCATTATTCTAGTCAGTCGTCAGGACGTGTCCGTTCCGCAGTGGCTGAGGCGAAGGATTAAGGTGTAAGGTGCACAGAATAAATCGATGCCAAACACGTATTACGTACTGCCGTGTCGACAAGTGGTTTTGGGATAGAATTTCTTTGTCTTAAAACTATTTTTTTCTGGAGCTTCCGACCATTATTTTTAGGAAGATATTTATGTGAACACCGAAGACTAAGCCTAGCTGTTTTAATTTTATGATGTCTGTATCATCTATTAATGAATATTCATTTTCACAGTTTAAAACTAGAAGTACACACCAAAATTACGCTAAGGCATCCGATAGACATGTACTTGGTCAAATGTATTAGAACAAAAGTCAGGTCACTGAAAAAGTCACAGTGATCTGGCCATATCAGACAAAACTCGATGCTTAGAACAGATGAATTCTGCAGTGGAGACCATGTGTGTTGGTAATATAGAGACTTAAGAGCAGCATGCGCTTAGCTAGCTGAGTGAAAGGATAGCCTAAAGAAGACAGCTGGTGGTTACTGGAAGTGAACGGCGTAGGACCATCATCATCATCTACGGCTATTTAACGTGCAAGATTACTATATTAAATAACGTCCTAACATTTCTGTCTGCACGTATACTTACACGTCGTTTGATTCGTCACGGTCGAGCAGTCGGATTTATTGTGAAAGTTAGCTAATAAATAGTGTCGCGGCGCCGGAGTCGCTCGAACGTGTACTATGAACAAGTAATACCAACAGTTGAGAAGTTGAGGTAGAATATTAAGAAGACTTCGGTTTATTAAGAGATTAGGTTTTAATTTTGTAAAGCAAATGAAAGGTTTAAGCTTAGAAAAAAGTTGCAGTTTTATAAAAGAGTGTTAAATAGAGAAAAAATAATATCGATTTTAAACCGATTCTATAAGAAGGTAAGGTAAGGTTCGAGGTAATATTGATCCATTTGAAGTCAAGTGGTCACTGCTTATTATTTATTATTTCATCTTCGCCTGTACCCTTCAAAATGCAACACAGTAGTGCCGTTTGACAACAGAAGTAAATTCTAATGTAGTATGGTGTTAGCCCAGCTGACACCCAATGCGAGCGCGGAACTCTCCAGATTATGATTCACTTGCTGGAAAGTCAAAGTTAAATAATTTATTTTAGTTAGGCACATAAAATGCACTTTTGAACGTCAAAATTTACAAAAAAATGAATTGATTCTAGTCGCCCTTTCCAAAATGTAGTTTTCGTATGGAGAAGAATGGGCAAGAAACTCGACCATTACTCTTTTAAAATGTTTTACAATATTTTGTAAACATTAATTATATAATTATATGTGAAGAAGATGCACCTGGAATAAGATTACTATATCACAATAGGTAAAAATAATTAAAAATGAAGCAATGATAGAAAAAATATTATGGAATGGATACATGGTGTTCGCATATTTACAAGCATTGTAAAAGTACCTATACGATATTCCTAAAAAAAAATACAGGTAATACTAATAAGTCAGTGTGAGTTCAAATAATCACAGAAAGTAAAATCAATGTTATAATAATATTAATTATACAATTAAATTAGCAACCAGTTTCATTTTGTCTAGACTCTAAATTGTCTCTAGACCAGCATGTTTCCAAGCATTCTTATCTTGGATATAGTCCTCTAATATGTAATATGCTTGTTTACAAAGAGTAATTTTAATATGAGTTTTAATTTTTCTTTCAGTTAATTGTAAAAGGTATTTCGTTGTAACACAGTACCCCATAAAAGATGTATGTACTTTAGATAATCTGAAAAATGGTTGATCTAGTTTATCTTTATGTCTAGTATTAACATTATATCTACTACTTATTTTATTAAAAAGATGTCGATTTTTCATACATAATATTTTCATAGATGATTTGGCAAGGTGCCGTCATAATATGAATCTTTTTAAGCAGTTCCCAGAGAGATTTGCGACGACATAGATTATTAATGGCTCTGACAGCTCTATTTTGCAAAATAAAGATGGATTCAATGTCAGCAGCCCGACCCCACAGTAAAATGCCATACGACATAATGATGTGAAAATAGGTAAAATATACCAAACGCGCGGTAATTTTTCGTCTAGCGTGATTTCTGGTAAAACTGTTTGATTAATAAATTCCAGTTTTTCTCCATTCAATATGATGTCACATTCGCTAGATCTAACATTCGGTAATTTAAATCTAATGCATTTGTTTTTTTTTTCTCATTTAGTAGCAAATTATTTACCGTAAACCAATCTTGGACCTGAAGAATAGAGTTATTCACGTCGTCAAGATTTTGTGACCGTCGGTCTATTTTAAAGATCAATGATGTGTCATCTGCAAATAACACCCAATTGGAATGTCCCAAGTATCCCTATACCTTCGAGGATCTAACGAATGCCACTAACGCTGCTCATAACAGTCACCTATTGGCCCCAACTAATTTAAAATGCACTATCGACTCAAAAAGAAGACCTCCCTGGACAATCTCTTTAGAAACTAAACAAATAAAATGAGATCCTTTCTGCTCCACACAAAAAAATAAAACATACTGCCTATGCCCTTGGGAGAAGATAGAATGAACTTTTGTTAGCCGTTGACCGATTCTCAGGGTCCTTCCAAAACTTTCGTGTGGGGCTGATATACTGCATTTTCCCTCATTTTCCTCATTCCTCGATCACAGCAATGGATACGACTCACTGTGATTTATCTGCGAAGTTATGGATCTTTATTCAATTGGATGAAACTTGCGGTGTCGTTTATCTTCACTTTTTATTACTTGGACAGGTATGAAAAGTAGTATTATTTGCAATACAACTTACTCTGCTGTTAGTTTTAAGGCAAATATTAATGAGTAACAATTCAATAAAGAAAATGGAGTTATTCATTTACTGACCAGTCGTAATGAAATGTTTTCGCTTTGTTGGCAGTCAGATCATGCAATGATAGAAGTATATATAGTGCCGAGTCTTCCTTGTCCCATAGACAGGCAAAATTAAAAGAAAAAAAAAAATGGTATATGCATTAAAAGAAACACGAGAGATGCTGTCTGGATCCAGTAAATCAAAGGGTGGGTAGGTACACTTAACTGATACTCTATAAACAAATCCCCTTAGGATGTAACCTGCAATCAACTCTTGCAATTTCAAATGAACGATAATTTTTTTTCAAGGACTCCACAAAAACTAAACGGATTTTATAAACTAACCAAACCGAATATCAGTGGAAAGCAAAGTTTTTAACAAAACGCGAACTATTTATACACCCACACTTATAAGCCGTTTGGGGTACAATGCCCATGACATTATTTAACCATGCCACTTTACCTTTACTCTCTTAACTACCCCTATTTATTTAACGGTAGGGTCGGTTTTGGTTTAGCCGGGTGGTCAGAACAAGTTTGTTTTGCCAGGGTCACAGCTGCGAAATGCTAGGTCTACTCATTTGTGGTCATCCTGGCTAAATATCCTGAAGCCACCGCTGTAAAGTGCTTTATGTTAGTTATGCGTTATGTAGTTCAGTTCTGTTTGTTTTGGGTTTATACTGTGGCATAGTGAGATCAGATGGGAGGCTGTGCTATGCTAAGCTAGCTTATGGCTAAAACCTACTACGGACTATGGAATGTACATAGAACAGGAATACGAGGATAGTGTTGAATTTTGCTTTTGAGTTTCGTGTATCTTGTAGAAATAAAATGTGTTCGACAGGCTCTCTGTAACGATACCACATCGATACGATACCCGACTGAAACACGAGGTAGAAAGAGAAAAATAACAACCAAATGATCTCTCATTTGGTTGTTATTTTTCTCTCTGTGATGTACGTTGAAAAATGATTTTTATGAGGTTTATTTTTTTTATTTTTATTTTTTTCATTTGCATGTTAGTAGCATGTTAGTAAGTAGCTGTAGTTACTTACACGTATTTCGTAAATAATCAACTGGCTAGATATTACGATTCGAGACATATAGACATACGGCGTGGGGTTAGTAGACGCCCTTTAACATCCTTTGAGTTTGGAACCTTAAGGAATTGTCACGTAATTTCGGCAGGTACAGACAGCTCCATTAAGTAAGTGGGTAATCCAGGAAAAGACATGTGCGTTCAAATCCATTATAGGGCCTAGTTGGTTTTAGTATTTAGCAAAAACATTGTTATTATGACTAATGTATTACTTTAAAAAATAGGGTTAACATTTACAAAAAGTTATTCAACGTCCAAATAGAACGGAGGTTTCGAGACCGCTTGCTATGCATAAGGTAGGAGGTTCAAATCCTAGTCACGACATGTGCTTTTTGTTTTGGGAATGCCTCCGCTGCCGGCTCCGGCTCCCAAAATAACGCCATTGGGAACCGGTATGACATTACTGTTGGCAGCCGAGATTAAAAACATCGGCTGCCGGCACATTACATATTCTGTGGCCGGTACCGCCGGCTCCCATAATGGACACCGACGCGGCGGCCGCGCGGCGTTTATTTCCCTTCCAGTATTCAGAACTCCAACTAACTAACCCTAACTAAAGTATTTTTTTTCTATATATTTTAGTCGTTTTTGGCACTCGCCGACCACTGCCGCGGCACCGCTCGGCTCGTGCGTAGGGGGTCACAGTTTTAACCTAGTCTAACCTAAACAATCTTTTTTTGCGAGAAAGAAAGAAAGAAAGAAAAAGTATTTATTGCGACTCGCACAGGACATTAAAAAAAAAATATATATTTAACCTTATCTAACTAGTTCGGTTTCGGGTACTTAGTACTTGATTACTGGAAAATGAAAATCATTTAATCAATGATTTTCATTTTCCAATTTTTGGAAATAATAATGCTTTATTGCATTTTTTTTATGCCTACCCTACATTTCTACTCCAATATGCAAAATTGCCAACCCGTTTTCCGTTTTTTTTCCAATCTCAGCGCCGGCAGCCAATTCGGGAGCCGGTATCGGCAGTGAAGGCATTTTCTTTTGTTTTTGCATTACATTTTTTAATAGTATTTTTCTATTTTAACCAATTTCCTAAAAGGAAGAGGTTATATGTTCGTTCACCGATTTTTCTGTAAATTATGGACCGATTTTGAAAATTCTTTTTTTGTTTGAAAGGGTATGCTCTCAAGATTGTCTCATATCAATGTTATTAACTTTGCTTTGATAGTTTTTGAGTTGGCTTCAATATATACGTATTGTTTTCCCTCTTAGTATGTGGATGATATGGTTAGTTAATGTTACTTTTATTTACATAGCAAGTAGTGGTTTTCGAATTTGTGTGGGGTAGGTACCACAACTAAAAAGTGAAAACTAAAAACTTTCTACAAAAAATAAAAACAATTGACTTTCAAAATCTTAACTTTAGTTTCGGAAATCGGTGTCTTTGGTTTTGAATTTTCTTTTTTTATCACCGACTTCTGTAATTAAAGTTATTTTTTGGTTTGTAGTGTTTTGTTTTTGGAAGTTGATTGATTTTTTTTTGTAAAAAGTTTTTGTTTTAGTAATATTAATAAATTATTTAAAAATCTAATAAAATAAAATACTTTAATATTATTTATTATTGCTATTATTTGACAAAGCTTTGATTTTATTTTGCTTCAAAGATTTATATTTTACAATTTGATTTGATAATTAATATCAAATCTATCAATGTTATCATAATATACATATTTGCCAACTGACACAAACAGGACGATAGACAAGTGACATCGTAATAACGCAAACGATATAATAAACAATAGTTTTAAGTGAACGTATACATCAAACGTTGTAGTTATAACTTGAGGGTATGGATTAATTTTATAAAGAAAACGTTAATGGATACCCTCAAATTATAACATCTACCGATTAGACAGAGACCTAAAGATAAAGTGACTCGGACGATACTAGATAACAATTTCATAGCAGTTCATATGGGCTCGCTGGCTAGTTCGTCAAACTACCTGTATCAGTATGACGACCTTCGGTGATGCGATGGTTCGAATCTAAGTTGAAACAATGAACTCTTTCTGAAGTATTCTTTAGATTAATGGTAAAGAATTCAATGTTGTAGCAGTGTAACATTTTAAAACTTGAGGGACTAGCACATACGGACTACTGGCACTGTGTGCTTTACTCTGTTCCAAAAGTATGTAATAAAAGTGTAAATAAACCCTGTTCAGGTTACGATTCAATTTAATTCTTACGCAATCACTCGCTAACACATGCCAAAAACTTGTTTACCAAACCATCAAATAAGAAAACAGTCTACTAAATATCACTCTAACCCCAAGGGAATAAGAAGTCACTCACATAAATATCCTTAGCTGGACGCTTACAATCCGGACCACGTATAGTCGATAGCTCATAAGTAATACGACAGAGCTATCTATCTAGTTCTTGTAGCTCCGTATTCTTGGAATTTATTATTATATCCTTAGGTTCCTTCTTTGTTTTGTTTTATAATGCAATCGATGGTTGGTGAGAGGGCTACAACAGCAGATCCACCTTAAGGGGATATGATAACATTCCCCTAGCATTTTAATGGAGTTTTTATAATTTATTTCTAACCGATTTTTTTCTCTTCTAATGTTTGTCTATCTGTTCTTTACGTTACTATAGCAATAGTGTAGTGAAAAATAACAGCGAAACAATAATGCACATATAATCATAAATTAAGTATCATTCAATTCATCACCAGTTACTGAATTTCATTTCATTTGTTAAATTGACTTATGTTGTAGACATTACATATCACATAATAATCTAAAACCAAAATTAAGTTACACGTATGTAGGTCCCCGTACTCGTAGAATGATTTATAAGCAAATAAAAGCATTTATGATCATAGTTTGAATTATTTATGGTCACCCTATACACTGGTACGAGAGCCCATGAACAAAATTTTTGCCTTATTGTTTAACGAACAAAACCATTTACAATCAATAGATTTGGTTATTCTGAATCCAAAAATCCTAATTCCAAACATTTTCCGCGACACGTCTGACCTGAGCGCATTTGTAATACGTCAAAAAAAAAAACAGACTGTTTCATAGCAATCTGTTTGATTTTCAGAATGTAGTTGAACGATAGATTTTAGAAACCGAAAACACAATTTTTTGAAACCAGTAGCATCACACCCAGGACACCATTTGCGAAAATTTAAAATTAAACCCATAGCAATCCGTCTGAAAATCTTGATTTCAGATGAACATAGGTTAGTTGATGCGAATAAATGATTTTTCAGAATAAATCGTTTTTACGTACGATTAATAAAGAGCTTACCCGAAACCATCGAACTGAAATTCAAATGTTTTTTATTTTAATAAATTGGACAAAAGGAAACTAGGATAACGTTTAAAAATAACTGTTTATTGAAATAAAAATCTTTTTTTTTGTAATTGTCGCACTCTTTATCGGTGTCGTACCCGTAACAAGCCCCGCGCGTCAGCCGGGCGACTCCGAAACGTTCTTTTGGTTTTTGGAGTTATACTTGACATTTAAAATATCTGAAAACAGGTTTTCAGTAACTTTACAAAAGATAAAAAAAAAACCTAGTTGCTATGAAATATATCGGTTAAATTTTTTGTCATTTTTTAAAGTTCACATAAAATATCTGAAAACAAACTATTTCGTAATAAAATTACGAAAACTATGTACATTTTTAATATCAGACATTGTGATGAAACCGTTTGCTTATTTTTTAGACACAGCAGAAATAGGGTTCCGTAAAACTGGGACATTTCTGACCGGTACTTCCCATCGAATCGGGTTCAGGAATCATTTAAAGTAACGATTTTATACGGCTTTGGCTGTATAACGATGTGATATGGTTTTGGTCGTGGGCACTCGTACCACACTAGATTGTTAAGGAATGTTTATTTTATTAATATCTTCTAAATGTTGGACAAGACGGTGGATTACCAATATTTAGTAGAAATTTCTACTAAATATTGGTGCTATTGTTATCCGATTTGAGCAATTACTTTAGTAGCTACGTACATATATTTTCTACAGACCGTCAGGATTGAGGAGCCACATAAAATGTGTTGTATTAGCGAAATTATATAGTTTTTCCATTTTATTTTTATACTACAAATTGAACCACTAAATTATACTAAAAACATGTTGTAATTGGTTGGAAACTTTCCGAGAAACAGCGCGGTGAAATTTATGGATTTTTGTTAAAAATCAAAACATTGTATCTATCTCAAATTCAGCCGTACAAAACCCATTTTTTTTATAGACATAACACATAAGTACTTCTAAATCCTACCAAATTTTCAAAAATGTCCGTCGGCTAGTTTTGGAGTTGTAAGGTGGCACCTCAATTCAGACGTCTGAATTGAGGTGCCACCTTAAACGTCCTGTATCTTTTTAAGGGTTTTACTACAAACTCCAGGATCGGGCCTACAAAATCGCCTAATTTACTACTAAATATTGGTAGTACCCGTGTTTAAATATGAGACATGGCTCCTCAATCCATACGGACACGAATGATTTAGTCCAGGTGTTGAGGTATGTTTGTTCTGAATCAATAGGTAGCTGTGATGATGAAGTTTTATCAATATTTTTTTCTTTTTTCTATATTTTCTTTTCTTTTTTAAATTGCCAGTAAAACATCAGGTGGAAATTACAAGGCAACGTACACTGCTAGCTCTATTGACATAATACCCCAATGGTATATTAAAAATAACAAAATCACACATTGGCTGGAGAAGCAGTGATCGCAGTAGTTACCAACGGATAGGCTGACACTAGCTTACGTGTCCCCCACGAATGGAAAAAAGGTGGCTTTTTCTTAACCTCCGTCAAAACAAAAGCACCCGAATGCAAGTGCAGGCCACCATAGCCCCCATGCATAATTCATGGGGCGATCGTGGCGTACGTTACGGCTATTGATTCTGTACGGTGTTACGGCCCCGGACGTCCGGACGACGGTTTTCAGGTCACTGAATAGTGTCTGTTTTACATAGTGGTTTCTTTAGATGGTTCGTACACACGGCAGAGTTATGCAAACAACTCCGAAATTCAAAATATAAGAGTTACTTCAAAATCTAAACCTATTCCTGCAGCTAAGTAGCATTACCTACACTCCAATTGCGTAACATACTTGCTATCATAATCCGAAGGATTTCGAAGGAAATTCTTTATCTATTGCTTCATATTATGTTTAAATCATTTGTTTGTTTGCTAAACAGCATAAATAACGCAATGAATGCTGTTGAATTTTAAAATGAATTGCATTGCCATTGCTAGTGTGTAACGCAATTACCCCGCGGGTTTCGGTTTGAAGGAGGGTATCCGTCTCAACACACTGGCACATAGACATTTCATAGTTGTGTCGGGAATGTGCGATATCGCTAGAATTGTCTTTGCCCATAGGTGGTCGTGACCAGTTACCACCAGGTTGACGTTCTGCTTGTTTAAGACATAAAAAACTTTTAAACCTAGTCTACTTTTTTATTACACAATTCAATTGGGTAATATATTGAACGTATCCAAGGCTTTGTATTCAATCCAAGCTGATGTATCGTACCGAGGCACAAAACAACTAATAGATATACCTCTTTTGCGGTCTCAAGTTGGGTAAAAGCTGGTTCTAGATTTAGTCGTTACTAGAACAGTGAACTTCAGCGTTATTTTCCATTTGGTATTTAAGCGATTAAGTAGGTACTATAAATACTAGATGCATTTCAAAGCATGTCTGGAGTTAGACGTCATACTTTTATCCAGCAACTTCCTCGATGGGATTTTGTGAACATAAAATAGTGGTTGCATACAAATTGCTGATGAATTTTGTTTTTCTTTTACTTCCAAAACAAGGGTAAGGTTGTAGTAATAACCTGATTCTGATGTCTTGCGAACGACCTCTACGAATGTCATGTTTTATTCGTCCAAGCGGTTATGTAACCTTTTGTGATTTTCCGATTACGTTTTGGTATTCAGTAATTTACAATAAAATGTAGTAGTTACAGACTTCCTTGCGATAAATATATTTTGGGAAAGAGAAGCCACTACATTTTATTTCTGCAGTCAAGCAGCATTTCTCAACCTGTCTGTCACAACCTTGTTGCCGGTAGAATTGCAAGCTCATAAGACTTTTGGTGTGTTGCCATAATAAGCCGCTAAATAGCAAGATTGTGTAATAACCGCTGGGAACATAACAGATTAGAAGCATAGGCTCGCTAGCACTACAAATCACTAAAATCGTTTAGCGCTAAACGAATTTAAAACCTCGTTCTGTTTCTGTCAATCGTTTAAAGATAACAGAGACAGAATGATGTTTGAAATATGTACGTTTAGCGTTAAACGTGAGAGGTAAAGTGATTGTGGTGCAAGTGAGCCTGAATCAAATTATAAAAAAACCAGCCAAGAGCGAGTCAGACTCCTGCACCGAGGGTTCCGTTCCATTTTAAATTTTCATCGGCGAGGCCTACATTCATCAGAGAATTTTAACAGTGCGGTGCAGAATATTGCAGCTTTAGGTCAGCGCCATCTATCAGGAACTAATATAATTTTTGTTGATGATTTCTGAAAAAGTGTGCAATTTAGAGACATCATTTTATTTTTTCTGTAATCTTTACATAAACTTTATCAGATTTTTCTCTATGTAAACTTCGGAGATAACGGTTTTTTTTTTAATTTTTCGTCAAAGGATAAAAATATGCGGGCTAAAAAAATGTTTGAGAATGTGCAAATAGCGCTCTCTTATATGAAACCCCACATGCTCTAGTAGCCCCACTTCGAATTTTTAAGACCCCGTTGAGATTTCAGTCCCTGTTGCAAAAAAAAACCTTTCTTATTTGAAAAATAGTTGGGCATATGTCATCTAAAACCATTCCAAATTTCAAGTTGATAGCATTATTAGTTTTTGAGATATCCAGCTGCGACAGACAGAAGGACAGACAGACAGACTGAGTCGCACCATAAGGGTTCCTTTTTACCATTTTGGTACGGAACCCTAAAAACGTAGTTAAAAAGTGCCAAGTCCCTAGTCTTCCCAATCAAATCATTACTATTGGCCACAGTCCAACCTCGTAGACTCGAGTGTCCCAATATTGAATTTATACGATTATTAACCTATGGGATTTGGGGTCGAGGCAGCGATGGTGCGCGATAAGCGGTCGTTATGTAAATAGTACTGTAGCCTGTGTTACTGATATAGAATACGACTTCTTTCAAGTCGGTTAGGTCTATGGTAATGTGGGCTTGTGGGTGCTTTGTTTTCATGGCTGTAGGCATGTCATTAGGGCAGTAAAAAGCGACTGTATTAGCCATAAAAACCATTACAATGTTGACTGAGTAAGTACCAATTCCTTCCATTGGTAGGTACACATAATGTATGTTTTGAATGACCTAGCTAGAATAACCATTTAGCTTTGTGAGTTGATGACAATACCCATAAACAGTTCCTTGGTAGTTTACCTTGGGAAACGGACTAAAATTGTTCTAGACGATAACTTTTTTCTGAACATGATTATACCTATATTTCTATCTTTACCTTCCTTTCCTTATTTGGTAAAATTCAATACAAAAAGTGAAAAGTAAACGACTTTTTACGAAAAAAAAAAATCAACTGAATTTTCGTTTTTTGCGAGAAATAACTTTGAATGTGACTTCCGAAATTAAAGTTATTTCTCGCTTTGTAGTATTTTTTTGGAAGTCGGTTGATTTGTTTTTTGTAAATGTTTTTATTTTTCACGTTTTAGTTGTGGTACCTACCCCACACAAATTCGAATACCAATACCTGCTATGTAAACAACAGTGACATGAACTTATCATATCATCCACCCACATATTAAGCGGGAAAAAAATACACGTAATATTGAAGCCAACTCAAAAACCATCCAAGCAAAGTTAATAAAATTTATATGGGACCAACTTGAGGGCATACCCTTTAAAAAACAATGAATTTTCAAAATCGGTCTATAATTGACAGAGAAATCGGTGGATGTACATAAAAAACAAACATACGCTACGAACATATAACCTCCTCCTTTTTGGCAGTCGGTTAAAAAGGGCTGCAATTTTGTCCTTTTTACAGGCATAAGTACTAATGTGATGTGTTTTGCAGGCTTACACTGTGCTTTATGTTTCATTGGTACCTGTACCTAGCTACATTAAGGTATCGGGTTGTAAAGAGTTTTTGTGCAGAGGAACACAAGTACATACATACATACATAAACTCACGCCTTCTTCCCATGGGGGTAGGCAGAAACTACAGAACGCCACCTGCTACGATCCTTACATACTCCTTTTGCCTCGTTTACACGTAGTTAATATTAAATAGATAAAACAGTCGTTTTTTGCAGGTTATCGTTATTTCTGCTCCAAAACAGCTAAATTCTGAAACTGTTTACTGTATGCTGCCGAAAGAACAGTATGCTTGGATACAGATTTTACACTGGAAGTAGTTGCAGTTAAAGAAAATGCAAAAAAATCGCAAGTAATCCAAAATTCAGATACTACCGTGAAAATCGTAAATAATCAAAATGTGATATTCGCAAATCGCCCGTATTTATGAAACTTGACTTATGATTTTCAATTCCTAAAAATACACAATATCACTGGCATTATGTGTTAGAACTACTGCTTTATTATAAAATAGTGTACATGATTTTGCTGAAAACAAAAGTGACTAAATAAAATTTACCTTATGATTTCATGAGCATTATTTATTATACAGTGCAGTGCTTTATAATGTGCACATATCAAAATGAGGGAATCTATGCTTAATTTTATCGATGGAAAAAATATTAGTAGTGACCAAATGCTTTTTTTAGCGCTCTGTTACAGACGTAAGTAATAAATGGGCTCTAGAATGAACTATTGTAATGGTAAGGGTACAATTTGGTTCCATTACTGCCACTCATAGTTAATTTTATAGCTACAGACTTTATCGAAAGCGAATATGCAACTTAAAACTGCTTCTTGAACTCTTATGCCACTATTATACAACTTAAAGTTATAAAATATGCTGCAATTTCCACCAGTGTGTTGGTTGGGAAGTAACGTAAGGTATAATGAGAAAGTATAATCACACGTAAAGGTATGAACATGGCGGACTAATATCCGTATGTTTATCTGTTAGAGAGAGTAGATACAGTTCAGGTGCGACAGTCCTTTGTTGCAGAGAGTTCACGGAATGTTTGATGCCTGATTTCTATGAGCAGGTCAACCAGAAGGCCCAGAAGGATGAAGGCGGGATGAACTAGACTCATTTTAAAATGATTGGCCTATAATTAATTTAGATCGGGAAAAGTGGAAAAAGGGAAGGAAGGAAAAAAACAAGAGTCCTAGTGGTAGGTGCACATAACACAATTTAGCGAATTGTTTATATGTTGCGATAATAGGTTGGAGAAATTTGATTCTGATATAACTCATTTAGACCAATAAAGCATTGTGGTGAGGATGCAAACTTAATTTATTAATTAATAAGTGTAACTTTAATATAAAACGGCAATCGGCAAAAGTAACCAGCAGTTATAGGCCATTGTAAACGGTAGACTGCATATTAAATTAGAGATTTGAAAATAAAATTATGTTTCATTCATTAATATTTCAAACGGTTTACATTCAACGGTGGATTGCGATAGGTCCAGTTTATTAAAATACTAACTTTGAAGAACTTACAATAAAGACTTTACACGCATGATAAAGTTAATCTATGCCCAAAAGTGGGTAGGCAAATAATAAACACAAAGGTGTATCGTTAGCCACACCTGTTGTTCGTAATCTTTACAAATTATTATTGTACTCTGCTAACTGGCGCCCAAATGGGACTCGTGTGTAAATACCGCAAAAACTTATGAAAAATATTAAGCCTTCTGTGAAGGTCTGTTTCTTTGTCCCTTAGGGTTTGTAATAACTATTAGGTTACCAGTTGTAACTTGTTAGGGGTTAGTTCAAACGGGTACTAGGTTTTACTCAGGTAAAAAAGGTAGGGGTGTTAAAGTTAGTTCGACCCTTATGTATTTTTAATGATATAACCATCAAACACCGTAAATCTTGTTGTTCATAGATTAAGATTTTGTTGTACTTTGAGCGTGAAATAAATTTATTCATATTAGAAGTAAATCAGTCATCAGGAATCTAGAAAATGGTAGGTACAATGATGGTATGGTAGGAAAATGGTACTGATACCTTTCCTTGGGGATAACAGTGCCTTTTTATTATATTCTTTTGGTAGTTTATCTTCTGCATCTGTCATGTCTTACTGTTTTGAACTATCTGAATCCAGTTCCAACCAAAAGTCTTTTCGACGTCTTTTACAGTAAGTGCATTTTGTAGTCATCTTTCCCGAAAGTTTTCAACACCTTACTGATGGTTGGAGCTCTGAAATAGAGAAAGAATTTATAATATATAAGGATGAGCTTCCTCAAATAAATGTTCCAGTCAGCATTTTATGACAGCAATTCTGCATCCTTTTCCTTCAAGGAACTATTAAACAACATAAAACCTATTTGTATACTCTAAAAGAAGTCCCATTACACAAGACAAAATACTGTGCAAATAAAACAAAGTTGCAACAAGCAAACTTAAGTTAAAGGTGCTCTGGCGTCCGGTTTGCAATCCGGGCCTTATGAAATTCAATGAGCATTTTGTCTCACTCAGAAGTACATAAGTACATATGTGAGCGTGTTTGTAATCCTGTGAGTCTATTGGTGGATGGAACAAGTTGGAAGAATGGGGCTTTGAAAAGTACCTTTCTGGTCTAAAGAGAGTTTTTAGCTTTGAATAGGCTTACTTTGTATTGAATAGATAAGGTTTAACTTGTTTGTAAATAGAAAAATACCTACGCTTATTTTCAGGGAATTCCAGACGCACTTGTCTAGAAAATTGGTGCTTAAAAGGGTTCTTTCTATTCAACATAAAAGAGGATGCAATAAATCGTTTGAAGATTTTATTTGGAGATGATGAAAAACAGATCAAAAGAATGAAAGAAAATATATTTATAGATATGATTTCCTTGTTTTATAATCATCTAATTTTACTTAAGCAATTTATTCTATGTGCCAATCAAACCCTCGTATAATGAGTATCGTAGTTGACAGAATAATCAGTTGGGCGTGCCATCCTCTCTTAAAAATAATGTAAATAAAATGGTAAGTAGCGTGTCTCTTTGTGCTATTTCTCTCAATATTTTGAGATTTTCTTCGCATGTCTTTCTCATGCCTTGTCCCAAACAATAGCTCTCCCGTACCATAATCCCGCGCTTGACACGTAGCTACCTAGATCCGCCGCGAGTTAACTTGGTCTACACTTTATCTATCTATTTTGGCGGTACGACTTAGTTCAACATTGTATAAAGCTTACCGTTTGTCCGACTATGCAGTGCCTGCGACTTTGTGGGTCGTTTTCAAAATGTATGTACATTTGGTGGACACATAAATTACGTTATGTGTCCACCAACTTGTTGGGAAAATAAAATAGAGTACATTTCGAAATATAAACATATAAATAAACATTCAGACTAATTAGTACTAAAATTGCAAGTATAGATTTTTTAAATATGGAAATTGGTTCTATTGCTTTAAAAACTTAATTTAATTCCTGTTTGTTTGCCATACGAAATTGCTATGTCCACAGTCGCACGTATTTCAAAAATGTAGCAAATAATAATAAATAATGCACGCACTACGTAACCAGATTCAACAGTATTTTGTCAGGTGAAGGGGTAAGTTCTGTACCTTCAGTGAAAAGTGATGTAACTGGAAAATCATGATTCTGAGAAAATTAATTTTAATTTTTTTAAAATCTGACTCTTTATCTACTTGACTAAAATGAGTACTGATTACTGACATTGGTAAACAATATCTTAGAGCACGATTTAGTGTAAGAAGAAACAGATTAATTTTTGTATAGTTTTTTTTTTTATAATTTAAAAAGAAATCCAGTTGTATCACCTAACACAACATATATTAAAGTCGTTTTATGTGTAAATTAATTTAAAATGACTTGAACCATTTTACACATTTTCGCTTTGTATTTTGAAGGTTGTACTATAAAAAGTTATTCAAACAAAAAGTTGTAAAATAAATATGATTAACTTGAATATTAAAAATTGAAATTGTTATTGTGATCAGGAATTTGGGAGTCAAATTGTATTTAAATTGATATACACCTGTATCGCATTTAAGATAAAAAGTGATTAATGATACAAATTGTTGTTAATTTTGATACATTTTGAAAATATCAATGTATTTATTGATACAAATGCCATACAGAAATACGAAAATAGTAAGAATTTGTTAGGTAGGTATTTGTTTGAGAGAAATAAAATCAACTTTAAACGAAAAAAACAAAATTTCTTTGTTTTATTAATCATTTTTCTTTAAAGAAAACAAAAACTTTGGTAGAAAATTAAGTAAATCACATTAAAAAACACACTTAGACGTTATTTAAACATAATCTAAATAATCAGTCTTTTCTTTATTCATTTATATGTTCTTTATACTTAATAATGAGTTCTTTATTATTTGTCATACAAGTTTATTACCATCAAGACCTGTCAAATTACGTTTTTAATATAATAAATTGTTAAAGTTTAAATGTTCATAATTAAACAACAGATAACCGTTAAAGTAGGTACATGCCTTGTACTTTCATTCAGTTTCTGAGACGATATCTGGATCGACGTTACGTAAATTGCCATTAGTTAGCAAGTTATGGTAAAATTCATGAACACTTGGATATATATATAATTGCATTTCTTTACTGTTAAACTTGTGTAACAATATTAAAGCGCGCAGTACAGAGTTATTGGAATACACTATAAAACAATGTCATTTTAATAAACCATTTATTTATTTGCTCACAAACACGTGTCTCAGATTCCATTCCATTGTGTGATTCCTTCTTTTAACTTTGATATTTTATAATAATAGAAGTAAATTCCAAATATAATAGGGGAAATCTATGCATCAAAATAGTTACAACGAGAGGGTGCTAGTTTCTTTCGGCTACGCCATTTTGTTTAGTAACTGTGGGTTTCGATTTGTGCGCGTCGTAAAAAAGACTTTAAGAAATTGTGTTAAGAGTGCTAAATTACGTGAATTCGATAAGAAGCAGTGCAGTATGTCCATCTAGTTAATGGTATAATAAACTCATATGCATGTTTCACGAGTAACTCGAGGGTGAAATTACAAAAAATATTATTTTTTGAAGGCTAAGGAAACGTTAATTTTGTTCAATTGTGTGACTATTGTTTTAATATTTTTGTGTCACGGGACACTTAGGGCTTGTCGCAGTATATTCACTTAAATAAGAATAGTAATTCCATTTCCGTTTTAGGAAAGATGCCGTTAACGTCCGCTGAACGACAAAGACGTTACCGAGAGCTTTTAAAATCAAAATATCCGCAAAAATGAAAGGAAGTACAAAAAGTAAAAATTTGATTAGATTTGTCGACTTCGTTGTGACTCTACCCTTACTATCATTTGTGTTACTATGTAAATTTAGAAAAAGACCCTTGTCCACAAAAAAAAGTGATGTTTTACTTTGATTAACATTTGAAAATAACATTATTGGATACATTGGAGTTTGAAAGTATATCCGTAAAAATTAGTAAAAAGCATTGACTATACCGAAACCACTAAAGATTTGGGTGTAATTATTGATTCCAATCTTTCGTGGCGTGCTCAGGTCAATGAGGTCAGTCCAAATGTACATTTCTCCTTTTATTTGCTGAAAAAAAGCCTTGAAGACAAAAAAATTCCTGGGCGCAAACACTTATTTAGCCGATTATAGATTATGCCGACGCCTGCTATCTGGATTCTACTGAGGAGCTATTAAACAAGCTTGAGCGCTTGAAAAACTTGTACATTCGTTTTGTTTTCGGTCTTCGAAACTATGACCATCAAGTAAGTTTGTCACCTTCGCAAGGAACTCATGTGGCTCCCTATCCACAAGAACATTCGGATTTTAAGTCTCCTCCTCACCATCTTACACAACCCGCCTTATACTTTCTACTACTACTCGCCCTAGCGACGTACCGTGAAGATCTCACCTTAGATCCCTCCTTCAATCTCATCCTCATTAAACTATAGTTACTATTCTTATTCCTTATCTGTCCATGCAAGTCACTTCCGCCCAGCATTCATGATTTAAAAACCGTTTCTCAATTCAAATATCGAGTAAAAGAGCATTACCTTTCCTCTCAACTGTGAGTATTTATAATTATATATTTGTATAAATAATTATGTTTTATTCATATTTTTCTCATCTTTTTCTCACACACTATTGTCTACATTTCTTTTTCATTTCATCTTTCGCAGGTCTGCTGGAAGAAATTTCTTAAAATATAAGCAGTACTTTGTACTCAAAATTATAATTATGTCGTATCTCTATGTATTTTACTGTGTGTGAATATAAATAACTAGCTTTTGCCCGCGGCTTCGTCCGCGTAAAAGTTAGAAATTATCCCACAGGAACGTACTACCGGGATTCATAGTATCCTATGTCCTAACCCAGGTCATGGCCTATCCGTATGCCTTTCACCTAAATATGTTCAGCTATTACGGCTGCGGCATGAAACGGTGAACTACAGACAGACAGGTAGATAATAATTTCAAATAATATTTTTTTCGTACTTCAAAATGAATTTAAATCCTTGTAGGATGATTTCGTTGTCTGTCAATACCCTTTTTCTCCGGAACGCGGGGATATATCAAGTTGAAATATATTTAAAAAACTTGGATCTACGGTCCTTTGGAGCTGTAAAGAAAATCAAATTTCCAAGTCAACACGATAAAAAATACGGCCCTTTAATTATACCGCATATTTATGTTGACAGTCGCCAATAAAACCGTTAATATTTCCTCGCCTCGCCCCCCACCTCGCCAATATTCCCGTTACCATAGCAGCATGAAGTTTGACAAGAAGTAAGATTTTACAGTTGAAGTAAACAGAAAATCTGAAAATTGTTAATTTGTAGATAAATACGAACTGCAAAGTTAAGTTTGTTCTTTAATCTGTCTTAAAGTAACATTTAGTCTATATTTCATTCAAATTGGTCCACTCCAACTCCCCTCTATTAAAAGTTCTTTTTTCAACTGAAAAGTTAAGTTTGCCCTTCAATCCGGAATTGGAAATTCGGGCAACAGAGCGAGTATGAAAAAAAAAATTTGCTGTTTGCAACCCTATATTAAGCAGATTTTTTTTCGCGTTTTTGTGTTTGGTCCCATAGTAAAAGTTGTTCATAATAATGAGTAAAGTCACGTGTTTAAGTTTGCGCACTTAATTGTTTTTCTTGTATTTCATGTATTCATGATTGACTGCTTAACTCCATAAAAGTATAGCGGGATGATAAAAATCTGTAACTATCTGCTACATTCGTACTCAGCCCAGTGAAGTATTAATAATTCAACTGTTGTATAGTGGTATATTGTGTTCATTTAAATAATTTGGGAAGTAGTTTTTTGCAATTTCTGACTTTTCTCGTACTCAAACCTCAGTTGGCCCGATATTGTTTTTTGAACCTAGTCATAAGAATTAGGATCGCCTGGCATCGCAAATGTTATTTGTGAAAATTTGTGGATGCAGATCAAAATGTTTCAAAAAGTTAAGCACAGTCTTCTAACACCGTTTTCTTGCGGTTAAGGTACCTGCTCTTATTGCCTCATCTTAAAATCCACCCTGTATATGTTATGATTAACTGCTTAGCTCTATAAAGGTATAGCGTGATGATAATCTTTTAAATCCGTAAATATCTGCAATATTCTAACCTTTTGGCTAGTCTTTTTACAATTTGCGGTAAACTGTAGAAGAATACGAACGTAACGCAATATTGTTCATCTCCCATAACAAATAGCGTGATAGTAATTTAAAAAAAAACTATTGTGATGTTTCCATTATTTGATTTATAGATTATTTATATCAATTTTGAAGTTAAGAGCGTTTATTCCGAAAGTGGGCAACGTCGCAAATAGATGTCAAATATTTCGCTGTTTTGATTAATTTGGCAATATTACTGTATGGAAATAAGAAATGTGGCTAAATTAATCAAAACAGGTAAATATTTGACAGGTATTTACGACGTTGCCAACTTTTAGGTTAAACCCTCTTAATCAAGCCACACAGTGAAAACCTCCACTGTAAAAATGAATACCCCGTTTCACCTCCAAATTAAAGACATCATAAAATATAAAAAAGTAGATAATTATCGTCTAATATAAATAAGCATTAGCTGAGAAATTAATAGAAAACAATCATCACAACCAATAAATGAATCAAAACCATTTTATTATAGCAGAAATAAACTATTAATTATGTTGTTAATCCGTTTCGATGTGAAGGTTAATTATTCAACTAATGTTTCTCATTCTAGTTTGTGAATACATTGTATTCTATATAAATTATCTTAAATCATAATACAATATCTACTAAAAGGCAGTTTTAAAACCACTGAAATGTAAAATATATTATCACGAAATTAGTAAAATCTTAGCAAAACATTCGCCTAAACTGAAACCTGAGCTAAACATAGACCTAAAGCTCTTTAATAATGTATTAGACGATACTTTGGCGGAATAAATGGGATGTTATCAGTTAAGAGCCCATTCTAATGAAAATTCTCTGTAATTTCCATCCAAGACTGATTTCTGTGAGCGGAGCTACCGTCGTTTCTGGAACGCCGTCAAAGTTACTAGCGAATGCCCAAAATAACTGATTTTCATTTTATCGAAACTTAAAATGAAAGTGAAAACCTCAAGAAGTTATTGATGGTATCACGATAGTGCCCATTTAAAAGAAAAGGGGAAATATTTAAAATTCAAAGTCCTAAGTCCCTTTATCATTCATAGACAAATCAGAGGGAGTGGGCCATAATCCACGTCGTGGACCCAGTGCAGGTTGGTGGATCGATCAGTACTACTGCTTGTAATAGTAAGTAAAACATGAATAGTATACAAAATGTTTGAGATACTGGTAGTCTACCACGGGCTTCTGCAGCGTGGTGGGGTTCTTATTTCTTCTACATCAATATTATAAGTACGCCTTTAAAAAGTTTATATTTCTTTCTCAGTATCTTACACTCTGTACCACGTATTTAAGGGTAAGTTCATTTGTATTCATTGCGCGCGTTCCCTGTCAATCGAGTGCGTCCCGTCGATGAAGATTGATGGGAGCACCGGCGCTTAAATAAACAGCCATGTCTACACATACGACAATTATGTCAACTTCCCTTGTGTAACTGTTTTAATATACGTTTGTGACCCACAGGTCTTTGGCTGTCAGCCAGATCATTTCCCTTTAAAGGGATTTTTGGGATCGTAAATATGGGCAAAAGTTATAAGTCACGTATTTTTACTAGATATGTAATATTATCATATTTTTTTTTTTTCTTTTAAAAAAAGCATACTAGAAGCATTAAGTGAACAAAAGGACAATACATTATAATCTTTTTTTTATAGACTTTGTGGAAATATAATGAAAAGTTCTCAGCCGCAAGATGGCTGTAACTGGTCGCGGTATAAATTCCTTTATAAACCATTATAATTATCTTACCTAGGTACATAACCATAAGGCCGCATCCTATTTAAAAGCGATCGTCGCGCGACCACGCGCTCAGGTTCAGCGAACAAAAAGTTCCAACGATCGTGTATTCGCGCGACGATCGAAATAGGACGTGGGGTTACAGCACAGTACAGTCAGCTGCAGAGAAATCTCACCCCCTAGCAAGGAAAACATCATGAAAAGTCCTGGTCCTGATTGATGCTCGTTCGGTCCATGTTGCTTCCGAAAGGTGTTTTGATGTTTAGATTTGTCTGAAACATACATAAAGATTACTGCAAATAATCTTATTAACACAGGTACCAATCCAAAGGAAATAAATACACCACCAAGAACATTTTTCTAAATGACTAGCAGTGCCCCGCGGTTTCACATACATAAGTCTCGATCCCGTGGGAATATCGGGATTAAAAGTAATCTACGTATTATTTCAGTAACAAACATCCATCCATCCATCCTCACAAACTTCCGCATTTATAATATTAGTAGGATATTATAATATACATATAAAATATAATAAGTTTGACTTTTGTTTTCAAAAGACAAAGCTTGAAATATTTTGTATTAATTCAAAATGCAGACAAGAGCTGCAACCACATAGCCTGCAGGCTTTTAGTTGTACTAGTTATTCAGTTTCAAGCCATTTTGTGACCCAAAAACGTTTTTATTGTACTTGACGATAACATGACATGGATGCAGAAGCTCCACAAGCACAAACACACTCGTTGATATTGAAGTAATGTGGAAAAGGTTCATTAGTGGAACGCCTAGTCTGAAGTTTAAAGACAGTTAATGTTTCTGGATTGCTTTTGGCTGATTTACATTATAATTATAGTAGTTAAGTAGCGAGTTTAGTGAATCGGTTAAAAGGCTCTGAACGAGACACAATAGAAGTTTTATGTCACATGGACGTTTAGTGTCCCTCAAAGTGTTATTAGTAGGAAGTTATATATGTATGTCCAAACGTCTGTCTAAAAGTTACAGTTTTTCATTGTGAAGTGTCACGTATATACTTATACGGCAAGGAACTTAACTTGCCAATTAACTAACGCAAATGTCATTTGAGACAACTCCGTTTACTTTAACTAATAGTGTGACGATAGTTTTACGGTTGTCCTTCTGCTCACTAGTGTTCTGTGGCACCATTGTGATATTCGAGCAACGAATTAAAATGCCGGTTCGAGAATCCGTACAAATCGCCAAAGCTTTCGGTTCAATTTTATTTTATTGTTAAACGCATAGTTAGGTCTGTTGATGTCCGTCGACCGTGCGCACGTCGATGGCGTATCGTGCAACCTAAAATGCCACTGACTTTTTTTTCACAAATACACTGTAGGCCATGCGCACATATAAAATTAAGTTTTATGCCCGTTCATTTGTTTTATAGATTGGATCGCCAGTTCGTTTTTGTTTTTAGATTGGAGCAAAATTGTAATTTGGATGTTGGAGGTGTCGAGTTCCGTAGTGGGGGTTGTTTGTATTGGAAATTGAATTACTTATTTGCTCGGAAACGGTATATGAATATGATGTTTTGGGACCATATTGGGTCTATAATGGAGTATCGTCAAATTGTAATCAAGCAGCCTTTGCTTTTGGTAATCAATTATTAGTATATTTCCTGATCTTAATTGAGTGAAAAAAAAAATCGTTGTTGGGTTAGATTCATTTTGTTTTGTGGTTATATATAGTTATACACTCACGAATGTAAATATTTTGATGGCACAAGTTTTGAGTAAAATTATAAGCTACTAAAAACTGGGGCAAAGTATACTTTCCACGTTCAAAAAATGCTGATTCTCAGCCTAATTTGAACAAGGGACTTTTATGTTGATTATACACATACAGCCATATTTAAGCAAGTTTATGAATACAGGCAAAAACAATAAAACCGCCACAAGACGCCATTCAACAAACAGACCTAGTATTATTTTCTTGTTTTAACTCCCAAATGTAATACTCAACAATTTCCATCCGCTTACCCATTTCACCACATACTCGTTCGTAAAAGGAACACAAGAAAAATACAAACTTAAACTGAATTGCATGCCAGTTTCAACACACTGTACACTTTATTCTGTCCGCCACAACACTGGCACCGTCGCTTGTCGCTCGCAACGACATTCCAATTCCATTTTGTGGCTTTGTGACATCGTGGCACAACTTGTCATATTTAAATGACGTATAACCCGGGTAGACAGGATCTATGATATGTGGAACTAACATGGAATTATGGTGGGTAACTGTGCCAAAGATTATGGAGATTTGGCCAGTTGCGGTGAGAGGTACAATACAGGGAGTAGTTGAAATCTGATGAAATGAAATGAAAAATGGTTCTTTCATGGCAGTGATTTTTAGAAAAATATTATTTGCGTTTAAAATAGAAGTTTTCCAAGTTTAGTAATTGCTCTATTGACGAATATTTACTTCTATTTTCTATATAAACTGCCGAGAATTTTCAATAACAGCAGACCCTTTGCAGGACACCAAATTAAAAGTGAAAAAGCTTAATCCCTGCATTCCTCGCAATGTTACTGGTTACAAACTGAAAGCTAGTGAATTATCCGAAAAACTGTTTGTTATCTTCTATTACGCACTTTATCTTTTATTTGTTTTATCGCCATTCTTCTATTTACCGTATCTACCATAAACTGTGCTGAAACCCTGCATTTTTCCTTCTACCACTTAAAACAAATGCAAGCCAGATTTATAAAAGATAGAACCATCCGCAATATGTCAGATTTCCTGCTCAGCGCGCGTCATCTTAACGGATCAGCGACTTGAAGTTTTGTATGCAAAGCGACTAAAGCAAACACTGGTACTTCGAATGAGAGTTTAAATTATGGAGGCTTCGAGTTTTCAAGTCGTTTGTTAAAGGATGTGCAGCTTTCTGATTGATATAAATGAATAAGTTCTCTTTTTGCTGCGTCTCTTCTTCTCTTCTACCAATATACCAACCTAGAATATTAAAAAAATCCAGAAAACACTTTTTACCTTTCAACATGATTTGATGGAAAACTTAACACTCAATCACTACTACCCTTCAAACATTTTTTTGTTATCGTTTTTTATTAATTTCATTGATAGGAGTCAACTCAAACGAATCGCAATTCCTTTGTGTTCATTATTAAGTAGGTACC
The DNA here is from genome assembly GCA_916610215.1 of Omphaloscelis lunosa. Lineage (NCBI taxonomy): Eukaryota > Metazoa > Arthropoda > Insecta > Lepidoptera > Noctuidae > Omphaloscelis > Omphaloscelis lunosa. Next base: position 20,352,355 of record OU744260.1, read on the forward strand.
TGATTCACTTTTGGGTCTTTCAAAGAATGACTCATTTGACATTAAAAACGTGTTGATAGGCTACCAACCTCATGTGACAAATTGATCAAAGGACCAACTTATGTACATTTCTTCAATAAAAAAAAAACTCTAGACATTTTTTGTTATTAGCATACACAAAAGTTTGTCCTTAAGCCTCTAAAGTTTTGTGAAATTACCTACTTCAAACAAACTGGGTAAGTAATTCTATTTATTATTTTACCAGATAATTTGGTAGTAGGTACGTCTGAGTCTAACTAGGCTAAACCAAGGTCAAGTAGAACGCACTGACATTCAGGCTTAAATCTAATAATGTAGTTTTTCACAAACGCTTCTTTGCAGTAAGGCCCGATCACACGAAGTGAAATTAAATGAAATAGTTTATTCTATAAATACGATATTGGAATCACTTTTACACGTCATATTAAAACATATTAAAAATAAGCTAGATGAGGTCGGCGTTTTCTATCAGTCAGATAGAAAACGCCGACCTCATCTAGCTTATTTTTTGAGAAGAAAAGCCAAAACTAACTCAGAGGTCGCAACGTAGGTACCACAACCACCAACCACATCACAACACAACGACAACACGTGGACGGGCGCTAATTTGTATAAAAATGAATAGTTTATTCACACGGACCACATTTGGCCATTAAAATCAACCGTTTCATGTAGCTGACACGGTCCACATCAACGACCACATCAAGGCCAGTTGCCGCCACAAGGTAGCCACCAGTGAGACCGCGCACTAGCGGTCAAATCAAATTGTCGTTGTGTTTGCGATGTGCGGCCACATCGCAAACACAACGACAATTTGATTTGATTTTGTAGTTACCACAACGCAACTGCAAGAAGCTGCTGCAACACTACTCACACGCAACCACTTTGTCGCTGCAATGTGGTGTGCTTGTGGTACGTGTGATCGGGCCCTATTGTTATTGGTAAAAACTAAATCAATCAACTAAAAACTAAATCGATGTGGGTGTATATTTATGTTCATCAAAGTTGAGTTATTTTTCCTTTGTGAATTGACGCGTCTAAAGTGAATTGAATAGATAGATAGAAAATGTAAGCATTATTGAGCATAAAAATATAGTCTGTGTTGTGTATTATTATAAAAGAATTATATTAATTATTTAAAAAGAAAGGTAAGTATTTTTTTTTTTAATTCAGAATTATCACTGAATTAACAAAAAATATCGACAACCAAGCCTGTAATTTCATTTCTATTAAAAAAAAAAAACATTGGTTTTCTTTGAGTTATTTATTTTTGTTACATATTTTATTCGATCGTAGCAGATGGCGTTCTGTAGGTTCTGCCCCCCACAGGAAGGAGGCGTTTATGTGTGTATGTTTAATTTAATACAGAGAACTGAAAGAACCACAATAAAATTAAATTATATCACAAAATCATTCATCCATTAAATGATTAATTAAAATATATGATGTGAGAGTTAATGAAGAAGTATGTCCGTTTGAACATCAGCTCAAAGGTAAACTTCATCGGAATTGTTTAACAAGTCGTATAAGAGGCGAGAGGAGCCGCGGGGCATGTTATGTAATTAAACAACTTGTTTCGCTGATTCGTTGCAAATTTATACCGAAATGGGTGTTTTCTGAACAATCCTGGAGTTACATTGCTTGATAATGAGGTTGCAGATGCGGCAGTGTTAATTAAAAAGTAACCTTTGTATTTTTTACATGAGTAGCATAAGAATGCAGTGTTATTAATACAGACATATAAGACATTTTACTTATAGTTAATTTACAAACGATAAATTCATCCCAACTACGAAACTCTTCATTTGGCTGGTTTTTTTTTCTTATTTTATTTTGCGGTATCACCTCTTGAGCTTCCTACATGGATGTCACAATACAAATATATGTCTGCGCTTCAGTGCAGAAAGGAAATTGAATACACAATCTCAAGAATCGACCGCCTCGGCCGGATTACGAGGCCCGACAGGGCTGCTACGCTACGTTTTTCTACTCATATAACTAAGGTAGGAAGTAAAGGAGATTGGAGCGATTGAAATGTATGAAGCACGTATGTGATGAAAAAAGTTGGGTTTCCTGTAATCACTTAGGCGGGCAAGAGTTAGTTATCAAATGGATATAATAATACCAGCCTATTTTATTGTCCCAGTGAAGGGCAAAGACCTCTTCTTATACAAAGAAGGCATGAGCATTGATCACCACGCTTGCTCAAGGAGGTTTGGCCATCTAAGACTAATATTAATTAAAAGTCCAGGTTTCCTCACGATGTTTTCCTTCACCGTTGTCACAGATAATATAATACTAGTCCGTTGTCAATGATGTCCATGATAAATGATACAAATATATAACTATAAATAAATGATATATGAATACAAATAAATACATAAAAGATAAATAGATACAAATAAATGGATATAAAGAAGGAGAATCATTACTCTCGTAGTAGAACTTGTTACAATATTGATTGTAACAAGTTCTACTACGAGATTAATTATTGTAATGATGTACTCCAACCGCAGAATATAGCTTTTTTACCCAACTACGGCGAAACAAAAATGAGGGTTATGATTTTGACCGGTATGTATGCATGTGTATATGTATGTATATATGTTACCTCATAACTTCTAGACTATCGATCAGAATTTTGACAAATGAAGTATCATTAGAAGCGTCTTGATCGTCTACTGGTTATAGGCTATGTCACTTTAAATGCAATAAGGCGCCCTCTAGAGGACTCGAATTTGAAGTTGTGAACTAAAAAGAATAGATTTTTTTATTGTGCTTTGTTGGGTTTCAAATGAAATCGCCTGACGAGCACATTACAAATATATATATAAAATATTGTGTAAGTAAATAAATATGTTTAAATTGTTAAAAACAAGCAAAAGTGGGACTGTGATACGTACTGCGCGGCTGTAAAATTAATACCTTTTAAATACAATAAAATCCAAACAACAAAAAAAAAGAAAGAAGAATATTTTATTTGGGACACGCACAGGATATACAAACAGTAATAACAACTAAAAGGGAGCATCTAAAACTAACAAAAAATTACGAATTATCGAAAGGAAAACAAAAATAACTGCTCTGCAAATACTTTATCACGAAATTATAACCCCAATATAAATTTAATAAAAAGTAAATTCAAAAACTAAAACCCGACTACTGAAAAATCACGCTCTAAAAAGTATGAAACAAGAAAATATTTCAGACAGAAATCAAGACATAGCTACAAAAATGGTCAAGGTAAAGCCGTGGTCGCATTCCATTATAATTTTGTAGGTCTACAGGCATGCGACCACGGCTTCACTTTGACCATTTTTTCATAACTTTCGTCATTATTGGAAGCCGGTGTATCAGTAGTGTTTGGTCGCTTGAAAGCAAAGATTTACCCCATTATTTCCGTTTAATATCGCAATAATTACATGCATTTGTGCCAACCCTTAACAAACAAACGAACAAAACTTCCCTATTTACATGATAACATCAGTATTTAAAGTTTAAAGACGCTGATTTGAATCGTGGTTAATGAGAAATGCATGCTACGATTTATAATAACATTAGTTCTTATAGGTTTTATTTACATATATCATGTTGATGGCATCATTACAGTGTTGAAAAGTTTTCGAAAATTATTCTTCATCTAGTGCCGCATAACGCCTCAATGTTTTTAGAATTAATAATAAACAGTTATTCGAAAACCGGATGAAATAAAAAAATCTTAAACAGTAATTGCTTGTTTTATGTCTTTAATCTCTGAAGAAAACTGTTCCAGATTTAAAAACGTTTTTTCGTATTACTAGTAAGTATAAGTACTTACGTAGATGTTCGTTCTAATATAATTTATCTTACAATGGAGGGAATCTATTGTTAACGTAGAACCTGTGGACTGCTTGAGATCGCTTACAAGCAGTGAGCAAGCATAATAATCAATGATCGCTCCTCCTCTGAACAAGGTGATGCCTTTATTTAACAGCAGCCTATTTGTATAGGCTGTTATTTTTTGTGTCAGCCCTATGTTTCAATAACAGTTCAGATACAATATATATCGGTACACCTAAACACTGGCGCGTTTTATATCCCCACAATATATGTTCGTATCTACGTAATATAGTTACTTGCGGTAGAGTGAGGATTTCTTTACAATAATGTAATGTAATGTACATGTTAGGAATGAATGAATGAATGAATGAAATGCACCGATCCCAGCGTGGTTTAACCAGACTCGATAAATCGAATGAACCCCAAGATTTGCACTAGCTCCTGAAGCCTCATGTTTCATAGGACTACAGAGGCCATTGCATATCAAGGAGTAGACCGGGTGGCGCGGTAATGGTAGGGAAGACGTGCCCTTAGGATAAGGAGGGATTTGCGAGCCTACCGTATATGCATCCTTGAGTAAGCAATGGAATAGTGGAGAGACGGGTGTTATCTATGGATGGGCATCTTTTTGCGACGTCACCGCTATGTTGGTTCAGGTCCATCTTCACCGGTGAGTATTTTGACGGGGTTATGCTGCTTTCTCGGCTCTTTTCTATATTGCTGCTGTGCTGTGTTACATTTAGCTGTTTCTAAGTCTTCGTCAGAAGCTTCGCAGCTATCCATATTTTTTCATTTCAGATTCGTCGTCGTGTTTCCTAATCGTTTACGTTTCTTGTAGATCTTGCTAGCAGCCTTCATAATCTTATGTAGGTCTACAGCCGTGTCCATCAAAAAGTTGAATTCCTTGTTAAACGTCAAGTCCCGTTTAAGGTTGTCGTTCCATGTGTAAATAGGACGGCCTACTTTCTTGAATTTGGCCTTATACTGATTGCTGCGTGTAACAGGTGTGGTTGCCCCGCCTGTAAACGTGTGCGAGATAGCACATCCTGTGATTCTTGATGCGATATGTTACTGTTTTTCTGTCTAAGATTTCGCGCAGAAGAAACCCCTGCATTTTTGTTTTCCACTTGGTGTTTAATCTTATGAAGTATTGCCTGACATTTTTTTTACACGAGTATATCTATTTAGGTTATCTAGTTGTCTTCTTTGTAAGAATTTAGCCTTTTGGAGGTTAGCAAGAGCTATACGATGATCCCTAAAGTGACTGGGCTGAAAGATCAAGGTTTCCTGGGCAGCTGCTTTTAATACTCCAGTTATTGTACACCGTGGTATTTCGATGCTTTCATCCGTTGAGTCGATTCCTATGCTTTCCAGTTTTTTGGTTATGCAGGCTTTGGTGGATTTGATGTTGAGAACGGCATAATAACATTGTTCCTATTGTAATTGCATTGACATTTTATTCTACGTATATAATGTGATTTATCTTGTTGCAGTATTGTGAAATTTTATTTGATGTTATATGGGTTTATTAAATGTTTTTTTTGTCGCCCCCAAGAGGTGCCATATGAGGTCCCCATTACAATCTCTCGTCCAGCGCGATTCCTAGGAAAACTGTTTGATTATTAAATTCCAGCTTCTCTCCATTCAATATGATGTCACATTCTTATTACTTCTTACATTCTTCTTAATTTAAATCTTATGCATTTGGTTTTTTTTTTCTCATTTAGTACCAAATTATTTACCGCAAACTAATCCTGGACCTTAAGAATAGAGCTAGTCACAATGTCATTATTTTGTGACCGTCAGTCTATTTTATAGATCGATGATGGATGATTTTGAATTTTTAATTATGTATTGTATAATCATTTGTTTCTGAGAAAGCTTGCTGTTAGGAATATAATCTTGAATTTATTCCTATGTGCTAAGCAAATTCTGGCGTCATCGCAGTTATCCGCAACATGCGTAGTGAGGTCTCGGCGGACAGACACGTGGTCAAAATTTAGCCCATTATTTTTTATTTGGTGGGCTTCTTTGTTCATGGGCGCTATTTATTACCATTGTTAAACTATTGTTTGGGAGTCAGAACGCCGCACTGCAGCCGCATGTGCAGATTTCTTTTCGAGACAAAGATACACAATTTTGACAGGGCCGTGCGCTTGATGCAATTTATTAGTTACACTCTTCGTTTTTCTATAGAAATGTATCTTGTTCTGAATTTTTTTCTTTTGTTGAATGGACTTAAGCTTAATTACTCATGTGCCTTTCGGCACAAAAACTCGGGTAAATTTTTCAACAAAAATAAAAAAAACAAAAAAGGTTGCCTCAGACGCGACTGTTTTGTAGGGCTAAAGATATTGTCAAATGGTTAAGAGTAGTTTGTAGGAGTTAAGATTGATGTTATAATTATCAGCAAGCAAGAGGTTATAGCTCAGGTCAAACTAGGAAGTTTTATGGAAAATATTTTTGTGCGAAATCAATACGGACCGACACTGTTAATTTGTTAGAATCATACGTATTGTACTTATGTCTTCGTATGCTATTTTATTTTGCCATTCTACTTTTACTATTTCAAATACCCATAAACCTATAGCTTAAAAGTAAAAGTTAATTCTACACATAACATCAAACCTCCCAACTTTGCCAGTCACTACGCTACTACAGATTCGCGCTCACGATGTTGTACCTTAATCTATCAAATAATATACCGAACCACAGAATTATTGCCACGTAATCGAAATAGAGTCGAGAATTAAACTCAGTCTTCTTGGTCGCTACACTTACTAGAGACAATTCAAAATGCAAATCGTTTTGGTATCTGGATCGATCGTTGGAGTTAACGTTAACCTTGAGTTTGAAATATGGGAATTTGATTTACTGAATGATTGGTATGTATTGAGTATGTGAAATAGTGAGATCTGTGCATCTGTTGATGCAGTCCTACTCAGGTCGAGGTGTGTATTTGCAGAGAGAAGCAACGCCCTAAAAGATAAAGATATGGAATGATCTCACTGGATTATCCTGGCTATGTTCAGTTGCCCTGGAACCTTCGGCAGACGATTAGACCCTCGTATGCCCCGGAACTTGCACTCCAGGCAAGCGCCTGGGATCGGAAACGCATGTAGGCCTAACACACCTCACTTTTGCACTATATGAATGTATTTATTTGTCGACACGTAAACTCACAGCCACATCAAACAAAATAAATATTGTTCGATTTCGTTGACTGGCCATTAACGCGGCCCGGGCGCAAGCTGCGCCAAACGTACAATCGTAATGTAATGTACATGTTAGGGTAAAAATATTTTCCGGGAGGCCATGTCCAACATATGTGACGTGGCAATGCCCCGGATCCAGCCCGGACGTGCCTCGTGCCAGGTGTGCTGGTGGTCGCAGGAGTTGGACACTCTGCGCAGCACGTGCGTTGCTGCGCGACGCCGGTACACCAGGCACCGCCATTCAGACGGAGCTGTACGAAGGGTACAGAGCGGTGAAGACCGCCCTCCAAGCGGAGATCCTGCGGGCTAGGGCAATGGCCCGCGAGGAGTCGCTGGAGACTGAACAGGGACCCGCGGGGGCGCCCATACAAGATGGTGCGGGAAAAACTCCGCCCATGGGCTCCCCCGCTGACGCAGAGTCTCCAGCCCCAGCTTGTGGGGGAAGTGGTGAGCGCTCTGTCCCCTTCAAGAGGGGAACATACCCCCCCCCGCCCATGGTTCCGCCTACTGCGGTGTCCGATGCGGACCACATCGCCGACGACGACGACGATGCTCCGGAGGTGACTAAGGTAGAGATAAAACTGGCGGTACGCAATTGAATGCCAACGGCAATACCAGAACCCGACGGCTTACCTGGAAAAGCCTGGCTCCTTGGAGGCTCTTGGGCCTCGACTAAGGGGGCTCCTAATCGCGTGCTTGGAGAGGAGCCGGTTCCCACTTCGTTGAAAGACATGGAAACTGGTCCTCATCAGGAAGCCGGGGCACCCTGTGGACAATCCGTCCGCCTATCGGTCCATCGTGCTACTCGACGAGGTGGGCAAGCTTTTTGAAAGAATCATTGCAGACCGCCTCATCGGGCGGCTGGTGCGGGTGGGGCCTTTTACGGGGCACCGGTGGGGGTGCGTTTTGTGAGGCGGCGGCCAGCCCGCTGGTTGAACGCGTCCCAAAGGGTCATGGCCATCCGGCTGGCCCGAGGATACTGCACGGACTCCTGTGTGGCGGCGAGCTTCTTGCTGGATTACCGCTATGGGATCTGGAAGCAAAAGTCCTAGCGCACATCTGGGAGTGGTGCAAGGAGGCGAGATGCCGTGGCTTAACTCCGCTACCGCGAGAAATCACGGCACAACGGACCGAGCTCCGGCGGGATCTCATGGCATCATGGAGAGTGCGATTGTCGTAACCCAGCGCTGGGCATGCCACAATTGCGGCAATAAGACCCCTCTTTAAGGAGTGGCTAGAGAGGCGTCACGGCGTCCTCACATTCCGCCTGACGCAGGTCCTCCCCGGAGACGGCTTTTTCGGGAGGTTCCTGTTCAGGATAAGGCGGGAGGAAACGCCCGGGTGTCACCATTGTGTGGATCGCCGGCTTGGGAAGAGCATCGCTATATCCTCGTGGAGGCGATCGGTGGCGGTGATTTCTCGCGTCTGGCCCTGGTATAGGCCATGGTACGGGGTGAAAGGCCATGGGAAGCCGACACCTCCTTCTGCGAAGCAGTAATGCTCGCGACGGAGGAGGCGGAGCGCGTGAAGGAGAGGCAAATTTCGCACTCTCAAGCCCCAAACCACCGCAGGAGGCGCCTTGGGCGTCAGAAATTGCAGGCTGATTCCCGGCCACCGTAGGCAAGGGCTTGCGGACGGTGAGCAATGGGTAGCTCGCCGTCCGATAAGGACCAGGCCCTGGTCGACGGCGCGTTATATTCCACGCACGCCTAAAAAGATGTCAGCAGAACTGACATGCTCCGCTAGGGCCGATGCCTGCCGGGGTTGCGGGGAAGTCCGAAAGGGAAACCGTGGCCCCCGGCAACATGGCAACTGAACGAACACGGGTGGGTTTTATTCAGTTCGAGTCTGACACGCTCTACCGCTGCGCCCAAAGCGGGAGAAGTTATTTGATAACTTCCCAACCAAAACAAAAATTGGTCTATTTGTGATTAATCAATTTTCCAAACCAAAGAAGAACCCATGTCTTAATTTTTCGCAAAAAATATTATTTTGTTTTAGTTTAGATTGACTCCACACTTTGTTCAAATCCAAATATACAGCTAGGTCAATATCCGAATCTTTTACGCCAGCTGAACTGAATATACCCAATACATTGTTTTTCACTTAAACCATTGGTAACTAAAGGAGAAATTATTATTTATTCTCGATTTCGAAACGCATTACTCTCAACCAGTATTAATACCGTAGCTGGTTTCCATTTGCTAATCCTTTAAGCTTCAACACCTTGCCAGAGGATTTGCAGCAGGATATAGATTCGGAATAAGTAAAAAGTATAAAGGAATTTTAACATTTTTCAAAAGCAAAGCTCCTCTCTCTCAAAAAATTGCTAAACACGTCCCGGGGAAACAAGAAATAAATGGAAACCGTTTTTTCAGGTAAGCGTCTGAATCGGGCTCTGATAACGGTTGAAGGCTTAGATTCGATGAATCTGGATAAGGGTGGTGATATTTATACATAAACATAATTAAACACCCGTCAGACGTTGTCCTGTTGAAATTTCAATTTCGATTTTTCGGCTGTTCCTTTGGGTTTTTCTTAATTTTCTTCTTTCCTATACCACCCCAGTATTGAGGGAAACAAAGCAAATAAAAAATACTCAAATCGGTCGAGCTGACTTCGAGTTTTTGCGAGACTAATGCACAGCAATTGATTTTTATATATAAATACAAGATGTTTTTTTAATCAGTGCGCAATCTTAAACACGTGACTTTACTCATCAGTATGAACAACTTTTACTAAAGGACCAAACCAGAAATCGCGAAAAAAAATCAGCTGTTCCATACATTTTGACGAGTTAGGCGAACATAAATTTAGGGAACTGCTGATTCTTTTTTCTCGATTTCTGGTTTGGTCCCGTTGTAAATGTCGTTCATAATATCATCATTATGAACAACATTTACAAACTTTTAAACACGTGACTTTACTCACGTGTTTAAGTTTGCGCACTGGTTAAAAAAACATCTTGTATTTAGGTATATATAAAAATCAATTTCTGTGCATTGATAGATAAATTGTAGTGAAGTCAAAACTACATATTGAATACTTTATTTTTGAAAAAAAAAAAAAATGGCCACGAGTATTCGGAACGGTTCTGATGTCGAAATATACTTACGTAAATGCCCGCGGCTTCTTCGGGTGTAGGTCTAGATCTCTATAAATATAGTCTCTAAGGAAAAGACGGATTGCAAGGGACATGGTATAGACTCTGATTTGAGAGCGTTGGCTTTATATAAGTCGAAACTTGGTTCGAATCATTTACTTCTTTTTTTTTTATTATAGATATTGATTTAACTGTGCAAAATAAGGAAAAAAAGTAATAAGGTATATGTACATTACTCTTGAATATAACGTGTGAACCATGTGAACCACCTATACGCATCAGGATTTGGTGTAGTGTTACCACGCACTAATGATTGATTTATTGAGGGCTGAGAAATACCAATATTAAGTTACCCACTTTGAAATCCCATAATAATTTTATCTTTTGTAGTTTCTGCCTACCCCCATGGGGAGAAGGCGTGAGTTAATGTATGTAAGTTAATCTTTTTCAACTTTAACACCTATGACTTTTTAACAGCAGTAGGTATCCCCTATTCATCTGTATCCTGTTCTTCCCATCTTGGTATTGTGACTGTACCTGAATTACCCTAGGCTGATAAAATTTTCGTTTTTCCTAATTATACTAATATTAGTGGTTAGGTCGGTTCCCCCCTTAGGGGAAGGGCCGCACTCCACCCCGTACGGCCCTGTAGAGCTCGTCTCCAGACTGGTCACTCTCCCACCGATATAAGAAATGAATTCCTAAATAAGAAGAACTCCGATACCTTGTCCCATTAATAAGGCAAGGAAAGGATTGAAGGAGATTGTAAATAAGACAGGAATTCATAGTTATGAAAATACATTGGATGTGATTTTAGAAAGCTATTAAATAATAGAGGGATGCAAAGTATGTCGTTGTAATAATATAAACTTGTGAGTAACCTTTACGTTAGCGTAACAGGTATTTGGTCAGTCATTACTCACACGATACCTCACATCTGCACTCGGAATGCTCAGAGCAACACTTCCATAAGTGACGCATTGCGTCGGCATCATGCTCTTTTGGAGACATGGTCCCTAGCAGTTCTTTCGAACTGATAAACGTGACGCAGCGGCTTTCCCTGCGGCAACGTGTGACCGTCCTTGTCTACAACGGGCGGCTAGTTCCAGCGGCATGCGTCGGCATCATGCTCTTAAGGAGACATGGTCCCTATCAGTCCTTGGACTGAATATAAGATAGATGTGTTCACCCAATCCCCTGGAAGGTCGCCCTTTGCACAACAAGCACATCTGCAAGACACGCGTTCATGTCAGTCTGACCGAATTATTGGTCTGAGATGTCGAATACAACATTCAAGAATTACTACCTAATAGAGTTGAGAATCGAAACTCAAGAATCATTATTTATTTAATAGAGTTTTGGATAATCTCTATTAAAGCCCTTTTAATTGGTCAGAGGCAATGGATACATAACCCAAGATTTAGGTACTAAATAATAGAGTAGAGAATCATAATTCAAGAATCATTAATTAATAGAGTTGTGGATCAACTCTCCTGAACATCTATAGACAGTTCCCAAAGCGCCCTCCCTTCACCACTTCCTAGTGTTTGAGCTGGGGAGAAGAAGTGGCGCAACAAACTCCCCAGCAACACGTCTCTGTCTGTTTAGTTACAAGAACTTCAAGTATATTACCAGCCTTGGATAATTATTATATTGAAAGACTCACCCAGTCGCACCAACATACACACACACACACACACACATATTACATTAATTACTAAATTAGTCTAATCTGGGCCTTAACCCAACTATATGTAACTTAATAACTAATACGCGTTATCTCGCGACAGCCCACTCGGACATGGCCTCTTGGTATTCACCAAGTCTACTCATTTAACTAGCCTAGTTCGGACGTCCGTACTCTATCGTGCTCTAAACTCAAATGCCCTTGTATTTACCAATCTTTCTAAATTCTTTAAAACACCACGTTTATCCCAGCCCCTTTTCTGAGTGTTTCTCACAAAGACTTAAAACGCTTTTTGCTTGCTTTGACTTAATTGTTACTTAATAGCGTGAATAGGTCGACTCTCGAGGTTTTATGATTTGCAGATGTGGCTGCAATAATGTCCGTTGCTTCGAGTCTAGGGATTGCCAACCTTTGAGACGGTATAGCCAAGAGTTACAATTTATATATTTTCCATTACTAAACATTCAATTATGTTTTAGCGCAAAGTCGATCAGAGTAGCTATGATTCTAGCTAGCCGCTAGAATAATAAAATAATTAATCTAATAATATAACTACAGTTATCGGATATTAAATAGTAGCATTAATGGCTTATCAATTTATTATGCCTTTTGAAAGTTTGTTTGAATCTGACTCATAAGTTGTTGTTTTAAATATCAAGTATGACTCTAGATTTCTATTTGTTAGTTGATTTCCATTCCTTACTTTTTATTATATTCATGCAAGACTACGCTTGCTCGCACTTTGAGAACCGCGTGTTGTTTATCTCTGCCTTGGTCTCAGTTCTTAGAATTAGCAGGGTTGTTACCCATAAAGTATAAATGAATAGGTTTCTAAGAGGTTCAATATCTTTTTCAATTTTAAAGTAAAAGGATATTTTGTTATTAATTAGGGTAACGTGTCAAACTGTCAGACCATAAAATATAGATTTAATGTGTTTCTGAGAAGCCCGAACCATGTGCCGATTTTAAAATAAATATAATATTTTGTTATTAAATAGGAGCAAATGGCAGACAATCACATTCCCCCCTCTGAAAATCAGACGCGTGACGCCAGTACAGCGGATGAGCTTTCACAATAGGATGAACTCTGCCTTTCAATGAAAGCGATATAAAATATATATACCCATAGCTATCTGATATGGTCATCGATCCAATAGTAATTGTTATTCTAGTTGGACTACGAATCCAATAAGATCTTAATAAGATGCAATGTCTGTTATAATTTAATACCGTTTTGCAGAAGCATCTTCAATCGATACAGATACAATTACATATTTGAACTATTATTGTTCTTACAAATACTCTTTTCATGATAATTTAAATAACATTACCGCGCCTCAGTTAAGTTCAGGAAACCTGTGCATGCTTATAATGTTGTTTTACATACCAGGGTCTCCTTTAAGAGTATTTATGTTAGCGTGGCACGCTACCTACAGTGCTCCCTCGTTCTAAACTCAGCTTATCGCAATGCTCGGTGGACAGAAGCCTCTCCTTATTCAGCTCGATGCTGAGTCAGCTTAGTCAGCTGCCCTCAGTCGTATCCAGGAGTAGCTGAAATAGTCCGCACATGAACATATTAGATTGTATTCCAATTGGTCGCCCCCCTCTGATTCTAAGAGGTTAGAGTACTTTTCGAAATCTAATTTGAGTTGGACAGTTATACTGATAAGAAAATATAGGCAACTTAGATCGTCCAAACGATTATTAACTTATTAGCACACAATGCTATTAACTATCCCCTCAGATTATAAAATGTTGACAAGAACAATCTATGGTATATTTTTGAACTGATAACTATAGTACCATAACCCTAAAACATATAAACCTATTATATTAGGTGAGATAACAAAATCATACCACTTAGCTAAGAGTAACTGAAGTGTCTGATAAAAGTGAAACTTAGCTTCATAACTGAAGTGTCTGATAAAAGTGAAACTTAGCTTCATAACTGGAGGCACGCTACAGCAACTGCTGTTGAAGTCAGCCGATGTCGGCTGATTTTGAAGAAACTTTAAACCAATCGCAACGCACAACCCAAAGGTTATGACATAGCGTAGGCGCAGCCAAGTAGAGACTTAAATATCCTGGAATTTGAAATAAGGCCACACGAGTATCTATTCAATTATAAAGCATAGGCTACTGATTGCAGAGTAAGACAGATTTGTTTACGTCCTATGACGATAGTAAATGTACATTGCTGGTAAATTAACTGTGAATTTATAAGCTTCACGCTTCGTAGACCGTACTTACTAATAATATTAGGTTTACCCATATTAAGGGTGTGTCTTATAGCTAAACTCACTCCACACACATAAATCTCTCTCAAACGCACAAACACATTTCATATTCACAAACCTTAGACCCAAAGGTCACGTTTGCAGGGAGTCGAAAACCTTAGACCCAAAGGTCACGTTTGCAGGGAGTCGAACCCATTATAATAGTAACACAAGAACCCAAGCAACAATCATACCATAACCTACTTAAAATTACATCCGTGCATCTGGGAATCGAACCCACTATCAGTAGCATCGGAACCAATGCCCTACAATGAACTATTCATGCGGGAATTGAACCCACAAGCCGTGACAAAGGAATTCAAGCACTTATAAATCAATACATCAGGCGGGAATCGAACCCAAGATTCGTTTACACAAATATAAGCACATCAACTAACAAATTATGCGGAAGTTGAACCCGCTACCAGTAGTTGAAGAATTCAAACACCATCATCAAACCGTAGATAATTAAACATCAAGTTATTGTAACGTTGTATACTCTTGCCGTTTCTAACAATTAATAGGACCATAAAATTACGTTGTGTTTATTTTGTAGTAACCCATAAGTTGTTCTTTCTCGTTGTACTGAAGTGAATCAGTACATTTAATGACGAGAATCCTGGTCACGGCACCACATGTGACTGTACCTGAATTACCCTAGGCTGATAAAATTTTCGTTTTTCCTAATTATACTAATATTAGTGGTTAGGTCGGTTCCCCCCTTAGGGGAAGGGCCGCACTCCACCCCGTACGGCCCTGTAGAGCTCGTCTCCAGACTGGTCACTCTCCCACCGATATAAGAAATGAATTCCTAAATAAGAAGAACTCCGATACCTTGTCCCATTAATAAGGCAAGGAAAGGATTGAAGGAGATTGTAAATAAGACAGGAATTCATAGTTATGAAAATACATTGGATGTGATTTTAGAAAGCTATTAAATAATAGAGGGATGCAAAGTATGTCGTTGTAATAATATAAACTTGTGAGTAACCTTTACGTTAGCGTAACAGGTATTTGGTCAGTCATTACTCACACGATACCTCACATCTGCACTCGGAATGCTCAGAGCAACACTTCCATAAGTGACGCATTGCGTCGGCATCATGCTCTTTTGGAGACATGGTCCCTAGCAGTTCTTTCGAACTGATAAACGTGACGCAGCGGCTTTCCCTGCGGCAACGTGTGACCGTCCTTGTCTACAACGGGCGGCTAGTTCCAGCGGCATGCGTCGGCATCATGCTCTTAAGGAGACATGGTCCCTATCAGTCCTTGGACTGAATATAAGATAGATGTGTTCACCCAATCCCCTGGAAGGTCGCCCTTTGCACAACAAGCACATCTGCAAGACACGCGTTCATGTCAGTCTGACCGAATTATTGGTCTGAGATGTCGAATACAACATTCAAGAATTACTACCTAATAGAGTTGAGAATCGAAACTCAAGAATCATTATTTATTTAATAGAGTTTTGGATAATCTCTATTAAAGCCCTTTTAATTGGTCAGAGGCAATGGATACATAACCCAAGATTTAGGTACTAAATAATAGAGTAGAGAATCATAATTCAAGAATCATTAATTAATAGAGTTGTGGATCAACTCTCCTGAACATCTATAGACAGTTCCCAAAGCGCCCTCCCTTCACCACTTCCTAGTGTTTGAGCTGGGGAGAAGAAGTGGCGCAACAAACTCCCCAGCAACACGTCTCTGTCTGTTTAGTTACAAGAACTTCAAGTATATTACCAGCCTTGGATAATTATTATATTGAAAGACTCACCCAGTCGCACCAACATACACACACACACACACACACATATTACATTAATTACTAAATTAGTCTAATCTGGGCCTTAACCCAACTATATGTAACTTAATAACTAATACGCGTTATCTCGCGACAGCCCACTCGGACATGGCCTCTTGGTATTCACCAAGTCTACTCATTTAACTAGCCTAGTTCGGACGTCCGTACTCTATCGTGCTCTAAACTCAAATGCCCTTGTATTTACCAATCTTTCTAAATTCTTTAAAACACCACGTTTATCCCAGCCCCTTTTCTGAGTGTTTCTCACAAAGACTTAAAACGCTTTTTGCTTGCTTTGACTTAATTGTTACTTAATAGCGTGAATAGGTCGACTCTCGAGGTTTTATGATTTGCAGATGTGGCTGCAATAATGTCCGTTGCTTCGAGTCTAGGGATTGCCAACCTTTGAGACGGTATAGCCAAGAGTTACAATTTATATATTTTCCATTACTAAACATTCAATTATGTTTTAGCGCAAAGTCGATCAGAGTAGCTATGATTCTAGCTAGCCGCTAGAATAATAAAATAATTAATCTAATAATATAACTACAGTTATCGGATATTAAATAGTAGCATTAATGGCTTATCAATTTATTATGCCTTTTGAAAGTTTGTTTGAATCTGACTCATAAGTTGTTGTTTTAAATATCAAGTATGACTCTAGATTTCTATTTGTTAGTTGATTTCCATTCCTTACTTTTTATTATATTCATGCAAGACTACGCTTGCTCGCACTTTGAGAACCGCGTGTTGTTTATCTCTGCCTTGGTCTCAGTTCTTAGAATTAGCAGGGTTGTTACCCATAAAGTATAAATGAATAGGTTTCTAAGAGGTTCAATATCTTTTTCAATTTTAAAGTAAAAGGATATTTTGTTATTAATTAGGGTAACGTGTCAAACTGTCAGACCATAAAATATAGATTTAATGTGTTTCTGAGAAGCCCGAACCATGTGCCGATTTTAAAATAAATATAATATTTTGTTATTAAATAGGAGCAAATGGCAGACAATCACAGTATCGAACTCATGTTATCGGCAAAGCGATCGTATCATCTGACGACAGATCCACTGATACAGTTTACTCTTTTGTATCGAGGTCGAAACGTGTGATGGAAGGTGAAGTTCACATCGTGTTACAGAGGAAATTAGATTATTTTGTTGCATATTTTAAGAAGATTAATAAAAGCATTTTGTTCACTGCAATGACTAGTTGCAAGACACCTTGTAGTAGGATTACGAAGCAACAAAATAAGTACCTACTTATAAATACGATCATATATCATAAAATGCTACATAAAACGTACAGTCAGCGCCTTCGTGACGTAACAGTAAGGGAGATTTTCGTAGTGTACGTGTTCCCACTGATGTGCGGGTGAATGTACGCGATTGATTTCAAAATAATTTTGTTTTATTTTGGAGACATCAATTATATTGTTCTTGTTTGTTAGCTTGCCTAATGTGTAATGATGAGGGCTGATGTAAGTTCTTGACTCTTACGCAAAGCATGATTTTAAGTTTTATCTTTTTACAGCGATAAAGTGATCAATGATTTCTTTGTATCATAAGCGTTTTACCGTGCACTGGGTCAACAACAGGCAATCATACCTAAGATTAAATTCTAAACCATGACTGACAGTCTTACAACCCTTAATCACGTAGGTACACGACATAGTGATCAACCTGTGTTCTACCTAGATTACGCCGCTGCACCATTCCCTGCAAGGACAAAGCGATACTCACGACACAGCTATACAGGGTGGCCAGTAAATTGAGCGTGAGCGGCGACAATTTGACGTCAATTTGGCGTTATGACGATGCTGTCTTGTTGCCTCGTAAATTTTCGGGGGATTGGGGGAAGGGAGAATGCACTGGTTTTTGTGAAGTCTTTATGGTCGTTTTGTATGATGAGTGTTGTGTGTTTTGGTAGTAGATATAATTATAATATAAGTGAAAAATATATGAATCCCTTATCCGTCTTGAAGGACCAATGATTTTGTATCCGCGATTTTTTATTATAATTTACAGCTGGTGGTGATTGCAAACAGATTCTACTCTTATTTAGTGAAAAAATAAAAACCTACATGATTATGCTAGAATTTTCTTGTCCCTGCGTTTTGTACTGAAAATATTCGTATTTTCAAATAAGGCTTACTTTTATGCTTATTCATGGATATTCAAAAGTTGAAGGTAAGTAAAAATATGAATTTCAAGAATCACTTTTAACGACAACTACATCATAATCAGTCAGCTATGGATGGTATATTTAGCCGTTTCATAATGTTGACCAAATTTAGCTAAATTGGCTCTAAATAACATCAATTTGGAGGCAATTTGGTGCTATTACGACGATGTCTTGAATTTTCAGATAAGGTAGCGTTCACAATAACATAAGGTTTGCGGAAAATAGTACATTACTCTTCAACTGAGTATTTTTTAAGAAAACATAGAAGAACATGTCATTGTTATAACAATTTTTCAATGATAATTGAAATATTCATAACATCACATAGCATCACGTCTATGTTCTCCGAAGGATTAGGTAGCGATTTACCTACCTACAGTATTACCAAATTTCGCTAGATAGATATGTTTTTAAGTCCCAGGTAATAGGGGGCGATCATATAGCCATCAACCGGGCACAAATCCAGACTCCAGGCTACTACTCAGAAATTCTAGATAGAAACCTAATAACACTTTGCCCGACCCGGGCATCAAACCCATACTCAGCAGAAGTGCTTGGGACCATTAGACCAACGAATTAGTTAAAGTATTCTGATCGTTATATACAAAAGTTCCAACAAGAGGTAGGCAACCATTACAATTAAACGAAAAATTAGAGCATGTAATAATCAATTGATAACTGAGTTTATTGTTTTTAATATTAATAATAAATAAATTGACTCTTAGTCAAGAAAAGGAACATAAAATTTTTGTTTACAAAGAGGTTATATTCGCAATTTTTATATACGTTCCTGCGAGTCCCGCCCGAAATGCCCATTCGCCCCGAAATAGAATCTGGGCGGAGGGGCTCGTGGCTAAACGATAGCACCCGCACGGGTCAATCGAAGGTTAAGCTATGCTTGCCGCGGTCGATTCGTGGATATGTGACCATCCATCACCCATCGAGACCCTCTGTGCCTCGGATAGTACGTTAAGCCGTGGGTCCCGGCTGTCATTCGTAGATATTTGACAATCGTTACGGGTAGTCAAAAGCCCAAAAGACTGACGACCAGTCTTACCAAGGGGTATCGTTTTATCCAGTAACTCGGGTGTGGAGGTCAGGTAGGCAGTCGTTTCATGTAAAATACTGGTGTTCTACTGCATCTCGTTAGACTGGAAACCGACCCGAACATAGTTGGGAAAAGGCTCGGCAGATTGATTGATTTTATTTCTGGGCTTATAAGGAGAGGGAAATTAAACAGGGTGTGCAAGAAAACCTATACTTTTAATACGTTTGAGTCATTGTAATCAACAAACTTGGTAATTAAGACAAATACTTCCTTGCGACCTTGTGCTGTACTTATTCACTGTCATTTTTATTTAAAAAAATAGCTATCGGATATTGTAAAAATAAATAGGTACATAATTATACATATATCAAAAATATTGTTAGAGAGAAAGAGACAGACAGCATATTATTAGAAGAGTGTGTTAAGGAAAATGAGAAACTGTCTCGTTCGGATGATGAGTTTCTAATTAAACTGTCTCAACTCTCGCATATCTCAAATACGACAGTTTGCTAAATGTGTTTTTCCTGAAGTAAATATTTTGTATAACATGAAGCCTAGGCTGAGGCTGGGGGATGGCAGTAAGGGCAGTGTTCTTATCCGATGTAGATATGGGAAAATTTTCTTAGGAGGGAGATCACAAATGTTGAAATATTTAAAATTAAATAGTTTGCTCGAAATAAAATACGAGCAGGGAATATTTTTTCCTTATATTAAAATATAGGCATAAGTAGGTTACATTCTGCCAAATCAATGTTAAAGCCGCATGTTCTTGTGCCTATGGAGCGATCAAAATATGACCGTAAGCGATTTTCAAAAACGCTTCCGTGGGCACAGTAAATGCTTACCTTATTTAGACATGACAGCATTTAACCCTAATAGTAAATAAACCTGTGTTTCACGTATTCTGTCTGTGTTTCACGTATGTTGCTAATAGAACTAATTGAGACATTATCAGGTTAATAATATATGGTATACTAGAATCAAGATTATGTCATCTTTATCTAAAAGTCCCGAAAGTAATATTGTAATTTAAAAAGATGAACTTAGTTACTATCATTGACATCACCGACGTTATTGCGTAGTCAAAACTAGGATAGTCTTTATTCAAAATCACGGTCAAAGATCAAATAATTAACCAAACCCTGTTTTCTCTCAGGTTTTAGTCTTAAATCTAGTATAATGCCCAAAGGTAAGGAGATGAGTTGACCGATGATGAGAGATGATGATAGGGAGAGATATTATTGGAATCGTCTGCAATCATCTTTTTCCTGACAAGTTATAGCGTGTTGATATTCGCTGTATTTATTATTTCTGACCGGTAGAAGTGTTCTGGGAACAGGCCTACGTGAACAATTGTATCTATATTTGATATTGTGTGCTATGTCTAGGTATGGCCTAGACATACCGCATTCGTTTCCGCAGGTTCAATTCGCGAATCGGGCAAGGTGTTATTGAGTTTACTTATCTTGGATTTTTTTAGCAGCCCGGAGTCATGGATTTGTGCCCGGTTGAAGGCAATATACTCGCCCCCTATTACATGGGACTTAAACATAACTGGCCAAATGTGGCTGTACTTATAGGTACACATTTGCCCAATCCTTCGGGGAAACATGGCGTGATGTTATGTGAATATGATGTTAAGTTATGTCAAGTTATATCAAGGAGTTAGGTACCCAAATTCACTGCTACAACTAAACAACATAAACATCATTACCATAATTGATGTCTGACGCCTAACTAATTAGTACTAAAATCGACACCGCTCATAAAACACGTTATATTCAGGGTTCTGTATAAAACAGATAAAACGATATAAACTAGCGGCTCAGTCGGTACAGCAATATATTTTGAAAGGGTTCACAATAGCCCGGCAATTATGTTAGATGCATTTATTATGCCCGGCAGATTGCAGTGGCATTAGGGTAACGATGTTGATACGGTTTTATTGCGATATTTAAAAGAAACAAAAGGAAACAAAAATTGTTTATTCTGTAAAAACAAAACGAACTTTGCCAAAATCCTCGTATTCAAGTAAATAAAAGTTTGTAAATTTTATCTATTGCTTGATGTCAGGTCCAGGAACCAAAGACAATTGAAATAATTAATTACTATCAAAATCCTGAGCACCTACAAGTAACACAAAATTTGGTTTTATTTAAATATTACTTCAAATGATTCTGTAGTGCCTGAGGTCTTAAATAAAATTCAAAAGTTTAAATTTCAATTTTATTTTTATCTTAAATTTCCCATCGTTTAGCAATTTTGGCAATTTACTACTTTTGGTAATTTGGTACTTTTTAATCACTGAGGAGTTTTCGTTTAGGTTTTAAAATGACCTACATGAAAAACTTTGAATTGACTAGTATTTTTACTGTTCAGTTTAGGGCTGGGACTGCAAAAAGAACTCATCGTTTTGTGATTTCTAACTGGAAATACATATATACATAAACTCATGCCTTCTTCCCATGTGGGTAGACAGAAACTACAGAACGCCACCTGCTACGATCCTTACATCCGGTCATACACGCACGCCGATTGCGAATATTTTCGCACCTGCTCTTTCTGAAGAACATCACCAATAAGGTCAGTATATGTCCTCCTAGGGCGTCCCTGCCCGTAAAAAAAAATATTTTTCACTTTTTAGTTGTGGTACCTACCCCACACAAATTCGAATACACTACCTGCTTTGTAAAAAACAGTGACATGAACTTATCATATCATCCATATACTAAGTGGGAAAAAAAAAAAACGTATTATTGATGCCAACTCAAAAACTATCCAAGCAAAGTTAATAAAATTTATATGGGACCAACTTGGGAGCATACCCTTTCAAACAAAAAATAATTTTCAAAATCGGTCGATAATTGACTAAGAAATCGATGGATATACCTACATAAAAAAACAAACATATGCTACGAACATATAACCTCCTGCTCTTTGGAAGTCGGAAAAAAATGTCACACATCAAAAACTACGGTTAACATCGTTCCTCTGTATCACCGCTCAGTTTAACATAATGTATTAGCATGAAGTGTGTGTCAGTTGGGGTCAGCAGATAGCGAGCTCGTTACTGCAACGATCCGTCGATTGTAAAACAGTGTTGTTTGTGATTACATTCGCAACTTATGGACCAAAATTGTTTAGTACGTGAATTATGAACACACAAATTCGGGATTGCACTGTTTAAACAGGTAAATTCATGGATTTTCAATTTATCTCTGCTGGGATAACTTTTGCGTGAAATATAGTGTTACAGTTATTATATTCTCATGTTTTACTAGTTTTCATCTGCTTTATATTAAATCTTCACACGATTGCTCTTTCCTCTCTTTGTCATAAGCAATTTTTCTGTGGTGGAATAACGGTTGTTGCTAATACTGTAAAGATTTATAATACGACAGTCATTTGATATTATGTACACTAAAGATGCCGTTGAGATTCGAAGCTTTAGTTATTTAGAGCACGAAGAAACTTGGGTACCTAAATAGATACAAGGTTTCAGTAAACCCCAATAATTTTAAGCAGGTCATACAATAATCCTAAAGGGTTTTCCCGCGGCCCACTTCCCACTTATTTCCTAAACATAGCGAAACTCGAAACACGCCGTAAAACGAAACAAGTACACTTTGGACAAATGAGAAAAAACTCCAGAATTCGTTACGAAAAGTTTTTGTGAAAACAAAAGTAATTTGCAACGAAGCTTGTTTAAACGTGTTCTGTATTAATTTC
Organism: Omphaloscelis lunosa; assembly: GCA_916610215.1. Classification (NCBI taxonomy): domain Eukaryota; kingdom Metazoa; phylum Arthropoda; class Insecta; order Lepidoptera; family Noctuidae; genus Omphaloscelis; species Omphaloscelis lunosa. The sequence goes on from OU744260.1 coordinate 20,375,234, forward strand.
CTCTTTAATTATTATTTTTTATTTCTATCATTTAAATACCAATTTAAAAAAAATAAAAAAAAATGTTATGAACTAATTAAGTTATTTTTGGATCGTTAAGTGGATCATACTTTCTAGTTTTCACTTTAAGCCACTGTTTGATTTAAGCCATGTCTATGTCACGTCTATTAAATATTGTTGCTTTGAAAAGAATGGATATCAAACCAAGTGTTGTTTAAAGTTCCCATTTAATATCTTCTTTCAACTCCTAGAATAGTTTTGACCGTTCACTGTATTGAACACTGGTCGGATTTGAGTATCATGTCGAATATCATTCTGTTTTTCTACTATTTAAATATATTTTTTATTTATTTACCAACACCAACTATATAATTACAGCACAATTCTAGTTCACACACGGTATTCGGTTTCTAGCACTAACCAAATGAGGTACTCTTTAAGTTATTTAATGGTACGCCAGTCTTTACATTAATGTTTCCACTGTAAATAGGCTGCATACTATATTTCGTTCAAATACCACCGCTAATATAAATCAGGCATAATGTATAGAATAGCGTCATCATTATTTAGTGCACTGCATTGCCCCAGTTGCGGGTAATAACGATACACTATTCAATTTAGTTTTAGTGCTACACTATATTCTAATGCTAATTATTAATGAGGTAGTGGAAGCAGATTTCAATAGAATTCCCTGGTAGGGAATCATAACATATAAGGAAGTACCTACGTTAGTAAAGAGAAGAGTAGTGTTACTGCGCAATAAAAAGTAAAAAAAAAAACAGTTTATGCGAATGTTGTGTAGAAAAAGATAGAACTCCAAGGTTCCAGGGAAGCATAGCTAACCTTAAGAAGAAGCACTACGGTAAGAAGAAAAAGGTGCTAGAAGAGTGTTGTTCATTCCCGAGATTTTGATTTTATCTGCGAACAAAAGAGAATATTATCTATACTTAATATTATGTCTCCGTGTCACCCGTTTCTAGGGTTAACCGATATTATACAGTACAATATTTGGACTGGTCATAGTAAATTAGTACCCTAATTGCGCAACTTATTTTCGTAAACAATTACGCCTAATTTGTTTCATTTTGACAGTTCAACAACATTCATTGCGCAATTTACGTTGTTGAGCAGATTTTTTAACTTATGAAGTAATGGATTAGCAATCTGTTTAAAATCGAAACATATTATGATTGTGTTGTATTACGCAATTAGGGTACAGGTCATAAGTAGTCACTACACAGGCCCAACAATAAATTAAGTTCCATAATATTCACCTAACTTTAGGCAGAATGCACACTTAACCACCCTCAAAGCTGAACACGTACTTGGCCCCAAATTTGCCACTGTATGTACCCAAATCAACATACAAAATTAGATTAAACAAAAAGAAAGGACTTAAAACAACACAGAAGAAACAATAGAATCGACGTACTCCTACTTTACATTCAGCCCCACATGTCTGCAACCGACTTTATTCGCCTCACGAAATAAATCTTTCTTTATTTATACTTTCAACTAACCTATTGTTTTTTTCTTTCTTTCTTTCTCTCGTTTTTCTCAGTGATTTGGAAGTTTTTTCTTGTGTTGTGATATTCGGTTACCTCGCGGTGTTAAAGTTGTCAATCTTGTTTGGTTGTTAGTTTTTGTGTAGTGGCTTACAAGGTAAAGATACTTTGTTTAGTATTATTTGTTTCATAAGCTGATTGATATGGCTTGTACAAAAACAACATTTTACGCCTTTTTACACAGCGTAAAACATTAACATCCTGTTTCTGAAACCTAAATCAGAGCAATTGTCAAATTCGGGTTCACTGCTATAATTTCATGGCTGGAAAAAAAACAACCAATTAAATCACTTCACTCACACGCAACAACATCGGAAGTAAATCCAGTACCCTAATTGCGTAACTTATTTTCGTAAACGATTATGACAAAATTGTTTCATTTTGACAGTTCAACAAAATTCATTGCGTTAATTACGTTGTTGAGCAGATTTTTTTTCCAACTAATGAAGCAATGGATAAGCAATCTGTTTCAAATCGAAACAAATTGTGATTGATCATGTATTTCGCAATTAGGGTACAGATCAACTATTTTTGTTAGATAATGAATATTCGAATAGACAACTTTTGATTCATATTGTAAACACACGCATGAAAAATAAACAATGTTATTTTTCATGCGTGTGTTTACATTTATGAATCAGTAAATGGAATAATAATGGAAACTTTGTGTGACCGAGCTCTGCTCGGTTGAAAATACGGCGAAAACGATTTTTCAGAGATATGAGGCCTGGCTAGATCGATTTTTCGCGCCCGTAAACCCCAATGCGAATGCGACTTTCATCGAGATTGTTAGAGCCGTTTTTGAAAACGTGATTACACATACCTACAATTTTACAATATTGCTCGTTTAGTAGGATAGGATAAGCATTAACTTTGTTCTTTATTGTTCCGTTATTTCTTCATGTATACATAAATGGTTCAATAAATAAAACAACCCTTTGCCTCTACTTTATACAAGCCTAGTTCCAAATGAAAAAGGTATCAATATCAACACGGAAAATATGTCCCTAATGTCTTACATTATATTTATCACAATGCTGGTCGCATACTTTGTGCAAACAACGATAAACAAGTAATAATAAGACAATAATGTCTACCAAAATTATATTATTCCGAACACAACATGAAAATGATAACCTAAACGCATAGGGGAAGAAGGAAGGAATACTAATTCACTCTGATGACGGAAAAAATAGTTGTTGAGATGGAAGGGGAGAAAAAATGTAGTCTATTGTTAAGACAGTAAGTTCCTGAATAATGAATATTATACTATTTGTTTATAGAGTGGACAAGGAAATGTCTAACGACATAACATCACGCTTGTATTCCTTGAAGGAGTTAGGAGAGGTGAATAGTATACTCAAAATTCGCTTAAAAGCAGCTTGTAAGCTTATAAGTCCCATGAAATGAACTGGACATCAATCCAGACTTTGGGCTGCTGCTGAGAAATTTTAATAGTAAAGCGTAACACTTTGCCTGACCTGAGAGGTTAAAACCATGCCGGATTGCAAGTAAACAGTTTTTTGCTATCTTACCTACGTCACAAAAATAAATTTCAGCTACATTAGATAATATTCTAAATATAATAATATGAATTAACAAAGATATATTATAAGCAGTTTCAGTGTTAGTTAACATTCACAAATAATCTCAGCAAAAAAATGAGTGAAAAGACATTATTTTATGAAATAACTCCCGCTGTACTGACGTTGTTTTAATCTGGTAAAAATGTTTTTCACTTTTTATCTCAAAACTCGACGTGTACCGATGATTCATTGTTTTACGAACGTGTGTGCAACTGAATATGTTGTTTTTTGTCTTTTTTGTATATTATGTTTGAATTAAAGTTGTGGAAATGCATGGAAATGCATTTCCTTGCGAAGCATGGGTGTTGTAACTATGAATGATAGGCTGAGGAATGACGTGATAAGGCAGCGGTGCGGTTTAAAAGAAGATGTAGTGATAACAATTCAAATGGTTTGGTCATGTTGACAGGATGAATAAAAGGAGACTAACAAAAGATATTTTTACAAGTTAGATGTGAGTGGAAACGCCAGGAAGGCACGCCCTAGGAGGGTATATGACCTTACTGGTGATGTTCTTCAGAAAAGTCAGGTGCGTAACCCTCGCAACCGACGTGCGAACAAACGTGCGTACAAAGCAAAATGAGTATGTAAGGATCGTAGCAGGTACCGTTCTGTAGTTTCCGCGCCTCCATGCGAAGAAGGTGTGAGTTTATGTATGGTTGTATGTGTGTATTTTAAATGTATGTAATTTATTATTTTGTTGCGTTTTTACAAAGCAGTCTGCGATTTGTTTGTCGCTATCGTTTTTAGGACTTTGTTATGAAACATCTCGAGTGAATGTTGTTGTTTTGTTTTTATGCATGGCATTTCTGTTTTTATTGTCTGAATAATTCTGATATTTTAATGTTAGAGATGCATTATTCATTACTGAATATCGTCTTGGCGTCAATAAATTTGCAAAATACATGTTTTCATATCTCTACTTACCACTTCGGGCTTACCATAACTAAGTGAGTAATAAAGCTTTTATCAGTAAGGTTATAATTCTGGAAACTTCGGGCATGAAATAGAAACCAAAATCACTATATATTATAAAGCCCTCTGTCATAATTCTCAGCCAGCTAAATTAAACTCACATAAAACCTACACTCAATTCTCGTACTGAGATGTAAATTCACTAAACACCCGATAAATTCCACAATTCCGACCATTAAAGTCATTAAAGTCGTAAATAGGTAACCGCGGTTGCCGTGCGAGGCTCGCCTAACAATATTTTATTTTAATGTTCGTAGCACTGAAATAATTAGCCGGAAAACGTCAACCGAGTGGAAACGTCGTTCAGGAGCCGAAAACATTGGGAGATTCATCAGTCGTTAGTTGAGGTGTGACTGATGTAATGAGAGAAGCGGAAAGCTGATAAATTAAGCGATTCAGCATTATTATGGTTGAGAAATGCTACTGGATGAACATATTTCAATGTAATAAATATATGAGGGTATGTATAACAAGTATACAAAGAAATAACTCAAGTCAGTAATTATTCTTATGCTATGGCTACATTGTCGCGATAACGCGAACCATCACTCACAATGGTCTCGCCCAACTCCCGTTCGCAGAACAGTCCCCAGAATTGTGCAGCGATAAGTAGAACTTCGCGCTCTCTCGGTTGCTCAGCGAAACATCGAGCGGTGTGCGAGAAAGAGCACGCGAAGTTTAGTTCTACTTATCGCGAAAATGTGGCCCCGGCATTAGTGCTGCGTTGTTTTAATTTTAGTTACTTTGAATTAAATGCTGGTGATGAGATGAAACACTAATGCTGGGGCTACATTGTCGCGATGTCGCGAACTTAACTTTGTGCGCTCTCTATCGCACACCGCTCGACGTCTCGCTGAGTAACAGAGAGCGCGGGAAGCAAAATTCGTGATAACGCAACAATGTAGCCCCAGCATTATAATTCGCGGCAGAAATATTAGTAACGGAACAAATAAGTTAAGGGTGACAAAAATGATAAAGTTTTTTTTTCAGGATTTTCTCTTTCTGTGGAAAGATCACAAATCTACCAAATGTTGTTATGATGACAATCGATGGAACTGTTTTAAGCTTTTGATACACCCTTACAAGCCAAACACATGAAAAAGAGTAAATTTTCAGTAGTCGACGTATTACAGCTATATTTTAATCATAAATCTCATCAATTACCACTCACAATGGTCTCACCCGATTCCCGTTTGCAGAACAGTCCCCAGAATTGTTCTGTGGTAGGTAAGTCTTGCAATTAGTTGCAGATGCTGATATGCTGCTGTATCTGGTTTTGAGGCAGTCGTGACGTCGTTATTATTGTTGTTTTAACTGTTTTACTTATTACTTCAATACGAATTTATTTTTAGGAAATGTGTTTTTTTAATCATACTATACTGCCAACTTTTAGGGATACAAATGGTAATGTTAGTGGAATGTGGAGTCAAAAAAGTGATAATAAATTTTTATTTTTTTAAGTGTTTTAGTAGGTACTTTATTGTTAGGTTTCCAAGGATCCCGTGAGAGTATTCCCTGAATCTAAAACTCAGTCTAGAATTAATTTACAAGTACTAAAAGTGTCAATATTTATAACTTTAACCCTTGGAGAAAAGGCGCTTATGTTTGTCGTTATTATTAATTGATTGTTCAAGCACAATAACTGTTCAGCAAGCAAAACTTATTTCTTCATCTAATTATGATGTTTATTTGTCTCATAACAATTACACAACTTCGAAACATGTACGTTTGTTCGTGTGACGTTTGAAATCCTAAATGGCAAGCAAAAAGCCGCAAATGTCTCGACACGAAGCGCCATATTGATGTTAAAAAAGTTTTTTGTAGCATGACGGGGTTCCAGTGAGAGCGACTATAAATTGGGTAATAGACCAAGCCAAAAATCAGGCATAAATCTACAATGACCGCCACTTTTCGTATCACGCCTTTGTAGGCTTCATATTACATCTGTTTTTAGGAAGAAGGGGAGACAGATGTCTACCACGCTGCACATACCGCCAAATCAAATGCCAATCCAACAAGCTTTTTTGCTTTCTAAAGTAATTTTAAAGGTTCATTACATGGAAGATCATTTGCTGTACTTATTCTGTTTCAAATAATATTATATTAATGCTTGTAAAATGACCGAAAATTGTTTACCCTATGTTCTTACTTGTTATTTATCTTGGTATGTGTTATTTATCGATGTATGAATGTTTCAGAAGGTCCTAGAACATGCGGTTCTTCCAGAAAAAATAATCGGAAACAGATCCCGCTGCCACAGCGTCCACCCCTCAACGTGACGTGTTAATGCTTGTTGATGGATGCGCCGCCCACCACCAGCGCCGGATTACTACGCACCCGCCGACAGATTCCCACCGACACACACTTTTTATTACCCAGTCTGTTGCAGAATTACGTTTTAAATGCTTTTTTAGGTATATTTAGATAAAGAAAATTCTTAAATTAAAACGATGGGTGCAAGATGATTCCCAAACCACTGGAAACCCTGGATCTTAAATCTTAACTGCCCTAAATCTTAATTGGTAGGATAGATAGGTGAGGGAGTGAAAGACGCATGCATTTATAATGTATTGAAGTTACCTATGCGAAACTGCTGGAAATCAAATACCGAATGAAAAAACTATGGTGTGATTAAGGTCCCACGCTGGTCCAGCTCCACAAGGGCGCATAACTAATTGATTAGCATTCGAAATAATTGTTGCAGCTGCTGAAGATTGTAATAGTAGATTGTTATATGAGGGCTAAAATACCCATTCTATCGAGGTCATTTTACTTCGGAGTTTTAGCGAGAGAGTAAATAGAAACCGAGATAAAATGTATTTTTAGCGCCGTGTGTTGCACTCTACTTTTCACTACGATTGCGAGAAAATAATCCAATACAACATTAAAAAGTTTATTTTATTTTAAAAAAATCGTACAATTTGTTCAATCCGAATATTTAACGATTTTTTTTTCCAGTAACTTAATTTCAGTCCTCCGTGAAGATAACTAACATAATATAATCTGGATTAACACATACGATACTTTTAATCCCGGGATTAAAAGTATCGTATATGCAGTAGTACGTGATGATGTAATGGTGCTGATTTATGTGTTATGTTCGTGAACGGGCGCCGTCAGTACGGACTGGTAATCTCTTAGCTGCCACGGTTTTTTTTTTGTGTATTTATATGTACATATATTTTTTTATTTTTTTTAGGTACCTACGTCATCTCGTATTTGACCTCTGAGATCATGACTACTTAACCGGGCTTTCCTGTGGGTGCCTTAAGCTACTACACTTAAAACCTCCAGCCAGGGGTTATTCAACTATGCTAATTAAAACGCTCGCTAAGGGCACCCCCTGTGGGGTACGAACCTTGGCTTAGGGCGTCAACCGGAGGGAGGACATCAAGGATGGGACGGGCTGGGATCTTTTTATTACGGACTCTTTTAACGTGCACGTCTTTCTACATTGTTCCCACATGTATAATTTCAACATGAATGATGTAACCAATATTTTGCAACAATATTTTGGTTTGAAAGAGTGTCCGTGGAATTTCTTGCCCGTTCTTCCCTACAGGTATCTACTCCGCTTTGGAATGGGCAACTAGCTTCATCTTTCCTACTGACCGACCCCTTGACAATTCAAAAGTACCTGTAATTGTTTATTTGAAATAAATGTTTTGGGTTTGAGTTTTGAGTTTGAGTTTGATATTGTCAAGTCGCTCAGAGTGCTTCAGACTTGAAGATACGACGAAGAAACAAAATGAGTTGTGGATTAACAAATTTCGACGAGCAGATACTCAATAAACATAATAATATTAAAAAACATAAGATCACGCCTTGTTTCCCCGAAGGGTTGGGCAGAGGTGTCCCTGTAGCAGGCACACCCACATTTCGCCAGTTATATTTAAGTCCCATGTAATAGGGGGCGAGCCTATTGCCATCAAACATAACAATATATGATTATGATAACATAATAATATATGATTTATAAAAGTACCACCTATCCAATTTCGGACACAAAAGCCAGACATAAGTGAGTATTCTGAAGCTTTCCTCTCTTCTCTCTCTTTTTTCGCAACATTCTCACAATTACTCATCGACACAATATCATTTCTTACCGCAACATATCGTTATTCAGTACCGAATGATACTATATTTCGTTCGCAAGTATGTCACGTAATAAATGCGCTGTATCGGCGCCGGCGCTCGTAACTCACACAGAGCGCACATATCTCATCGCGGTAAATCGCTGGTGAACGTAAATTGTCGCAAATGCTATGTTTTTCAATGGTTTATCACGAGCCAATATGTGTTGCTGTACTGGAATGATGGACTGAACTTAATTATGTGTGCGTTGAGTTTGTAAGTAGTTTTTATTTATTTATTCGAAATCTGTATAAACGATTACATACATGAAGTCTGCCAAACTTTGTGTAAGTTGTGCTGTTTAGTCTTCTCTATAGGTTGTCTTCAATTCTTTGTTCAATTGTAGCATAATGACCTAAGAAGTAATTAATAGAGCTCATTCAGGGAAATAAAACCTACCATTCTATTTCAGCCACTAAGCAATGTTGCTGAGTTTCAGTTTAAAGGGTTGACCATATAATGAGATATTTGAGGGACTTGACGTGTGAAAACTGTCAGGGGTAAGCACAGTTTATGCTCTTACAATAATCAATTCAAACAGTTTCTGTCTTATAAACAATGCCGACATTTTGAGGTATTAGCTTTTAACTTGCATATAAGACATTCAAAGCATTTATTTAAATTTAACCTTGACCATTCAAAAATGTCTGTTGCCCATTCGAAAGAGTAGTAGGTACCTATGGAGAAGAACGGGCAAGAAACACCACGGACACTCTTTTTAATAAAAAAATGTAACAAAATATTGGTTACATCATTCATGTTGAAATTATACATACATGTGCGAATAATGTAAAAAGACATGCGCATTAGAAGCGTCCGTAATAAAAAGATAAAACAAAGAACAATTCAAAAATTAAAATAAATTAAAAATAAGGCATGGCAGCTAAGAGATGACCAGTCCCAACTGACGGCGCCCGCATTGCAATGGCATTGCATTGTCTTGCAAAAACCAAGCATTTACTTACATGATTTCTTTCATACTCCTTCATCTAACGCTTAGTAGGCCTAGTAGATCTCCTACTTAGAAGGTCAGTCTTACTGTTTTATTTTTGACAACAAACAGTTATCCAGAAAAATTCAATTTTGCTCAACACTTAATAGATACAGGTCATTCGTTAAATAATAATAACACTTTCGAAATTTTACCCACATGTGAAACATCGCGCTGATAACGGTCCGAGCCGAAGTGGGCTGAGCAGTATATAAGAGAGTTTGATAACGCTCATCCCCAACGAACAGTTCGGCTTTCGAACTCAGCACTCTAGCGTGCATCAGGTCCATTGTATCGTCGAGCTGGTCAGCGGTGCTCTCACCCATGGCCGGCAGACGAGCGTAGTTTTCTTCGACATAGCGAAGGCGTTCGACAAAGTCTGGCACAACGGCTTAATTTATAAGCTCTACAAACTCGGAGTGCCGGATCGTCTCGTGCTCATCTTACGAGACTTTTTGTCGAACCGTACCTTTCGCTTCCGTATCGAAGGAGCCCTTTCCTCCCCACGCCCCATAAGGGCAGTAGTCCCTCAGGGCTCAGTATTAGCCCCCCTCGTATTCACGCTATTCACCAGCGACATCCCCAGACACAGATCGACGCAGTTGGCTCTGTTCGCAGACGATACAGCGATCATCTGCAAGGGCAATTCAGCTACTATGCTGCTAAACCTCCAAAGGGCTGTCAACAACCTTGGCGCCTGGTTTAGAAAATAGCGAATAGAAGTAAATCCCGATAAAAGTCAAGCGGTTAGCTTTTCAAAACCGAGAACTAGAACCCCCCCCTTTCCCCCGACCTATCACCATGTTCGGCAAACCAATCCCTTGGGCTAGGCGCGCCAAATACCTAGGTGTTATCCTAGATCATCATCTTTTCTTTTCTGAGCACATAAAGACGGTTCGTTCGCGAGCCGCTTTCGCTCTAGGTAGACTCCATTTCGTATTAAATGCACGCAGCAAATTGTCACTTAAGTGCAAACTGCGCATCTACACATCGTGTATCCGACCCATCATGACCTATGCGGGTGCAGTATTCGCTCACGCCAAATCCCATTCCATCCATAGGTTGCAAGCCTTGCAGAACCGTTTCCTCCGTAAAGCAACGGGAGCTCCCTTGTATGTCAGAAACGAGATCCTCCATCTCGACTGTAAAATTCCTACGATTCACCAGTTCCTTAAACGCATGTCCAAGCGTTACTTTGACTCCGCTCCTAGACATCGCAACCCCTTGGTTGTCGAAGCAGCCAATTATGTCCCTTCCAGAATTAGTTAGATCCGCCGTCCGAGGCATGTCCTTTCCGACCCTGATGATCCCATCACACTCCTCCAAGAGCTGAATAGGGCCACCAGCACAATACACTAAAACAGACGCCTCCCATCATTCCGACCTCGCCGCCGAGGTCCTTTGCGACCGCGACCGTGTCCCTGAGTAAATGATACTCCTCCCCGACCCTTGCTCGAAAACGAGGTGCCAGCAAGTTGTTGCCGCTGAGCACGTAGCTTTAAAACTACCCCGCATAATAATCATGATTTAAACCAATTTTGATCCAGCCTGTCCCTTCTTGCTGTCCTCCCCTCAGTGACGCCCTAAGCCGAGGTCTGTACCCCACAGGGGGTGCCCTTAGCGAGCGTTCGCCTAGTTTTAATTTAGTTTAGTTTTTTGCCCCTGGCTGGAGGCTTTGAGTGTAGCAGCTTAAGGCACGCCGTGTTCTGGTTTGCGACAAGTCAATCGTCATTCTGAGGATGCCTCGTTGAGAAGTCAAACACGTGTCATTTCTTTCAGGGTTTTTTATGGCTCCTTAGAAATAGTTAAGCGGAACAGGTAACTAAATATATCCACGTCTATTGTATTTTATAATGGATTTCGCAAGGTCACGCTTGAATCAATTAACTATCTGATATTTCAAGTGACCCCAATAATAAAACTCATCAAATTAATTAATTTTTGTTTTATCGTGTTGATACCCACCACGTCAGCGGAGTTTTGCTAGCTAATTTTAATTTGATCTTGTATTTAATGAGCCGTACATAATTATGTTTTCGCTTGAGAAACAAAGTGTATAAAATAAATCATTTTATTTCAATGCTGATAAAGGATCCTCATAAGCCACTGGGACTGACACCACAGCAGGTAATGATAAGGGTGCGTGAATAAATTATGATACATTACGTTTAAAGTCACTGTAATGTTCTATTTGTGGGTACTTTGCTTTTGTTTAATTACTTTTTAGCGTCTGGGAATGACGGAGTAAGGGGTATATTCTTGCGATGATTTTTTTTATATTTTTATTCGTTTTTATGAATTCTTGGTTGTTTTGGACTAGGTTGAGTTATGTATATTCTTATTCAATGTTAAAGTAAAAAAAAAATGGTATTGACAACAAATATTTTTTTGCATAAACATATTTTAATTTTTTCCAAAATTAAAATATGTTTATGCAAAAAAATATTTGTTGTCAATACCATTTTTTTTTTACTTTAACATTGAATAAGAATATACATAACTCAACCTAGTCCAAAACTACATGCGCAAATAGGTACAGTCACGAGCACTAATATGTATACAATTATCAACCTTTTAGTTATTTTCTCCTACAGTATTGATTGTAATTGTATGTTGTTAGGAATTTTGAATTTTTAGACCCACAGTACCACACTACGGAGAGCTTATGTCAAGTTGCAATCGTTATTCCACGAGAAAATCATTTTAAATTTTGTTAAGTGTATGCATGTTTTTGCTCGTGACTGTACATACCTACCACAGTTCATTCAACTTTCTTCTTGATGACGTTTTAAGGAACAATTTTTTTATTGATTATTTAAAAGCACAATACTTTTTTTCCTAGAGTTACATAGTGTTGTGGTATGGACACAAGATATAAATTACAACAGCAAGTTGGGACACTGAAATTGAACCCCTGATTCCAAAACTAGTCGAACTTGTAAGTAATATCGGAATCAGTGATGAAAACTCTGTGTAAATAATACTGGGAAAGTTATGGTTATAGTTTTCTTCGATTACCGTGGTGTAGTACACTATGAATTTCTTCCAGATAAACAAACGGTGAATAAAGAGTATTATTTAGGCGTCATGAGGCATTTGCGAGAGAACATTCGCCGAAAACGGCCAGATTTGTGGAACGACAATTTATGGATTTTGCACTATGATGATGCACCATCGCACAAAGCCATCATTGTGCAAGAATTTTTAGCCAAAAACTCGACGAATGTCTTGGACCAAGCGCCCTACTCACCTGATATGGCTTCATCTGACTTCTTCCTGTTCTCGAGGCCAAGGCTTGTTCAGTACTTTTCTAAAATAATGCGCGGAAATTAAAACTAAGTAAATTGATTATAAATTCAAGAATCAATGACGAAAAAAGAAAAATTTTCACGCGCCAATTGTTTGTTAATTTGTTTCTTATTTACTTTAAAAACTGCTTTATTTGCTAAGCCAGTAAATTTAAATAAATTTAAATAAAATCTTTGATAAGTTACCTCCCTGGTTGCCATGGGTCGAAGTAAAAAAGTTCATTCCATTTTTAAATAACACGACAGATATGAGTTTTCATAGTCATTAATTTGGCCGCTAAACACGACAGAAATGGATTTTCATAGTAATATTGCCGGCCACCTACTCACTTGTTTTTGACCAGTACAGCAATTTCGATTTATCCCGAAGGAGGTTGTCAAAATAATGTTCGAATTTCCAAGCATGTTTGAGAAAAATTATTTTTTGGTTTTATTGAACAATTTCCGGTACGTTTTACACAGAATGTTTCATGCCCTTCTTATTAACATAATCGGCCACAGGTTTTATAACTACAGGTGTTCTGTATACTTAGGTATACATATAGTTAATTGATTCAGGCGTGGCCTTGCGGAAATCCATGATAAAATACAATAGACTTGGACATATTTAGTAACCTGTTCCGCTTAGCTATTTCTAAAGAGTCTTAAAAAAACCTTGAAAGAAATCGACACGTGTTTCACCTCTCAACGAGGCATCCTTAGGATGACGATTGACTTGTCGCGAACTAGAACACGGTGTTTTCGTTTTTTCCGTTCGGTTTTTTATGGCTCTTTAGAAATAGCGGAAAAAATTCTAAATATATCCACGTCTTTTGTATTTTTTAGGTATACAGAAACAAATATCTATAATAGCAGCAAGTAATATAAATAGGTAGGTACAACTAGAAGCGACATGAACACATTAATTAATTACTCTAATTGCGACCAAACCTGATTAAATCCGCAACCCGAGCCTACAATAGAACAATAAATTCGACCTTGTTTAGATTGTTTCCAAATCAATTTACAGTGGAATAACCACAGCCTAAATAAATAATTGATTTGTGGTATGGAACCGCCGCTCTTATCGATCAATTATTCTGTCTGTGGCTTTTAACACGAACATTAAACACTAGTTTGTGTTGAATTGTTGGCGAAAATATTGTTATAAAAGACAGGATAATCCCAGGTTATCTTGGAATAAAAGCATGGTAATGGAGCATACCTGACTTTGTGTCGAAATAATAAAGATAAAGTTTACAAAAAATATAAAAAAAAGTTATATACCTGGGCCCTATACACCGTGAAATTTGAATCACAGTTTTGATAGAACAAACTTTGTTCAGACCATGGTCTACTACCATTCTAAAGCATCAAATATAGTATTAAAACAAATCAAACTAGGCGTTCTCAAATAAGTCTTATGTTACTCAAACGTATTCAAACATTAACCGTAACATCAAAGTATACTTATCGCGGTAGCGATGTGGCATTCAAAAGAATTATGATGAGTCCACGTGAATTCTCACGTGAAGTCATGGTCTTGAATAACGTTTGTTCTAGCAAAACTGTGATTCAAATTTCACAGTGTATAATAATTTGTCAAATGAAATCAAAGAGTGCATAAGTATTAATATTTACAAAAGAAAATTAAAGGATTATAATTATGCAAAAAGTAACTTCTACATAAATAACCTTTTTTTTGGGTGGGAAATTATCAAATAATTTCTCCTGCTCTGAGCGGAGCGGGAGGGCGTGTTAGACTCTTACTGACTAAATCCCACCCGTGTTCCTTCGGTTGCCCTGTTGCCGGGGGCCACGATGTCCCTATCGGTTTTCTTCGCAACCCCGGCAGGCATCGGCCCTAGCGGATCCCGTCAATTCTGCTGACATCTCTTTGAGATGCGCATGGAACACAACGCGCCGTCGACCCGGGCCTGGTCCTTATCAGACGGCGAGCTACCCATTGCTTATCATCCGCAAGCCCGCGCTTACGGTGCCGGTGGCCGGAAATCGGCCTGCGATTCCCGACACCCAGGGCGTCTCCTCCTGCAGCGGTAAGGCGGCAGGCGCGAAATTTGCCTCTCCCTCACGCGTTCCGCCTCCTCCTTCACGAGCATTACTGCTTCGCAGAAGGAGGTGATGGCCATCCCCTCTCCCATTTCCCACCATGATCCCAATTCCTCTCACTCTGTACCATGGCCTGAATCATGGCCGGACGCGAGAAATCACCGCCGCCGCTCGCCTCCACGAGGTCACGGCGATGCTCCGCCCAAGCCGGGCAGACCTCCGCCGTATGCTCCACCGTGTTCTCCGGGCGCTCTACACTACAAAAATACCCTGACAACACAATACAAAATACTTAATAATATAAAGTCTAATCTGCCCACTGATTTAATATTGAAGGGCTGCAGTATATTTACTGTATATATCATATTGTCTAAGTAAATAAATATGTTTAAATTGTTTAAAACAAGCAAAAATGAGACTGTGCTACGTACGGCGTGGCTGTAAAAGTAATACGTATTATACAATAAAACCCACAAAAAAACATGCTGCTCTTCAAATACTTTATTATGAAATTATGAGTTAGTTAAGGTTTTTGCGAGTTACTTGAGTGGTAGGCAACAGTACGTAGAGTATGCGGGACATAAGTCTAAGCCATATTTTACCAGTTCTGGTATCTTGGGCATTTGCAATTCATTGTTATGGTTAATGACTTGCCGTCAGTTGTTAAAGACGCCGAATGCTTACTGTTTGCTGATGACTTCAAGCTGTCGCTGGAGATAAGTAATTTAGAGGACTGTGACAGGTTTGAAAGAGACATAGACAGAGTGGTGACCTGGAGCAAGAATAACCTCTTGCAGTTCAACATTTCAAAGTGCGTAGCAATCACTTTCTCTCACACGCGTACTCCATTACTATATACTTACAAAATAGATGGGTTGCCAATGGCTAGGGCTACAGAAGTTAGGGACTTAGGGGTTAAATTCAACACTGGGCTAACGTTTCGAGATCATGTCACAAGCTGTTGCAGAAAAGCCTATCGTAATTTAGGTTTCATGCTCCGTATGGTGCATGGTTCTAATAACATTAAAGCGGTTATCACCTTTTATAAAGCATTAGTTAGAAGTCAATTCGAATGGATCGTAGTCATTTGGGTTCCACATGAATTTAAATATAGGCTCATGCTGGAAAGAGTACCAAACAAGTTTGAGAGGTACTTGTACTTGCGCTTGTATGGTGTATACCCATTTTATCCGCTTATGTACCCAACTTTATATGGGTACATAAGCGGAGTACATAGTTTGGGTATGGTTGGATATAACGATCTGAGGATCAGGAGTGATCTCGCACTCATCTCGTACATATTCAAAGTACTTAGGAGAAAGGAACATTATGCGGACATTTTAAGGCACATAGGTTTGTGTGTTCCGGACCGGTACGTGTGGCGACGACGTTAGTCCCGGCTGCTGACGGATCCGCGCGTTCGGCCCAATATTTTAAGTGAGGCGCCACTGACTCCGCACTCTCACCTTCATAGCTAATGACTCGGACCTATTCTGTTGTGATCTGAGTGAGTTCACAAAGAATGTTAAACTTACTTTTTTAACCGTCTCGACTTTACGCATCGACCGCGTTCGGCGCTCCGACTGGCCCTTCACTGACCTTCACTTGTGAAGGGCCAATCGGAGTACCGAACGTGGTCAATGCGTAAAGTCGAGATGGTTAAAAGAAATTCACACTAGGGTCTCTGGTGTCAGTTTACATATTTTCAGGGAAAACTACTTTATTGAACACATAATTGTAATTACAAGTTTACATATTTTGTAAATTTATAAATTTCTGTACGGTGGTCTCACGATGTGTCAAATATATATGCAAGAAATGGTTCTAACAACGAGTAGTGAAAGTAGAGAAGATCTTAGTGATGATGAATATGTGATACATTTTACTTTTAATGGGACAAATTTTACGTTCATCGAAAAATCGTAATGTGGGTTGCTATTCTCCATTAGTTTAGTGATGCACCAAGTCGGTAACAAGGTGGTCCGTGAAACTCTAAAATTCTAAACTCAAGAGTAAGAAACCTACCCTATTTTTTTAAGAATCTGCACCAATTTACTTTTTATGTAAATTGTAACTTTCAATTACATATTTTTAAATACAATATTGTGATCGAAATCTACAGGCGTTTTCTACATAATGTAAATATTTATTAAACAGCGTAATATACAATTGTGATAATTGCAAGTTATTTTATTGTTACTTTCTTAGATATTTGTAAGGTTTATTAAAAAGAACATATAGTAGAACTTAACAAATATGTCACTTTTTTCAATATTGTAGGATTGTAATATAACAATACAAGAATGGAAATTATTGGATTGTAATAACGTTTGGTAATGATAATAACGCATAAAACCTCTGAATTGTCGTCCCTTTTCATTGATATTATCTACCTATTATAGTAAACCTCTTTCATTCAAACCTAATAACAATATCAGTTACATAACTCTTCAAACCCAACAAAAGGCCTCATGGTGGAGCCTAACATCAACAATTCGTCCACACGAAATCACTTGACCACAGTGTAAAAATAAGGCAAAAAGCCCACCCTTTCAACCGGCCTCTTTTCAATGCTGGCAACATTAAGATCTGCCATTTTGACTCAACCAAACGGAATAATTTAATAGAGCAGAGCCTTTTGCCGTGCACCATTTCCGTTGCTTAACTTTAAGGTATTTTTTACTTTTTGTCAATTTTTTTTGCGTAATGTTGAAGACTGCTGCTTTTTGTAATGCCATTTTGTTTTAAATTAATGTCGCTAACTTTTTAGACTGTGACATTATGTTCATTAATTTTGATTGAATGTGTTGGGTACCTAGTGTTTTTTGATGTTTTATTTCCACATAGTAAAAAGTTTCGAAAGAAAATACTTTCACATTCTCCATCCAACTTTTGTCATCGTTATAGAAGACTTTCCTGCTTTTTGATCGATTTTGGATGTCGATTTGGTATTTACTTACCTAGTACACTTTTATTTCATTTATATCATACTAGACACTTTTGTAATAACAACATCATAATACTCGATACACGATAATAAGTTGAGGACAAAACCGCACAATTCCACCAGGCCATCCAGGAATTTAAATTTCCCAACAGCAATTACCCAACAAAGTGGCCATAAAACATGGCTTCCACGCCATAACACCTATTGCGCGAACTTACACGTAAATAGCGCGGAGACGAGAAAGTTCCCAACTATTCTATTGAGCGAAACTCCCGCGCATAGCTGTGGAACTATGCCAGCCAGGTCATATTGCAGAGAACTAGTGTAGAGTGGAAATATATGTACTTGTAGTATTTGTTATATTTTTTTTTTGCGGGTTTAAATAGTCTTATCATCTATGAAGTACCGTCCTGTTTTAATTATCTTTGAGGCTATTTCAGTAAAAAATTGTTATCAATTCCTAAAAGCCTAATCATAATCCCTGATCGGAAAAACGATTGTAATGGCCTAAGTGAACAGAGTTTTGTTTATGGGCCGTCGACGCGAGTATCGGCGATGCAAACGCAATAAGTGCAGGTTTTCAAGGCAATAAACACGTAAACGCGCGTTACACGGATCGCGCGTTTAATAAACGTCGTGTGTTTAGGCCCTTAGCTGTTGTGATTGTTTGATTGAAATAGCAATAGACAGTAAAATAAGACACGAGATTGCATTTTTCAGTCATTTAATCACTCTAAAAATTGAGTATTAAAGAGAAAATTATTTAGTAACTGTTCGCATAATAAATCATTATGGATTTTCCAAAAATGTATTTTGGAAAATCCAAAATGATTTTTTATGTCTGTCTTGTTACTAGCCGAATTATTACCACTTCTAGGTGCTTGTAGGTAAGGTTATAAGGTAGGTAAGGTACCTCTGAAGAGCTCATCAAAGTAGCCTACCGATCTATAGATAATAATCAATGAGCTAAAGCACACGTAAGTGTGATCGTGGGTGCTCCATGTAATTCAAATTTCAAAATATTTTTATTTCACATAAACCTACATGGACACTTATGAAACGTCAGAAGCTAGGTGCACGGTTCCAATTGGTCGTTTCCTATGGAGAAGAGCCGGCAAGAAACTCCACGGTTACTCTTTTAAAAATAATTGGCCTTTACAATTCTTTCAAATAACAGTGTGCTTTTAGGTATGGGACAGTGTAGGTCTTTCAATAAGTACCAGGTACTTAAGGAAATATAAAATGGTCAACAAATCTACAGTCCACTAAGCCTACAGCGTTCTCACATTCACAAAATAGAAAAGAATCTATATAAAATATATATAAATTAATAAAAATAAAAACCTCTTTTAATTAAACGCAATTACATTATTGCTATTACAACTGTAATAAATCTGAATAATTATCATGTGCACAAAAGCCACTAATAAAGAAATTGAAATTAACTCGTAGGTATATAATGTTAAATAATAGGATGAATATGTCAAGGAAGAATGTAAAAAAATAAGATAAAAATAAACATGGTAATTTGGGAGCAGTTAATAGAATCTTACATAATTATGCCGTTAATGAGATACCAGGGAAGCCACATTTACAGAAGGAATTATTGCCAAACTTCCTTGTCTTCAACATAGTCTTTAATTTTGTAATATGCTTTCTTGATAAGGACACGTTTGTGTTGGAAATAATTACAACAATGATGTTGGTATGTGCCTAATACACATCATGGAGTTCGTATATGTGTCCCAGTATAAACTCTGCTGATATAGAATAAGTTTTCTAGACAGATGTCACTTTCACAAAACGTGCTAGTACTGCTGATCGTTTTGCCTGTAGTGATGCACAATATATTTTGGAGTCTAATATGTTATTTAATTGAGTAGTCCACGGAATTTCAACATGGTAGCAGAGCGTGGTTATTCGCTACTCTAATAACCGTTTTCCAAGTGTGTGCGTGTGTTTTCGTAAAATTATTTTCAAAATTTATTCGCTAGGAAACAAAAGATGGCAACGGCCATTCAGAATGTTTCTATTGAAAAATTATCCGGGATCCAAGATTATCCATCCTGGAAATTCATGATGCGGATGGTGCTCATTCATGACGATCTTTGGGATTGTGTGGGCACAACTGAAAATAAAAACGAAGATGCCAAGAAACAGCAGAAAGCGCTCGCAAAAATCGCTTTAAACGTGAAGCCTTGTGTATTCCCACAAATTAGAAATGCCAAGACGGCTCGCGAAGCATGGAGCAACCTTCAGAAGGCATACGAAGACCGAGGCTTGTCACGACGGCTCGGATTGCTTCGCACATTGTTCGCCACCAAATTAAGCGAATGTGCGAGTATGGAGGCATACGTTAATAAGGTTATGGATACATCGCAACAACTGAGCGACATCGGAGCGGCTTTGGAAGATGACTTCGTGGCCGTGATTTTACTCAGCGGTTTGACAAGCGATTACGACCCGTTGATTATGGCTCTAGAAAATTCGAACACGTCACTGTCAAGCGAAAATGTCAAAGCGAAATTGCTTCTGGAAAATGCAAGACGCGATGAGAAAGGCGAAGATGCTACGGCTTTAGCAGCCCGGAAAGCACCCAAACGAATTAAGTGCTTCAGATGCAAAAAGAGTGGGCATATCAAGAAGGATTGTCCTGACAACTCTGACGGCAAGAAGAGTGGCCGGAAAGGCCAGGTGCATCTCACAGCGTTGGCCGCAGGCGTCAAGCGAGACGTTTGGTACGTCGACAGCGGTGCGGCGCAACATTTTTGCAATGATCGCAGGTTTTTATCAGATTTTACAACTGGAAAGCCAAAGAAGGTCTTAATTGCCAATGGTGAAGCATTGCAAACAGCTGGAAAAGGAACTGCGCAAGCTGTGTTAAAGGACAACAGTGTGAGATCGATAAGTAATGTGTACTTAGTCCCTAAGTTATCTGCTAATTTATTATCTGTTAGTGCGATGGATAAGAAAGGTTACGAAATTGTGTTTCGTTCTGGCGTGTGTACAGTCTATGACAACGGGCAGGTTTTGGCTACAGCTACTCTGAGAGATGGTATTTATGAACTTGATGCCATTGAAACTGTTTCTGTTTCGTGTAGCGAGCTATCCTCGCAGGCCATGTGTTCGTCTTTATCTGTAGGTACAGGTGACAGCAAAGCGGTGCCGGCATGTCAACTGAAGGATGACAGTCGTCCTGTTGCCGTCAGCGTGCAGCAAACGCCGCAGTACCCTGCTACTGGAAGCCAGTCAACGCAACAAATTTGGCACCGTCGTCTATCACATCTGAACACCCGAAGCATGGAGTTACTGCGAAAAGAAGTTCCTGAAGAAGCATGGGATTCGACATCAGACCACGGTTCCAAGGTCATCGGCTCAGAACGGAGTCGCGGAACGCGCGATCAGAAGCGTTACGGAGAAAGCCAGGTGCATGCTCCAGGAAGCAGGCTTGAAAAAGCAATTCTGGGCAGAAGCGGTCAACACCGCCGTCTACCTGAAGAATCGCTCTCCAACTAAGGCTGTGATGGGGAGTACACCGGAAGAAAAATGGACAGGTAAAAAGGAGAATCTGAGTTACCTACGCATTTTTGGATGTCAAGCTTATGCCCTACAGCACAAACGGGACAAATTGGATCCCAAAAGTAAGAAATATATTTTTGTCGGATACTGTGACGAGTCAAAGGGTTACAGATTGATAGATCCGGCGAGCCCGAAGAATATCATTAAAGCAAGAAATGTCAGTTTTCTAGAACATGCTTTTTGGAATGACACTTCATCAGATATGAATGACAGTTCACGTTACACTCAGATTGGTTTGTTTCCAAACAATGTAACTGTCGCCGATAATATTCCAGTGCAACCCGCCTTGCCCGATTTACCCCAAGAACCCGCAGAAATATCTAACGAAAACTGTCAAGATAACAGGACCATTGTGATAGATGATTCTGAGAGCAGTAGTGAGAGCCCAGATGATCCTGCGGATGAGACGTACCTCCCAGGAGATTCCACACTGGAAGACTACGAGAACTCTACGGACGAAACTAGTGAGTTTGAGTCAGCTAGTGTAGCACGCACTGTATGCAGTGACACGGGGGACCCTCAGACAGTACGCGAGGCACTGAATGGCCCAGAAGCGAGTAAGTGGAAAGCCGCGATGGCGGAAGAGTATAAATCCTTCATCGATAATAAGTGTTGGACTCTGACTAACCGCGATACGAAGCAACGGCCTGTCAAATGCAAGTGGATCTTTAAAAGAAAGCTTGGCCTTGACGGGGAAATATTGAGGTACAAAGCGCGCCTAGTTGCAAAAGGTTATACCCAGAAATACGGTATTGATTACGAAGAAACGTTCTCCCCTGTAGTACGATATTCTACTATACGTACGTTGCTAGCTTTGGCAACAGAACATAACATGAATATCGAGCATCTGGATGTAAAAACGGCGTTTTTAAATGGAGACTTAAAAGAAACCGTTTTTATGGAACAGCCAGAGGGCTACAAGATTAAAGGCCAAGAAGATAAAGTTTACAAGTTGAATAAGGCCATATACGGACTGAAGCAAGCTTCGAAGTCTTGGTATGAGAAAATAAATAGCGTTTTGACGAGCAAAATGAAATTCAAACGTTTATCTTCCGAACCTTGTGTTTATGTCAAGTCGAGCGGGAAATCTATGATTATAATTGCGCTCTATGTTGATGACATAATGCTATTTTCTTCAGCTGGTTGCCGAGATACGGCAGGAATCAAAGAAGAATTGAAGAAGGCCTTCGAAATCAAAGATTTAGGGCCAGCACATCACATTCTTGGAATGAGGCTTTGCAGACAGAACAAGGAAATAACTCTAGACCAGTCAAGCTATATTAAGAAGGTGCTAGAACGATTTCATATGTCAGATTGCAAACCTGCACAAACACCTATGGAGGCAGGTCTGAAGCTCGTGAAATCTACAAAAAAGGATTGTACGCACGACTACAGAGGCCTGATAGGATGTCTGATGTACATAGCGGTATGTACCCGGCCGGATATTGCGCACGCTGTAAGCTCGCTCAGCCAGTTCAACGACGCGTACGATGAGACTCACTGGAAGGCGGCAAAACGTGTTCTTCGCTATCTGAAAGGTACGCCTGATCATTATTTAACTTTTCAGAAGTCAGGGTTGGACATTATTGCATATGCTGACGCTGATTTTGCGTCAAATGAGGTCGATCGCCGATCTTATACCGGCTATGTGTTCAAAGTGGGAAATTCTACCATCTCTTGGGAGAGTAAAAAACAAAAAACCGTGGCTCTTTCAAGCACAGAGGCCGAATATATGTGTCTGTCAGATGCTTGTAAAGAGGCTCTTTTTCTACGCAAGTTTCTGTTCGAAATTTACGGGGTACAGTATAGGATTACATTGTTTAATGATAATCAGTCTGCACTGAAGTTGTGCACTAATTCTATGTACCACGCCAGAACGAAACACATTGACGTAAGACATCATTTCATCAGGGAAATCGTTGAGGAAGGTACAGTCGTTATAAAATACCAATCTACTGATGAAATGGTGGCCGACGTTTTAACGAAACCGTTGGCAAAGGAAAAACACGATACGTTTGTATGTCGTTTATTTATATCGTTAAATAAATGACATAATGGTTCTAAGCAGTAAGTAAGGTATAGGTACTTGCAGAAGTATAATTTGTTTTAGATCCGTATCACATAGTTTTGAATATTTACTGTTTATATGTGACGGATACTTTGATAAATTTATACTTTTGCTATGTCTTTTGCTGTTGTAATGTTTTATTATTTTTTAGACAGCGGATGTTTCTATGCTTAGATTATTTATAGTGTTCAACGTGTGTAATGTGATTTACATGAGTTTATATTGGTTCAAGGGCCAGTGTTGGAAATAATTACAACAATGATGTTGGTATGTGCCTAATACACATCATGGAGTTCGTATATGTGTCCCAGTATAAACTCTGCTGATATAGAATAAGTTTTCTAGACAGATGTCACTTTCACAAAACGTGCTAGTACTGCTGATCGTTTTGCCTGTAGTGATGCACAATATATTTTGGAGTCTAATATGTTATTTAATTGAGTAGTCCACGGAATTTCAACAGTTTGATGTGGGTTTTGAACTTCCCATCGCTAAGTTCTGTAACAGACTTTGGCAACGTTTTATAAAAGCGCATACTGTTTATAAGAAATGACATGCTTATTTTGGTTAATCTAAATTTGGGTATCACAATTTCATGTCTACTACGTATATTATGGAATTATTATGGAAATCGCTTCTTATCTTGAAAAGTCCTAAGTTCTTGCGAACATAAAAAATACTTTCTAAGATATAAAGAGAAGGCAGAGTCAGTATATCAATTTCTTTAAATTTGTCTCTAAAGGACTCGCGAGGACCCATTTTATAGATCGCGCGGATTGCCCTCTTTTGTAGAATGAAAATTGAATCTACGTCAGCTGCCGATCCCCACAGCAGAACGCCATAAGATATAATAATGATTACTCCTGAAATATCAGCACACCTACAAGGTTCTTTTGGCGCGTGGCCAAACCCGGAACTAACGCTGCCATATTGTTTTGTTTGTACAATTTCTGTGATAATTTCATAAAAGTTTACCAACAACGCCTCCCTGTCAACGTCATTCGAGCACCAAAAGATCCTTGTAGCAGTATTAGTATGTAACTCGTCTTTTTGTTTCTAGCCAAAATGTTACCTAGGTACGTGTAGGTAGGACAGGGTCTCTAAAGAGCTCATCAGAATAGCTTATCGATCTATAGATAGTCAATCAGTTCAAGCGCACGTAAGTGTCATCGAGGTGCTCCATGTGTATGAGGCGACACTCGCTAATGCGTGCGCCGTGTCGCGCCAGCCACGCTCTAGTGTTTGCTGGCACCGTCTGTATACACCCTTATTCTGGACGTACTGATTTAAAGATGCTATTTTGTTAATGATATGACTAGAAAGGCTTCTACTGAAATAATGTAGATGAATGAAAAAAGACATGCTCCTTTTAGTTGGTATGATGTTAACAGAGGTAAAAATATCGAAAATTCAGAGTAGGTAGCCCTTAAGGCTCCGTGCACGAAAAAACTCTCTTTTGTCAATTACTTATATAATTGTGAGAATGCTTGAAATTGAAAGATAAAGTCTGTCTGACTATAAAAATACAGTTTTCGTGATGCGAAAGCATTTGTGTCAGTCACAGGACCTGGTAATAGTTGCATTACTTTTGCGCTCTCGAAAATATCTATATTTCGCCTTTGATTTATTATTGAAGATATTGTATCCTTACATAATTATAAAACAAAGTCGTCCGCCGCGTTTGTCTGTCTGTCGGTCTGTCTGTCTGTCTGTCTGAATGCAATAAACTCAAAAACTACCGAATGGATTTTCAAACGGTTTTCACCAATGGACGGAATGATTCATGCGGAAGATTTTAGGAAGAAATTTACTGGCGTGCGCCGCGGAGATCGTAAAAGTTATATAAAATTTATATTCTACAGTATTGTTCATCTTAAAAACTTCAACAAAAAGTCCGGGATGGCATATGTCTATCTTCTAAGGATGACCCACAATATCCATTTTTATCTTTCAGAGTTTGATAAAAATTTCATTGTTATTTCCGAAGCTACTTTGACCGGTATTATATTAATCCTTATCTAGTAAACTATGTTACTTAAAAATTTGATTTTATCTCAAGAATAGCTTCAACTATTCTTGAGATAAAATCAAATATTTATTTTCGACTTTTCAAACTATATCAAGATATTTTTCATAATAAGATTCTTGATATGGTTTGCTAAATAATAGGAAAAAAATACATTACAGGCTGTTTTTTTTTTAATTTGGTTTTTTCAACATTATTTTTCTGTAATATTTTGTATGAAAGATGAAAAAAATAGCTCCCCACTTCCAGTACACTTGCGCAAACCACCATAAAAATCTACGCTCATCATATAATCGTCTTCTTCATTGTCCCACTCACCGTACTGACTTCATTCACTCTTCCTTCTTCGTTGAATCTATCTCTCTGTGGAATGCGCTTCCCTTGGAAATTAAAATGGCAACCAACCAATTATCCTTTAAAGTTCGTGAGCACATTCGTAAGAAGCTGGCAGTTTCATCACAACGTTAGTGTTTTCTCATTGTTTGTCTTATTGTTTTAGTATATTTGTGTGCTTATATTTAGTTCGCGTGGATGTCAGAAAATATCCCACGGGATCGTACTACCAATACCCGAATTATATACCTTAAAGCCGAGGAAAATGTCATTGACTCCTACCGCTGCACCCGCGTTACGGTTAACTATAATTATTTTGTCACACTTATTTTTGAATCTGTGATATGAATGATAATTATGAATTTAAATGAAATGATATCAGGCATATTTTAATTTAAATTAAATGTTCAATTTAAGTAACATAGTTTATTGGGTAAGGATTAATTTAATACCTGTCAAAATAGCTTCGGAAATAACAATGAAATTTTTATCAAATTCTGAAAGATAAAAATGGTTATTGTGGGTCATCTTTAGAAGATAGGCATATGCCATTACGGATTTTTTTGTTGGATTTTTAAGATAAACAATGCTGTAGAACATAAATTTTATGTAACTTTTACCATTTCCGCGGCGAACGCTAATAAAGTTCCCAGTCGGCATGATTTTTTCCGAAATCTTCAACGATAATCGTCAAATTTCAGCGAGTTTACAAAAAAAAACTTAATGAATTATACACTAAAACCTTCCGCATGAATCACTTCATCCATGATGAAAACTGTTTGAAAATCCGTTCAGTAGTTTTTGAGTTTATCGCGTTCAGACAGACAGACAGACAGACGCGGTGGGGGACTTTGTTTTATAATATTTAAGGATTAGGTATATATATTATATTCATAGTTTTTAATCGGTATTTGTATATCCTTATATTAAATAAATAGTTATTGCACCTACCCCTGTTTGTCTCTGCATCACTCAAAGCTTGACTGGTAGAAACTACCTATGGCTTTAAGACCGCCTCTGTACATTTATGTGCTCAAAGTATTAAATAAATAAATGTTTCAGCCACATGCAAGTAAACCATATTATAAATATGTTGATGATAGTTTTTAATTTTCAAAATCTAAAAGTAGTTTCTTGTAACAAGATGATCAAACGTAAGTCTCGCGTCATTTTCAGAAAACTTGTTGTGAATATTAGTGATTTTTCATGAATACTTAATTTATTTGAAAAGTCCCTTTCAGCCACATACAAAAAAAGAACTCGACTTTTCAAAGAAACTATTTCTCCCTCACAACTAATGAACAAAATTAATCAAAATCAGTCGATTCGTGCACAGCCCCTTAAAATCTATTTGTAGATATTTGTAGTTTAGAAACAAAAGTACTGTATTTTTTGTACCTAACTAAGGACCATTTTTCTCCCTTTAATCATTTAATGTGGGTGTTTTTGAATACTGTTTTTAAATATGGGGAAAGTTATTCTGTTGTTTCTATGCCTCGCCAAATATTTTGATTTTGGCTTACAGGTCCGATCGAAGCGATGGTATCCGAGTTACCACAGTAAGCAATTGAATTTAAATGCTCGCTTAAGCCCATTGACCAGATAATAATTGTGCAATGTTCAAACGTGTTGCTTTGAATCTAAACGTTTACAATTGTAGTTGGAAACTCCCTATTACATTTCACCAGGTATGCTCGTGACAAAGTATATCCGCGAATAAAAGTACTTTGTTCCATTTGTTGCAACAACTGATTGTGTGAGCAACGAGACACTCTCATTTGTCAGATTGCTTACCTATATACCTACAATACCCATTTGTTAAAATGTTAATTCGCAGATAAAAATGTTTTCCTGGGGATCACGCTCGACTCAAAGCTGCAATGGTGTCCTCATTTAACACCGTACTTGCAGGACGGCTAAGTTCAGCAGCATATGCTATAAGAGAAATCCGTCAATTTACTGATGTAGATACTGCGAGGCTAGTCTATTTCAGTTACTTTCATAGTATCATGTCTTACTGTATATTACTATGGGGACGGGCTGCAGATATCGACTCTATTTTTATTCCAGAAAAGAGCCATTACAGCAATATATGGCCTCCGCAGGCACGATTATTTAAGGGAACTGTTTAAAAATATTTACATCATGACGGTACCTTGTCAATATATCTATGAAAACATCATGTACGTAAGGAAAAATCTTAATCTTTTCAGTAAAAGAGTTGAAAGACACAATTATGGTACTAGAAATAGGGACCAATTAGGTCCATCTGATTTTAGACTGGCTAAAGGAGATTCATCCTTCATGGGGTACTGTTTAAAATGTTACAATAAAATACCTCCCCACATACTCCAACTAAATGAAAGGAAATTTTAATCTTGTATAAAACGCAAACTATGCTGCCAAGCATATTATAAATTAGGGGATTTATATTGATTTATTTTGATTTATAACATAACATAACATATCATCACGCCTTGTTTCCCCGAAGGGTTGGGCAGAGGTGTCCCTGTAGCAGGCACACCCATATTTCGCCAGTTATGTTTAAGTCCCATGTAATAGGGGGCGAGCCTATTGCCATCAACAGGGCACAAATCCAGACTCCGAGCTGCTTTATATCGCGGATAAAAATGCTTGGCTCAACACTGGTACAGCTCCACAAAGGCGCATAAACTAGTTGATTAGCATTCGAAAATATTTTTGGAGCTGCTGAAGTTTGCAAAAACTATCTTTACATTGCATAGCACATGTGTGAACACTGTGTACCTTCTATAAAGCTACCATTTACTGAGTACGTCTTTCATTGCCTTGAATGTGCCCTGGCGGCTGAGAGTATGTCATGCTCACTCAAAAGTCTCGCTGGTGGTGGCGTGTGTAACGACCCACGTTAAGTTCTCTTCAAAATGGTTGAGCTGAATGGTGCTGGTCCATGCGTCATGTTCGTGAACGGGTGCCGTTAGTAGGGTCATCTCTTAGCGGCCACGGCTTATTTTTTATTTTTTTCTTTATTAAGGAGCTTTGTCACAATACTGACTATGTCGCTCCATCATAGCCAAATTTTGACGGCTAATTTTAATTTTTGAATTGTTTTTTATCTTTTAACGTGCACGTCTTTCTACATTGTTCTCGCATGTATAATTTCAACACGAATGATGTCACCAATATGTTTTAACAATATTATGATTTATAAAAGAGTGTCCGTGGAGTTTCTTGCCCGTACTACTCCATAAGAATCTACCTACTACGCTTTGGAATGGGCAACTAGCTTCATCTTTACGACTGACCGACCCCTTGACATTTCAAAAGTGCCTGTAAGTGGTTTAATTGAAATAAATACTTTGAGTTTGAGATTTTGAGTTTGTTGTAACTAGGTACTCAAGATTCTGCGGTTTTTCTTTCAAGTTATGTGCTTATTTTAAATACCATGTTTAGAATTAAGGATTATTGCTTTACTTGAAATGTACTTACTGTTCGAAATAGTTGAATTGAATTCATGTCAAACACCTTAACTAAGTAGCGAGATATGATACGTTACTCAGTGATTTTATGTTGAGTTGTGGTCCTGATATTTCGCCAGTGTTGAGTGCCTATGCTTATTTTTGATGATTTCATAGCTAAAGTTATAATTACGTGTCGGTGCAGTAACAATCTCACGGTGACACCCCAGAATCAGCCAGTTTAGTGGACAATCGAGAAGTGGAATCCATTTGCACACCGATGAGGGGCCGGGTCGTGAGCTGCAATATTAGGCGCACTGAGAATGCGACACTTAGCGTGTACGGCTATGAACGTGTTTGTCGAGTGCCTAATGTTGAGTCTCCTTTTTGACGTAATTATAGGTATGTGCCTATATGGAGGTGATGGGAGACTGATTCGTAATTATTTTCAATTATGGACGTGAACCAACTTGTATTACAGGCATAGGTACTGAATTTAGCTAAAGAAGATATAGAAACTCTCGAGTCCATTTTGTCGACATTGCTCGTTAATTTAATGCCAATGTTGGCAGGACATTATGTCAAATAAGATTGAGGCCATCTCGTTAAGATCGTAGAAAGAATATTAGTAGAGTTTGACATTCTATGGTACTAAACAAAGAGAAAATATGTGGCGATATTCAGTTATAGATTGAATTCTTTGACAGGATCACAGGACTAATATGAGTAACAACAGCACATACTCTCATTTTAATAGATATTATTATAGGTATGTAGAACAAATAGGGAAAACACGAAACTTTCAAAACATCTGCACAAAAAAGCTCTTATTTGGTACTTACTTATGAATATAATATTAAACAGTGTTGTGTTGTTGTTATTGCCTACTAATGCCTCCACAATTCCTCAACATGGCACATTGTTACGTAGAAATATCTGTGACACATATATACACTATACGTGTGTAAAAGTATTTACTCAATCAGGGCTTGTCAGTTTTGTGATGCATCACCGAACGCCACCTGCCTTCATCCGTCAATCGCGTTGAGAATTCACCGAAAAACACAGAAAATAATATTTGTGAAAAACGTACTGAAAAATTATCATAACGGCCTTTGCACACAGCATATATTTTACGCGCCGTCGACGCGCGTATACGCGCTCCAACGCTAATAGCGTTGATATGTGAAAGCTAGAAACGCGCCGACAACACGTGTTACATGGAACGCGCGTATTAAAAACGCCGTGTGCATAGGCCCAATTCTGGTATCAG